>JBAMNC010000400.1:0-600000 GCA_037902135.1 Cetoscarus ocellatus
AAATAATGTCAAGTTCAAGCTATGATAAGGATCCATGAATAGGTTAAAAGCCAGTGATTCGTTATGACTAACCTACAGTATATGCAAAGCTGACAGGTGACAATCAAAGCAGAAATACATCTTAATTTTGATAAAACTTTTTTAATGGCTTCTGCATTGGAACAGATCTATGTTTTTACTCTTCTGGGTCTTTATAGTGCTGGCCATCACAGCATCAGACCATGTTCTATTAACAACTTATATTTTTGTGCCCACAGTGCTGAAAAGCTGTGGAGAGCTGTTTAACAGAGTGTGGCTGCTATAGTGATTACGCTGTTTTGTAGGTGATTGATTGGAAGCATTGCTGGAAATGTCACTTGCCCTGCTAATATATTTTCACCAGGGGAACACAGAGAAGGCGTTGTTAATACTTTTTAATATGTTTACACAGAGGGTGCTGAACAGAAATGTTCTTTCTCAAGGCTTAGTTTTTTTTTTTTTTTTTTTTTTTTACCCAGATGTGATTTTATTCTCAGCTTGGACTACAGTCTGCAGAGCTGTATGTGGACAGAATTTGTTTTCCTATCTATCTTCTAAGCCATCAGCATTGTTTATCATGTATCAAGTGATTCTTTGGGCTCTGGTTCATTAGTCTGTGGTTTATATTACAGTATTCACAGTGCTGTAGAACAAAGTGAAGTCTGTACTCTGATTGCCCTCCTTCACCAGTGATTGTGGGGAATTAATGCTGGAAACATCACTGGCTGGCACACTTAAAAGGAAAATCCGACATCCAGAATTGTCAGGCAGAATTCAGATGTGTTGTTCTCATTATCCTGGACAGTGCTGTCATTATTTGAGATAATAAACAAGCTCTCTGCCCCAAAGCAATAAATAAAGGAATGAAAGCTCTGATCTGTGATACAGTATCATTGGGGCGTATGTGCAGCAGGGTGCTTTGAATGTGAACCGAATGAACCATAAAAACAGTGTTTGTTTGTGATTCATCATGTTTGGCATCCTCTAGTTCTAAGTGATGGCGCATAAACACAAAAAAATCAATCAGCATTGAACCATTGTTTTCATTGTTGGCAATGAGGGGTTTTAGATTGTGCGACACTGACACTTTGGTAACAGTGACCAGGTAACACAGTTATAACTCGCGAAAAAGGGGAAAATATAATATTCGGGGAAACCAAAACCAATAAAAAAATGCATTGTTTTCTTTTCAAGCGGCCTTGGTATGAGCAGGGTTAATGCCTTTCAGAGTGTCCATAACGTTACAGGCAGAACCAAGAACTATGACTTCCATGCACACTAATAAAGCTTTAGCATTTGATGATTAATGTATCATATTTTCCTAAATTCAAACACAGTTAAATGTATCCTTGGAAGCCATGTCATAGTCCCACTCAAAAGCATATTTAGTCATTTATCTCCATGTTTAAGCTCGCTATATCAGTTGGCAGCCATCCTTTTTGGTGCCTATCCACAAAGGGACATTATCCTCCAATGCAAATGTCCTTTTACATATTTCCCTGAACATAATGATGAAAATCAGTTTAGATGGCTCAATTAAAGAAGCAGGAGGGGCACTCAGAGGGTGTTATAAGGCCTAAACGGTCATGATTAATGAGTCAGTGCTTGTGGAAACGTTGCATTAGCTGTTGACAAATTAAAACAAGAGGGGCACAGCAGGTGGTGAGGGGCCCATGTTCAGATCTGGCCCTGGGCCACAGTTAGCCAAGAGCCCCATCAGTGTTGGTTGGCCACAGCTATTATGTTCTACGTGTCAGTAAAGCTGTTAATACATTTACACCATGGGAGTGCTAGTGGAGCTGGGGAGTCCATTTAGCACAGGGGCTCTGGCATGTCTCCAACAGCAACGTATCTACATCAAGAATCACAGATTAAAGAAGGATGGTGATTGTTATTAGTTAAAACATGCACACCGCAGGATATGAGTGGGGGTGATAATGGATTATTGACTGATCCCGATGAGAGAGATGTTTTCAGAGTGAACTCTGGGTCCCAGCAGAGATGGAAATGGAAGCAGTAATTCATTCTGTCTCAAAATGGTGGATTGTGCCCTAGTGCATTTATGTTTTCCACTCCTTTATGCATCAGAATTATGTTTTACAAATGCAGCTACTTGACTTTATGGTAATACAGAGAGTAATTTATTCAACGAAGGATCTTTTCTTTACGTGGCCTGTAGTTTCTCTTTTATTGCACCTAAACTGATGCTTGTGATGGTGATATGTTGTCTACAAACAAGTCAGCTCAAAGAACCAGCTATACATCCATGTCGCAATCCATCAAGAAGGTTCATCCTGCATAGCCACAAGGTAGACGATTGTTTTTGGTCAGAAAATAGTCTGACTTTTTAATCATGCTTTTAACAACAAAAGGGCAGTAACTACGTGTGTGACAGTTAGAAATGACAGCAAGCCTCTGACTGGTCCAATATGAATGGGACAAATACTCAATCTGCTTACAGTTTTTCCTGAGTGGTGCTGCCTTTTCCAATCACTTTCTGTAGGAAGTTGCCCAGATGGTCTCGAAATATATCAACACTTTTGAAACAGTCCATCCCGTGTGTTAGGTTCTGTATTTTGAACACTCTTTGTGAGACATCTTGCACTGACCATTTAAAGACAGAAGAACAAAAAATCTTAATATAGACCAAAAATTTACCTTAATTCTTATCAAATCCCTAGCACTTAATTGTTAAGGTATTTCTTGGACTTAATGTTGTTAATAATCTGTTGTTTTCACAAACTGACCTACACATGTGGACTGTCTGTTTCTGACCTGTTTATTGAGCCAGTATTGCTTAAGTTTTATGATTCAAGAAATGAGATATGAAATATTTAACTTGATGTCAACACAGGATTTGTTGTGGACAGCTGTAGTTGAAGGGGTGTTTTGATCAGTTCTGCTTTTGAACTTTATGCTTTTAGTTCAGTACTGGGTGGCACAGCAGATAAAGCACATGCCTCACAGCAAGAAGGGTGCTGGTTTGATCCCCATGTCAATCAGTGACTTTCTGTGTGGAGGTGGCACATTCTTCCCTTGCATGCATGGGTTCTCTTTAAGCACTCTGGCTTCCCCCACAGATCAAATACATGCTCATGGGATTGGTTGGTGACTCCAACCTGCCTTTAGGTGTGATTTGGAATCGTCTTTCTCTCTATGTGGCCCCAGATCAGTTGGTGACCGGTCCAGGTTGCACCCTGCCTCTCGCCCAATGTCAGCTGGGATAGACAGCATCCCATGGGACAACTAAAGGGATGAATTGCTTAGATCATGGATGGATGGATGGATGGATGATTCAGTACCAAGTGGCTGAGTGATATGTAGCGAATAGTGTTTGGCAAATTACTCAGTATCAAGAGTAAACAGTTAGTTAACTGATGAGGTTATTTTAACTTTTCCTTCAGAAAAACTGTTTAACAAATAACATCTGATGAATCATTACTTTGAGTAACTGTGATACATCACTGTTTTAGTAATTTATTATGACTAGTTCAAGTAAGTAGTTACTGTTTGACACTTGTCACAAAATTAAATACAGATTTTTTTTAAAGTAGTTTTCTAAAATCATTAAAAAACTACTCAAAAATGAAAGTATGCACTAAAGCTGCTCACTTACATTAAAGTTAGGAGATATCATTAGAACTCTAACCCTGTTAAGCACCACAGTATAGAGCAACACTGTTTGGCTACAAGCACACCAACTGCTTTGTGGTAAGCATAGCACTGATGTCAAGTCAAATATCATGAAAAAGAGTGCTTTTTTTGGAATCATGCAGCACATCAACAAACTAGAATAAAATCATGACCACATCTTTATTATTGGTCAAAACATTGCTGAATGTGTCTGCTTTCATAAAGTCAAAATGGTACCATATAAGGAGCCTTTTGGTACCCAATAGAACTGGCACTAAATGCTGAGCAGAGCCAAATCATCAACATTACCAAAAATGAGTCTATGTTCTCATCTCTAACATGTGATTTTGAAGCTGTTGAACATTAAATTTCAAGTCCCCAGCCTGCGTTTTTCATTAGCCCAGAAAAAAAGAGCAAAACTCCTCTCTATTTCATAAAAGTTAAGAAGTCTGCCAAAGTTTTAATCACTCTGAAAAAAAATGAATTTTTCCCAAACAAATTTTAAATGCTAACATCTGTCCAACTCCCTGTTTGGCAAAGTGTGTGCACGCTCTGACATTTGTTCCGGTTCCGCTTGGTTTTAACTTTACAGCCCCCTGGAAACCAAACAAGAAATTAGTGATTTTTGCCAGGTATGCAGAGCTAGATTTGACAAAACATCTGTTCCAACTTTGGCTTGTGGCAAGATACATGCTGTGGATACAGATACAGTTCACTGCAGAGTTTTTTTTTTTTTTTTTTTTTTTTTTTTTGTTACAGTCAGGTAACCTTGGATCATTTTTAACGCTCGTTGCTTTGCTTTTTGGGGCGTGAAAGCTAATAAACAGCATCACCCACAAGTGAAGAGGAAAGCATGCTGAATCTGCTCAATTAATGTTTTTAATTTGTATGATTTTCACCAGTTTGATCCATTGTGATTATTGGACAATGTGCAGCTTGATTCTTAAAAAGTTTAAGGTTATTTAAGATTTTCCAGATAAAAACTGTTCACTGTCCAGCAGCTCTTACTTCCTGCCATGTTAATGTGAGAAACCTTCACTCAGTGTGGTGCTGCATGTACCACAGTGAGAGAGCAAGAGGTTACAGCAGTTGGATTTCATCCAGTAGCAGCTGCTTTAATGCATCCATAATAACAGAATCAAGGAGCTGTTTGCTTCCTATTTAGCAGGTGGGCGGCTAACATGCGTCACTGTACTTATAAAGTGGAAGAAAGCATTTTTGAGGGAGATCAGACATCATTTCTTGGAATATCAAACCTCTTTTCACAAGCAGTTTTTTTTTAGCCTGATCAGATAGCACACTGAGAGATGGAGACAGGAAGTGATTCAATTATAGTTTAGCTGATATCAAACATAAACTAAACTTGATTAAAAATGTGTGTGTCACTCATCAAATAGATTGCTTCCTCCAAGACTCACTAAAAGTAATATTCTAACTGGCTATTGGAATGAATTTGTCTTATTTGAAATACAATTTTTATTTGATATTGGATACATACAATTTGTGAAGTCAGAATTATACTGATACATGTTTGATGGCACAGCAACAAAAACATAAGTTCAAAAACCCCAAATTTTGTTTTTTTAATCACCAAAACTTTTGATGTTTGCTTCAAGATTATAGAAAAGTTCGATATCATTTATATACAGAAATGTTGCCATTTTTGTAATCTGCAAGTAAGACCATGTGTGGGATATTTTCTGTAAATTTAGATGATCAAAAATGTAAAAAAGCCAAATAAAGGGTGTCTAAGAGCATTTTTCAATGGGCAAGACTGAACACAAATGTCCCCCCTCTCCTTTAAAGCCTCTTTTATGCTTGATTCATTTGCGAGTGTTCGGCCATTGGACATCAAATATTCAGAATCGCCCCTTTGCAGAGGATCCATGCAGTTTTTCCTGTCCTGGCCACACACATCCCAAGAATTTTAACAAATGTTAATGCAGAGGACAACAAGATGGCTTTGAGGATCTATGGTTGTCATTGGTCCAAACAGATTAAAGACATGTTTTTTTCAGAAACATGTTCTCATACAGCCCATACTACTTCTATCTCTGGCATTGTCCGTACATGTATATTGTCCTCCCCTTTGTCTTGTTCTCTCTTGATTTGGCAGCCATTTGGAGCATCTGCTCTACCTTTTTTTTATCTCAATAACAAGTCAACAACGTCTCCTTGTGGATCATATTTATAACAAGTAATGTTTTTCTCTAATTTCAGTGAAACCATGCAATATTCAAGACTTTTTTGAAGACATTGCCTCATCACTATTGGTAGAATATTGGTCTGCAGCAAGGAGACAGCCACATGGAGCATAAATACGTCAACTGTTTCTATGCCATGACTCCACAGTAGTTCGTGTCTGAGCATCCGTCCGAGCAGAAGGCATCACTGAGCCTTTAGCCTGCTTTCATATTATTAGCACCTTTATGCCTGAGCACTTGCTCATACAGCAAGTGGCAGTGTCCAAGAAGATAAAAAATAGCCATGGCAACCATGCATATACAGTATGCACCGCGAGACATACTGTGCCACAATTTGGGTTATTTTGTTATTTCTAAAACACAAGATATGATCCTCCTGCCTTCTCATGTGCAACAGCCCAGAGGACAAAATGAGCCCAAGCTGCACAGATATGGCAGACGAAGAAACAAGGGATGTTTTGAATTGCCTTTACAGCTCTGTCAGACGCGAACATTGTCATTATCACATTCACATTCCACTATTTACCATGCCTGAGTATACATGACATCCTGAAACCACTTCTTCAAGCAGACTTCAGCATGTTTGTAAACTGGACCAGACTGAGCATGATTGTCTTACGTGAGATCAACTTCACCCGTTTGGCATGATCTTTTTTTTTTTTTTTTTTTTTTTTGATCAACGTGTGGCCTCTGGAAACTTTAGAAGCAGGGCTAGTAAAAATATCCATTTACTATGTCCAATATATCATTTTCAAATATATCATATGTTTTTAAGCAAGACTGCAAACTGCTTATGTTGAATCATGTAGAAACTGATTTCAGGGCTAATGCACAACTACAAAATGTCAGAGGAAAGAACTACTCGTCATATCATCACTGACCCCAAGATCATTTATTTTAAATATTTAGTCTGAATTAGGAATTATAATTCAATTTAGCTATATTTATTCAAGGAGGATTTTTATTAGGAGTAAAAATTTGAATGTTATTGATATGCTTAATATCACAACAGCAAAAAGAGAAATTACAAAAAAAAAAGAAAAGAAAAATTGATTCCCCAAAAAGACAAAGCAAAAATCCTGCAAGCCTCCTAAATTGCATTGATAAATTTGTAGCATCTGGAAAAATCAAAATAGATATTGCGTTCCTCTGTTAAAATTAAAGAAGCAATGATTTTTGTTTTATATTGCCCAGCCCTCAATGGGACTATGCTATAAATTAAGATATTGTTTTGAACGCACAACAATAATTGGGACACAGGAACTATTGAAAGTGTAGTCACTTAAGGGGGAAGAGGATATTAGAAAAGCATCAAAGGAAACAATTGTTTATGTACAAGACACTAATAATCTATTTATAATGAAACAAAAGCCTGTCATTAAACCTCCACCATGAAGCACTTCCTCCCTTCCCCCGAGCTCTCATCTTGTACCTCCGTTCTTCTTTATTTGTTCTTCATCTCGTATCTTCTTCTCTCTCCCTCTGTCCATATTAAGCTCTGGTTTTTCACATTTTCATGTTACCATGGGCACTTTGTCTTGCTCCCATCACCCCTCTGTCTTTCCTCACTTCTGTATTGCCATCAAAATGTTGCTCTGGCCATGGGTTGCTATAGCAACACACACTGACCTGCCCTAAGGCTGTAAAAGGCCGGAGGGGACAAAACACAGAGGGAGCATCATCAGTCACTCTCAGACACACACAAACACACACATGGAGAGATGTTGCAAGGATGATGGTCCGACTGAAAAAGCTTCTTTTACACCATCACAAAACTAAGGATCAAGTTTCAGAAAAATGAAAATGTGGAAAAGAGATGAGCGTTCATACAGTGTCAACTTTGGCAGCTATTTGGATTTAATCTTGTTGAATAGTTTGAGTCAGGCGCTGGTCCAGAAATTTGCTTGGAGGTGAACAGCATGGAGCAATCACTGAGAGAGGGACGGCACATTTGAACACAAAATAAAAAACAAACCACTGACATTCAGACCATTTCCTTAGTCATAAAAAATCAACTTTTAGTGTTATTATCATTCTCAGAGGACTATTCAATGAAAGAAACACACACACATAGTGAGCTTTTTTCTGCATTATTTAACGTTTTTTCTTGGTTAAATGACTAAAATGTGTACCATTACTTATTTTTCCTTATCTCAAGCCCTCTCAAGCCCTCTCAAGCCCTCGTGGACCAACACACTCATGATTTCACACCTGATGCCATTAGTGCTCACTGCCCAGGTTTAAGGGTGGTGATGGGATTGGACAAAAGCAGTTCACTGTCTGTCAAACTGTACTCTGCTCCTTGTTTTGGTCTGCTGGAAAAAAAAAAATCCCTCTCAGAGTAGCACTATGCTGCATGAGGTGCGCCAATATCAAAATAATCAAAGATGTGAATGAAACATGCAAATTTCATTCATTCTAGATAACCATCAGAGCACCTGAGTTTTCAGAAAATGGCTGGTGACAGATCAAATAACCACTCACATTCTGACTTTGGCTCGAGTGGCAGCCGGGGCAGCCAAAAATATTTTTGTTAAATTAAATTCTACTTACCTCATATTTATGCTTTATTATTTGTTTAATTGATCACAAATAAACAAATGAAAATAATGACATGCCTTGAATTAGGCACTTTGACTTGTAGTGGAACAGTGGAACATTTTCTCTTCGGGTTTGTTTTTATTATATCAGTATTGATAGAGTTGAATGAATCAATCATCATTGGCGTCACCATGAATGCCTTAGATTTGCTTTCTTTTTTGACTCTGACTCTGACACAGGACGTGTTGAACCATTAGTCCTTTGCACCTGAACGAAATCTCGAAAGTGACTTGTGTGCTCCAGTTGTTTGTTTGAAATTGCCCTTATATTTGGGAGTCCGTTAAAATGTTTTTTCATATGTACTGGTCCTGTTTTGAGAGCACCGACCTCCATCCTAGGAGTGGCTGAAGTGCAAGAGACTCCTACCAGAGAGCTTAGATTCACTCAAACATAACACCCCACCTGAACAGGTGATATGTTTGAGTAGAAATGTTTGATAGAATTTAAAAGTCCAGCAATTGCTACTCATTATGTTTCAGTCTTGCCTTGTCTAGTTGACAAAACATAAACAGAAGTTTTGGATTATCAGAGATTATAAAAGTCCGTTTTGGATTATCCTAGATTTATTTAATGTCAGTGTCTCTTAATTTCTGAACAAAGGACACTGAAATACATCTTTTTGTTATATTGTATAAAGGGGCATCAATAACTGAGTGATTTGCCAGTGTGCCCCAGACCTCTGTGGCTTGTATGGTTTCAAAACTGGGCCTGCACCATTTTCTGAATGCCTTTTTTTTCACTTTCTCTTCTTTTTACACCTTCCAATTCCTCTCTTATCAAATGAAGGCGGAAAAGCCTGAGCAAAACGAGCTTTCTGAAAAAGAATAAATTTACAAAATAAACCCATTTTTACAGTAACTTGGTCAAACAACAGCTACAAAACTTTGATTTCAACTGATGCATTCCTGTGTCTAAGAGATTGTGCCCCGTTGTTAGTAATATCAGGGTTGTGTAATGTTCCTCCATGTTTATGACATTTTATTCCTGCAAAATCCGTTTTAATGAGATAATGAGAAGCCTGCATTTGCCTCAGGCTTTGTGCTCATAAGGAGCACTAACAGTTTGTAACACACATCTGACCATGTTTCAGTCTCTGATTGCTGCAGAAATGTAGTGCACTTTTTTGTGGAATAACCCTAAATGAACTTAACTTGCAAATGGTTGAAACAAATGAAATTAAAAATGATGGGGTCAGTCAGTATAAAGAAATCTGAATCATTATGCTTCTGAATTCAATTTCAGGTGGCTAATCTGAACTTTCCGAGGAAGAGAGGCTACAGCCGAGTGCTCCTGATTAAAAAACAAGGGAAATAAATAACAGCATTATGCACACAGCCATTATGAATTTGCCTTTTTTTTTCATAACTTATTTATAGGCTGTTATGGGTTTTGTTTTTTGGTTGGGACAGAGTGGGGCATTATGAAGAAGAGAGGGAAAGGATATGGACAGAGGCAAAACATCTTGTATGCTGCCGGCTTGAAGGACAATAACCTCTCTACCGGGGGCATGACCTGACCTCCAGGCCAACCTCATTCATTTTCTACATTTTACACATTTTAAAATACCCACAATTTTCAATGTAACTAAATAAAAACTTAATGTGTATTTCAGAATGTCAGTCTCTTATTCTTGTTGATATAATGCTAATAAAAAATGTACCAAATTATGCAGAAAAAAGAAACATGTTTTAATGATTGTAACACACACACACACAGTCATCCATGGCCAGTCTCCTAACCCCCAAGGTATAAGAAAAATCCCTCCTCTACCTCTGTTGCTATTTATGTCATCAGCAGATTTCCCCCCGAATGGGAGACATTTTTTGATCTGTTCAGCCCACAGGAAGCTCCACTGGAGGGAATATGTCAAGGAATGGCTGTAAACATTGACGCACAGCACTTGGAAGCTGACACCACAGTCACTTTTGAGAGAGTTGAAGTCAGAAGTACTCTATAAGGATTTAGACCAAAACAGACTATTTTGAGCAGGGCTGAAACGGATGGTTTATAGACATGCCAAAGTCCAATACATTAGCAGCCTTTTAGGCAAGAAACTTAACAAATGTTTGCCGGGGACATCTGACACTAGTGTTAATGCGTTGAAAAGAACTCAAACATGGGGCCTTTAAATGAAAAAAAAAAAAAATAAATACTGTAAAGCAGCTATATTTATCAACAGTGAGGTCCTGCCCTGTGTAACCCCTGTTTAGACCCTTAACTGCCCTTTAAGTGATCTGACATTTTGTAATTCATTCAGTTCATTAGGTCTGATACTGCATTTAACGTCAGAAAGGAGGCACACACGTTTCCTTTGCCTTAACTTTTTTTATTGGCCTTCATGTCTATTTTTTTTTTTTTGTTGTTGTTGAGGAGCTTTTGACCTTAGTGACAGAACAGATAAAGACTTGTTTACCTTACATTAACATCCATCCTGGGTGACAGGATAACAAGTGGTAAGGCTAAATGCATGTTGTGATGATTCATTCTAAGGATGGATTAAAATCTAAAAGCTTAGGCCATTTATGGAGGTGGGATGTAAGTCTGGGGGGCTTCAGCCACGTTGGTTTGGTATTTTGAACACTCCTGGGCAGCATTAAGGGCCTCTGGCTTTTTTGTGTTTGTAAACAGTATGAAGATGTGATTTTTGTGGGCTTGGCTTGGTCTCCAAAATGAGGGTTCCTGAAGGGGTTACAGATTCCTTCCTGAGGATTTTAAGAGATGTAAATAGTATGTTTGATGCAAAATTTACTTGACTTCAAACAAAAAGCTGTAGTCTGGGGTTTGTATCTAAAGGGGATTTCTTTTGTTCTGCATTTCTAACAATTACTGAATAAAATCACACTGTAACTTTAAGTTCTAATACTTTTTTGTGTTGTTTTATGTGATTGGAAAGGTGTTTGAGTGAGTGTGTGAAGCTGTATGTAGCTTTATGATTCCAGGGTCGGCAGAGTTTTTTGGTCTTTGGAACCATTTTTTTAACCGGGTAGAGCAGTATTTTTAAAGTGGTGTTGTATGAAGTTGGTGCCAATAGTCAATACACTAGCCAAACTAATTCTGCTCATCTCGACCCTAATAAGGAGAAAACTGACAAAGAAACGGTGCTTCACTGCAGATGATGCCAAGAGCACCTCACAAATAACTAACTTTAAAGGTGCAGTGTGTAGAATTTGGCAGCATTTCACTGAACAGAAAGGGTGAATATAGGATATAATGTTTCTATTTGTATGTGAAGTCCGTCAAAATAGGAGTACAATCATCCTCATAAAACGTTTGTTTTATTTTTATTTAGATAGAAAAAGCTTAAAAAAATTTACATTACCGCAGTTCGCGTTCATGTAGGCCGACACAACGATCCGCCATGTTGTCTACGGGTGGATTTTAGGGACAAAAAGAACGAAACGCGAATCTGTCCGCCGGTTCTGAAATCTACCTGGAATGCAGGCGAAGAAGAGGAGGGAGAATGTAGAGACAGTTGTTGCTCTGCACTAGGGATTTAAATTGTGTTTATTTTACAGTTAAAGCTTGTTAAAGCATTCCAGGTAGATTTCAGAACCGGTGGACAGATTTGTGTTCGTTCTTTTTGTCCCTAAAATCCACCCGTAGACAACATGGTGGATCATTACGAACACTGCCAAATTCTACACACTGCACCTTTAAGGTGAATATAAAGCCCACCCCTTAAAAAAAGCACTAGGGTGACTGTACACTTCTCTGAACACATGCACATCACTTCAGTTTTTCACTATCAAGCTCTTTCATTTTGTTAATATTTCACTCCAAGCTGAAAAATAGAAATATGCTGAATTAGAACACCTGAAATGTATTTATCTACGAGAAGCTCTTGGCCCCATCTGCAGCAGTGAACAGCCCAACCCGTCTGTTCTCTTCTTCTCAGGGGACAATCCATCAGAATATATTTACTGTTTACATAAACTTTATACCACACCACTCCAGAAATACTGAACCTTCCCTTAGGGAGACTTTTTGACAAGTTTCATGACCTCTTAGCTATAGGAAAATAAATAAATGAATAAAGCTGGGTTAACGAGTGTCAGCCAGCAAATTGGTTTTGGCCTGTTTTTGATAATCTTGAAATACAGGTCTTTGTGTCTCTGTGGGCAATAACATCCTGTTGCCAAATTGCTCTCCTGTTGTTTTTCTTTATGCTTCCTTCAGCTCGTGCTGTGACATAATTTGTGTGATTCCATAAGATCGTCTATGCATTCAACTGAAGGAATAATCTGTCTTGCCCACCATGAATGATGGTGCTTTCAGTCTTTTCAAGCCAACATGAACTTATGTGCATGCGAAGGAGGACATGAATTCAATTCTCTGATGCTCATTGGAGATAATGAAGAGTGTGATTTCCCATTCTTATGAGCCATCTACTTGTTAAAGGGTTAACTAGGATGGATGTTAAATCAAGATGTAAAACGCCTTGGACAGAAGATGGGAGTTGAAAGAATGTGTATTTACAGTCGCCAAACACATCAGGATTGTGAGTCAGAAGTGCCACCAGTGTGACAAGGACTGTTACCTTGGTACATGTGGCTCCCAGCTGAGGTATACCAGTGCTCCATTCTTGCTTAAATATATATATATATATATATATATATATATATATATATATATATATATATATATATATATATATATATATATATATATATATATATATATATATATATATATATATATATATATACATATATATATAATATGTACACGTGCATGCTCAGGGCTGCCCATACTCTCCTGAACTTAACAGCTCATTACAAAGTGTAATCTTAAGCACTGTTGGAAGATTGTACAGCAAAAATGGGAACATATTGTATATGACTCCTGGTGACCCCAGTATTGATTATTTGCATGTATTTAATAGATAATTTAACATTCTGACAATATGTCCATTAGCATGTTGACCAAGTTAAAGGAGCAGATCGATGGTGCTCTCATGTCAGAGCAGTAAATAGGAAGCTACAGCTTGCAGCTGTTGTTAAATCTCGGAATCAGAGCATTTCCCAGCATTAAATTTATCATGCATTTAAGAGGATGATTAATTTAGTACTGAAACTGCCATTTGGATTTTCAGAGTCATTAGTGTAATTTTTTATTATTACAGCTGACGTTTTATAGTTCATTTTAGGGGTTTTAATTGAATTTAAATCAATTGGAAATTAATGTCAATGCCTCCACCAAGGGTTTGTCTGCAACTTCTGATGGGCTATCTGTCCTGCAGCCCTGTTTATCCAAAAAATGTGTCAAAAACAATCCCATACCTCATTAAAATTCAGAGAAAACCACTGGAAACTTCCAACTTTATTTTCACATCTGCCAAAGTAAATGTGCTATTATTGAAATGTAGTTGTCAATTGGGTGGCCAATCAGATTTCAAGGGAGGATGTTTAAACCAGCCAGCACACACAGACCATGAACGTGTCAGGGGGATGATTTCGAAGGGGAAAACTTGTAGTTTGTAGTTTGGCTTCTAAATAAATCTTTTGTGACACTAGTCCTAAAACTTTTCTGACACACCTCGTATGTACGCACAGTTCTTATTTCAGGTTTTGTTTCAGTCTTGGGAACCTTAAGTGCTGAAATATTTATTCACTTCTGGGTTTTTGGACTCGTTCCTGTGCCACTCTATTGCTACCACATTTCTAGGATTTCTAACATTTGTAGGAACAGAAACTCTCAGAATTGTAATAGCTTTACACAAATGTAATATGAATATGAAATGATCCTAGTGGTCATTGTTTGTTTATTGACCTGTACACTGCAAATCTTCCAGTGAGATCATTAAAAAACATCCAAGGTTTTTACAATCTCACATGAGACCTCTTCTTAAAAATTTCAAGAAGGGCAAGAGGGGGCCATTGGGCCATTATACAATATTTTGCAAAACCTTTGAAACACCTTAATATTTTGTCACATTAGAAAAGTGCACCAAAAAGAAATAATAATGCTTCAAGTTACAAAAGGGCCATTGCTCCAGGGTAAATGCTCAGGTACAAGCTGTTAAGGATGGAGATGAAAGCGACTGAGAGAGAAGGAAAACCACTTTGCCTGGTGGTTCTTTCTAATGAGCTAAGTCAAACCCAGTGGCAGGCTGCTTATACATCCATTCATAATTTTTACTTCTTATCCCTTCCAGGGTTGCGGGGGCTGAGCCTATCCCATCTGAAATAGGGCAAGAGAAGAGGAGAATTCAACCTGAACTGTAGTTGTCAGCTGATCACAGGGCCACGTAGAGGAACAGATAACTATTTGCACTCACAGCTACGGGCAATTTAGAATCACTTGCACATACATTTGCAAAAATTCCTTAATTTGTTTGATTCACATTGCTGCGGATTTCTATTCCATTTGTGGTTTAACAGGGGCCAGGCCACCCCGGGCCACCCATCTGGACATGTCCCTGGGCACAATAAATCTATCACTTCAAGGATTTCCAAGGGCAAATGGGCTGATAGAGTGAGAGCAATTTGGATCAATAGGTCCGTGAAAGATAATCAAGAGCTTGAAAAACCAATAAAGAATCCTCAAATAGCCCTAAAACAAACAGGTCTCAAATGCGGGGACCTTTAAAAAAAAGTCTAATGTTTCTCAATTCCACACCAAACCAACACAAATTTTGTATAATTTAAATTCTAATCTCAACACGCTGGCACTGTTTAACATCGGATGATTGCAGAAAGAACAAAACATTTAAAGCTAGAATAGAAATGGTTTCTCAAAATTGTTGCTTTAAAGTATGAGATTAACCAAACACTGACAATCAATGTGAACACTTTATCCCCTCTAAATACCCTCCTGTTCTCTCAGATTTCCATTTAAATGAGAGAACATGTTTGTGCACAGAGGTTACTTGTTAAAACAGGCCAGCCAGGCAGACAGAGAACTGCATGGCCACATGAAGATCACAAACAACCCACGCTTCTGTTTGCTGTTCTTACTTTCAGTCAGTCAGGACTTCAGTTTTGGGTGTTTTTTTTAAGTTGTGTGTCACCTTGTTAAAAGAAAGCTAGGATTGCATGGTCAGGTGAGTGTAAGTAACTCTCCTCTGATGCTCGACTTCATACAAACCAAATAATGAATCAATTAGAGACAATTATACATGTTTAAGGCTCTGTGTAATTAGTTCACCTTGCTGACTGGAGTTTTCATCTCTCCCTCTGTTTCCTGTCTCTCCGTCTTCCATTATTCTGTTTAGTTTCTTCTCCCTCCTGTCTCACTCTTCATCCTCCTCCTCTCTTCCTTTCGCTCTTCCTCCCCGTCCTAGATCTCAGGGTCTCTTGGTGAAGCTTTGTCTAATTACCATGCTAGCGTTTAATTGGAGCAGCATACACAAACACGCAGATTGACTGACTGGATACCCTCTTATGTGTAGACAAACTGAGCTCTGCACACATTCACACACACAAAAACCAAGCCATTTGGATTCAAATTTCATGGCCACATTACACACCCAGCAAGTTAACATGCTCCAGTTATACAAATACACAGCGTCCACCAGGGTTAGACGCCATGGACTTATTCCAGGTTGTAGTACAGCCACGGCGCTGTTGCCCCCCTTCTGAAGAGCTAAGGCGTGTTGGCTACAGTCACACACTAATTTTGGCCTAGTTATACCGGGCGCTGCATGAAGCTGCTCTCAGAGCAGGTCTGTGTCAATTCAGAACCCACAACAACAGATGCATGTCGGAGGAGGAGGTGCTTGCCAAATATGGATATAAAAAATGATCAATTTTGCATATTTCAGGGGGCATTAGACAACCAAGTATGCACATCTTTGCAGTTGTTTTGTTGTAAAGAGTGTTTTTTTCCCAGTCCTTAGTCTTAAGATGGTGAATTAAGTGTAATAATTTATATAAGCATGTTTGTGTGACAGAATGATATTTTATTTGAAAAGCAAATTTTGGCTCGTAGAAACAGAGAGAAAAAGTTACAAAAAAGACAAAATATGAAGGCATGTCTAGAGAAGTGTTGGTGCAAGAACACTTGAGAAAACCTTGAGGATGTTTCTGAAAAGAGTTCAAGATGTACAAAATACCATGAGACTAATGACAATGGCTGAAAATGACCAAAGAGCCCATAATATGCTTTTCGAATTTATGTGACAAAGACAAAAAGTCTTTGGCATCTGAATTTCTCCTTCTCCAGCTGTTCACAGTGGCAGTAGCTGCCTGAAACAGCTTGTCATGTCATTAATGATCAGAAACAAAGCTCACAATGATTGATCACACTTTGGAATTGATAGCAATAATGGCATAACCTTGCATAGCAGCTGGATCCACCTGATTCAATGACTGAAGTAGACAGATCCATCGTGCCAAGCTCCAAACTACAACAAATGTGAACGGCCCAAAGCAGCACAGCCCAACCAGTGTCCTTAAAGCAGAAAAAGGTGGGAGCCACCGGAAGACGACAGCAGGAAGCGACTGCTCGTTCAGAGATTAGTGTATAGTCAACATCTTTAGTAGGAGCTTTATCAGATCTGGACTGTATTTCTTTATCCAACGGAAAACAAATAGCAACATTCAAAGCTCTTCTCTATAGAAAGGATATTTTCACTCAATTAATGGCAGGCTCTGGCGAGAGTCTGTTCTACTTTAAATTATGGCAGTGTTGCCTACATTATCTGATTGGCCCATTATGAATATAATTGACAGAATAATCACTCAATCACCTACCGGATATACTTTTGAAGGTTTCTGTCCATTCCCAAACACTTTCTATGGGCTGTTGCCCAGATGAACAAGTGAAATGCAGTACATTGAACAGTCCATCTGGTGTGTCAGGTTAATGATGGCAATGGCAATGATTGTTACGTTATCTGCTCATTTTTTGCTTGTTTTTTAAACTTAGATTTAAACAAAAGATCTTTGTGTTGTGCCCCCTTGCATCAGTGTCGGGGGTCATGTTGCTGTCACGTGCTGTGATGTGACGAATGACCTTAGTACCTGGTGAATCTCAGTGTCTATGTTTGTCATAGTAAAGACTTTTTTCAAGACGTGACATGTTTAAATTAATGTCTCTGCCTTTATACTTTCAACACACATCTAACGGGGCTTTTGATATTCTTGTAAAGAAGAAAGAAGAAAAAGGCAGCAGTTAAGTGGTCATCTTTACTGCTAATGGTAATATCTCACAGACTTTGTTTAGAACAATGGTCAGTGAAATAAAAAAATGTCCATTAAAAAACACAAAAGTACAAATTGAGGTACTGGGGTTAAAATGTGCACTGATACGTCATATCTGCTAACATTTCAGCTGCAGTAGTACAGCCCTAGGGGTGTGCCTCTATGCTTATAAATGACTTGACAGTTTCACATCTATCTATCTATCTATCTATCTATCTATCTATCCATCCATCCATCATTAGGCATCTTTAGTTATTTAGCCATTTACTAATTTGGATAGTTTATTCTAGACAATTCTAGCTCTGAATGGAATTAAAAGTGCTGAAACTACCCTTTAATAGAACATACTTTTTCATTTTATTTTAACGTGCAAATATCACTGGGTCACAAATGTGTATTCTTAAAAAGGTCAATATCTGAGTTGAGACTGGCTCTTTGGCTTTTCTTTGTTGGTCTACTCTTTTCAATGGTTTTGCTCTTTCATGTTTTTTTGGTATTAGGTAATAAATACATACTGTACAATAACAATGTAATATGAAACATTGTCTTCTTTCTTCTTTGTGTTTCAGTCCTGCCTAGTCACACATGTGGCACTCCCGGTCTTATTCCAAATGGGATCATCCACGGATCGAGGTACAACATGGGGGACAAGATCCGATACAGCTGTGAGTCAGGCTTTGTATTGGAAGGACACAGTATCCTCACGTGTATAGTCTCACCTGGCAGTGGAGCACAGTGGGACTTCCCATCGCCTTTTTGTAGAGGTAAATGCTATTTCTTTGTTGTGCCTTTGACCATTTATGTCCTCTTGTCTATATTTGTGTCACATGCTTGAAAAGAACAGTCATAATGAGAACTGCAGCCTTAATGAGCTTATGCTTAAAGTAGATCCAAGAATAAAGTATTTTATGTAGAAACATCGGACAACTTTAAGATTTGTGTCCCAAAACAGTCAGTTATCCCTCATAGTTCATCAGGGAAATGTTGCTTCAAAAGCCTGGTGCCAAGTCCTGCATTAAAAGCAAAAAACAAACATGAGAAAAATAAAGGCTAATCGCTGAGGTCCTGAGAATTGAAGGACCTCAGCCTGAGGTCACAGACCGACAGGAAGATGAGAAAAGCCCCTCTGCATTGATTACTGAACCTGACGGAGCCCAAAATCCTCAAGCAAAGCCCATCTAATGGTTCATTAGTCTACAAACAAGAAAAGATCTGTCTGAGTTTTCACCACCAGAGAGAAGATCCGGCTGAATGGCTCGGCTCAGGGAGTCACTATCATGTGACAAATCTGGGCAGAAATCTCTTTACAATTTTGGGGTTTTGAAGAAGCATTAATCTGGTGGTTTTAATTATGTGCTTTTTTGCCTCTTCAGTTCTATTGTATTTTGAGATATAAAAAGGATGTACTAACCAAGATAAAATTATATTAAGAATAACATTATTATCATTAAATTGTGAAACTGATTTGTATGTGTGATGGTGGTTTAGCTGTGGCCTGACCTCATATGTGTGGAGGCTGCTGTCATCAGCACTGGTGCATGTCCTACCTGACTCTTTCCCACATTCCCTGTCACTTTATGGCTCTCTCAGCAAACAAAAGGAAAACACATCAAAAAACTGTCATTTAATAAGCCTATATTATTTTTAAAAACTATATAAATAAATATCTTGATTTCTGTTTTAAATTTTAATTAATCCAATTTTTATTTGAATCTCATTATCTAATTTTATTAAATTACATTGCATTTCGAAAACAGTATTCGTTATAATTTCATGTTTCGTTTTTATAATGTATTCAACTGAGGACTAAATTCCTGTTTGATGGGAATCCTTCTGTTCTGAAAAAAAGATTGAGAAACTTCTTGCAGATTGAAGGTTACGCCTTAAACCCAACCACGCAAAAAGAACTTGACACAGCAAAAGTGGACGGAAAAGAAAAGGTGAAAGTTCAGATGTTGATTCTACTTTTGCCTTTTCCATTGAGACATCAATGAGACATTAAAAATATCAACAGTATTGCAATTGTAAAATTAGATACAATCCTAAGGAAAAAGATTCAGTGAAAGACACAAGAAAAACTCTCTAAAAAACTTAAGATCTCTAAAAACTATACTAAATGATTATAGATATTACAAATGTCTACTTCAATTGATTGTGACTACATTTGGCTTTCCTCCAGCAGCACATTAACACAGTGCTTGTTCAGCAAAAAGAGGTAAACTATGGAAGTGAATAAGGACCAGAATCCAAATTAAAATGGATTAACAGAAATGCTTATTAATTTTCAGAATAAAGCTGCATTTTTTGACACATAGGCCTAAATAAAATGAATAATAAATTACCCAAACTTTTTGTTTTCTTGTTCAAGACTGCTCATTCTGTGACTTAATTAAAATGAAAAAGCAAAAGATGTTTAAGATTTAATTTTCAAAAGATGCCCCAGCAAATACTTACCAAAATTGAATCTGAATTGTCAAATTTGAAAATTAAAAAAAGCATTAGCAGTCATGCTTTTTAATTTCAAGGTTATGGCTGCAATCTTTGACTCATAAATAAAATTAATAAGTCATCCAAACTGCATTTTTATTTCCTGTTCAAGACTGCTCATTCTATGACTTAATTCAAAAGAAAAATAAAAGGATGTTTAAGATTTAATTTTCAAAAGATGCCCCAGCAAATAGTTACCAAACTTGAATCTGAATTGTCAAATATGAAAATTAAAAAGCATTAGCAGTGATGCTTTTTCATTTCAAGGTCATGGCTGCATTTTTTGACTCATAAATAAAATTAATACAGTAATTTCTCATATATAACGTGCATTTTTTTGCTCTTAAATAAGGTGTAATTTTCGGGTGCGTATTTTACACGAGCTCAAGCAAAATATGTAAAATGTTTTGTCTCACCAACGTCATGGTTACAACACATCTGATACAAAAACCTGAAATAATTCTTATAAAACTGACTGTTAAACTGTTCTAATATAATATTTTGAGTCTTAATTAGTTTACCTTTGTGTAATGATCGTGTAATTCTCCGTGTTACGGTGCTCACGTGTAAACACACTGGGCACTGCCATCTTGTGAGCGAGGGGACCAAAATAGCTGCGTTCTGATTGGTGGAAGACATTGCCATGTTGATAGCTGCTCTCTAATTGGTCAGCACACTACAACTGAGCATGCTGGGATGTGTGAAATCGTCAGCAGGAGTCGTCTGGGAGAGAATAATTGTGCAACAGTAAAAATACCATCGAAAATGTCGGCAAAAAGAGTAAGTTACCCAGCAGCATTCAAAAGAAAGGTGATTGAAGTGACAGAGGCAGTGGGCAACAGAGAAGCTGGTTGGAAATTTGACGTGAGTGAAGCTAACAATTGTGGTTGGAGGAAAAAGAAAGCAGAGATAATGAAAGATAGACCAACATCAAAAGCTTTCAGGTGTTTGTCTGAGAGAGTAAGGTTTAGGCAAAATTTGGGTGCATGTTATATTTGAGCACAGCGTTTTTCCTGGAAACAAGCATGAAAAATGGGGTGCGTGTAATAATTGAGTGCATATCATATTTGAGAAATTACGGCAATAAGTCATCCAAACTGCATTTTCATTTTCTTGTTAAAGACTGCTCATTCTGTGACTTAATTAAAATGAAAAAGCATCACTGCTAACGCTTTTTAATTTTCAAATTTGACAATTCAGATTCAATTTTGGTCAGTATTTGTTGGGGCATCTTTTGAAAATTGAATCTTAAACGTCTTTTGCTTTTTCATTTTAATTAAGTCACAGAATGAGCAGTCTTGAACAAGAAAACAAAAATGCAGTTTGGGTAATTTTCTTATTCATTTTATTTAGGCCTCAAAAAATGCAGCTTTATTCTGAAAATGAAAAAGCATTTCTGTTTATCCATTTTAATTTGGATTCTGGTCCTTATTCACTTCCATAGTAAACAAGGTGTGTTGTACACTCTGATCTGCCAAACAATAGCAGTATTAACATTCAGCTAAACTTAACATTAGCATGAGGTAGCTAACATTGCAGATTAGCAACATTAGCATGACATTCACATCAGGCCCTCTGCTGACACCTCCCCCCATCACTCTGTGATTTCTAAGAAAATGTATACATATATCAGCTGTTTATATGCATGGATGTGTTCTTCAACTAATATTCAGACACTGCTGGATGGTAAGTTCCCTTTTAATATTTATCGTTTACAGTAGTCCAGAGTTTGATGAGTTTAAAAACACTCAAAGCGGGGTCTCCAAAAGTGAAGAGGCCCTATATCCACGGCACATGGATATTGGGAGGGGTGGGCCTGATTAACTTTGTATATGAGCAATATAACATTGAAGGGTGCAAGATTAAGTTCAAAAACATGAAAGTGAGTTAGCATTTGGTACTTCCTGGTTCCCAAGGCAGAAAGTGAATGAGATTTATAATACTAACTCAGATAAATACTTGAAAAGAGGTCCGTGGTGAACACCACCAAGATTTTAATGTTTGATCTTAGATAATAAAATGCATCTGAAGTTACCTGCTTTTGAATTTTAAAGCTAACTTTTGCATTGGCCTACAAAAATACTAACTTCCTGCACTCTATGAAGTAATGTTTAGCTTAACAGTCTGTTGCTGTTTTTTAATGTTCTGTCTTACCCTTAAGTGTTGGAATCCTCATGACTGTCAATGTGATTATCATTCAACAGCAGTCCCTGTTGTGACTTGGCATAGCTTTACCATGCCAAGTCGCTAAAATTTAGTCATGGTATCACACTTATAAATCATTTTCACGTTAGTTTGTTTTTGTAGCTTTGCAGTAGTTGTTGAAAGAGGAAGCTCTTTGGTTGGAGGACCAATCACAGACTCAACAGTGGATCAGTTGTTGTCATTTTTTATCTCATATTTATTCTCCATCAGAAAGAGAACACAGGTGGGCTACCAAATGTTTGTTTGCTACAGCTTTTAACTGAATTTGGGGTTTTCTTTGCATAATTTCCAAGACAAATTGTTACATTGAAGTTTCCCTGAAGGTAGGGATAGTGTTTGAGGTTTGAAATTGTGTGATGGAGTAACACCAAAGCTGCAGAACATTTGTTTCCCAACTCTGTTAAAACTAACCAAGTACCATTGCTTGAAAAAAGTGAAGCTATTAAGACTGATGCTGAGTTGAATAAAAATAATACAGCTCAAATACTAAAGCCAATAAACCCAAAACAAAATTTGATCAAGCCAAGAAAGTAGCAAATGAATAAGGATTTATAGAGATTTCAGTGTATGTATCTGATGAACAGCTCTGCTTGTTCTCATTCTGCATCTCCTCCTGTGTGTCTCTGCAGCGGAGGGAGCATGTGGGGGGACATTAAGAGGCACCGCGGGTTCAATAACCAGCCCCGGATACCCCACTGAGTATGAAAACAACCTGGACTGTACATGGTCAATCCTCTCTGAACCAGGGGACACCATCGCTCTCGTCTTCAACGACTTCTTATTAGAGGACAAATACGACTTTCTTGAAATCAGTGGGACGGAAGCACCAAGCATATGGTGAGATACATTTCATTCACAGACCTCCACGTAGACTCGGTATGTTGGGGGGCACACAGGTGTTTGTGAAAGGCAGCAGGGGGTGACACACACGGTGTAAGTAAGACGATAATGAAAGCAGACAGACACAAAAACGGTGACATTGGAGAGGTGAGTCATACGTACACACACACCTAGCTTTCTTGTGTAAATCAGGCAGGAACACTGCATACTCTCTGTGAAAGTGTGAAAGTAAGTAGCCTGGAGGATTTATTGTAGCGTTTGCTGTGTTCACATTGAATTGAACAGTCATTGTTTTCTCTGTAAATGTTTCTAACTTGTACTATTTCGCGGGGGAGGGGGAGGCATTTAATATTAAAGACGGACTGAGGATGTTGTCAGGGAGGACACATACAACTGATTGATTAGCTGCACAGGAGCCTGGTTGATTTTCTTGATTTATTCAAACCCCACAGGGAAAGTGATAAATTGTTGTTTTCATTTCTATTTTCCTTGGTCATGTTTGAAAATTGGCACTGTGTCGTACCAGAACACACTCTGGTTTTTAAATGTTGACCACTGTTGGAAATCACTCCAGTTTCTTTGGAATATCTCGCGTCTCCATTGAAGGCTTAGATGGTTTTTTTGCAGCTCTAGAGGCAGCCTGATGCTTGAGCATGCAGGTTTGGGGCTGATTTGAGTTCCAATAACTGCTGGGTAAAATGGAGAGTGGAGAGTGGGAATGTTAAGAAGTGGGTCTGCCTCCCTCACTAATGGCAACACAGACGCCTGAGTGCCAACTCTGCACAGAAATCAGCCAAAGTCCACTGTGAGGTTTTGATTGGATGTCAGGGTTTGATATGCATTTATAAAGCAGCTTTAAAAATAATGATTAGACCTTTTGGTTTAAAATAACAGGAAATCATGGTTTAAATTTGTGTGTTTAGGCCCCTGAGTGACTCTGGGCCCCTGAAAGCTTTCCCCTTCATCTCCCGTTAATGAGTAACTAATAGCTAGTTGACCAGGGAAAATAAAAAAAGACTAGCACATAGTTAATATAAGACATAGCTGCCATAATTCCAAGATTACAAAATAAGCAAAACTGCTAATTAACCAGGAAAAGAGTCATTGGCTAACTTCTATCTAACCCAAACTAAAGCTGGCATAGTAAACTGTTGATTAAATACCAACCATTTTTATTTTATTTCATTTTATTTTATTTTATTTTTGTCAGGACACAAATGTATCACTAACTGCTTGGTAATGATAAACTACTAAGTTACAAGTAACAATAATTCACTCCTCGTGGGCCTTACCTAACAGTTATTATCCAGTAAGTAATCAGGTACCTTGAAAGAATGTACTTATGATTAGCTTGTTAGCAACTCCTGGTCATTGTATCAAACAGTATCAAGATGGGCCAACTGGCTTTTATTTAGCCAAAGGCCAATTTGTTTACTGGCGCTTTCATACTTTTTTTCAACCTGCTGCCAAATAACTGTACTAAATGCAGGTTGCCAGGCTATAACCTCCCTCTCAAGACTCCTTGTACCCTTCAACTTTGGAGCTACTATTTTAAAGTGGAAATGTCACATTTTGTTTCTTTAACTAGCAGTTAGATTCTTTCTCCCAGCTCATTTGCGGATAGTAACTTGTTTTCCCTGCCAAATGAGCAGTTAGTGACGTATTTGTACCCTGCTTAATTATTAGGGAATAACCTATATGCCCCTGATTAATGAGCTAACAGCTACTGCTTTATTAACAGTTTACTTATTTTTTTAATGTGCTTCATTAGCAGATAGTTGCGCGCCTGCCCCCTGTTAAGTTAACATATCCTTACCTATTTGATTCCCTCTTGATTAACAAAAGGAAACACATTTCTCCTGCCTTTAATTACTATACTGTTACCTTGTTATGACACCAAAAGTTAGTTTTTTTGCCTTCTGCCTGACAAATGGTGAGTGAATCATTCATTCTGTTTAGCAATTTATGACTTATTAGTTTTCTGCTTGATTGTTTTTTGTTTTTTTTTGGTTTTTTTTCAGGGGTGAAAAAATGTGTTGTTTTACCTGAGCAACCATGATTGAGTAGCTTTTTGCCTGTTGTACTTTGTAAAGATGTCATCAACAGTGATTTTACTTTTACTTGACTAAATTCTGGTGAAAATATTTTACTGCTCTACAATATGAAAAGCACAAATAAGCAGAGTGAAAATATAAAAACAAAAGGTTCAAGCTTTTATAAAATACATAAAATTGTACAGATAATTAGCCTTTGCTAATAAAGAATGTTTGAGAACATTTAGAGAGAATCATTTCACATTACAGTCAAGATTATATTCTGCTTTGCACTTAATTTTTTGGTATCTTCAATTAAACAACTCAGATAGAGGAAGATATTTTTGCTTTAATAGTCATGTGGTACATAAAATTGGTCAGTATTATAGAAGTATTGGTCATATTTACCTTTGATCCCGGGGATGTCAAAAAGAAACACTCAGTGATTAGTACTTTGAACAAACATTTAATTAATTAATTTTGTACTTTTACTTGATTTGAGTTATACATCTACTTCAGAACATTTTAGCCAAGGCAACTACATTTTCTGTACTGCTTTTACTCATGCTGATTTGTTCTCTGCTTAATAAGCATTCATTACCTTGACTTCCCCTAGTTTTTGAGTACCTAACTTTAAAACATTACAGATATAATATAATTCTCTGGCAGATATACCACTGCCAAAACAACACATAGCATTTACAAATCTCTTCAAGGTGACGACAGTTTACAATTTATTAAATCTGCTTTGTTTGTATCAGGAGAGATAATGTGATAAGGTAATGTTGTGTGAAAGTAGAAATGTGATTTTGGATTCTTAATCTCAACAATCTCCCCAAAAACACATTCATACATCTCCATGTCATGGTCTGTTCTCCTTCTTTCACATTCCCCTGTTGACAACAGATAGATGGCATTTCCATCCATGTGTGGTAAATGGAAATGGGTTAGTGATTGTGGTGCGACCTGCAGACAGAGAAGAGGACGGTTAAGTCGACGGATAAATAATTGGAATGGAGGAGGCAGAGGATAACGGCAGATGGAAACAAAAGAAAGGCGTCTAATTATACGTTTAGTCCTGTCACCATCAGAGGGGTACGAGTCAACATGCCATTCTAGTGATACGTTTGTGTATTTGTAAATGTGTGTGTCAGTGTGTCAGGTCTTAAGTGGCCCTCTGACTCTTTGAGCTGTTGATGGTTTCTCCAGACTCTGGCATATTCCACCAATCAAGTGCACACATGTGCACACACACGTCTCTGACCTGACAGTGTAACAGTCTCAGACAGTGTTACTCCTGTGATGAAGGGGTTGAGACAAGCATATGGGAGACTACATCCATGAATCTCACCAATGGGAAATGAAGAAAGTTCTAATTCTATTTATTTTGTATGGTTGTATTACAAATGTATGTTAAAAAAAGTTATGTTAATGGGCACATTTCTATGAAAAATATGATTGTTTATATGTTTCATGCAGTAAAAGACTTGCATGTTAAACTAGGATTAAACAGCTTCTCTGACCCAAATATTACTAACACCTTTCTTTTTTAGATTTCTTTTAGTTTCTTTGTTTTGTTTCTTTTTTTTTTGGCTCTTCTTCCTTGAACAGAAAACCTTAGCTACATAGTTTCTTAGAGTGAAGGTAAAAAGCCGGGGATGGAATACAGGAAAGTGGCTAAAAGCTGATTTAAAGCCCAGACTGCCTGAATCAAGGACAATGTTCCTCTCTACGTGAGCCACATTAATATAATTGCTAACCAACTAGATCCCTAATAATACAGATTTTATTAACAGTTATTATTTTTGGACTTAGATTGTCAACATTTTTTAAACTACATTTTGATACTTTGATACATCACATTTTGAACCCTTGCAAAACAAACAAAAAGATATTTAAATATCTAAGAGCTTTATACAAAGCACTCAGAGATCAGTGATGAACAATCCACATTTAAATATTGTTCTATTAAGCCTTGGCTATAAGGAGACTAAAATTAAAGCTGTCAAAGAAACTTAGAGCAAAAACTAATCACAAATGTAAACTTAGTTCTCAATATGTAGATACTCCATTTTGTAATTTTGCCACAATCTAATCTCAAATGTTACAAAGGATCAAATCGCATTATTTTGATATCCTTTCTAATTTATGGAACTTATAGGTAACCAAAACAAGATAGGGGCACATTTGATTGATCAGTAGACAGACAGGATGATCTCACTCTTTCTAATGGTCAAAACTGAGCTCCTGTAACCTTGAAGGAATAGTTCAGTTTTTTTGAAGTGGGTTGTATGAGCGCCATATGGCAGCTAAGTACATTAGATGCAGTAGAAAGTTCTGTCCTCTCCCTCAGTAAGCCATAATTTGTAAAAAAATTGTGAAGCAGAACCATCCGCAAACAGGGAAGTATTGTACCAAATACAAAGGGTATTTTCTCCACCTACAAGAACTCCCATCAAAAAATAATGCCACAGTTTAAGAGTACGCTACCTAGAAATTTTTTTGAGTGCATTAACTTTTCAGAAAATAAAGTATATCTGGCATCACGGCAGTGCTGCGCGGAGAAATACATGACGTGAGTTGGTTAGTGCCAGATATACTTTATTTTCAGAAAAGTTAATGCACTCAAAAAAAAATTCTAGGTAGCGTACTCTTAAACTGTGGCATTATTTTTTGATGGGAGTTCTTGTAGGTGGAGAAATTACCCTTTGTATTTGGTACAACACTTCCCTGTTTGCGGATGGTTCTGCAGCACAAACTTTTACAAATTGTGGCTCACTGAGGGAGAGGAGAGAACTCTCCACTGCATCTAATGTACTTAGTGGTCATATGAGCTCATACAACCCCACTTCAAAAAACTGAACTATCCCTTTAATATATATACATTTATGTATAAATCACTTATCACTTGAAAACTGTCCATTAGAAGCAGACTGGTTGAATTTGCACTTTACACTGAGCGATAATCATTACAGCATCTGTTGTTGCAGCCAGTAACACACTCCAGTGCAGCCTGTTAGCCTCTAATGGCAATTTTTGTTTGCCCCAGTTTTGTGTTGTTTTGACCTCAGCCAATTCTATGATGTAGTGAAAGACTATTTGTGATTTGCATCTAAGCTGCTGAAACCATCAAAGATAAGCCTGTGAAAAAGGCTCTCTGTTCCAGGCCTTAAACAATATTTAATTATTCATTACCAAACGGGACTGTGTCTGCTGACAGTCACAGTCTAATATGTTTCGAAGCCGTCTCTCTGGAGTTGGGATTAAGGGATGAGTGACATTTTGGCCAAGCAGTGTGGGCAGGTCATTGTAGAAATGACTGACACCTGACAGGTCCACTGTGACGGCTTCTTCCTGTTTACCAAGAGCTTTCTCTGATTGGCTGTCCCAAAAGCAATTTCCTGTTTCATGTTCCTGTCTGCTTGCTGGCAGGTTGAATGTCAGATTGACTAGTGGTTACATACACCCACAGCCTCTTTTACACACATATCAACCAACACACTAACACATGACATACACAATTTTACTGAATCATTTCACATTTCTTTTCAAGCAGGAAATGTAAATGATGTTTCCTGTTCATCAGAAAAGAATGATAGTCTTATCATATCATATCAATCCTGCTTTTTTCTTAAAACAGAAACTTTATGTCTGCAAACAACTAAATATATATTTTTATCTGAACTTTGTATATCAAACTTTAAAGCCATAGCCTAATTAAGCCCCACACTCTTTAATAACTGTTGATAGGGCTGTTGTTGTGGTTAACAAAAAAAGACCCAAATGCACGAATCAAACTAAAAAGTCTTTTGTGAACAAAAAGCAAAACAGACAAAAAATCAACCTGAAAATAATTTTAAAAAATAAGTGATATGTTTGGTTTGTCATGATTATCACGACTAAAAACACTTAAGAAAAGTGTAACATCCATCTTGAAAATCTTTAATTTACATATTTATATTTGCTTTTTTGTTTTATGTAACAGAATGAATGCTAATGGTAATATTGCTATGGCTTGCTGTCTGCCAGGTTGACCTCTGACCCTTTACACTGTTGGTAACAGTGTGTGAGGTAAACTTGTCTGAAGCATACTGCTCATGTTTCCTTTGTAGTTTTATATCCTGGTATTTTTGGCATACTTTGGATTTAGCAAATGTTCACAAACTACAAAGTACAAACTACTTTTTGTAGTATGCACTGCTAGTATAGTGTACAGTTTTGAAAACAGCCTAGATTTGACAAAATCTGTTGAATCTGGCCTTTCCCTTATTTCAAACAATTGACCCTTTGTTGGCTCTCTGATTGGTCAACAGATCAACCAGTTAGAATCAGAGAACCCTTCTTTAGCAACCGTTGTCAGGTTACTTGAGACAGAGAACTTTAGCCATAGCAGAAACTTTTCAAAGCATTCAAAATACTTCAGTCAAAGAAAGAAGCAAACATCTTGATAATGATTAAATTTGGTATAACATTATAGTAATATTTAGAAATTATATTTGGAAATAATTCAGGCACTGTGCTGAAGTAGACACTATGTTGGATGTTGGCACAAAGATCACAAACTTTTTTTGATTTGTTAATGCTGTTTATTTTTTTTATTTTTTTTTAGATATTGTAACATTATACTGTAGTTTTGTTTTTATTCATTCACTGAGGTTCATTTCATAAGAGAATAAAATTATTCACACATGATTAAGAGTTAAAAGAAAAAAGTGAGTTATATTGAGATGTTTCAAATGGGAGAGAGGCCAGCAACAACAGACTTTGTCTAACCAAGTATCAGTTACTATAGAGGGTGGAGCTTGGTAAAGGATGATTTCATTTGAAGGGCTAGGCTCGACAAAGTGTGAATTGAAAACTCACTTTTTTTTAATTGTATCTATGTTAGATAAATTTGATTTTTCTTGGAATGTGGCCTCAGTGAGAGAAAAAAGTCTAAACTACAGTGATTATGAAGAAAACACAACATCTGTATGAATATTTTAAAACAGTTAAAATTATTACTGGTGAATGACCTGTTGTTACATCTGCTGTTCACAGCAATAAAATGCTCTTAATTTTTTCACTAAATAATCCTTTCACACCAAATCTTGTCAGTAAAATATATTCTCTGAGCTTTGAGTGTGGTTTTGTTTGTGATTTTCACTGTTGAGGCTACAGACTTAAGATAACAATTTCACTACAATGAATTAAATTTGACCTTGCTAACACAAAAATGTTCTCACTGGAGTCACTCAGCCACGGCTGCTTCTGATTTCAGTTTACCAATCAGAGAGCCAATGAAGGGACAGTCAGACAATTGTGTCTTTGTTGAAATAACAGTTTATTCCATTGGTTCAGCCAGGCCATGATGGTTAAAAGTCTGCTGAGCAAGGTCAGACCTGGCTGATGTGAACTTTATTTCACCTGGATTATTTGTGGAATATAAAGCAGTCTTTTAGGGTGGAGAATAAAGCCAGATATCCGGGACATAAAATGAATGACATAGAGGGGTCAGGAAGACAGGAAGAGAGATTTTCACCTTCAGGCATTAAGTGTACTTTCTGCATCCTATAGTTCCCTGGCCTTTTTATTTCAACATTGCATGGTTTATAAAATATCCTTTCCTTTATGTTCCTTTATCCAGCAATCCAACAACTACATGTCAACAGGTGACACAGCTGGCTTAGAATGCAGTGGAGGTCAATGGTTTCTTTCACTGTAGAGCTTATATTTGCTCATGCTCTTCACAAAGAACATCCTTAGACACCAGCTCTCTGAAAAGCACAGAAAGTTCAAACAGAGGACCTGTTTTATAATGTCTGTTACCAAAAGCAGAATATTGGAAACATATTTTACAGCTCTTTCTTTGTGTTAAAGTAAGCTGTACTTTTAAGAATTGAATTGGTCATATGTGGCCTTTGCTTTATAGAGAATGTAATAAACTACAAGCTCAAAACATTAAAATTTAAAATGCTTAAATTGTCTGTTAGGAAATTCAGAAAAAATTGCAAGACAACAACAGTAGTTTTAGGACAACACTGTACGATACAGTTAGCCTACCAATGTTTATGTATAAACAAATTAATCAATCAATAAATAAAACACAAACAATCACCCAGACTGATTCACCTGCTAATGTATCTTAGTGAATCAAAGAGGAGTAACTGTTAGTGAAGTTACAAATCAGGAAATAAGAGAGTGAGGGAATGACATGCAGGAAAAGAGCCACAGAACTAGAACCAAGGCCACCATTGTCAAGGATAAAAGCCTATTTATCGAGACGGAAAGGGAAGTGCATTTGGCTTAAGACAGTAAACGAAGTAAGGGCATTACAAAAAGCAGTTTGTCAGTTTATCAATTAGACATTTTTATGCTTCAAGTTTCTGAATGAATAACAGTGTTAATCTATACTTGGCAAATGAATGGTACTACGAGGCTGTCTCCCAACTTTAGGCGCAGGCGGGGCGCACCTGCCCTGCGCCGCCTGCGCCCAACAGGGTGTGTCCAGGGCATTTTGCAAGTTTCGTGCACGGCGCAGTCTGGGAGGCGCACCCATGCCTCCGTCTCTTCCAGCGGCGCAAGTAGCAGAGAGGGAGGAGAAAAGGCGTGAGTGGGTTTAACACAGCCGAGTGTGATCTTCACCAATCAAATGAACGCCTCTCCTCGCCTTTAAATGCGCCGCGGGCGAGGCGCAGTGACAATTTCACCTCGGTGGAGAAGAAGGTCAGAGCCTCTGTCACTTTTGCAGCACCCGGGAGAGCGCAGGGGCATCGGAGGACACGATGCGCGTCACCATGTGGACCACCTCGCAGGACAGATGTAATCTGCCCCTGTCTCATGAGTAGGAGTACAAAATTAAGTGATAATTACATTTAAACACAGCAGCAGGCTAATCCATTCATCATGCTTGTGATCCACCTGCATTCCTGGTCTGTGATCGCTGAATAGCAGAACCTTTGGTGAAATATTCCCTTTGGTGAAATATTCCCCAAATTGCCAAATTGGCTGCGTACGGCGGTGCGCCGGACGAAATTACCACCGCGCGGGTTGCGCCAGGCTGCGCCACCCTGAGTTGCGCCAGGAAATTAGAGCCCAGGGTTTCAGAATGCAATTAGTTGCAGTGAACCAATGATTTTAATAATAAGGAATCCAAAACCACGCAATATAACATAGATTTCTTCACATTCATTTGGGGGTGCATGGTGGTGCAGCAGGTAGTGCACATGCCTCACAGCAAGAAGGTCGGTGGTTCACCCCAAAAGGGATGAGTGGTATAGAAATTCAATGAATTTGATTCTTCATGCTTTACTTGACCCCCCATCCCAACCCCCCAAGAAATAACATTCTCAAAATGAAAATTAAGAGTGATTAATGTTGAGTTTACTATCAAAAGCTGGAAGTCAACAGTTGAATTCATAGAGGACACTTATTAAGTTGTATTTTTTACTGCATTTTATTTTGTATTATTATTATTATTATTATTATTATTATTATTATTATTATCATTATTATTATTTACTCTCTTATATTTATCTTAATTTTTATGTAAGTGCTCACTTTTACTTCTTTCTGTGCACCTTTTAACTTCTGCTGTAACACTCAAATTTCCCCCAATGGGGGATAATAAAAGGTTTGTCTTATTTTATCTTAAACTAGTTTGGACTGAAATGGGACATGTCAAATAGACATAAAATAGATGTTTTCTCTAGCCTTACTATTGTTTCACTCTCACCTCATTGTAGAGAAAACAAAAGACATGTCAATAAGTGTTAAACTCACATCAACACTAAAATTGGGAACTTTTAGATACCAGACTTTTATCAATGCATCTGGCATTTTTAGTCATCTGCTCAAATACAGTGTGCTTATGAAAAGTATGACTCAAGGGTGTACAAAGGACATTTTCCATTCATATTTTTAGTTTCATATTAGACAGTTCAGACTGATAACCCTTTTTCATCATATTATTTGGGCCAACTTTGATCAGAAACTTTTCTACTGTATAACCAAACAAGTCTTGAAGTATATTTTAAATAAGGCCTTTTTTTTACTTTAACTTGAATATATTCATGCAGTGCTACATTTACTTGTACTTAAGTAAAATATTATCAAAGCAGATGTACAATATTTCTGCAATCTTTTTACCCCTGCATCCTGTAAATGTTTAGAATATCTCACCAACATGTACGCACTGTTGTCCCATTAAGATGATCATGGATTAGCTTTAACTGTGAGATAGTGAATAGGATTGCACCAGCATTTGCAGATAAACCAAGGCTGCAGACTCTGATAAGTTCAATATATATTTATCTGTGTGTACGAGGATTTTGGTGACCTGAATACGAAGAACACCTAAACACCGTATCCTGAAAAAAGGCTTAGCATGGAGTAAAGGCTGTTATCTGTGATGTTGTCACAGCTGTTATCTTCACATCAGAACAGATTCTCTTTCAGATTACTCCAAATAATCTCTGTTTATGTCATTAATATTTAGAGCAGGCTTTCTTTTAAACCCCCTCTGCACTCATAAACCCCTCCTTTTCTTTACCCTTCAACCTTTTCTTATCCCTTCTTTGTTTATTTCTCTCTCTTATTTTCTTCATTTCCTAGCAGTCCCCCCTGGCTATCCTTACTTCTTCTTCTCCATCTCTTCCCTGCTCCCTTTCTGTCCTCCGTGGCAGCTTCATCCTGTTCTTTCAAAGCTCAGGACAAACTTTAATGGTTAAATCCCAGCACAGTTAGTACTGTCATTTCTTCAACTGAATGAATTCTTACTCTGCTTTAGGCCATTACATCCAAAGAGCATGACCAACAGCCATTAATCATATTTTGTTCTTCATTGCTTACTGCATTATGCACATTGATTTTTACCCGACTGCCTGTGCTAAAACTAAACTTTTCGGTAACGTTTCATCACTTTGATAGTAGAAGAATTTTAATAAGCAATGGTTCATTATGCTGATTTAAAGAAGCTGGTAGAAACCCTTCGTTTTTCACGGTAAATGAGCCCCTGCCCACCCTATCTCTTCCAGACTTCTAAAGAAATGAAAGACTCTAATTGGCAATTATTCCATTAATTGAGTAACAGGGTCAATACACATAATGTGATGAAACTATTACCCTCAAATCAGCTCTACTTCCTTTATTCATGACAGCTTTAGGAAAAAGTTATGTGTCTATTTTTGGTGGGTTCACATGGCATTAAAGTTTAATGAAAATTTTATTTTACAACAGCCCAGAGTGTTAAATCTCATCAATAATTGGTTAGATTTGAAATTTAGCTCTGACGTCCACGATCATTTGTAAATTAATATTTAAAAGTGGACTTGAACTTATCAGTAAAATTACTGACCTTTTTAGACGGATAAAGAGCAACATTTTAATATTTTTTTTTTGTAAAACATACAAAATGATGTTCTTTTTTATCATCACCTTATTAAAAACAAATTGCACTGTGTCACCAAGCACCTTTTTCACACAAGAACAATATTTGTTATACTCTAAATGTAAAATAACAACAGAAAACCTCATGTCACCTCTACTCAGTTATAACTTTAATGAGTTAACTCAACACACTGTTGGAGTCGTTAAAGCAGCAGCAGTAGCTGCATTATAACTACCAGGCAACCAGACTGATAACAAAGAACTACTTAATAATAACGCCTTGATCCCACAGGGTCACTTTCCATGCTCAGGCACAACATACTGAGAAAATATCAACAAGTTAACAATACTTACCGTCTCTATAACAGATCATCACAGGACCCAAAAACATGGACTGGTTCAAAAACTTGTGAAGATTCCCAGACTGTATTAGTCAAGCCCGTTCAAGCTAGATAATGTATCCTTTTAAAAGCTGCTATCTTGCGGACTCCTCTGCAGATGTTACATTGTAACATGGTCCCATGCTATCTGGTGTCCCCTACAGCCCATGGGCTGGCGTTAAAAGCCCCTCTTCTTCTTGCACAGTTTTACTCTTATATCGTGAGGTGTGTCCCGCATTGATATAATGTACAATATAAAGTCTTACAAAGGAAGACTAACATCTGCTTTTATTGTTATGATATTAGGCTGGCTGTGATGTAATGACGTGAGGCCTTTTGGGTTAGAGTCAGCCCGTTTCAATACACTGCCTTCTGAACATGAATTGATCCATGGATATATACAAATTTCTCTTGTCTTTTTTCAACTGAATCAGACCAAAACAACCAAGCTTTAGGTGTGAAAATGACCTTAGACAATTCTCTTTTTTTAATCCATTTTCATTTCCCTGGAATACTTATGTTCACACTTTGTAACCAGTTGATTTAATTTAAACATTTCAAATCTATACTTAAAACATACCAGAAAATGAATTATTTAATGTTGACATCTGAATCACTCCACTCTGTCTCTAACCATCAGGCATACCTAAATTGTTTGACTATGTAAAATTATATTGGTTTTGCTAACCCAGATAATATAGGCTAACTAACTTTCTTTGATCACGTAATTGCTCATTCAACAAGTCATCAACCCACCAGTCAGAGTGATCAGTTTCATACTAGTAGAGGCTGGCATGCTCATCAAAACTAGTATTGTAAAATTTGTAAATTTGTGGAGTTCAACAACAGAAAGTTCATATAGGCCCAGAAGCCTATATACATATATATCTGTGATTTTATTGTAAGTGTGCACAAAAAGCCAACTATGACAACTTTACAAGCTAAGCATCAGAATGCTAACATGAAGCTCTGTGTTCTATTGTTAGCAGGAAAAGGTTGGCAAGCTAATATTACAAGCAGGATGTGGTAGAAGTTGTCAACATTACAAATTTAGCATCTGATGTTTTCAATATTTTTTTTTTATTAGGAATTTTGTCTTATTGTAAACAGCCAAAAGTTGGCATGCTAACTAAATACAAAACCTAGAAGGTCCTATTTAAATTTTAATGCTCAACATAAGCTAGCCCCAAGGATAACATGTATGATGCAAAACTTGGTTTACTTCACAAGCTTCACATTAACACTAGTATAAATATTTCTGTGATTTACTGTTAACTATAGCAAAGGTAAGGCAAGGTATAGCAAAGGTATGCAAAATGATTTGATTTGTATTTTTGCCTTTGCTAACTTGGCTAACAAGCGTCAAGTGACATTAACTATTCCACCTTGAAAAGTCACAGCTTTAAAGCTTGTGCACTTACTTTCAACAGAGAGAATATAAGTCTTGGCAAGAATGTGATTGTTGCTTATTGACAGGCTTCTTTAATATGAGGTGACTTTCTTTTTTCCTCCTTAGCTTTATCTGTCACTGTCCTCTTTTTTTTAGCCTCAGCCATCTTGTCATACAGTACTGAGGTTGGCCCATTGACTTTCTCTTTAGTTGGAGGTGGCTGTTTGAACTGAGGCCATACAATATTTAAAAATTACTTCAGGACCAACTTTTAAACTTTTATTTAGACTGCCTCAGTGTGTAAGATGAGCTTAAGAAGAAGCAAGCATGGCTGTACACTTGATCTTGTAAAAACTAGTGATTCACAGTGATGGGATAATCACCTTTGTTCTCCAAATGAACAAATATTTCAATAAATCCCTTGTTACTATTTGTCATTTTGTTGATACCACTTGTCAAAAAAAGGGAAACTCATTAGATATGAACAATTTAAAAACTTCCTTTCCAACTTGAACACACATTTCTTTATCTGGATGTGTTGTAAAATTGCACAAGGGATGTTTTGAGTCTGTTTTAACTGTACTTGATTAGGTTTTTCCTGGTTGTACTTTGTTCTGTGCTTAATTCCAATCATTTTATTAATACCTCTTCCATCTCTCTTATCGTTTCCTCCCTGCCTTTTTTCTGTCCTCCACACAGACACACTTGCATTTTTAATTACTTTATTGGCTCAAATAGAAACAGTTGTGACAAACTGATTTCCCTTCAGTCAACCAGTTTCTAGTCTGCTTATCCAGGTCATTTTCTACTCATTTAAATGGGGCACAGTCCACTTCCTCAATGGCCAAAAAACCAGAACAAGCAGCCCAGATGCCATTGTTGTGGGAGCTTGTTTGACTTTTAGGGACTTGGCCTGAGCCTCCTCTCAGCTGGCTAGCACTTCATCTTCACCCTTGCCAGGGAATGCCTAACTCTTCCAGTCAGCTTTTAGTTGCTTCATCTTTGGCAGAACTTTCTTTCTTCATGCACTTTGCAAGTGAGAAACCAGCCAATCCCATTTCAACTGGTAGTAGGAGCTCATTTTTGTCTACTCATCGGCACTAATGCACAAAACTGGCTGTCAGTCTGTTGCTTATTTCCAAGATTCATGTGCTTCTCTCTAGGAGGCAGTTTACCCCCATAAATGACAATAGTTACAGCCAAGAAGCAAATCACACTTTGTAAACATCTGCAGGGGAGTCAAAGACAACAGTAAGATGGACCAGTTAGCACAACATCAGATACAACAGCTGAAATGACTAGCTAACGCCACTACTGGCATCTTCTGTGATACACAAACCAAAGAAATTACAAAGCACACCCTTACTGAAGTGCACTTATTCTTCCTTAAATTAAAAATTAAAGGGAAAAAATGGTGGTTTATACACCTCCACTTCCACAGCATCTACAATACAGTGCTACAGAAATACATTTACTTGATACCAGGATGACTGCAACCTTGCGCAGCAGCTGTATCCGTCGGTTTGATTGTCTGTAATAGTCAGACTCAGCTTGCCAAGCTCTAATCTGCAATTGTGGGCGGTCCAAAACGGCACAACCCAATCACCATCCTTAATAGCAGGATGGCATGGGAGCTACTAGCAAGACGGCAGCAGGAAGTGACCGTTTGTACAAAGATTAGCATGGCTGCCAACAGCTTTAGGAGAAGTTTTATGAGATCTGGACCGCATTTCTCACTAGCAAGATGGTTTTGCTTCACTTCCAACCTGTTTCAGGGAGAGTTTGTTTTGTGAAGTGGCATACGTTTTGTATTTCCCACTACAGCAGTAGGACCCACATTTTCTTATTGGTCTGTGATGATTGTGACTGAAGAAACTATACTTCAATCACCTGATGGATTTGTTATTAAAAGGTTCAGCCAATTCCAAACTTTTTCTACTGGCTGTTGCCCAGATGGACTAGTGAAATGTATTGAATGATCCATTAGGTGTTTCAGGTTAAGATGACTGATAAAAAACTGTAAAAGTACAAATAGTACTATTATTCAGAGCCTTTTACAGTAGGGCTGGATGATGTGGACCAAACATCATATTCTAATAATAAAGCTGAGAACGTGTTGTTGCAGCCACTGTTTTGTTGTTGTTGTTGTTGTTGTTGTTGTTTGTTTCCGCCAATATTCTCCACCTCAGTTTCAGAGCACTTCTCAACAGCATTTAATGTTGCTAAGTTCCTAAAGTGGACTCCTACATCTGTACTTTGCAAAAGACTGTTAAGACTCACTATGAGGTTCATATTTTCCTTAAAGCTGCAGTAGGTAGAAAGCCAGAAAACGGTTGATTTTTGAGTCTCATCTGAGTTAGGTTTCGTTCATCTCCTCCCTGAGCCCCTCCTACCAAACGAGCACGCGCACATAGCATACAGCGCACACAGAGTCGCTATTGAGCCGCTGCTGGAATTCACCGGTCCACTTAGCACAATTTTGAGTAATGTCCGAGTCAGCCAGAGTCCAGTGGAGTGCTTTCATGAAATCTAACTACACAACACAACTATCACCACAACGCATTACGACAAATATTACAAGGTTATTCATTTAGCAGCTTACCTGTCCAAGAGACGAGTGGCCAGCTCGGAATCAAACTTTAGACTGAGGCTATCCCGCAGTTCTCTCCATTTCTGGAATGCTCTGCCGATATTAACACGACTTTTCTTCCTTTTTTGGTCAGCCTCTCTTTTATATTATTTCTTTTCTAATTCTGTCTTCCTTTTTTTGGGTTGTTTAGCCGTGTAGGCAGTTGTAGCCAATACTGGAATAGCTTTTTTCCCTGGTGCACTGTCCTCCATTGCTGCTAGTTCTCTCCTTCTGCCTGCAGCAGGGGAACACGCATATGCAGTAGAACAGCCAATGGGAACGTAGTGGTCTGAGCTAAAAATTTTTACTTAATTATACTAAAACAATGTTGCCTACTGCAGCTTAAATTTATGGAAATATCACCTGCAAAACATGAAAGTAGAGTCAAGCAATTATGTCCTGTCACTGATAGCTGTAGAGGACCAAGACCACTTGTATTTTACCTTGAAAATACAAGTCAGAACAGTTTCTTCTGAGCCGTCATTGCTTACAAAAGGGACATCAGAAGTCCAGCGCATTAAGGAATTCTATTTGGCATTTAGAAGGGAAGAGAATTCTACAGATGTTGTGCCGTTACAGAAGTCGACCTGTTTATAACTGATGGCACTGGGTGCTGCAACAAAACACAGCTGACACTGAGGTCATTTTTCAGCTTAAGGTGCGAAGAGCTTTTTATAGAATGTGAACGTGGCTCCACCACAAAACCACTATTTTTTCATGATACTAGAATTATAGACTAGGTCGTGACTTGATTCAAATCAGAAAATATTGCTATGCGTGTAATACAACATCAACAAAAGTAGAAGTTTCAGGAACCCATTATGTATTCATTTTTCATTTGGTATCATTAGAAATCAAAGCAAAACTTCTACTCATTGTTCAAATCATGCAAAAATAAATAAATAAATAGATAAAGAGAGGAATAATTCATTTTAAAAGATAAAAACAATAAAACAAACAAAAAAAAAAAAGAAAATTTAAGTATTCCAAGATTGTAAAATTACTTTATACTCTTAAAAACCATGTGTCCAAATTAAAATATCTTCATTACTTTAATGATTGGTGGAACATTAAATGTAAAAACTTATTGACATCCTGCTCTGTTTTTAACCAAATGTAAAGGTAGACAATATTTTCACATGAGTGAGTAACTGGTAAAAAGTAAGATTTTTTTAGCTCAATTTCCATGATACAGACAAGGAAATAACTTAGCTTGGGCTTGTCTTATCAACATATTGTCAAATCCACATGTATGGCATTCCAAAAATTTCATAGAAATTACCATATGGTCAAAAGAATATAACTGCTAGTGTTTTTTTTTTCTCTCAATTAGAATGATATGTTTTACTTAGCATCACTTCTAGCAACTTTTGTTCATTTGTTTTGTGGGTTTTTAGCTATAAATTAAAAGCAGTTTCATTGTGCTTCTTACTAGCATACATATTTAGGCTTTAAAAGTTGTCTTGCATCACACCCAAGCCCCTCTAAAATGTCAGCTGTGTCTGTTTAAACCAGTATGTTTAAATACTTCATCTTGTTCAAGGAAACTTTATAAAGAAAATGTATACAAAGTACAAATGAGTCATACCCTGGTTTAAGCAGCAGCTGTGAGCCTATTGAATCCATGAAAAGATGAGTCAGATTAGATTCTCCTTTGCCAATGTTGTTGAGAAAGTTGGTAACAGAAGTCATGGTCTTTTTTTATTTTTATTTTTTTTGTTTTTGGTTAGAGAGAGGTGACATTGGCAAGCACAGTGGTGCTTTGAAAGTTGGTAAACTACTTTTGACTTGGGGCCATTGTAGGCTGGATGCGTGTTGGATGCATGAAAGCTAATAAGGTGGGGCTTTCAGATTATCACAGCAGAAGGCCTGCCTATCCCCACCATGAGCTGTGTGTATTATGGCCAAAACAGACAGAAAAATGATGAACAGGGAGACATATTTACAACATTTTAACAGATAGCAACACGGATATGTCCCACTCCTGAGGCTGCAGCTGACGAGTGGTATACGAGGTGTGTCAGAAAAGTTCCAGGACCGGTGTCACAAAGGATTTATTTGTGATCATCCACTGAGAGTTCTTGCCACAGGGCCAGACAATCAACCAGCATGTCTACAAAGAGAAACTGCAGTGTTTGCTTTGTTCAGTGCGTGAGAAGAGGGGAGAGTTGTGGCAGGACAAGTCGTGGCTGCTTCACCATGACAACGTGTCTGCTCACAATGCCCTGAGCATCCGACAGTTCCTGGCCGAGAAGAACATCGCCATGCTGGAGCAACCTCCCTACTCACCCGACCTGGCTCCATGTGATTTTTTCCTCTCCCCCAAGCTCAAGGGGGTCATTAAGGGGACCAGTTTTGAAGACGTAGACAACATCAAAAAGGCTGTGATGATGAAGCTGTGGAGGATCCAGGAAGAATCCTTCCAGGAGCGCATGAAAGCATGGCAGAGAAGGATGGGAAAGTGCATAAGACTCCAGGGGAATTACTTTGAGGGGGAAAACTTGAAGCTTGTAGTTTGGATTCTAAATAAATCTTTTGTGACACCAGTCCTGGAACTTTTCTGACACACCTCATATGACACATAATCGATATCAACAAGTGTAACACAATTGTAAAAATGAAGTAAATTGAATAATGGCGATATTAAACAGGGTATTAAATGAGCTTGTTAAGGTGGGGCAGCTTATGTGACAAGGAGTTTCAAGGAGATGGGGTGATGCAATCTGTAGGCTAGACTGCCTCCTTTTAGGTCTGAATGAAAACATGGTTTGGTTGTGACGCTTTCTGGATTCAGCTATTTTTCAGCAAGTCAATTTAAGGAAAATATATACTGGTTCTACTTGAAGAGAGATGGAGTTCTGATATCTGAAAGTTTCATCCATTCTGCACCACGGAGTTAAATGCTGTGGTGTTGCAAACTGGAGTTAATATGTGTGACTGCCCCACATGTATTCTGTTTTGAAAAATCTGTTTGAGGGCTGTGAGCAAACATGATGCACGAGTCGTTTTGGTGCCTTTATGACGTTGAAGAGCAATTCACAGGTTGAAGACCCCATTGAATTAGGAAATGTTCATCAACTTTGGAAAATAACAAAGGAGACATATTTTTATGAATTGTATGTATTGAGACAACAGATTGAGCTTTATATTCATAAATTAAAAGTGCGTTTATTTATGCGTAGACCATTATCAACAGCCTTGTTATTATGAACCTCTAAGGTGTCAAACAGAGCAAAATCAGGTCAATATGAAGAGAAATAGCTGCTGAGGAGGTGAAATACAGAGTGTTTTTAAGCAGCCTCAATGGAAAAAGGCACTTTTTTAAAGTCAAAATGTGTGCCTTATTCTCTTGAAAAACACAAGAAATCAAGAATTAACAAAAAGTAACAGATGATGTTCTGTTTTTATGTAAAAAGAAATTCAACATTCAAATTGCTCTTTAAGTACCAAAAATGCAGAGAATCTGTGACACAATCTGTGGACACGGGCCCATGGACCCTTTACTTATGAATCCTTCTCTACAGCCCTCCACTTGTTCCCCTTGCTCTTTTCCTCCCTCTGCCACCTCCTTTTTAATTTAATGACCAGCCCTCTCCATCGCTCTGCTCTCCACTTTGAAACACCGCTCTTGTCCTATTATTACATTTACATTTTAAATGATGTTTACAGGCTCTGCACTTGTGATTTTCACATGTACGTGTGTGTGTGAGTGTGTTAGTATGTGTCTTTCTGTGTGAGTGCGTGGGTGCGTTTTGAGATTAAAAGTGCCGGTGTGCCAGGGTTTTGCACTAAGCGCTTGGAAAAAGCAGCTGTCTGTTGTGGATGATGTACTTAGCAACATATTCTGACTTGTGTCCAATTGTTATTTATTTATTTATTTATTGGTTTGTTTTTAATTGTACCTCACACATCCACAGGGGCTTGCAGTGCATGCTGCGTTTACTCAGAAAGAAATAAAGTTGTAATGCTATGCCAATAGGTAGTACAGGCCATTTTACTATTAGCCAAAGACAGGATGCTGCCTGGGACCTCAAGGTATATCCAGTAGATGTTGTATGGTCACTTTCTCTGAATGCAAACCTCATGTAAAATGTAACTCTAACACCAAATTGTCAGCTACCCTACACCTTTTCTTCTCTGCTCATCCAATGTCACTTGCTGCTGTCTCTCTCACAGCACTTGACCGCTGACTTTATGTATGTAGAGAAGTGATGTATAGAGGCCTTAACGGCCCGTTGTTTTAAAAAAACAAAACAAAACAGTATCAGGCAAAAAGTTGGCAGTTAGATCCTGAAGCACCGTCTACAAATAGGTACATTTTTCTTTTTCATGATTTCAGATGCTATTGACGCCATTTCACTGTAATCGCACTCAGCATGGTTTTATGTGATCCATGGTTATGTAAGAGGTAATGACAGACCAACAGATGGACAGCTACAAATAAAAATAAAGAACAGAGAGAAAGAGACATGAGCAGGAAATGGATGTCGGCAGAGGAGATAAAAAACTACACACTACCTGACAATATGTGTACCGCAGTGTGACTACAAAAATCTAATGTCAGCTGAAATGCGTTTAGCTTATTACCCAGTGCTTATCATTAAATATTTACAGAAAGCAAGTGTGTATCAAATATAAAGAAAATAAATCAAAGTATTTTAGCAAAAAGAGATGTGTATTTTGAGTGTAAACAAAAACTCTTGCTGCAAATTAAGCATCAAAATTGAGTGTAATATTCCAAAGAAAATCCCAGATGGATCCCTTCCCCTAATCAAAATGCCCCAAGATGTCCTCACATTGAAGCAGATTGTTTAGACTCTTCAGGCTTTTTGGGGACTTTTTCATTATTCTTACAGCATAGCATTCCTAAATTTTGCAACAGGTATTGTAACAAAAGTTGCTGCAAAAGTTGTGAGGTTTCCAGGCTTTATTTTATCAGTGGCATCACAGGAACAGGTGAATTTGCAAAATATATTGCTACTGTGTTGGTGTTTTAAGTATTCTCTCAAAAAATAGCTCAATATTACATTTTATATAATGATAGTATCCATCATTCCATCCATTACCTATACTGCTTATCCCCTTTGGGGTTATGGGGGGCTGGAGCCTCTCCCAGCTGATATTAGACGTGAGGCGGGGTACACCCTGGACAGGTTGCCAGCTAATTTCAGGGCCACATAGAGACAGACAGACATTCACGCTCACTCTGACACCTCAGGACAATTTAGAGTCACCAATTGATCTAATGAGCATGTTTTTGGTCCATGGGAGGAGGCCGGAGTGCCCAGAGAAAACCCTCACTTGCACAGGGAGAACACGAAAACACAATACAGAAAGGCCCTGACCAAAACAGGGTTCAAACCAGAATGTCTTGTTTTCAAGCCGCATAAAAAAGCGAAGTCTTTTGCGTTAAAATAGGAGCTCACTTTTGTTATAAGAATAGTTTTCCTTTATTACCATTATTTCTTGATTAATAAATATAAGTACAACATGGTACCAAAAGAGCTGTTTGGAAGAATAAAAACCAGCACATATTACTGAACTGATCCAGGTAATTGGGGTCTTAAGAGGCAGTGGATTTCCCCCAAAACTACTACTCACTACATTAAAAAAATGTATACTATCCCTGAAAATATTATCTGTTGGTACAATGTGTTAAAGGGTGGTTATCCTGATCTATAATACAAGCACAGTTAGACTCCTGTGCTGCCTGCTAGCCTGTGGTGACAGTGCATGTTTGCCTCTAGTTTTGCAATGTTTTGCTTCCAGCTAATACTGTAACACCACACTGATGCAAATTAGATGATCAGTACCACTGAAATAGTATATAGAGTGGGCCTGGTAGCCTGTTTGCATTCTACAATGTGTTTATTGCAAACAAATTGCTCATTGTTTTGATTTGAAGTGGCCTGAAACCCCCTCCTCCATATGATCTCAGGTGGCTTGTTCTGTTGAACAGAGTTCAGTTGCTGTGGACTCATATATCCAAACAAACGGGGCTAAATGGGGAATGCTTACTTGTTTTAGCTTCTCTCAAAGAGCCAGGTTTTAGAGCACCCATAGCAAAATATTAATGTCAGTCTTTGAGAGGCCCACTTATTCACCAAAATGCCACTGATAAAGAAGAAGGGAAAGGTCCAAATAAGTCCCACACTGGACAGAGGAAAGTTATGAGTGTATCTCTGTTGAAGTCATGCATCACCAAGAAGCTTGTGGTCTAATTATAGTGAAGTACTACAGCGAGCGATCAGTTTCTCAGTTCTATGATTCGGCCTCTCCGCTCCCATTGTCTCCTCCTCTCAGGTGTGTACAGTCTTGCCTCTCTTATCACCTGTCTCCGCTTTCTCTTTCAGTTCTGCATCCTCTCTTCTCATTCTCTGCTTCCTCTTTTTTTTGTCCTGTGTGCTGCAGCACTTGTCTCCTTCCAGCCTCACTTGCTTTCTCATTAATCTCCATCTTTTGCAGCCAGGTGTTTGTTATGTCCAACCTCATTTAGACTTGACTCCTCGCCTCCCCATTTTTAACTTCCAACCTCTCCGCAGCTTGTTTAACCTCTCTCCTCCTGCTCATTGAAGTAGATTTCTAGCTTTCTCATCCCTCTTATGTGTTTGTCCCTCTGTCAACCAAGGTTTTTCTCCTTTCACAGGTTTTCTCTTGTTTTTTTCTCCCTTTGTCTCTTCAATCTAACCTTCCTTTCTCCTTGTGAGTTATCCTCCTTGCCATCGACAACAGAGGCCCAAGGCCCTCTATATTAAAATTGTTTGTTCTCATGTTTGATCCTCTGTACATCCATTTGTCCATCTCTCTTCATCTCTATGTTCATCGATATCTTCTGACCACAATATATCAAGAGTACTTTGAGGAGTCTCTTTCAGGCTTTGAAGAAATGTCTACTTGTAGCTGTTGTAGGTCAAAAAACAAGGTTATGAAGGCTCAAATTTGTCCCATACAGGTCAAATGTCAAAGGGCAGTTTATGGATCCCCATGCTCATCCTTTGCTTGCAGGCAGCAAGCCCATGCAGAAGTGTCAAAACCTGTAGTACCTAGAGTGTCCACTTGTGGCTGGCTGTGGTAATCTGACACCTAAATGATTGTATGTGTCCTTCATACACATCTACTGCCTGGTTCAAAAACAGCTTGAGTCTAAAACTATAATACAGCTATGTGTCTCAACCTGGCCTCGACATGGCCTTATTATCTGTGCGTAGGTTGAGCTAAAGTTTGGTTTAGATGCAACCATAGACTGTAAAAGAATTGGAAGGAGCCATTTTATAGGAGCTTTTGGAAGACTGTCTCAGCCGAACTTCAGCTCAACCAGCTGACAGAAAGAAGACAGCACAAATGTCTTTTCTGACTTATGGATAAATTAGTCAGACTTTGGAGGTCTTGGGCCAAAAGTCAAATTCATGGAGACTCTGCATCTTGTCTTGTAAAAAACACGATTAAACTTGTGAACAAACAAATGTTTTTAGACTTACAAATAAGGTAAATAGATTTCAAAGGTTATAGGTTAGAGGTCAGTATCATAGAGCCTCATGTGTATCCTTTCCGTATTTTTGCTTATTCATCCACTCTGACTCAAGCAGCTGTTTCTTTGATTACAGAGGTCATAGTTTAAAGTTCAAGGTTATATTTCCTTCAGCTCAACCCTTGCTTGTGAACATGACATCTCAAAAAAAAACAAAAAAACATGAGGACTCCCTGTCAAACTCTTCACATTTGATTTTGAATTATACATCCACAAAAAGCAGCCCAGTCCTTCCTCCTGACCCGTCAGTGTACTTTCACTGTTTGGCACTTGGAAACCTTGCAGAGGCATATAATTAACTGCCCGGCAGTCGTTGAAGCTCAACCTGCCTTTCATTATCTTTCTCCTCTCCTATCTGTTATTTTCTCCAACTCCTCCTGTCTCCTTTCAAACTTTTATCCACTGTCTCTCTCTTCTCATTCTCTCCTCTTTTCTTCCTCTTCCTCTAAGTTCAGTCCCATGTCTCATCCCTCTCTCCTCCTCCCCTCTGACCTCTTGCCTCTTCCTCATTCCAGTGTCAGGCTGCTGGCCAGTCCCCATGAATAATGGAGGAGATGCAGCATGTCTCTCACTTTTTATCAAGTTTTTCCTCTCTAGTTTTCATATTTTCCTATCGTTGAGTCCTCTGCAGTGCACAATGACTGTATTTTTTGTGCTTTACTTGAACTTTTATGCGTATCGATATGTCTCCTTTAGCCCTATCTTAAACCCATCCAAAGAGTCTCTAGAAAAGCCACTTGGAGAGGAGAGAGGTTTTTCTTCTCAGCGAACCCTGTGTACAGTAAAAGCAGTGATAATTGATTTTGTACCTCTAGAGAACAAGACTGGGACACCAAAATATGCCAAGTAAAAGACATTTATTAAAATACAGAGGGCAAATTCAGAGCAAATCCTCCAAAGTACTAAAAGATCTCCTCTGGGAACATCTTATAACACATAATCTTTTTGAAATGCAGAGAGGTTTATGCACACATGTCTGGATCGGAAAGGACCACCATCGCTGGCCATTAGTGTCTGGATACCTGACAGTCTGCATGGAGAAACAGTGCTGTCATCTCAGCACTGACTGGGTCACAAGACAGGATCAGATTTATCCTTATTTCAGTCAATCTGGGACAATAATGGGGCTACTGCAAGACATGTTATGGATTTCATTGTAAGTTGAGACCTTTTCAGAAACACTAAATCTACTTTTTCAGTCTTGTACATAGGGGTGGGAAATATGGAAGAGAAAAATGTATCACTTTTTTTTTTTTTTTTTTTGTTTTATCATGGGCGTGGGGGGTGCATTCTGACAGTGCCATCTTTGATAATTGACAGCCCAGCTCCAGCTGTCACGTTTCCTTGCGATTTGTCCCTGGGCATAACACTTAACCCCAAGTTGCTCCCACTTCTACATCAGAGGTGTGTAAATGGGTATGAAAGGGAATGAATATGTTTGGTAATACTAATTGACTACATGCATAGAAACTCTGAACCATCAGTGAGTTTATGTAAGAGTGAATGGGTAGATGTGGCATGCAGTGGAAATCAATCAGTCCATCAATCTTTATTTCAGTACCAATTCATAAGTGTCATCTCCAGACATTTAAAATTAGAGCAGGCCAAAGTTGTACTCTTGCATCCAAACCCAACATGAATCTTACACGAGCACAGCACTGGGCCAGCCTACAGTGCAGTGCATCTGGAGGAGGCTCACAGTAACAGTGGCAAGAAAAAAACTCGGTTAGCAGTTGGAGATCTTGGAGTGAAGCCAATCTCATGTTGAACAGCCATCCACTGAAGCTGTGTTGGGGTTGTGGGCGAAGGACGAGAGGTGGGCAGAGACAAAGGGATAAAGTAAGAGTTGAAGGTAGTGACAGATCCATGGGCAAATCGTGAGTCTGTCCTTATCATATTTGTTAATTTGTAAAGCAGCTGTGGGTGGTTATGAGACAAGAAAAGCACTATATAAACTCAAGTCAATTTACCATCATGAATTTTTGTGCTCTCACTTGACACTTATTTGCAGTTTATACCAGAACAAAACTTTCATCCTGAAACATTATTTTAAGTCCACAAATACTGAACGTAATATTAAAGCTAGGCTATTTATACAAAACTTTTACTTTTCTTCAGCTGTAATATGTTGTCAATTGCAAGGAGTATGGCAAATATTTGCCACTTCACAGTTAAAACCATTGGGTATTTAGAATGTAGAGGTCTTCCATAAATACACATAAAACCTTATTTTCTCTGCTTTCTGAGCAATTTTATTGAGCCAATCTTTGCACTTTTTGGCTCAGTTTTAGAGTTTTATTTCAGTTGTATGTCCTCTTTTGTGTTTTTTATATCAATCCCAGTGGTTATCTATTGTAATTAGGTGATGATTAAATTCATTTGAATGTTTGCATACTTAAAATATCTGATGTTTCTGCACTAGTTAAGCCCTATGGAATTTTTACATCTTTATTGTTGTACAGAGGCTAAACAAGCTAAACCCTTTTATCTCAGTTTTTAAGACTTTCCTTTTTTTCATAACACAGGGCTATTGACAGCCTGTGTTAATGAGTGGGTTTTAAACATCTTAGTCCAATTACAGGTACAACAAAATAACTTTTAATCAGGACAGTACATGTACATATATATACACATTCAGCACAGTGTTTTTTTTTTTTTTTTCCATTTCCTGAAAAGTAGCAATTTTGGAGGAAAGAGGTTTGTACCTGACAGCGATGACTTGTAACTTTGCATGAAATTACATGATTTTCAGCAGTTTGATTGAAAGTAAAGACAAAAATCACATTTATATATTTATAGCAGGGTCATGCAGTAAACTGAGTAAGTGATCTAACATCATAATCGTGACTTTTTTTAATTGAGGGGTCAGGACTTAAAGCCAAATGGAGCAATGGCCATGTATGCCACAAACACACAGGCACACATTCTGTCTGCTTCGTTCTGAATGATGGGGAGAGAGAGCTGCAAACTCAAGTCATTTTAAAGCTATATGCATGACAATGAATGTACGGAAATATAATATTTGGACTGCCTGAAACATCTAAATAGCGCCGAGGCCCAGATCCTCCTGGCATCGTCGCCTTCCTTCACAAAAAAGAAACCAAAAATGTGAATTTTAAAAGCTGACCCCTGATTTTGTTTGGGGAGGTGTAGGGGCTTATCAATGATCCTGTGAGGCTAAGAAAGGTAGAATAACGTCAGGTGTCACTCATAGCAACAGGATTACCTCTGCCTCTGCTGACAATGTTGTTCCTTGTGCTCTCTTTCTGTTTAGGATTCAGATTTTGCAAAGAAACATTTTTCTTCCTGCTTTTAGGAGAAAACCTAAAGAGTTCCAATAAAACTGAGGTGGAGCCCTTTTTAAGGACTAAATCTTAAGTTTCAGCTCCATCATGAGGCAACTAGTGGGGCGTAGAAAAATAGCAGATAGAATGCGCCCCACATACGATCCTACAAGCTTTCTGAGCAAGTAATGGCCTCTTCCTTTTCACTGTCCCATTTAGTTCAATTTGTTTACTTAAGGAGTCATACCCATAAAACCCTAAGAAGTGATGTTTGTTGTGATGACTGCAAGGTTTTACTCTTTGCTACTTAAAGTTTTTGTATTTATGTGAATAGTTTTTTATTGTTTTTTGTTTTAAGTCATCATGGTCATCAGATCTGCCCCTATAAGCTCAACATTACATCTACTCAAGGGAGTATTTTCCAACCCATGGAACAGATGTCTGTTTGATAAGTGTTGCAAACAATTTAATAAGCAGCATTTTACACAAATTAACTTTATCTGGGCATCACATCTATGCACATTAATGGTAAGTATATTCATTATTTTTTCAGAAAAATAATGAGATACATGATAAGTTATAAACACGCACTCTCAGTACCTCATGTTGCACTTTCCTGCACACAGCACAGCCTGTGAAATCTCATTCTTTTTAGAACTTTCTTTTTGATACAAGTTGTTATCTGTAAGTGCCACAGCTCTCCCATTATTTGGAACACTAGTGTACCTTTACTAATTTATGCTTTATGTCTGGAGAAAGAAAAAAGAAAGAGTCGTTGAAAGACAATTTTGAGTTGTGCGCAGTTTAATAAATAGCACCATCCTAATTAGAGATGACTTCTAGAAGGGCACAGTTTAAAACTCATTTTTCAAAAACCCACCAAGGTCTCAGCCTCCCTGACAACATCGCCCTCTCTCTTTTCTCTGCCTTTGAAAAGTCTGATCTGTAGTTTGCCAAAGTTTTAAAAAAGTTGTTCCCCTCTCTGCTGCAGCAGGAGATGTAGTTAAACTACATAAGTACAGAGCAACGTCCATTAGACCCATAACAGAAAATGTTCAAAACAGCAGAACAAGATCACTTGCATTTAAAGTCAGATGTAGCAGCTGGACATCGTCTCCCTGATGGAAGACTTGCAGGCTTTCAGTTTGGCTTATAAAGATTGATTCACATAGACACTACTTGTATGTATGTATTTATTCCCTCCAAAGCATTCTTTCCATCACACATTTTCCAGTTTGCAATGCTGATGAAAATGTGATTAATTGTGCAGCCTTGATATAAACCAATGCAAAGAGCATTCTTAACACTGTTACTCTAACTCCTGCTGAAGAGAAAAGCCTGAACTTCACTTTCTGATGCATACAAAATACTACCTAAGCTTCCCGGGATGACTGCAAAACTCTTCTGGCTGTGGGGTTTGTGTGTGACTATGATTCAATGTCAAGACCACCCATAGGGGAGAAAATAGGGAGAAGCTATCGGAGGCCTAATCTTTTGGGTCTGTATAGGTTAAGAGATTCCATCCGAAATCAGCAGTAATAACTGAATTTTACTTTTAAACCAAATACTTATGAGTCAACAAATGTACACCTTTTCTCCTCCCATTTCAAAATAAAAATGCCCTTTAATTAATGTGGTTTAAGCCACAAAAGTTGGGATGGCATAAAAAGAGGAGGACAAAGGAGAGCTAGTTTGGTCATCTGACCCCAAAAATGATGATAAATGAACTTGGTAAATGGACTTGAGCTTATATAGTGCTTTTCTAGTCTTTGACTACTCAAAGCAGCTTCACTCCACAGGTCACATCTACCCATTTACACCCATTTGCTCTCATATTCACTCACTGATGGTTGGAGTTTTTATATCAGGTGTCCATCAGTATCAATTAACAATTTCATACCTTTTCATGCCCACTTACACACCAAAGATGCAGCAGTGGGAACAATGGGGTTAAGAGTCTTGCCCAAGGACACATCGCCATGTGACAGCAGGAGCTGGGAGATGAATCTGCAACCTTCCAATTATCAACCAAGGACACTGTCATACTGCGCCACCAATGCCCCAACAATGATGAGTTAACAAATAAGCCAAGGAGGCAAATGTAGCCAACACATGGGTTTTTACTGTAAAGTCATGTTTGTTGAGGGCCCGTTTGTTTTCTTTTCTACAAGCCAAACTCTTTCTGCTGGTAGACCTGCTCCCCACCTGTTCATGCTGCAACCAGCTTTCCGAAAGCCCAGAAATGATGACTTATCTCAGACAGCCAGCACTTGGATGTTTATTGACATGGTTAAGGGGCTGCATCGTAAGCCAGTAGTACAACGATGTGTTATTTTTCCAGTTTCCTGCATCTTGGTGCTCTCCTGGTGAAGTGTCACACACTTCCACAGTTCATCTGAATGCAGATGTGTCTAATGAAAGTTAATAAGTCTGCACCCCAATGTGAATGGCCAGCTCTGACCCCTACTCTCTTAATCTTCTGGCTTTACCCAAAGTATAAAGACACCAACCTAAAATCAAGAGCTTGTCCTAAAAGCTTAAGTTATCATTTTAGCAATCAACTTATATTCTGGTGGAACAGCAGGTAGTGCACGTGCCTCACTGCAAGAAGGTTGCTGGTTCAAACCCTGTGTCAGTCAGGGACTTTCTGTGTGGAGTTTGAATGTGCCCCACATGCATGTATGGGTTCTCTCCTGGGACTCCGCCTTCCTCCCATAGACCAAAAAAACATGCTTTTCGGGTCAATTGTTGACTCAAAAATGCCCTGGATAATGACTGGTCCAGGGTCCTGCAACCTCGAAAGGGATTAGCAGTATGAATAATGGATAAATGAATGGATCTTCAGTTAAATGTGGTATAAAAATTGACTTGACCTGAAGAGCTCTTTTCTAGTCTTCTTACAGCTCAAAACACTCAGTCACATTTATCCAGTTATACTGAACTTACACTGGTATATGAGGCTGATATGTACAGTGAGGTCTCAATATTAGGTGATCACATTCATACACATTTACACATCACGGAGGTAGACGTGAGAAAATTTAATTTGTATTAAAGGACTACCCGCCTGTCATCACAGATTTTATGAATATCTGAATTTTACCTTTTCACAGTAATTCACTAAAGACTGTTTGTTCTTTATTATTACACTTCTTTTTTTCTTCACTAAATTATAGGTTTGTTGCCGTTATTATCATGATCAAAATCATGAATTTGAGAAAGAAATGTAAGAGATTAAAACACAGGATAGAGTAAGTCTGTGCATGGGCTTTGCAGATATGTTCTTGCATGTGTAGCACACAGCTTTGGTTGTAGGGTCCATCTTTGGGGATCACGTGTGCTTCTTCTGCTAAATAGTGGGTCAAAAAACTCTAAGGAGCTAAGGCATTATTAAGAAGTTGTTTCACTTTTTCAAAGTTGGGGTCACTTTAAAAGAAATCACTAAATTCCGACCTGAAAAAATATCATCTTCAAAAGGGATTTCTGCCCCCTATGAAAATGATTTTGGGTCATTTTTGACCCTAAGACGACATTAGGTTAAAAAAAAAAAAAAAAAAACTGAGCTTGTGTACAGTAAAAGTGCTCACAAAGGTATGTGGCATAAAAGGTCTGTGTGGAGACTGACTATTTTTTTCACCATTATGTTGTCAACTCTGGTGTTTTCATCCATTTAAAAATGTTAAAATAATGATTGCAGTTTTTCCAAAGCAAACTTAACCTTTTGAACTGAACATTATTCTGGCAAAGTATAAAGGTATTTTGTGGTTATGTCTGACTGGGGTTCTTAAATTGTTATTCTTTCAAGAGTTAAAAAAAATACTTACAAATTAACCTTGAAAAACATAAATAACTAATAATATTTTCTGTCTTGGCTAAATGCACTAAAGCTGTTAAATATTCCATGAGACAAAGAAAATGTTGATAAGCATAGAGATGAACAATCTGGTTCTGTTTAGTATGTAACACATGATTTGTTTTTCAGAAATATACCAAAAACATAATAACACCAATGTTGCCTGTGAAGAGTACTTTTGTTATGTAACCACATGATTGTAAATGCAGCAGACCTAAGGCAGCAGCAGTACAAACCCACCTCCTATTTCCCAACATGATACTGAACATGCAGAGCTGTTTTCTTTGTAACTCATGAGTGATTTAAGATTTGATCACCGACATCAAGATGAAAAATCAGCTCCTGTAATAATTTAACCAGATTAAGTTGTTTTATAATTTGTCCATCATCCATACAGTTTGTCCCATTTGGGGGCTGGGGTGGCTGAAACCTTTCACAACTGGGACTGATCATGAGGCTGAGTACCTCCTGGAGTGGTTGGCAGCCAATCACAGGGCCATAAAAGAGAGATGGACAGACATTTGCACAAAAGCCCTTTTCACAGAGTATTTATGCAAAAGCATCACAATGAACCTCTGTCATCCTTTCACCTCGCATGAGTTTGTGTGTTAGTACTGCTGTGGATGCTATGAAACAGCAGGATGCTCCACATGCACACAAAGACAGAGTCACACACTTGGTCCAGGGTCAATTTGTTCCCCCTCATTCAGTTCCTGCAGTGTTCATAGAGGGGGTGAAGCATCACAGGGGCGTCAATATTATGGCATGAAACAGCAGTGTTAATGGGGCTATACACTCTTTGCCTTGGTCTGCTCCTATCTAGATGATAAATATGAGTGGGAAAAAAATCCTGTCTATGGGAATGTGTTTTGATGAGTATTGTCAACTATCTTTGCTCATGCCATGACCAGCTTAATCTCTACCAACCTAAAGATACCAGACTCTCCCAGCTTTCCAGCACTCTGTTGTTGGTCATTTGGGTTAAGAAGATAACATAAATCCTGCAGCATGAGGGCGTGTCAACAAACCAAACAGATTTAAGTCAGTCCCTCATTGTTCTCAGAATGTCATGTCTCAGTGTTTTCCTCACTTGTAGTTTTTGGACAGATCATGTCGAGCTTTTCTTGACTGAGGCATATGAAAACTGATCAGTCAAACACTATAGTCCTAATATGTGGGGTTATTGTTGAATGCTTTTACAGCCTACAGACATGGCAGCAAACATTGAAACACAATTATACATACATTCAAGGCAAAATACTAAATACATCCTCCTTTGTGTTTTTTGCATTTGCAACAAAAGAGAACACATTCCAGAACAGGCAGCTGATGATTTCCACCAGTTTCCATATTTGACTTTCTTGTGAAGGCGTATGTGATCAGAGGCTTTACGAATTCATGTGTTAAGGGAAACTCTGTGTGATTTCAAAACTGCAGGTTTGGCTAAACCTTAGTTAGTAAAATAAAAATTAAAATAACAAACATTAGGTGAAATCTTCTAACTTTTGTGGTCTTCAGTGTTTTTGAAGAGTTTGAGGCCTCATAATTGTCTGGTGTATTGCCAACCTAAGGTGTCTTTATGCAACATGGTTGAAGTAAAAGCCTTTATACGCATAAGAAGTGTTTACATAACAACATACATTACATTACATTACATTGCAATATATATTACTGGACTTGTTTTATCATGATTTCATGCTCCTTCCAGATACCCTTGATTTTTTTTCTTGTCCTGCCCTGAAACGCATCCCTGTCCCATGGGAGCCTTGTGAACTGCTGGACTCTGTTGTAGCTGTATACTTAAGGTACAAGACGTGTATGTGCATAGCTTTGTGTTAATATTGACATACTAGGACGTCAGAAATTTCATGCAGCTGGTTGAGTGAAAATGGCTTGTTTCACACTTTCTGAATTTTATTAGACAAGCCTGCACCATTTTTGAAAAGTCTTAAATATTACTTTTTTTATTTTGGATTGCAGTGATATATTTAAACTAACATGGAGAATAATCTCAAGTGGAGCAATTTCACGATGACACAACCATTGTCCCTACAACAACAGTCTTCATTTAGAATGCGTGTTAAAGTTGATGAAGCATTAATGCTGACACAGACGTTATCAGTTCAACTCTACTAGGCTGGAGAATCAATAAGTGACTGGTCTGTTCCCTCTCAGACTTTAACTTCTTTATAATACATTTCATCTCAACTTTGATACAAATTCAGACTGACTGCAGCCTGAGATAAAACTGCGAAAGGCCAAGATTTTGTTCTTACATAACAAGTATAACAGCAGACCTTTTCATCACACGACTCCTGCTTTTTCCAGGCAGTTTGTCTAAGAGCATCTTCTTAAAGGGCTGATTTGGCTAATGTAGATGTGATAGACTCACAGACATGCAAACACTATAATCAGGCTAAAAGTGCACTGGGAGTTTAATAATGGAAGCCCTGACCTGACTGATACGTTTAAAATGCAGTCCTTTATTCAATATTTTTTTATGTTTTACTTTAATTTGATGCTCATTAAATGTAGACTGAGAAGCACCGTGACACAGCAGATAGTGTGCGTGCCTCAAAGCAAAAAGGTTGCTGGTTCGAATCCTGTGTCGGTCAGGGCCTCTCTGTGTGGAGTTTGCATGTTCTCTTTGGCTTCCACCCCTAGACCAAAAACATGCTCATTAGATCAATTGGTGACCACCTGGCAACCAGTCCAGGGTGTACCCTGCTTCTCACCCAATGACAGGTTCCAGCCCCCCGGGACCCCAAAAGGGATAAGTAGTGTAGACAATAGATGGATGGAAAAATGCAGACAACCCGGCAGGTCCAGCTCCAACACAAAGACATCATTTGGGGCTTTATGGAAAGATGAAACTTGGTGGAAGGATAAATGCCTTCACTCCATACTTTCTTTGACCATGCTGTGTCATGCCACTCAGCTCTGCCCAGTTCTGTGGCTTTGCTCTTTTGTTTTGAGGAATAAATTGAAAATGGTCTTAAGTTTGTATAGAAGCTAACTCATCTGCAAACTCTGGTGCGGACCAAAGCTTGTGGCTTGGTTTTGGCCAAACATCACAACAGAAAAGCCAACGTTGCGTTCACTGGCTATAACAAGCAGAGTGCGGCTAATGTCAGCGTTGCTTGCACTGCCAGCCTTTGACCCTCTTTACAGGTTTACATCTACAAATCTGTGCAGAAAATGTTTAAACATCACTCCAGTCAATATGCATGTGCCACCTGGTGGAGTGTGAATGCAGATGTATCTTTATTTTATGGCACAGAAAACTCAGGACTGCTTTGAGCTATATAATGTTATCACTCAAAGCCTGTTGTGTATTTCTGGCTCATAATGCAACAACGAGCTGGATGACAGATCATAGACCATGCTACAACTTCACCCCCAAACTGAACTGAATCCGCAGAATTTTAAGTGTGCAACCTACCACAAAAGCAACCTACCACTGTACATAGATGACCTTCACATATGAAGGACGGAATATAAATTTGGCATCCCCTGAGATTTTGGTTTGGTTTTAGGTGTACCTTTGGAAACTGGCTGGCTTGACTAGGCTGCAAAATTTAGTCCAGTGGCCTGTATTTTCAGATTTGATGACTTTATTCTTTGATCACAAAAGGTGAAGGGGAATAAAGGAGCAGATCTCTCTCATTGGATGTAACAGATCACTTAAATGGAAAACCAATGCATCATGTCACTTGTGATCTGAACAGTCTGAGTCAGAGTGGATTTGCACTTTGTCCCCTCAGAACTGCCCATACATGGATTAATTTTCTGACTTTCTCTTTTTCATGCTGGTGAATTTGTTGTTATCACTTATACCCAGGGATGTAATGGTATGAAATTTTCATATCACGGTTATTGTGACCAAAACAATCATGGTTATCATTATTATAGCAGTATTGTTGCAGTGTGCTCAAAATGTTCAAAAATAACTTTTACACATACTTGAAATCATTTAACCACTTTAAGATTATAATTATTCTAGGCTCCCTGATCTTTTTGTCTTTTTTTGTCAAAAATGTGTCAGGAAATGTCCTTTGAGTAAAAATTTTTCACCCTTTTTTTCATGAGAAGTGAAAGAAACAATTCTGGCAAGTATTTGTCATTATTATGTTATAAATGCTGCTTAAACAGTGTTTAATTACAAGAGAAGAAAAAAACGGATTTGAACTTTAAACAGGATTCTCTTCATAAACAACTGTAAATGAACATGTACAAAGTTTTGAGATGATCAAAAATAAACTTGACCTATTTTACATACACCCACACATTTTTGTTTGCCTACAGCATTAGTGTCCATGTTACAGCTCGTTAGATTAGACCATGTCCAGGCGTTTTTTTTTTTTTACTGACGATAGTCCCTGAGGCAATTCCTGTCCAGTTAGCCCCCTTCCATGACTCTCCTCTGGTCTCCCCTCTCCCTGGCAGATCTCCACATTTCCTTCCCCAATATTTCTATGATGAAATCAATAAAACACCAACTATGATGGAAAAAGACGATCAATTACGAAATATGGCAAAACACGGCAAATAAATGACAGAAGAATGGCAAAAACACACTCCAGAATGATACTAATGCTATTCTTTACAACATTTATGCATTATTTTTGTGTGGGCACCAACCACCGTTCCAGGCAATGAGCAGCATCACCGTGAGTTATTGACACAGTGTGGCAATCAAACTTGGTTTACCGGTAATAAAAAACAGGAAACGGTAATATTAACCATCTGAAATTTTACCACAGTTTATCATTTTACTAATAACCATTACATCCCTACTTAAACCACACACTTTTTTTTCATTTTATTTGCCTTTCAAAGAATCTCTCACTTTTGCTCTGTTTTTTGTTCATATCTGAAGTAAAATATTATATCATGTGCTTCACATTATCAGTCACGTCTATTAAAACCCTACCTTACTTACAGATAAAGGCGATCTTCTCAGTCACTATAAAATTAGACTTCATTGTATTGTAGTCCTCTCACTCTGGAAAATACAGTTAGACTGTGTTCAGGCAAACACTCGCACACTCTCTCGGGTCTTTTACATTTGTCTGATTTGACGTTCATTTTCCTCTGACTTTCTTGAGCTGAGACTCTTGCAGACACAGAGCAGTTTCCTCTTTAATAAGCACTCGATACTGCATTTTTACAAGCACTCTTGATATAATTTTACCTTTTCTTGTGTTTTTGTTTTGCCCCGTCTCTTATCTGTGCTTCCTCCTCCCCGTGTGTGGGTTTCTCTCTATCTGCTCAGCACACCTGCGGCGTTATCAAAGGGCAGTTACTGTGGCGTCTGTTGCTCCAGGGACGATGGTAGAACATTGGCTTTAAGGCAGTCTATTACATCATTTCTCTTTTTTGTCTGCGTACACCATTTCCTTCCATATATATTTTATCATTGTTATGGTTCTTTATTTTACCTTTGTCTTGTTTGCCATTGGATAGAACTGCGAGAGAGGCTTGGCTGATGTAAGACCAACCATCGGCAACATTGTTTCTGTGGTGAAAGTCTTTTTGAAGATTTGAACTTGACTGACTTTCTGCTGCTTCACCATCACCATTCATCTTTTTCTTATTTTTCACTCTTCTCCTTTTTATTCCTTTAAGAGAAAATAATAAACACATCCTCTTATCAGAATCCTCAAGCATTTTATTCTGGTACATTTGGAATAGAGAGGGGAACATTTTAGTTAATATAAATCTAAGCTCTATTTACTTCTTCATTAACCAAACTTCAGAGACTCAGTTGAGGTGCAAAAATGCTTTAGAGCACCGTGGACAGGGCTGATGGGGGGATGGATATATCAAGCCTCCTCACTTCTTTTTTGGCTCCATTGGTTAGAAGATACAACAGTCTATGCAACTTGTGCAGATTTGTTTATTAGATACAATGACATAACCATAAGCAGACCAAGTGAAATGATTACATGTTAACAAGTGGCCACCTCTGAGGCTGAGAAGGGAGGCCCATGGGGGAGTGCCTAAACCTGTAGTACCCTGAGTGTCCACTTGAGGCTGGCTGCAGAAACCTGACACCTAATTGATTGTGAGCCAGAAACAGATGGTTTTTTTTACGGCCTAAAAACACTTCTTTACTGCCTGGTTCATAAAAACAGCTTCAGCGTATATACATAATACATCGAAGGTTAAAACTAACCTGTCTCACAGCGGTCTAATCCCAGCTCACGTTCCCTATTAGTGGGTGAACAATCTGATGCTTGGTGAATTCTGCTTCACAATGATAGGAAGAGTCGACATCCAAGGATCAAAAAGCGACATCGCTATGAACGTTTGGCCGCCACAAGCCAGTTATCCCTGTGGTAAATATTCGGACCCGCTAAACCCGCTCCCCCTCAAATCTGTAGTATTTACCTTGTGAGCCAAAATCAAGTGTGTAAAGATCATCAGACCAGAGAAAAATTTTTGTATTTCTATTAGTGAGGCTCTCTGTGAGTATCAGCTCTGACCACTGACTTACTGATGAGCTGTGAGTCTCCACCCCCCACTTCTCAGTTCAAACGACTGTGTGAAGCAACTTCTGCTGTAAACGTCTCATTGTCCTCTTGAGCTGTTTCAACTTAAAAACCTTTTGACAAACTAAGATATGATGACTTTTATTGTGAAGAGTTTATAGGAAAAAGAATGGGTTTTTTTTTTATCTAGCTTGACTTCACTTAAGCAGAGGGATGTCCAGCGTTACATGACAGGAGGAGATACAGCACACACTGAAGCAGCTCATTTTGTGTTGGTTAAAAATGGACTTTAAAATGTGATTAATGAAATGGACACAAACAGAATATTGACCCACATTATCAACAAGTAAAATGTAGTATAAGAATGTTTAGATGATTTAAATATATCCTGAAACAAGAGCTCAGACTCTCAAAAAGCTACTACTGTACATGTGATGTGTGATTATAAATACAGTCAATTGACATGACTTCCTTTTTATGACGTATTATGAGGCAGTGTAGGGAAAATTAATGTTCTGGCAGCCTTACTGAAAAAAGACCCTTTCTTTTTGGTATATATATTTTTTTTTCATTAATTTTTACAAGACAGTTAAACGTGTACACACTCACAATACAACAATAAAACAATATTTATAGATCCAACAGCTCAGTGGAATTGTAAAGGGGTCACAGACAGACTCACTCTATTTGTCAAACCTGGAATTCATATTTTTTCTTGTTTCGACTTAGGACCTTCTAACCCAACAGGTGTCATGTAAGCATCTCGGTCTTACGACCTCCTGGTAAACACTATTTCAAACATACCATTATTATCAGTCACAGTATAGGCTACCTTAAATGAGTGAAAGAATGTGAGAGTCCTTCCATAGATAAATAAATTAATTAATTGGTAACCAAAAGCAGACTGTATTTAGACTGCAGCCATCGTGTCGACCCTCCTACCCTGGAAGTTAAGAAACGAAACAAAACAAAAAAACAAGCAGCAATATATACATTCACTGGACCTGTAAATTAATAAAAGGTGAAGGGACTGATGCCTATGGCACATTTAATCCTTTAATAAGGGACAGAAACAGATCCCATACAAGCAGATATGATTCCTTACGGTGCTGTAGTTTGACTATCATTAACTCAAATGAATGCATTGCATTCTCTGTCATTAAGATAACCTAGTCCTTATAGTCAGGTCTTACTTGGCCTTTCCAGTTGCAGAGGATAACTCTAGCAGCTGAAATAAAGCCCGTTAGGACAATGGCCAATGCAGGGTTTTAGGTTTTAGGCAAACATGACATATCTGCTAGGAGGCATAATTGCATTGACCCTTTCGTATGTAATTGTGAGGCCTTTTCTTTAAGAAAAACTTTGAAAATCAATTGTTACCTTAAATTACAGACCCTGACAAACACCATTTTGTATTAATGTCATAATAAATTGAATCTGCACGTCCCTCTTTGAATCCTACCTCAGTATGGCCTCTCAGTTTGTTGGTTGAACTAAAGTTTAGTTGAGATGACATAAGCAGTCTGAGAGCATCTATTGCGAGGCACCCACAAAGTTCCAAAGGCTCATTTTATAAGTAAACAGCTGACGTCAAATGACTTTGTCCAATTCTTTTGCAATCTATGCAAAAACTCCTGTGTAAAATCTTTGTTTTTACTCTTTCAACCTTGTTGAAAAATGGTTTATTAGTAATCATTGTTGATAAATTTTCATTTTTTATTTAACCCTTTTTTAAGCACTGAGACCAAGGTCTCTTTCTCAGGGCAGCAGTACAATGAAAACATTTTAAATCAGAACAATTAATATTGCAAATATTACATTTACAGTCATCTCATACAGTTACATTTGCAAACTATGACTCAAAGTTTCTCATATATTTGACCAGTTGCAATTCCCCTCCTTGAGTATTTCTGACATTAGCTTTTTAAAAATGCTGTAGGAAACAAGGGAGGGGAGCTTAGCACTCATTTGAAAATTGTTCCACATAATAGGTGTAGTGATGCTAAAACCTGTCTTTCCTGTCTTTCCTCATTTAGCTCTAAACCTTGGTTTTTTAAAGTAAAATAGTTTGAGACCTTGTTGTATGACTTTAAATATTCATGGACAGGAGTGTTGCTAGATAAGGAGTTATTTTAACCATCATTGCTTTGCAAATTAACAGAGTACTGTGCTCTGCACAGGGCCTGCTTGCCCAAGCCAATGGGCTTAAACTGCTGATGAAACAATGGTATGACGTCACAGTGGTAGGTTTGTTCAGGAGAGCAGGGGAAACAAGCTGTTCCAGGCAGCTGCTAGTGCTGTTCACAGGAAGAGAGGGAGTAGTCCTGATGCCACAGACTTTGTTATCTTGTGCATAAAAGAGCTCTACTATGAGAAGGGGTGATGCAAAACACTCTTATGCAAGCAGAAAAAAAAAATACACAGCAGGAACCAAACTTCAACCTGTAGAGGACAGTTGTGAGGATACATTTCTAACACTTTTTCTAGAATGTAAATACCCTGTGTTCAGATAATGAGATTCAGACCTTAAGTGATGAGCAATACTAATACTAAATAATCATAAAGATATGTTTCTTGCTGAAAAAAAAGGTGATCTGGAGTCTTAGTTTCTCTTTTGACAGACTGAGGTGCTGGAGTAATATTTTGCCTGGTACAGCTGCAGAGCTGTTCTCCTGGTCAGCAGCGATCATTGCAGCAGAGGGATAATATCACTCCTTCAATTCCCATAGCCACATTTTCAAAGCCAGTGGAACAAATTGCCTTTTAGCTAAAACCCCCTCAAATTGCAGCCAGCCTCTGCACCTCTGAGGACAATGCAAAGTGACATCAGAATCATACTTTGAAGTCTCTGGAAAGTTCTGCCAGGTATATATATTTTTTTTCTTAGTGTAAATACTGCCAGATGAGGCAATTTAGATGATGGAGTTATTCACTCTGCTATAGATGCTATCTCCTATTTTCTCTGCTGTTTGATATGCTGTGTTGACAGTTGTTGAAGACAAGTAAGTCCACTACTCATTTTTTTTTAAGCGGCAGTTGGATGTGCTTCAATCTACAATGCTGCAAGCCGCAATTATACAACAGCAATTTTAAAGCACTTTTGTCTAACAACCGCATTTTTTTCTGCCAGGGACTGAAAAATGTAAAACTGTGACATGATGCACTGCTGCATAAAGTTGTGACAGATATTGTCAGCTGCTGAGGCCTGAGGCAAAAATTGGTTGAGAGACTTATCAATTATCACTAGTATGTGATCAATAATTTGACACAAATGAAAATGATATTTCAAAGATTCCTGTTAGCTTTATTTACAATAGTTTGCTGTTTTACAGAATTCTTGTCAGTTTTGTATAAAATGCTAGACCAGGGTTGGGCAACTTGCAGCCCGGGGGCCACATGCAGCCCTCCACTTCACTTAATGCAGCCCACAAACATAAAGAAAACTTGACTAAAACAGCCAAAAATGTTTCAGCTTGAAACACCAATACAATGCCATGCACAAATTAGGAAATAATCTAACTAATCAAAGTTGACGATGTTGTTGTTGTTGCTGATGTTTGTTTCTTTGCTTTTTTGTCAACAGGATAACTTGAAAAAGTTGCAAGCAAATTAGGATTAAATTTTCAGAGAATGTGATTAGATTTTGGTGGAGATCCAAATAGTGTTACAGAAGTATGTTCTAGTGAAGTATTTGTTAATATTGGGAGATAGGACAGGCTTTTTTTTCACATTTTTGCTAATACCTCAAACAGATCTCTACAGATTTTGATGACATTATCAGGGAACTTGGTTCATGGCACGTGGGAGAACTGATTAGATTTTGGTGTTGATCCAAATCTGGATGTAGATCCAGGATCTGTTCAATTTGTTGATCAGGTTGTATTTCTCTCTAAATGCTCAACAGCTTTGAATTGATGAAATAGACTAAGTGTGCAAAGGCCTTAAGTCATGGTTGCAGATCACCTTAAGATGTTGTAGAGCAGCACTTTTTTAATGAGAAAATCTAAAAGCAAACAGCATAAAATGCTTTTCTTTGCATTCATTTTATAATTGAATCAGTTAACAGGAAGTAATTTGTGTGCTTCGTAACTTTACGCACTTCACAATTACAGGAATTAAAGCAGAGTTGACAAATTCTAAACATGCGATTACATACATTTGATTTAACTGTTAAAAATTAGAGACTGATCCAGATTATTTTTTTGTATCTATTCACAGCCATAGTTATGAAAAATGAAACAAATATAAGAGAAAAATACATTCAGATGTCTTTGGAAGGTTTCATTGAATATTTTCTCAAAATCCAAGAAAATGTTGAAAATTAAACATCTACATTCATTCAAGTTTCTCATACTGAGTGTAGATCAGCCACTCTCAGTCACTGACGATTACCTGAGCGAGTGTTGTGTGGTGTGCCCCCTTTGGATGGGGTTGCTGCTGTGGTTTTATGTTTGTCAGTCCCTAGCTGACTTTGGGCCCTAAGGAGCTGCTTCTCCTGTTGACAGGCAGCTCTTGGACATTGTCAGACTCTACAACAGAATGTACATTTCTGTCAGCAACATTGTGGACACTATAGAAAAAGGCACACTTACACAACAATAACATACTGCAACACACCGTTAATTCACTGGAGAGAGGGCTGTGTGTCACTGTAACACAGGTGGATGCTGTGCAATAAAAAACAGCTTGACTTTGGTTACATCATATCTCTTTTCCATCCACCTGCTTCCCATCTTTTTCTGCAGTATTCTCTTAAGTGTAGCATAATCCACAGAGGAACAAAAAGTAAGTGCAAGTAGACTAAGATTTATGAAGGCTGATACTATTCTGGTGGGTTTTAAATTTGAAGATCAGATTTTAGAATATGTACAACTAAAGTGTCATGCTCATGCCTTTTTTACCTATACAGCTCCTGCTTTTTTCTATCTTTTTTATTTCATATTTGTTTTTTCTTTCAGGCTGACTGGCACAACATTGCCCTCCCCGGTGATCTCCAGCAAGAACTGGCTTCGGATACATTTCACTTCAGACAGCAACCACAGAAGAAAAGGATTCAGTGCTCAGTATCAAGGTTAGTCTCACTTTTCAGTCCTGTGGATTAATTGCTCTGCCTTTTAAAAGTGTGTGCTGTTCACATAGGTACTTTTCCTTTATACTAATATATATATATATATATATATATATATATATATATATATATATATATATATATACATATATATATTATACATGAGAGTAGCAATTATTGAGAACAGAAGTTAAAGGCCACCTGAATGGCCTTATGGACCTCTTTGTCAACTAATTGACTGCATGTATGACTTTATTATCATGTGAGAGGGCACATTAGTTTCCACATGGCAGCTTTGATTTAATTGGTGCCTTTAAAGAGCCCATATTTTACTGTAAATTGGGTTTATATGATAGATTTTCATGACTGCTAGAGATTTTTTAGGAACATTAATTCTCAAAAATAACCTCCAGTTTTCACATATTGAGCACACCTGATCCTAATCTTAGCCCGTTTGAGACACTCTGTCTGAGTACCCTTCCCCACATGGGCCCAGACCACTCTGATTGGTTGACAGGTCTATTCTGTGGTATTTGGCCAGTTCAGTGATGGTATCAACTGTACTGCATACTGTCAGTGGTCTATGTTCTGCACTGAGCTTGGCACCCCCAGCCCATGGCCTTCAACTGCTGATGTAACAATTAAAACATCTATTCAGGGGGGCGGGGGCCAAGCTTTTAGGCAGTTACTGGCCCCGTAAACAAGGGGAAGGGAGAAATACTGACGCTGCAAACTTTCTGTGTGTAGACGTACTCTATCATGTGCAGGAGACATGTTGGATTCACTATAGGGCATTTCAAGTTGGAAAAAGCATAATGTGGGCTTTTAAAGCCTGTGGTAACCCAAATAAGAAAAATCCATTATATTCATGATGGTAAATACAAACTTTTATGAACTTTATGACAATTTTCATTCATTGTATTCAGTTTTATCTGTTTTTATTTATTTATTTTATTTCATTTCTTTGTTTTTATGACAAGCATTTTGTGCTACAAGACGTTGTATGAAAAGTGCAAAACAAAAAGAGTTTGATTGATTGATTGGTTTTCTGGCATTGACTGTAAGTGGGTGGGTTATTCTTAAGTATTTATTATGATTATCTAACCCAGGTCTTCTTCTTGGTAAAGGCAACATTGGCGGTCACCTAAAGTGCCATGTTCCAAAGGGAGCCTGCATGAGCCTCAAACATTTTTTTGAAATCCAAGAATTATAAACATCCCTGCTTGCTTCTGATTTATCTTTGTGCCTCTCTCTGTTTCTTTGAGTCTCTCTCGCTTGCTGCCTCATTTGCTCACCTAATCCCTGCCCTGTGCCTGAAGTTTGTTATGAATTATATGCAATTAAAGAAAAAAAGTACATATTATCGGCTGAAAAATCATATTAAAACAAGAGAGTGTTTTATTTTTGTGACTGTTCCTACATTTCAGTGAAAGACGTGTTAATACAATTGTTATCCAGACAGTTCTAATCTCAAGCATGCCATGGCCCAATTGAATATTATCTGGGGCCCTCCAGAACCCTCATACAGCCATGAGACTACAAATGTATGAAAAGGTAGATAGATCTAGGGTTGGTGTGTTCCTTCTGTCCTTCTCTCTTTTCTGTCTCCTTGTTTTTTATATCCATTTTTCCAGTTATTCTTTCTCTGTCTGTGTGTTTGTGTCTGTGAGAAACAGAGACAGAGAGAGGGAGAGGGCAAGAGATGTAATTTCCGTGCCAGGGCTGGTTCTCAGTGGACTCTAGTTGAGTTGTAGCACAGATTTTTTTTTTTGTTATCCTCTGCAATGCCGCTACTTAGGATAAAACAGATGGAATACATTTTAATGCCGCCCCACTGATCTGCTCCTCTTCTCCTTCCCACTGCTCTTGTCCCTTCGTCTTTGTTTTTTTTTAATGAACCTGCTTCTCCCTCTTCCCCATTCTAATTTCACTTTCCGTCAAAGCTGCATTTGTTTTAGTTCTGTCAAAGAGGGCTGGGGTTGTATGAGGCCCCCTTCCTCTATTGTGTGATGAGGGGATTTCTACAGAATGGCTACCCTAAACAAAATGAACACCTTAAGGTTGCACTTTCTGCAAAAAAAAAACAATTTTGACTGTTTTTTTTTATTTAAGAATGGATGTCTTGGACCTGTTCACCCCCCAACATGTTAAAAAACACTCTTCTTTTGTTGCTTGCATCTTTGAGAAAATGTGTGCTCAGTCCAATTTAAAATATCCCCAAATGATTTAATTAGGGGATATGCCACCTCCTCCCATGCGGGTGACATTCCAGCCAGAGAAAACATTATAGCACAGCCCTGTATGGCTAACACATAGCTCATGAGGATTTACAACAAAACAGCCTTTTCATAGCAAGGCTGAAATATTGGGATTTATAGACATGCCCAAATCCAACACCCAAGTGTTTCTTTGTCAAGAAACTGAGTCATTTCACACTGAGTTTTGTAAGACCCTCTTAAGCCCCTTTCACACCGCCACGCGGCAACGTGACGCATCTAGTCATTTTAATGAGGGACGGGCCGCAGACGGGAGGCGGTTTTGACCGCGGCAGTAGGACTAAGAAGCGGTTGCCGCCCATGTGAACGTGCACAGATTTTGCCCTGCTGCTCAGAGTCTAGCGTGTTGAACTTTCAGGTGGCAGCCGCCTGGCAGCAGCCAATCACATCGACGGAGGGAGAGAACCTGGAAATAGCAGGCTTCGCGGCTGCTTCGCGGGTCAAAGCAAACGGTGGAGGAGCCGTTCAACATGGCTCTACCTTTTTTTAATGATAACCAGAAGAAAAACTGGGCATGGGACAACATTTCTACTAAGTGTTTTTGGGGAGGGGGTGTTGTGAAGGATTTTTGGTTGGGCTCTGCTGTGGCATTCACCAAACCACCTGTACGTCACTGCCGCCTCTTACCCTATGCTTGTACCGCGGCGGCAGCAGCTGCTTTAAAAAATGCTCTGCATTTCGGGGACTCCGCCGGCAGGGAGGCGGGTAGTTGCCGCGCGGCGGTATGAAATATATATATATATGTATACATATATATTCATTTAAAAGGACAGCGCTGATATTTTACCAGTATTTGAAAACTACTGACCCCCTCCAAAGAAGGGCTGACACTTTTCCCAAAAATCAAACTTAATTCATTTTTGAGCATTCACACTAATAACCAAAGATGTTCATATGCTTAACCCCACCCCACCAGGCATTTCCATTAGGTAATTCTACTATTTACCTCTCCTGAGGCTACACCTTGCATATAAATCTTGCGATCTTGTCCTGCAGGATGACCTTTGGCCTCTGGCAAGGGGCCTGTCAAGGAGGAAAAGGTTACACTGGGCTAAGCACTCGATGAGTTGTTGCTGGACTTTGGTAGGTTTAAAGCTGACAAATGTGCCAGTAGATTTGTAATGGAGGAGGACTGGGCCTGCTGCTTTGCACATCATCAACACAAAGTGGAGCCCAAAGTGCTTCCACATGGCGCTCCTCAGATGTTTTGGTGTCAATTTCGTCAGTTTGGAGTGGCTTCGCCCGTCCTCCATTTTCTCGGGTGGTCTCTGTTTTACCGCCATGCTCAAATAGATACTTAAATATTGGCTTTAAGGTGACAGCCTTAACTCCTGGTCCTATCATCACTTGAGCTGTGAAGAGCTGAGGCCAGAGGTTAGCCAGACCGTGGAAACGTATTTTGAAAACAATAAGAAGTGTGTGTTTGTATAAAGACTGACCTTTAAATAAAATGCATGCATGCCATGGTGTGCCTTAAAACAGATTTTTTTGTTCTTTTTCTTCATTTATTGTTAAATTTTATTTCATGTTTTATGTTGTTGAATGTGTTTGAATGCTTTGAAAATTTACAAAATTTGGGTCAGGTGGTAGTTGATCCTGAGGCCATAACACCTGAGGACCACTGACTTAAAAATCAAACCCACATTATTTGTTATTGTCAGCTGAGGGTTTATTTCCTATTGTACCTCTGTGGTACATAGTGACTACAGACATTTGCAGCTACACAACTTTTGTGTATTTTTTTCTCAACTAGACTTGGATTTTAGCATTATGACAATGGTATTTTTTCATGCATGAAAGGGTAATATTAATTATAGTTCTCTTTTCCTCTGCAGTTAAAAAAGCAATTGAGTTGAAGTCCAGAGGGGTGAAGATGATGCCCAGCAAAGACTCCAGTCACAAAAATGCCGTCTGTAAGTAAACAGCTGCTTTTCCTCTTGACTGTGTTTCCAGCACTGACACATATTTGGTCATACCTCACTTACACACACACATGCATTTCTGTATGTACACAAGGACACGCTGCCTGCATCCATCTTTGATGTGGCAGGATCAGTGATTTCATCTACTTTTCACAGGGGTTGCCCTTCCAGGAGATGAGACTTAGTAGCAGACTCACCATGTCTGTTCTTCCTGTCTGTTTCTTCTCTCCCTCAGAGAGTCAGGGGTCCATATGAAAGCACGTCTATTAATAGAAAGCATTTATGCTTACAAAGGAGAAACTGCTTATTTATAGAAGCCTAGACTTTATATAGTTGAAATACAGCCAGTAATAAGGCATCAGAATATTTTGCTGGCTGTGAAACACATTAAAATTCAAATTGATGCCTCCTTATGAAATCAAAGTAGACATGTCCATAAACATAAAGACTGACTGTTTCTGTAGAGTTTCTTACTGCTCCAAAGGGAGCACGTGTCAGACAAAGGGAGTGACAGCACCTTGATAGAACAGCTTGTTGTTGTATTTTCATTTGTAAAGAGACTTGGTAAGTAATGCATCAAACTGTTGAAGAAAGAGGAGGAAGGTCTTTATTAAAATCAGTACATTTTGAATGTGCTTGAGCTTGCTTTTCTAGTTATTTGACTATTTAACATTACAGGTTATGCATGTTCATTCACACCTCATAAGTGATTGTGAACACTGCTTCTTGAAGTGTCCATCAATATTAGTTAACTTGATATAAATACATTAGCAGTGGTCCTGCAAAAAATGCAATTTGGGGTTAACTGTTTTGCAAAAAGTCACATCACCAAGAGTAGCTATTGAGGTGGACATTGAACTACTGACTATCAACCCAATGTACCTTGTGGAGGGCAAACTAGACAAACAAATGAGATGCATCACTTTTACCACATAAGGTGTCCAAATGTACACAAACTAGATCCAACAGGAGCTTTGATATCCCACCTTATATAAAGCTGTGTTCACACCAAATGCAAAATTCGGTTTGTCATGCAGTGAAAATACATTGAAATGAATGGGATGACTCAAATTTGACTTTTTTTTTTAAATGGAATTTGTGCCCAAATTTTCATGCAAACGACTTGCATTGTAGCGCATTGTAGTGTAATGCAAATTTCACCTCTTTTCCCATTGTAAACATTGTATACTTCACTGAAGAGGCAAGCTGGCTACTGGTGTGTTCAACCAAAGAAAATATGCCAAACTTCTCTGGAGCACCTGTGGGAGGAAGAATAGACCTGAGATAAAGGAAGAGTGGGTCTCAGGCCATATTGAGAAAAAAGATAAGTAAAGTTGTCAGATTTGGCAGACAACAGAGGTGTCATCACCAGACATCAAGGTTAAACTCTCCATGTGTGGTTCAGAAGGATGTTAAGAATCATCAAATGGATGCGTATCTATTCAGATTTTCTGGGACATTTAGCTTCTCATTTCTGAGATGAAGGCAGCTATTGTACACATCCATTGTGGATGATCATGGATTGAGTTTCCTGTGGCTAGAAGACAGACCTGCCTCCTTCCCTTGTTGCTTTTTGGTCTGAAGGGCAAAAATTTGCCTCAATATATGAACCATTTGAACATGCAAATAAATATGCAAAAGTCAGTCACAGCTTAACACAGCAACATTTGATGCAAATGTATCATTCTAAAAAGCTTTGTTAGATTTAAAGGAGGGAGCAGTGGATGTATTGTGTGCATAATTGGAACCGAGACATGAATTCACGAGTTAATTTGAGTGTTTGTGTAGACCTTCAGCTGTTTTTCACAGCTGGAAGGTGTCAGTTTCTCATAGATGGACCTTGATGTTTTGTTTTGTTTATTAGTATGTTTAATTGGGGTCATGTGAAGTCAGGCAGGCCCCTCCCTTTATTCAGAACATGTGCAGTGTGCAGGGTCTCACCAGCTGAAGGAGCCTCACTTTCCGTATTTTTTATCTTCAAAATCTGATTGGTGTGATCGAACAATATTTAGGAATTGAATATGGTTTCTGCATATTATGTGTACTCTCCAATTAACACACTCTCTATCCCATAAACTCCTTGCTCAGTGACACATGCTAACATACATCCACATATCATTCGAGAAACTTTTCCTCTCTTGTATTTGCTCTTGATCTGTTTAAAAATCACCTGTTTAGTACTGATGTTGTTGATCTGTGAGTGCAGCTGTTGGTTCATATCATTTTGTACTGCTAAAACATCAGCATTAAAAATTCTGAGACTTGAAAAAAAATATTCAAAGGCATTAAATAGTTAAATATGTGTTGCTGGTTGGTATCTTCATCATTATTTCATGCTAATGGTTGTGTACACAGTACAGACACATTAATATGAAATGATGTGATTCTTCCCTTGATTTAATTTGGAAGACATCTTCCAGCATCTCTGTGTTGCCCACAGTGAACCTCCCTGTGCCAGTGTCAGGATGATTAGCTGACCACAGACTACAGTAGCCCCACACAGGGACACAGTTCAGCAACTGTGGCCATTATCGTTTGTTTTATCCACCTCATTTTTTAAACTTATATCTGTACTTAGAAGCTACAGTATGTTGAGGCTGGAGGTTCTGTGTTGGGATTTGATATCCACAGTTTTAAGAGTTGATTTGGAGTTGAAAGGATCATAACAACATCTGGACACTTTAAAGGTTTTAATCCAAAAATGTTTCCCCCTTACATAGGAACAACATCCCTCCTCCTTGCTCTCCCTTTCATATAATTTGTGCTCATAAAGTCCACTTTAATATTTTACCACAATGATGCTATAAGTAGGCATGATTACTGTGGTCAAATACAGCTCACAAGGATTTACACTAAAACAGGCTGTTCTGAGCAGGGCTGAAACAGAGGGGTTTAAATGCATGCCAAAATCCATTATCCAAGTGAAAGATCTTTTCATCAAGAAACTTCAAGAAACTTAAAAAAATTCAATAGAGGCATCTGGGACCAGGGTAAACGTTTGCTTTGAGGAGACTATGTTTTTCCAATCATGTGGGGATACTGATGAACCAACAGACACTTTTACCCCTTACGTTAGATTTTGTGAAGGAACTGTGGCCATAACTAAAACTGTGAAAATTTCCCCCAACAATAAGGGTGAATCCCAATTGTACCTCTTAGCCCTTCCCCCTGTCTTACCTCTTTGTCTACCCCTTCCCCTTTGCATTATGGTTTGAGGGCCAAGGGGAAGGAGTGAAGACATGCCCCTAAGAAACAAGACGCCACTCGCTGGCTGTGTCGCGGTGTATTATGGGAAATTTCACATACCCCTTCCTTTCAAGTGAGGTCCCGGTCTGTCTCCGTTTCAAGGGCTGTGTAGCCCTTCGTCTTAGCCCTTCCCCTTACTCTCACAGAGAATTAGGACACCCCTTCACTAGTCGTGAAGGTGCAAAACCAAGGGCTAAGGGGTAAGACAATGGCTAAGGGGAACAGTTGAGATGGACCCTAAGTCTTGGGTGTCAAAGCACTTGAAAAGCTGTCTCAATGAAAGAAAAGTTGCGTTCTGCGCTGGTGATATGGAACTGCTGTGTGAGAAAAGGAGACAGCTAAGGGGGTAAATTCTTCGGCTTAAATTAATTTCAAGAACAAAATAGAGGGCAAACTTACAACAAGAAAGTAAGACAAGCTTGGGAGGGGCTAAACTTTTTAATGGTGCGATCCAGCAGAAAACATGATAGCCCTGTAATTTCTTGAACCCTGTGTCAGTGACCTGAATGACTTTTATTAAAACAAGCGCAGGAAGTGTCAACAGCAGTTTTATCAGATCTGGACCACATTTCTTTATTAAATGAAGAACAAACAACAACTCTGAAAGCACTTCTTGTTGATATTTTTGCTCTACTTCCAACAGTTTTCGTCTATATTTTGTTCAATATGTGGCTTACATTTTGCATTCCACAAAGTGGCAGCAGCACCCACCTACTGCTTTATCTGAATGGCCCATAATGGACATGATTGATGGAGCAATCATCCAGTCAACTGCTGGATCTGTATAAAAAGGTCCTGCCCATTTCCAAACACTTTCTATGGGCCATTGTCCAGATGGACTACTGAAATATATTGAACGAATGGCGTGTCAGGTTAGCTACTATCAGCCTCACCATCACCCTCATCTGTAGCAGGCCAGGGAACTTGACTCTCCCAAGCAGACATTGCAAGTGTCCTCAAAGTCTTACTCATCCATCCAGACTTCTGGAGCCACTTCAGCATGTGCTGAAAGAGAGCCTTTATTTCACATGTGCCCCACCCCAGGCTGCAGAATTATTCCCAAAAATCTCTGATTCCCTGTCAGAGGTGCTGCACTCCTTCTTTTTCAATCTTCCTGAATTCTTGTCACCTCCCTAGCCTCACTTCCCAAATTTAGACTGCCAACCTCGTAAAGCAAACCATGGCATACCTCTTTCTGAAGAAAAAACATCAGGGCTTAGTACTTCCATAGAGTTATCTGAATGATCTTAGACTCCATTTCCTTTAGGCACCTTTGCCCAAAGAGGAAAGATAATGCATCACTCTGATGCTCTCCAGCTGTTTCCTAAGCAGATCGAAGCTTCACATGGCAGTTACCAACCATTCTTGTTTACCTCAACTATGCCCTTTGAGTCACCCCTCAAGGTCAATCTTTTCTTCCAGCCTTCAGACAAGCCACAGCTGAATTGTCCTTACATGATATTTGCAGCAATATTTCCAGTCTTCTGGGGAATGCATTTCATTCTTATACAATAATTCTATAAATGCATTGACTCTGAATCCCAGTCTCCTTCATCTGACCTTCATGAACTCATCCCATCATAATGACAGCCATACTTTGGGGACATAAATGGTCAAGAATGTCCATACTCGTACTCTCCGATAAAAGAGCAGTTGTTGAGGTCCTCAAAAAGGGCTGGTACTTCCTCAGTCATCATGCAATCTTCAATCTTGAACTAGCTCCACAGCTACTGTACCTCACCCTTACCTCTCAGGAGGCAATTCTTCACAGTCATGCTCCAGTGCAATCTGTGCTTAACCTGACAATCTCAAGCCGCTACTAGTCGTATCGCTCCACAATAGCTGCAACCTTTTTCTTTTCTGAATGCATGTCCACCTGAGACTCACTTTACATGCTCACATCATTCAAATCCAGATCATCCACCATTCAGACCTACCTAGCAGGAATTAACTTCCTTACCAAACTCATCACAGGACTCTACAGCACTTCATTCTCCCAAACTCATGTAACTATGTGGATCAAAAACCTGAGGGAAGAGGAACCTACCATTACAAGCTCCTGCTCTCACCTCTGATCTACTCAGCCTCTGTATTCCCTCTATTTATTCAGGCTTCTTGTCCCTTCCATTACATATAACGTTACACGTCACAGGGAAGTAAAGCAAACAGCTTGTGGTCTCTTCAGATCCTCGAGCATGGGATATCTCAAGCTCATCACACATTCATCAGAAACTTTAACAATCTGTGTCAGCTCATTCTCAACTGATCTCCATTCAAACAAGACTCTTTGGGGACTGAGATCAGCTTGGGCAGGATAAAGCCAGAGACGGTACCCCCATCCTGAGTCTCCCTCTGCCAAGCTTCACGATGTCCTTGCAGACCAGCCTAACTCTCAACATATCTTACGTCACACATTTCTCTTTCTACATACTCCTAAATCTTCATTAAATGTTAAAGCACATACTGCTTGTGGTCTGGTCCTTGCAAGTGAAATCACTGCTAGTACAGTATTTCAGCTTTTGTCAGAAAAGGTCTTCAGATCATATTTAACACAGACAGTCTTTTATGATGGCTGCCTTGCGCAGCAGGAGTGAATTTTTATGGTTTATTTTGGCCTCCAGACCTTTAAAGAAACCTCACAGGTGGCTGCGCAGAGGTATTGACGTATTCCTTCACCTTCAGCTCTTTTGTGTCTTCACACTTGATGAAACATCTGTGCCAGAATAAATATGCTGTTATTTAAAAAAGACACATTTTAGAGGCCTCTCTTAGTCATATATCGAGCGGCTGAGGCTTGGTGTTTATAGGGTTTAATTACTTGATTAAAACACAAGGTCTACAGTGTTTTTATTCAGGCCTCAGAGATATATTGCTATATATATTGGACAGCTAATGTGAACACAAATAAAGTTAAACATTATATCGACCACATTGCAGTAAAACAATGATTTTAATGACAAAAGTGATAAATATCTCGACAGTCATTTCCAAGCTGCTCGGCGATGCCTCTAAAACAGTATTTGGTCATGTGACACAAGCTTTTAAATTATCATAGAGACCCAAGCTTACACCTCATCCATTCCTTAGCATTTAGCCTCATAATAAAACCCTCATCAATAATGCAGCTGATTTACACGCTCAGCCAAGCATGTGCTGCTGCAATTAACACTGGAATGGTGCTTATTGTGTGTTTTTGCAAGTGTGTATACGTGGGGAAGGAATTTACGTGCTTGTGAGCTGCTTCATGTGTTGCAGCAATTAAAATTAAAACTGTGATGCTGCTGTGCATGTCTATTTGACTGTGTGTGTGTGTGTGTGTGTGTGTGTGTGTGCGTGTGTGGGTGTGTGTGTGTGTGTGTTTGAGAGTATCTGAGGAGTCCCCGGGGCAGATGTGTTGCATTTATCAATGATGCGAAGGTCAAGAAAGAGGTCAAACCGCACACACACAAGCACACATTAAGCCTTTTTCTCGTAAACAGAGTTGTTTTCGTGACGTTTTCGCCTGAAGTTAGTCAGCTGGGGCCAAAGCCGCAGAAGTTCTCAGTTAGAGGAAGGGACAAGCTGACAAAAATGTCTTGTTTACAGTCTTTTCATGAGGTTTTATGAATGTTTCTTAGCCAACATGGAAAAACATTCATAAAGAAAGAATATTTGGAAATGTGTTTATCTGTAAACTTTGTGTTGAAGTTTTAGCTGTTTTTTTCATTTGTCAAGTTTGAGCAGCAGCAAATCAAAACACAAGAATTTTTACAAGGACGTACACTGGGCTTCTCAGGACACTTAAGACATCCTGTTCCATAAGTCATGTGATTGTTTCTTTTGTCAAATTAGGTTTTATCACAGTTTAGTTCATTCAGATAGAAAGGAAACACAGCTGGATCAAGGAAGGTTTTTTGAACATTAGGGATTGTGAACATATTCTTGTAGTCATCAAAATCAAAGATATGAACTAACTAGACACGCCAGATGAACCATTAAATACACTTCACTTGTCCATTTGGGAAAGAGCCCATAGAAGGTGTTTGGGGATGGGCAGAACCTTTCAAGTGAGCCACTTCATGAACAAACTCTTTCCAAAACACATCAGAAGTAGGCAAAATATCCTTTCTACCAAGAAGTGCTTTAGTGTTGCTAGTTTGTTTCTTTTAACAAAAAAGAAATGTGGTCCAGATATGGTGAAACTGCTACTGAAGCTGTTAGCATCTATGCTAATTTCTGTTCGAGCAGTCACCTCCTGATGTTGTCTGGCTCTTAGCTTTGCTTCCTCCTGCTTTGAAGGACGTTGATTAGGCCGCCATGCTTTGGCCTGCTCACAGTTGTCATAAATTTGACCTTTGCAAGATGGTACTGCCTGATTACAGACATTAAATCAGGCAGATCCATCTGCACTGCAGGGTTATTATGAACAAGAGTCAAAGGAAAATATGGGCTCTTTAAATAAACACACGTTCAAGCACAACTCGGGCCATGCTATCTCCAACACTGTCTTTTGTTACCCTGACTTGCAGCACATCAGTGCACCAGGGGGTCCATATTATTTTGTATGTCCCCCCCATGAATTTTTATCAGGATATTTTAATAGAATTAAGGTCATCACTTGTGGTTCTTACACATGTGTTTAAAGACTCAAAGGCAGCTGTCCCACTTGTAAAATTACCACTGTACTGTAGAGAACAAGCTGTGTTAAATGTTATCACAATGCACAGCTAAATAATGATTATAATGGCTGTTAACGGGACAGTCTGGGGATCCCTCAGGCTCTTGCAGCCCTGGACCTAAATGAGAAATTTAGTGTCTCCCTCCATGGGACCCATGCTCATTAAAACATACTGGAATTTTTCATCACTGGGACCAAAACCTGAATAATTGTAGGCTTCCACATTATTGAGCTGAAAGCTCAGCGAGGTTACCCTGACGTAGTACACTTAAGCCATCAGGCTGGGCTCATTAAAGCATTACAATAGTCAAGCAAAGGTCCACGTTTGGTCCCGAACCAGTCTTTGAACAACAGTTCTTATACAGTATGACTCCCACTGGTGGTATTATAGCTGTATGGCAGATAATGTGCACTCTTAATGCAATATATAATCATTACAAAGAACCAGAGACTGATGATAATGAGTTTCACCCATCAAGAGAATGGAGAGCTTATGAATCATAATCTAAAAGACTGTCTGTTACAGCCTCCAGCCTATATTAAAGCTCAGAGTAATAGACAGAAACACATGGGAGGAAGTTTAAATCAGTCTGAGATCTGTCTGTTTGCAATTCTGTCAGACTTCTGATAAAAATCTTACATGACAGCTAAAAATAGATCCACAGATAGACAGATTAGAGATGATTAACGACAAATATATGATGTGGTTGAGTGCTAACTGGAACAATATGAACGATTTAAACAAAGGCAGCCCGTCTTGCACTAAGCTTTTCTCAGCGGTAACATTAGCTTACCGCTGAGGATGTGTCATAATTATAGAGCAGCTGAAAGATTGTGTTTGAGGAGCTTTATTCCCAAGACAGTGATCGAAAAATGTAATGAATCATCGTTATGAGAGCCTGATTTATAATCAGTGTTTGTTACAGGTTTGTTACACAAGGTGGTGCCGGGTAGGAAGTCTGTCTAATAAGGGGGGTTGACTTCTTTAGCGATGGACTGGAAAATATGTTGAGTTTAGTTAGAAATAAAAAAATAAGACATAGGACAAGACAATATTGTAATATCAACATAGATTTTCAGCTTAAAATTGCTTGTGCTTTTTGTGTTCTAAATATTTATTGTTTGTTGTTGGAGAGTAACAATAAGAAGTGCTTACAGCAACAGTGAACTGCTCATATTAGAGCTAAACAGGGAATTATCACACCATTGATTTTATTAAAAAATATTTATATCATATGTAAAAAAATTAGACTTTATTGAAACCTGTTTTATACTACAACAGTTAAAACAGAGTTGTAATGTACCCAAAAACAATTAAATTAAGATATGATTTGATTTTGGTGGTGATCTTTAATTTTTCAAATAATTTATTAACATTCTTAACATTTCTTAGCAAAACAGGGCAGTTTCCCACATTTTCACTAATAACTCTAAACTTCTTGATGGATTTTTTTATGACATTTTAAAGGAATATTGGTCATGGCACAAGAAAGTAGTGTTTGGATGTTGGTGGTGGTCCGGATATGGATGCAGATCCAGTAATTTTTTTAGAGAATTAATTAACATTGCAAGATCAGGCAGTTTTCCAGATTTTTTGTTAATAACTCAAAAAGTTCTTAATGGATTTTGTTGACATGTTCAGGGAACAGGGAAATAATTCGGTTTTGGTGATCATCTGGATGTAGATGCCGAGCCAGGAATTTTTTAGAGGATTTGTTAACATTGGGAGAGAGGGCATTTTCCCACATTTTTTGTGTGGTTCTACACCTGGATGTGGATTTGGGAAATATGGAGAAAAAAATTGTAACATTGCAAGATCGTGCATTTTTCCACATTTTAAGTTATAACTCACAAAGGAAAGCCTTGGCAGATGTTTGTGCTTTCGTAGCACTTCTAGTACATGATTTATTGTTTTAATTTATAAAAAAATGTGTGGAAAGTGAAACCCTGAAAAACTACAGAAATTGTTTTGTCTGCAAGTCCTATGTGTAGAGACTGCTGACCCCATTGCAGAGGGTCTTGCTCTGAGAGGCAGCCCAGCCAGGAAGGAGTTGGAGATTAAGAGGTCACCACTTCAAGTCTCTGGTGGACCAGATCTGGAAATTGGCCTGGTGGCTTGAGACATGCTGTTTCACTTCATGAGTACAACTGCAGAGCTCTTGAGCAGGGACCGTCACTGTGATATCTCTCCACCGATGCATGTGTGCCTTCAACTATACGTGTAGAGCTTGTTTGAAGGTAGACTGTAAAGAATACAGTTTTTCCAGGGGGGAAAAATTAAAGTATACTTTTCATTCTCAATCGTTACAGCCATAAATTTTACAATAGGCTTGGTTGGTGCATGCCAATTGCTCCTCCCTCCCATCTTCCTCACTGACCACACTAGTAAAAAAACTAAAATCACCAGAGCACGCACGTCACATGCAAGTTAAATTTCCTTGTGGACGTACGCTTCTACTATGGATGATTTTATTATTTTTTGAGAGGTTTACAAGGACACTTTGATTAATTCTACAACTACTTTTCAGCTCAGAAGATAAAATAGGCCCCTATAAGACAGATGCAATGGCATGTAAAAAGAGAGATGTTTGAAACTGCCCATGCAACTCCACTTATAACCCCCTGCTTGAGCCTAATTGCATTCAGATCTCTTGTGCCCGAGTACACATGAATTATGCCTGAGATGCCCTCAAAAAGCCGGCTCCACCACAATACACAAGTCCTGTGCGTTTGTGGTCACAATGATAAAATATAATGTAAATAAAATAAAGTGCACCTGGGTCCATGCAGGTCTCTTGTAAAAAAACACTTCAACTTCCATTGCCCAACAGAGGATATGCACGTCACAGTCAGCGCCAGTGAGTTGAATACCATCCACTGAGTGATAAGACGCACAGACTCACAACAGCAACAAGTGTAGCTGAAAAGTTTTACGTTTTTTATTATTATTTGATAATGTTCAACACAGGCAGTGAAGATCCTCAGCTGATATTATAGAAACAACTGGAACTAACATCAGGTTTATAATGAAGACAAAGCCGTGATGTGAAAGCAACTGGTATATCACTGAGCATATATGCATTCAGGCAATGATGATGAGCTCCACTGCCTTCTCAGTATTACTTTATAACTTAAAGTAAAATCAAAAAATTAAATTTCAGCAGATCAATCAATTTCAATGAAAGGTCAATATTATAATTGAAGAGGCACTGAGGAGAAAACAATATCTTTCCATGCTTGTAACCTACACAGCAAATTGAGAAAAGTTAAAAATGTGGGCAAAATTTAGGCCAGTGTTGAGTTAATTACACTCCAGATAGAGTCAAATCCCTGAAAATGTAATCTCCATTGAAAAAGAGCTGGTGTCAAAAAACAAGTGTAAAAATAGTTTTTCACTAAATGTAATTAAATGGTGTCAGTGCAGGATTTTTTACTCTAAACTTTTTACTCTGAACACTGAACCTGTAAGTAACACTCGTTGAGTCAATCATCCTGCCCTTCCTCGATTATTTGACAAGTACCGACAGATGCTACAAACCCATGTCATGGAAGCTGCAGTGCCAATATTTATTTGTTTTACACACCTACCTTAAGCAAACATGGTATCTTTATTTCAGCTAATTTTACCCGTTGATATCCACTAATTAAATATAAGAATGTTAACACTTTGCAGCGTTAATATAGAGTTAACACTTACGTAGTTACAAATATTCTCTGAGCACATTCCTCACACTAGATGAAAGTGTCGAAAGTGCCAAGTGTTAGAGTTTAAAATTTTTAACTTATGAGTAAAAACAACACTTTGTGGTGTGGACCCATACATGCTTAAGGGGTGTAAATATAAACTCTGATAGTGTTAACTTGCCAATGTAGATTCTGCTGTGTAGATAAAACCATCGAGAGTCCAATTACAACAACAACTGGTTTGATGGTTAACAATTTAGAAAACAGCTAAGTCCAAAGATTTTTAGCACAGATTAATGAAATAATCAAATTTGTTTGACTTCTAAATGGCAAAATACTGCATACTTTTGCATAGTTTTCATGAAATTAAAGTATCCAACCAGTTGAGGTGTCACGTTGAAAATAAACTGGACACAGCAACAGTTAAACAGATGATAAACCCTTTGTTCAAAGAAAGCCTGGGTACATCAGTCTCATTTTAATACAACTAAAATCCCACAGACAGCATTATAGACATCACTGTGCTTCATAATACACTCCAGAGTAAAATCTTAAGACCAGCTGAAAAATGGCAAGAATTTGAATTTGGTACTGTTGGATCATAAGATGGTCCTAAGTAGAGCTTCAAAATGCAAAAAGAAGAAATGGGAGCGAGAGACAGTAAGCAATTTATAGAAAACAGCAATTAAACTGCGATAGGCTGTTCACCAGCTGATCAAAGTTTAAGATCATAGATAAGAAAAAAAACCCTGTAATGAGAAGCTCCACCGTTCTTGTTTATCACTTCAAAAATTTGCTTAGGTCTGCTTAATGCAAGTGTTTCCAGGAGGCTAGTGGGAATGTTGCTCCAAGCTGTGAAGATGGCTTCTCAAAGGGCATCCACTGTCTGAAACTGATATCCATCATTGTTTTGAACTGCAGCATTGTCCTGTTGAAAAACCCAGTCATTGCCACACAGACAAGGGCCCTCAGTCATGAGGGATGACCACTGCAAAATCTCCACATAGCCAGCCGCAGTTTGACGCCCCTGCACAACCTGAAGCTCCATTTTTCCAAACACCCCAGATCATGATGGTGCCCCCTCCACTGTGCCGTGTAGGAAACATCTAAAGTGGGATCTCATTGTCATGCCAGTAACGTTGGAAGCCATCAGGACGACCAAGGTTAAACTTTTTCTCATCAGAATATAAAACTTTCTTTCACCTTTCAATGTCCCCTGTTTGGTGCTGCCTTGCAAAGTCCAAAGGAGCAATTTTGTGGCGTTGAAGGAGGCGAGGCCTTTGAAGACATTTTTTGTTCTTAAAACCCTTCTCTCGCAGATGCCGTCTGATGGTTATTGGACTGCAGTCGGCACCAGTAACAACCTTAATTTGGGCTGAGGATCGTCCTGTGTCTTGACAGTCAGCCAATCAGATCCTCCGGCTCAGTGCTGGTGATTTTTTTTTCGGTTCTAGCAGATTGCAGATTGTTTTGTTTCTATAACCCTCAAGATCATTCAAGAAATTCAAAATGACTGTCTTACTGCGTCTAACTTCAGCAGCGATGACGGGTTGCGGGAGACCTTGCTTATACAGCTTAACAATTGTACCACGTTCAAAGAGGGAAAGCTTTTGTGCCTGTGCCATCAGGAGGTCATGACAGTGTGAATACCTGAGAGAAAATGAAATGCAGTCCAATTGTTCTGCACAGATTTTGACTTTTAAAGGCTGTGGTCTTAAACCTTTGATGAGCTGACAAAAACATGTTTGAGTTTAAATACAGTTTTCAATAAATTGCCAGCTCGAAATGTTTTGTCTCTCACTCCCATTTCTTCTTTTTTGCGTTTTGAAGCTTTACGTAGAACCTTCTTAAGATCCAACAGTGCAAAATGTAAATTCTTGCAATTTTTCAACTAGTCTTAAGATTTTGATTGCTATTGCTCAGGCTAATAAATGTTGCATTATAAATTAAGCTTAATGGCTTCAAAGGTTTTATTTAGTCATTTTTAAACACATATCAGCTGTATTTTTTTCCATGGTGAAAATCATCAAAAATGAATAGGCCAACTGCAAATGACCAAAAACAAGGACCTTTTCAGGTGAATTAAACTTTTCACTGTTTTCCTACTGCTGGTTTCAGTTACCCGATGTTTCTCCTCACCATTCAGAGGGTGGAGCTGCTTGTTTGTGCACATATTGTGCCATCAATGCATACCTTCTATATAAGCAGCAAAATAGATATCTCTAATGTATTTGATGTAATGTGACTTGCACAAAGTTGTCAAGGCGGCGACATCTGGAAAACTGAGTGAAATCCTCACCTTTTACATTATCCACCTTTCAAAATGTTGCCCGTATATTTGTGCAATATGACACTGTCTCTGTTGCTAAAGACTACTGTATCAAAGTCATATAGTTATTGCATCTTTTTTTTATTCCACTAGTTATTAAAGTGATGGTAATTCTGTCATTTTGAAATGCATGGTATTATATATAGGAAGTTCTGACAACCTCAATGTAAGAAAATTTTACAAATGTCTGTAATGTAGGAGGTTGTCTGCAGATTTTGTATGTTAAAAACCTACATAATTGTCTCTAAGTTTACATTTCGAATTTCTGTTTATCTTGCTGTGGTATCCATCAATCTATTCAAATGAATTTGATTTTCACTAGAATAATATCAACGTTAATAAATTTGGTATTGTGACAACCATGTGACAACCATTTTGTTCACTGAAAAAAATATGACTCTACTTGATTAGGTTTTCTTAAATTTTATAGACATTTTTGGAGAATTGACACTTAAAATAATTAGAATCTCAATTTTTGATCACCCTGACTTTGCAGGTTGTCAAATTTGTGAGTTGGTGGGAGGGGGGGTTCAACAAAATGATTCTGAGGACCGAAACACTTCTTTTGATTGACCCATGAGCGGTGGGAAGGTGAGAGAGGAAAGAGGCAGAGTGGATAAGAGGCCACGAGAGGAGCAGGAAAAGGGCTGCAGAAGAGACCATATCAATAAAACTGCACTTCACACATTTCTCTCCTCATCCCGCCGGCATCTGAAGAGCACCTCAAAAGCTCTTACCTGAAACACATGTCAGCTGATTCACACACACACAAACAAACATACTTTCCCACGCTCCCTTATCTGCCTCCACCCTATTTTTCCCATTGCATTTCCATTCATCAGCTCTTCGACCATGTTTTTGTTTTTATGCTTCATCCGTCAGCAGCTATAATAACTTTATGTTTGTGCTACATGGATTTGTATTCGCAGTGCAAATGTGTTTTGTGTTTATCCGCCTTTACATTGCCCTCTGAGCCAGACGTTTACCACATCTCTACAATTCCACAAGTCAGTGGTTTGTAACTGCTTCTCTGGGGAAAGTCAACAGCAGCGTTCTTGGTACAGAAGAGAAATGAAAACGACGGAAGGAAAGACATAAAACTTGATATGCATATTCAAAACAGTCTTGTCTTGTGAGCTTTGTGATGCATTTTACGGGTGCTTTCACATCTAAAGCTTGTTTTCTTTGTTTCATTTCAGATGATAAAGTGATGCATCTTTCCTTTAGTTTGTTGCACTGAAATATTATGAAGCAGGCAAAAACACACACCAATGATGGTCTGGACTGACACCATTACATTACTGACTTCTTTTCCCATCAAACATGTAAATAATGCCATGGCCATTAGTGCTTTAGGGCCACTATCAAGTAGCAGTGGCACCATGAGCGAGAAAAAGTTGGTGGTAATTCTATGGGCTAGTACATGGTGTGCACATGGGCCTTTTAACTTTCATCATATTACATTATTGACTTCAACTTAAACGAAAGGATATCACACTAGCAATGTCCTGATCAGCTTTTTTGCCACTGATCACTATTAGTTTTTTTGCATTTGAGTATTTGCTGATACCAAGACTGGTCTGATAATTACGTTGACTTCAACAATACAGCAGAACACTGTTGTTTGTGTTTTTTTTTTTTTCTTACTGTTTATATTATTAAGTAAAAAAGTAACAAGCTTCCCTGATTCAATTCCAGCCAGACATAGTTCATTATATTTTTTCAATGTTATCTCAAGACAGTTCAGAAAATAGTAGGTAAATGTCAAGGACTGATCCATGCTGTATCCCATCACAAGATTAGCCTGGAAGGATTTAGCATTTTCTAGGTTTACAGAGAAAATCCTTTCATACCTCTGCCAAGAAGGTACTTTTTTCGTTACTGTCTCCGTGTGAACAAGATAACTCAAAAAGTTTTCGACAGATCTGGATTAAAATTTCAGGGAATGTTAGTTTTGGCACAAGATAGAAGTGATTTGATTTTGGTATTGATCCTGAAATCGATGCAGATTAAGGAACTTTTACAGGATTTGTTAAAATTGTGAGAAAAGGTGTCTATCCATGTTTTTGCTAAGAACTCAAAAAGTTATCAGCTGGTTTTGATGATAGTTTCAGGAAATGTTGCTCATGGCACGGGAGAGGTGATTAGACCTGGTGGTGATTCATTCCAGATGTGGATCCAGGATTTTTTTGACGATTGATAACATTGCACAATACGGTAGTTTAGCACATATTACATTATAACCCACCCGACAATGCTGGAAGTGCCTTGATGGAGGTTGGTCGTCTTGGAGCACTTGTAGTTTTGGTATGAAATTACCCAATCAGGGCTGGACCACCAACACCAACCCAATCTTGCAGATCAGTGATAGCACAGCCATTACCAGACAAGGATGAGTATTTAAGTAAAAGAAGAAGTGATCTGAAATTTAGAAAAAAAAATGTTTAGACTATAAGAAAATGGAAAAAATAAATAAATGTACTCAAAAAGCACCATTTTTTAAGTTGCAATCAACAGGCTACAGCATTTATAGCATCCATAGGATTTTAATTTGTATACCCTGACTATCAGCTAAATCTCAAATAGCTGCCGGAATTGAATCTGTATTTTCATTACATGACTTGTCATACAAGAAGATATTTGAGATCTGTTACAGCTGAAATAAATGTTGAATGAGCAAATGCACCAACACAATTTATCAGTTTTCGAAAATGTTCTCAAAGTTGAGTGGTGGAGATGAAAGGTTTGCTGGGGCTACTTTGATGATATGGTAATGACATGATACATCATAAGCTTGTGTTTAAATTTTGAATGGCCTTTTAAGTGCAAATACGAGATTAAGTCAGCTTGAGGATATTTTTGATATGAGCTACGCTGAAAATTTGACAGCTGTGATTTTTCTCCTCTATAACAATCTCATGTTGTTTGCATGAGCTGGATTCGCCTTGACAGTGTGAACCTTTGTATCTGATGCCAATGAAAGCCATTTGAACAAGAGCGAGCGAGCGAGGGATGAGAGAGCGTCACATCGAAAGTGTGTTTGTGTGCAGATTTTTGGACAGAACATCAGAAAACGGAGCGGAGCAACGAGACATCTTGTTCTGTTTGCATCATATCTCACAGAAACACGCATACTCAATCTTACATACATTCGTAACACAATCACACAAACGCGGCAAATCATCATCCATCTTTTATGCTGGAATGCACAAAACTTCAGCATCCTTTTCGAAATTGCAGTTAATGTGTGAGAGGGAGAAATAGTAGGCCAAGCGAGCCAGGAATACAAAAGTAGAGAGGAGTGAGTGGGAGCAGAGGCAGAAGAGAGAGACGTAGGAGAGAGGAATACAAGAAACGATGGATTGAAAGCAAAAGCTAGATGTGAAGAGGTCAGGTTTGCTCTCCCTCCAGGTCATCTTCTGAATCTTTCCAGGAAATTCTCTGATTTTCTTTGCACCATTTTTGTCCCTTTTGTCAGCCTTCACATCATCTTATTTTCTTATTTTGGCTTTATTTATTTCTTTATGCTAACCACCATGATTCATCCACAAAGCTCCATTAAGACAGAGCTGGTCTAAACTGGTTTCTGTCATGTTGTCTGCACTCATTTACATTTACATTAGGTTTGTGGCCCACAGCAGATGCTCCCAGCCATGGAAAAGTTTAAAAAATATCGGCTGGGCAAAAAAATTCATGAGATGTGCTTTAATGTTTTATTTTGAGGAACAGATCATGCAGATAGAAGTGAAAAGTACAAGAGAAGGTAAGACACAGTATCTGCTTAGTTTACCTTGCAAAAACCTGCATTCCTTACAGTCTTCTGTGACTGTCTTATTTACTTTTCATGCACATTTTATAAGTAGGACTTAAAGGTAACCATTATTGCAAAACACCCTGAAAACTCAGCCTGTAGGATCATTCACGGTCATGGTTTATAGTAAAAGGAGCAGGCAGTGGAGCAGGAAGTGAGACATATTTCACCAAAAAGTGGTAGTTAAAAAGCAACTCCTACGCAAGAAAGCTGGAGGTAGAGATGGTTTAAGTTTGTAGATGTGGTGTGAAAAAAATCAAGTAGCAAATCCATATTAAAAAAAAAAAAACTCCTCCTGCAATCATTACAGATCTGCCTAAGTGTAAATGTAAGTCAAGGTTTATTACCTCTGCCAAGGAGGTTATGTTTTTGCTGGCGTTTATCTGTCTGTCTGTCTGTTTGTTTGTTTGTGTTCAAAATAACTTCAAAAGTTCTGAACGGATTTGGTTGAAATTTTCAGGAATTGTTGGAAATGGGATATGGAAGAACTGGTTAAATTTTGGGACTGATCGGGATCTCCTTGGTGGAGGTCTGCGCTCTCTGAGTGCTTTTCTAGTTGTCAAATGTGTAGAAGCTGGACAAAGGGAAAAGGTCTAATCTATAATTGTACAGATCAAATTTAGTTAAATGCAAGACATGATTCATATTTGGCCCTTTAATAACCCTCCAACTACATAGGATCCCCGGCGCCCCAAACTGCTACGCATACTTTTTCACAAAATTGGGAACCATACAATGGACCTTCAGGTCTCACATAGTCCTTCCTCAAAAGTCTTTAATCCAGACATGAAGTGCAAGGTTTTTCTTTTTTTTTTCTTTTCTTTTTATTGCTTTTCATATTTGTAAATCCAGAGCAAATGTATATGATTTTTTTTTTTCCTTTGGTGTTTAAAAAACATGTGTTGTCACTCCATTTTGAATTCTGAAGAAAGTGACAACTTTCTGCCAGTCTGTTGCAATCTCATGCAACCAGTATCTTGTTCTCTTGCTTTCTTGGCTGTAGCACCCACTGAGGAATAGCCAAAGGTCAAAAGGAGACAAAATATACTCCTTAAAATGTTAGAAAACATTATTTCAGTATATTTTTTCCTCCCCTTTAGTAAGGCTATGTTTACACTGTGGGCAAAAGTGGCCCAAGCATATGGACTTTTTTGCCCGTATGTGACCTGTATTTAATTTTTTACGACAGTCTGAACAGCAAAAATAAAAAATATATATATTTAAATCAGACCCTGTCCAATTTCTTATGTGACCCTAAATCAGTTACAAATCTGATGTTTCTCAAAGCAACCTCACTGTGAATGTTCATGTTGCATTTAATCCGGCCTTTAGGTCACTGGCGTGAGACAGAAGTCACAAATCTGCACCAAAGAATGTGAAATACTACAAGATCCATTGCAAACACTGGATGAAACAATTATGGATTATGAACTCTGTGTCAGTGAAGTCCCTCATGTCACAATCTCAGCACTCATGGCTCAGACTCCACATCCACACATCCCTTAGTACAGAGGTAGCAGCCATCGCTCCACAATAAGCCATCATTCAAAGGTGTTTTCTCTTTTTTTCTCGATCTTCTTCTCCTCCTCATCACTCATAATTTTGTCAGCTCTGATACGCACACACTGGCATGGTAGATAGAAAGATAGACAGGTAGGTTGATTGAATACTTTATCAATGCCCTTGGGGGAATTTGGGTATCCAGTGGCAACAGTATGTTTGGTTTGCCATGGTAAAAAACAGTCCAGATTATGAGCCACTGCCTTTGTTCAGGGTGTTGTACAGTCTGATGGCTGTGGGAACAAAGGATCTCCTAAACCTCTCAAGTCTCCCACTGCTGCTGCTTCTCTGTCCCTCCAGAATGTTGTGGAGGGAATGGTTACCTTTTTAAAGGATGGCCTGCACTATGCTATGTGTACATCTCTCCACCAAAGTCCCAAATGAGTCCAAACTCCTGCCAAGTACAGAACCAGCCTTCTTCACCAGCCTGTCCAGCCTCCTTGTGTTCCTATCAGTCATATTGCCACCCCAGCAGCCTGCAGCATAGAACAGAACACTGGCAACTATTGACTGGTGGATATATAATTAGCATTTCACTGCATACATTGCAATATCTGAGCGTTAAACAAACTCAAGGCTGCAAACTTCGGAGCAAGTAGGGCTGGATGGTGTTAAATGCGCTTGAAAAGTTCAAGAACGTAATCCTTACATATCCATCTGATATATCCAAGTGCGAGTGGGCCTGGTGGAGCAAGTAGAGGATCGCATCATTCACTCCTAGATGGTCCTAGTACACAAACTGCGAGGGGTTTCACAGACAAGCCACCACTCCAGTGTCCCTGTGATGTGCAATGTGAGGGCCACTGATCTGTAGCTGTTGCCCAAACTTGGGTACCACAACCAGACAGGATGTTTTCCACAGAACCAGGACCCTGACTCTGGAGTGGCTCATTCAGCTGTGCAGCAAAGACCTTCAGCAGCCTCAGACACACACCATCAAGGACTTGCAGCTTTTTCAGGATGTAGTCTTTAAGTTCCATTCCTACTTCCTCAGTTGTGTGTGAGAGCTGCACTGGTGTCAGGGGTGCAGTAGTGAAGAGAAGGGGAGGATGTAGGGGTAGCTGCAGCAGGATCAGTGGGAGAGGGAGTGAGTGAGGCACCAGTCGCTGTGTCAAACCTGCTGTAGAACTAGTTGAGCTCAGTGGCCGTGTCCACATTGCCTGTTGTTGTCTGGCTGTTCTTGTAGTAACCAGTGATTGTCCTCATTCATCCATACACATTTCTGATGGCATTGTTCTCCACCTTCCTCTCCACTTTCCTCTTATAATGCGTCTTTGCCTGTTTTAGGCTTCCCCTCAGCTTTTGTTGGACTCTCTTGAGCTTCTCTGTAGGGCGGAACAATTTTAGGAAAAGATCTAATTGCGATTTTTCTGGCAGATATTGCAATTTCAATTTGATTCACGATTTTCTTCAAATCAAGCTTCAGTGCAACATTCACTGTTTACAGTATAGACAACAGTAAGGAAATCAATGATCAAAAGCACATACCACATTATTTATCATCTAATGTTGATGGTAAAATATCTGGTATCATTATTTAAGGAATACTTCAACTTCTACTCTTAAACATAGGCTTTGTATTGCTGACCTGCTTACCAGCACTGAAAATTTATAAAATAGTATGTGTAAAACAGTTGACACAACAGATCCTGGGTCAGTCAGGAGCGTTGCAAAAAATTGCAGCTTTGGCGATTACATGATTGCGTTGTCTGAAATTGCGATTTCGATCATCCGAAAACGCTAAATCGTTCAGCCCTACTTCTCTGTGTCTCTGAAGGCCTCCTTTTTCTGGTTAAGGAACATCTTGATGTTACTGGTGACCTTTGGTTTTTGTTATAAAAACAACATACTGTCCTAACTGGAATCACAAGTGTCTACAGCTGTTCATGTAGCCTGTAATGCAGTCAACCATTGAGTTAATGTCCAAGTCTATGTTTCCCCGTGAGTGCAGCAGTACATTCCAGTCGGTGCACTCAAAGCAGTCCTTCAGAGACACATCCGCTCTGGTGTCCACTTCCTGAATTACCTGCTTGCTGGCTGCCTTAGTACATGGGGTCTATAGGAGGTTTGTAGGTAAACCGGATTGTGGTTAGATTTACAAAGGGATTGAAGGGCTGTTGCACAGTAGGCCTCTTTGATGTTTGCATACAGCAGCTCGAGTCTTATTTTCCCTTGTGGGACAGTCAACACACTGCACAAAGTCAGTGAGCTGAGAGGAAAGGTCAACATGGTTGAAGTCCCTTGACACAGCAATGAATGCATCAGGGTGCTCAGTCTGAATCTTTGTGATAGTCTCATGGATGATGTCACACACAACTATGGGCACAGCTCATGATTAAATGTAAACAGCAATTGCGATGATGTGGGAGAGCTCTTGTGGCACTTGTTCATATCAGGTTCTGTGAGCTCTTCTTTGAGTTTGTGAGCATCATGTGTTTAGTTTTGTCAGGATTCAGAATAAGTTTTAGGTCCAGCAGTGTGTTCTGTACAGATCCGGTGTAGGAGCAGAGAAGTATCTGCTTTTTATTTATACTTATGAGGATAATGGTTACCGTTATGTGTATTAAACCCAGTGCAGAATGACATGACAGGATGAAACTTTCTCTTCAGACCTTTTTTTTTTTATGTTCCAGCAGATGTGTTTACTTGTCAGAGCAGAAAAAGCACAGTGAAGATATTCAACATGACTCCTTTGTTCACCCTTCCATTAAAGTTTGCTTCATGCTGATATAATTGTGCAGACTGCTCCCTGTCCCAGCTTACTTGGACATTTGATGGGACCAAACCCCTGTTAATGGAATTTGCTTCTCCTGTTGTTACATCTCCAAATGTGTGCAACAGAAAAGAGACATTTTAATGCTGTCTGTAACATCTCTGTGCTTCTTGTCTTTCCCAGTCTGAATATCTGCTGTAAAAAAGACTTATTCAGACTTATTCCCTTTTGTCTCTTTTAAAGACAGAAAACGAAACACACATACAGATAGTGGAGACTTGTTTATTTTGTGTCTGATGATCTCAATAGAAAGGAAAATAACAATTCATGATAAGAATATCCATCGCTATTCTTCGAACGAACTTTTTAATCTTTATAGGTTTTAAATTGTTTTCAGATCTATTGTGTAGTAAATAAACACAAACAGAAGACCCTCTTTCACACTGAGCTCTGTGTTTATTCTTCCAGATTGAGCTGAGAGAGAATTTTGAAAATTAAAAGGATACATGCATGCCTTGCTTTGGAGATTGTTGGGATATTTCTTTCAGTGTAAATATCCTATCGAGCCATACCAGCTTAATATCCATCAGAGGTGTAAAAATTATTGATATGGCAATATATTGCAGTGTTTTGTTTTGTTATGCAATACTAAATTAGAACATCATTTTGGTATTTAATAAGTTATAGTTTTATTGACATTCTGGACATTTAATTTGTGTTTAAGTTCAGCCTCTCCTTTCTGTTACCTTTATTGTTATTATTTCTGTCACTGGCACAGACAACATAGTTAATGTTTCATGGACCAGAGGGGAGAACATGCATGTTTCTTATTTCATAACTGTCCATCCGACTTCCTTCAACTACATTGTTTTCCTCATATCTAAGCTCCCTTCAGTGGGGAATTGAGAGAGAAGTGAGGAAGAGAAACAAGGACAGAGGAGGCACAAAATATCAAATCCTTCATTTTGTAAGTCTGAACTGTGTTAGGTGTTGATGATGAGCCTCTCGGTTGATTGGCTGCCCACGATATAAACAATCAAAAGATGAACAAACATCATGCCACATAATGTGGTATCACATAAAGCAGCAGTTTGTTCAGAAATAAATCCTCCTGCAAAAAGTTTAAGGTCTATGAGATCAAAACTGTCAGAAAATTGGTGTAAAAAAGTAATGATCAGAATCAGTGTGCGACATTTTCTCCAACACCACCATCACTGGATACATCACTTTGCATGTAACGTTGAAAGAAGTCCTTAGAGGAAACACTGGTGTATTCTTGCTCTGAGCTCCAGCAGAAGCCTCCTCCCACCTTCATCCTCGCCTCCTCCCGGTGCAATAAAAGAGTTGGTATATCCTTCATCATGGAGATCAGGGAATGCCCTCTGAGTTGGTGGAAAGAAGAGGAACCAAGGATGGGAAAAGTTATGGAATGAGAAGCACCCAAAGTCAAGGCATGTATGTGCTGCCACATCTTTAAGAAAATAGAGCACCGTTCTGGAAGCTGAGGCCTTTTTCATATTTTGAGCAGTGCTGGTCAGACCCAGCACATGAAGATTTACACTAAAACAGGCTGTTCTGAGCAGGGCTGAAACAGAGGGGTTTGTGGGGTCACAGAAATCCAATACCTGTGTAGATATTCTTGCAAGAGATTTTGAAAATATAGTCTGGGGACACCTGGGACATGTGTGAACTTGTTGAAAAGGAGTTGAGTATGTGATTTTTAAAGGTCATACTATGTGAAACCCACATATTAGTTTCTCTGCACATATATTTTGTTAGCTTATGTATCTATCTTCGGATAAAATGTGAAATAAGCCAACACAGTCTTTGGTTTGTAATTCATAACAATCAGTTAGCATAAAATTTGAGGTTTGTTTTGAATCTGTGATCCTTGTGACAAACCAGCGCACCCCTCGCCTGGAATCTCCGTTGTTACACTGCCACAGCACCAGCTAAAGATAAATTCTAACTCTATTGGCCAGTGAGCTTGTAACCTGAAACCTCTTCCCACATGATGTGTGTAACATGGTAGTATTCCCAAAGCTCCCCTAATGAGTATAAAGCTATCCCAAATGTGGGGGTTGTGTTTTGACTTACCACCGCATAGCTTTATTCATGCTATGTCCCACACCTTTTCCTTTGGACTTGTAATAGCAGCTGTCCTCGGCCAGCCTCAGCTTGGTCATTGGTTGTTCAGGTTTAGAAAGTGCAAATTAAATCTATAGCATGGTGACATGTCCAAAAGCCCAATGACAACAGGCAACACTAATGAAGCTTATATAAATAACACAACATACTCCCCAATGTGTCATGTCGGTCTCTCTCAAGCGTCCTGGCCTACTTCTGCCAGACATTAACCCAAATGAAACTCTTTAAGCATGATCATCCAACCATAGATCTACAAAACACATTTAATATATTTCATCTAGACTTCAATGGAATAGTTTAACAAATTAGAAAAGGGGTAAAGTTTGTGTTTTGTTTGTCTGATGATGATGTTACAACATATACCTAAGGAATGTTAAAACATAGTGGCTGAAACAAATATAAGGTAAGAGGACTCAACATGCATTTTCCTTTCTCTTTTTTTCAGTAAGTCAAAGCGGTCTCGCCGGTGACGTTTGTCCAGATCCCGGAGTGCCAGAAAATGGAAAGAGGATGGGCTCTGCTTTCCAGTAAGTTCTTTTTATTCCTGGTTTAACTTTAAGATAATGCCTAAATTATTTTGTGGGAGAATTATGTTGTTTCATTTCACACTGAAAGACACCAGACTCCAGAAATGATCTCACTCAAATGTTTTAACTTACCTGAAATTATATTTGAAAGTCAGAAAATATCCTCTGGCAGATTTGATAGTGTGAGTGATAATTGATCTTGTGTTATTGGATCCCAAAAGAGGGCTTGCTGTTTGGATTGAAAGTATAAAGAGGTTAAATTGATATTACAAAGTTAGAGACATTTCAGAGAGGTTCAATTCTTCCACACCCAGAGTACACTTGTGCTTGTTGCCTTCCAAACCCACTCTCAGGCTGTTCATCGTTGGATAGGCCTAACCAGCATGGATTCTGGGTAATTAAATGTAAATTCAAAGCAGGTTTCTGTTTGCAGATTTGTCAGATAACAAAAAGATGCTAAGAGAAAAAATGTCCATTTTACTTGTTGCACAGTTATTTTCATTGCATCTCCCCTACCAGCTTTCTCAAGTTTGAGCCCTGCCTTGGCCTCTTTAATGCTCACCCCATCTTTGATCACTTCTGACCTCCATCTCAACATGAATAAAATTAAAAATGTAAAGGCGTATTGGTTGATTGACACATGAATAGCACTATAATCAAAGGCCAGCAAAATGGACAAGTCCAGTATTATAGAAAAAAATACAATCAGAATGATTTTTATTGATATTGAGATCATGATTATTAACCATGATTGCTCATGGATTGTACAAAATCTAAGCAAACATTTAAAATGACAAATAATCATATTACAATGAGATGCAGCCACAGCTGTCTAACACATTCTGCAAATTATTTTGCATTGTCTTAACAACTGTTTGAAAATTTATATGGTATTATTACAACAGGACTGATTTTGCATAGGAAATGTATGAGCAAATTATCTACTAAGTAATGATTACTATAAGAGATAAAAGGACTTAATCATTTTTTATTTTCCAGACCATAAAATGTATGGCTTTGTCTTATGCATATAGAGGTGGTTACACTTGTTTTGAAGGGTTTAAGCAGTTCTGTTTTAATAATACAGCCCTATTTACATGAAAATATACACTTTTAATAACTGCCCTTGATACCCATTCAGAATAAAAACGCTGTATGAAAATGCAGTTAGTCTCATCATTGAGTAAAACAGACGCTTCACCGCCCTATGCTAAAGCTATGGACATATTAAGAGGCAGTGAGCGGACCCGCACTAAATGAGCCTCGGCACACAGACAGCCTGAAACTCCCTGTCTGTCTGCCCGGATGCAAACACAATTGTTTTCTGCAGACGAGCAGCACTGTGAGAGGAAGGAGGAGGAGCACTTCTGCCACACAACAGAACAAGCACGGCAAGCAGTACCTGTGATCATCTGATGATTATTATTCTGCTTTTGTGATCGTGTGAGGCATTCATGATTATGTTTGCAACTTAACTGATTGCCCAGCACTGCCACAAGCTTTGCTGTCTTGTGCATGTAGGCACTTATCCATGTGAAAGAAACCTGTAAAAAACTCTAAAGGGCATATAAGACATGAGAAAGCATGATATGACCTCTTTTCAGGTGTAGTAAGTGGTAAATTGCATTTAAATGTTATAAAACAACACATTTCAGTGAATAGTTACAAATTAAAATTGAACAGTTCTTAGTAAAAGGGCATACAAAATGAAAGAAAAATGAACTAACTGATCGTTGTAAACATGTATTTATGTTTCCCAAGTATTGTTTTGCTACACAACTGCTAATATTATCTTTTCTTAACAGGAATAAAAGAGCATATTTATTGATCAGCAGCAATAGCCCTATAGACTTTCTATACATATCCAACATGTCTAAATCAGCAGATCAAAACCGGCTGAAGCTGGAGTTTTCCTCAGAACACAAAGTTGCGGCTGTTTCACATGGTTTAGTCAGATTTGAACAACAGTCATCTTCTTTTAAACTGGTCTTTTCATCTACGGTTTTCCGTTTTCAATCACCCTCCATGATTTAATAAAGGTCTTTGCTCATAAAAAAGAGAATTCACAGAGAATGGTAATGAAGGTTGTGGAAAAATAGCATAGCTAAAAAACAAGGACTTGATGGGGATTTAAAAATGATTCACTGCATGCTTTCTCTCATCTTATCAGTAGATGGGGAGACATAATTTCATTTAATCAGGAGTGAGCAATTATAAAATAATCACATCTCCCTACGACTCATCCACTTAGCGTCAGTGGCAGCTAAATTGTTCTTATGTTCCCTCTATGTTTATGAGGGAATCAGGGCAGGCATTAGGTTTTTACCTTTTCCTAAGAATATCTGCCGGCCAGAAAACTTTTTAAAGGATCATCATGTTTTTATCTCAAGCTCCTGGTGCTCCTCTTCACCATTAGCAAGGTTGTGTGCACAAAACCAGCAGGGCCATCAGGGGAGCTGTCTGCATTAGGGAAAGGTCATTACCTTCATGTTTGTGTGTATGGGTGTGTGTGTGTGTGTGTGTGTGTGTGGTAAAGTGGTTTTGTGTGAGAGTGCATGCATGTTGGCATGGGTTTGTTGGTGTGTGTGTTACAGGTCTGTATCCAATCATCATTAAGTACAGCGATGCAGGGGCCATAGAAGAGTCATGCTGTGATCGAGTGAAAGAGGAGGAATGGAAAGCAAATACAGCTGCAGGGGAAACAGGAGTTTCACTGAGGGCAGGTGCAGATGTTCAAGATGTACAGTTTGATGTGGGAAATCTCTTGGTTCATTTGAAGGAAAATAGACAAAAATGCTTACTTTCTCTCGATGACTGTACACAGAAACAGCGCTCATGAATTCTGAACAACGTCTAAACCTGGAAAAGTTCATGTTTATGAGGTACAGGAAGGTTCAAAGCAGTTTAACTTCCACAAGTTTTCTGCAGGGACGTGTAATATTATAATTTATCATGTAATATTATTGATTTTATTTTCATGAAATCCTCAATTTTTTTTCAAACAGCTCTGTCAAGTCTTCTGTTGCTCCTGGTGCATTTCATTCAGTCATTGAAGCACCAGGAGTAAAGTCCCCCAAACTTTGTCCAAAGTCCTTATGGTTGAAATAATAATGTTAATAATGTTATAACATTATTATTATAATAATAACAATAATGATGTTATGTTGAAATCCATGATCAATTAATTGATTACATGAAACAGACGTACAATGTGAGCATGCGCATTGGAATCTTTCCACATCCAATACAGCAAGAATGTAACAGATAATTTGTCATGCCTCTTGGACTGTGGCCTCATGGGGGCTGTTGGGCTTTACTGGCCTGTACTATAAAGAAATATGCAAATCTGGTACTTGACAATGTGCTAGGTAATCTATTCTGCATCATCCCTGTTTCTAAATTATTTTCTGTTTGTTTGCTCACTTTTTATCTTTATGACAAATCCTGGATTAGAATTTCACATCAGAGGGATCCATTACACTATATCATAGTAAGAGGCCCTTAGAAGGCGCTGCAAATGTATTCTGCAGCACTGAAGAAGATGAACATCCAAAGTGAACAGCGCACATCTCATGGACACAGTCCCTGCAGAAGATATTTGGACGTACTCTGTGGATCTAAGGTGTTTAACAACAGGAAGGAGCTGCTGAACAACCAAAAAACCCTACTCAGTGAATGTTTTGCCAGGTGGTAGACTGCAGTGAACATCAGCAGGGTGCGGACATTAAGCTTCACAGACAAGAAACCATGCAGACTTCCACTTAGATCACTGAATGTCTCTCTCATGTGTTAAACTGTGGGGTGTTGGAGGGAATGACAAAACAAGAGTGATCAGGAGATGATGAGAGGCAAGAGTGGAGAAAACTACAGCAAACTGTATAAAAATAGCAAAGGTGAAGAAATACTCCATGAGTGAGTGATCTGTAGTGACACTTGTTCTCCCCAAGGACTCATATGCTACTCAATTATTAATGACACAATATATAACAAGCCACGATATGATATCCCTTATAATTTATGTATTGACTTAACATTTTTTCCAGAACATCTCCAAACAGAAGCAGGAATGATGAGGATTCCCATAAGTAACAACCCCCAGCTGAGTGTGACTTATTAAAAGCTCTAAGAGAAAGACTCAAAGTTTGTTTTTTCTGCCATTTTGACAAGTCTTGCTGCTGTTGTGTCTCCTTTTATAGAGTGGGCTCCAGCGTCCAGTTCAGTTGTGATGACAGCTATGTACTGCAAGGATCTAAAAGTATCACCTGTCAGAGAGTCACTGATACGCTGGCAGCCTGGAGTGACCACAGACCCATCTGCAGAAGTAAGTTTCACCTGTCCTTCCTTCTCAAACCTGTTATGACCTGTCAGGTGTGCATTAAGGCTCAAAATGTTCTATAACACACTTTCACATCTTCTGACAGCAGAACCACACAAGACATATGCCTACTGCCTGGCACTAGAGTTCATCAAATGTACTTAAGTTTTGGACTTTTTGTCACAATGTTGCCTGTTAACCATTTTTTTTAGCGTTTTTAACATTTTTTTAATGTTATTATTATTATTATTATTTTTACAATATATGTTAACTTGCAGCAGTATGATCATCTCTGTCAGCTAAGGAAAAACCCTGTCAGAAAACCAGGGCAAGAATTGGGGGGAAGGTAATATGGTGTGATTCTAATTGAACAAAAAAGATAAAGAAGGAAATTATTGCCTCCACCAAGGAGATTATGTTTTTGCCAGCGTATGTTTGTTTGTTTGTCTGCTTGTTAGCAGGATTACGCAAAAACAACTGGATGGATTTTGCTGAGATTTTGATTTTCAGGAGATGTTGGTAATGGCCCAAGTTAAAAATTATACGATTTTGGTGGTGATCCAGATAACCGCCATTAACAAACAATCGTTTATGCACAATAGCTGTTTAACTAATAATGATATCTACATATCAACATGGGATTTCAGGGTCATGGAATCATATTATGATGGTAACTTTATCATTAAACTATTGCTTACAGATGTACTTTCTAGTATTTAACTAAGATGAATAGGTTTTTTTTTTCTTTTACCAATTTTTCAGGCAGTCTAACATCTCTGTACCTCATGTGTTTCAGTACATTACATTCAATGAAAGTGGTAATGTCAAACATTAACTCAAGATAAAGCACATGGCTGTTTAACAGTCATACTGAAATTAATCTGATCAGAGGACGTGGAAATATTTGAACTTAAAGCCTAAGAATCAATCTAACATAATCCTCACTCAATCATAAACTTGTAACAAAAGATGTTTCAGTTTGGATTAATACAGAAATCTTCGACGGAGACAGGAGGTTTTTGCAAAGATTTAAGTACATGAGCTGAAGGTAAATTTTCTCTCAGTAAGAGAGAGCACACGAGTAAGGAAATGAAGGTAAGAAGCAGAGATTTCAGTGCCTGATGTTTTTTTCTCATGGGTCTTTTGCAAACACGTGACAATGATGACCTCACAGTGTACAGCAGAAGTACTGCTGCTTTCAATAGACTTCGATGTTTTTAGCCAGCATTTACGTCAAAGGTGCATTTTGTAGTTTTTAAAAATAACCATAAGTATCATAGTCACATTAGCCTATTGAAAAACAAATGTCATTGGCTCTGCTAAATAAGCTGAGTGAAACAAATAAACAAGCAGAGACCAGACTGAGTAAGACCATTTTCAGTTTCTAGGCATTGATCTCACAGGATACAAAAGCCTCATCCTTGCCTTCTCTAATGCCTCTTAAAAAAAAAAAAAAAGTGTTTTAAAACACTTATCAGGAATGTAATTAATGAAAAACATGCACAGAGAGACATTTGCAAAGGCTCCCAATGTTTCTAACAGCATGTTTGGTTGAAAGTCACCATAAAAAAGGTCATAGTGGCAATGACTAACATTAATGTTAATCCATTAAGAGCTGCTAATTGTTGCAAATTAAACTTATCTGTGGAATATAGCTTTGTCAGAAGGCACAGCAGGAGATAGCTCTGGCTGGAGTTAAGACCGCAGAAGTAAACAACACCTCACCTCGCTTCTCTAAGGCCCCTTTGCTGGTCCCAACCACACAGCTTCGTGATTTATTTCCCTTCTATCTGCCTATATCCTTGTAGAAAGGATGTTTGGTGTCATATGTACAATGTTATATATTTCTGTACCTCTACGATTCACTTTTCTTCGTCAATGGTATCGTGTTGCCTCTGGGACCCTCTTACCGACTGTTGACCCAATGCTTGCACCTCCAGTTGTGAAGTAATGACAAACTATTGAGGAAATTTACGTTCGAGAGTCTGTGCATTGTGTTTTAATTTGAAAGTTCCGGAGACTCCACAAGTTGACTTTCTGTCTGGTGCTTTCTCAACGACAGTGAATTTATGGGGTTTTGAAATGGCCGCGCAGAAAATAGACCTGAAGCGAATCTCCAGCGCCGTGGCGCACACCGGCGCTTCAGCGATGCGGCGCTGGCGTGGGCAGTGGAATTTGTCTGATAGACTAGAGTGGGTTCTAAGTGCTCCGCAGTACGATTCAAGAGCGTGGCGCGGCACTTTCGAATTATGTGGAATTTTCGAAAGTAAAAACATCACCAGTAAAACATTTGTTTTCCTATGTAACAGGGTGTTTACCAGGCGTCTTTCTCTGCCACTGCACGACATGGTTTACCAGCGTTTTTTGAGTGCGCATGAGAGTTGAAACATTTTGCACTTTTCAGTGGAAGGCTCAAGGTTGCAGTGCGTTTATGTCACTTTCATCCAAAGCAGACACAAATGAGATGAAAACAGGAAAATAGGCAGGTTTGGATGGTTGGGGTGCCCTCAGTGAGTGGCTGTAGGTTTTTGGCAATATTATGAATCGTTTTGACTGAAAGTGAAGATGGCAGAAAAGAGTCCTTCACTAAACTGCTTAATTACAACCCACTTTAAGCACTGTGTGTGTTTAAGCGAAGCTTTTGTTTGTTCAAGCCCATTTTCCACTTATTTTATTTTGCATGTGTGTGCATGCAGATCTTCTCTACAAGCACTCCCTGTGTTTGAGTAGGATAGTAAGATTACACAGTGCCTCAGACTTAAGACTTTAGACCAGGTTTTAGATCATTCAAGGTACAATCATTTTCTGCATCCTTAAGATAGCTACACACCTGCTTTATATGTAACAACTCTGGATTTTAGACAAACACCTCTGGGCGCAAACAGGGATATATGTTCATTTTCTATTCAATTGGTGTAAGCGCTTGGTGTAAAAAGTACTGTATTGGATCCAGAGACTTTTATTGCCTCATCAGCATAATGATAATGATTTAGTGTGGTCTCTTCACTTGTGTGTTTCATCTAGCTAAATCCTGATTCACTTAGCAGCTTGACTGTCTGAGTAAATAAATAAATAAGTGTGTGAGTGACAGAGCAATGATGTAGGAGCTCTCACTGCCCACATGTTTACTGACAATACCCTGTTGGGTTTATTGCTCCACAATGAAAAGATAGACAGCTAGCATGCACACTCAAGTGTGTGCGCAATTACACACTCTAACACTGACAGCCGGCGTCCAAAGGACAATGTCACATACTTCATAGCTGGAGCTGGGTATTCGCCTTGAGCTGTGGGTTTTTGACAAGCAAGCGGTCCTGGCGCTCAGCACATACTATAGGGTCCCTGTCACATTGTATTATTGTGTACATGTGTGCTGCTCTATGTGTGTGTCTGTTTGTCTGTCTGTGACTGCAGGAACCTGCCTGACTTCATGATACTGGCTGCTGCTGTCACTTAAAGACAGGAGGGATGAAGAAAGAGTGACAGAGTCAGATGGACATGGGTTATGTTATTACAATTAGCCTTTTTGTACAGTTTATCTGAAATGTTGCCTTTACTTCTCATCATTTCATGGACTTAATGCTATTTAGGTTCATTGAGACAACCTTGAAGCTTCTTTTATTATAAAAGCAAAAGCTCAGTTTAGGCTCAGTTCAGCTCCAGCACATGTAATCATATGTCAGTGAGTACTTATACAGGACACCTGACTCCTATTTGATTTCACTGCATCCAAATGTGCTTTAATATGTAAAGTGATAAGCTTACACTGAGGGACATTAACTACAACACAGTAAATTTAACTTTCACTGTGTGAAAAAGGTCAGGTTCAGGTTAATTTCTTTGTCCCTGTGGGTAAACTTGTTTTGCAGTCAGAAACATAGAGACATCCATCACAACACGCAAATTACAAACCAGATGTATCACAGAGCAGCATAACAGAGGAACATTGTAAATACACTAACCCCAATTAAAACCATAACATAAAAAATAGATAACATTAAAATGGAAAAGTACTAAAGGTTCCAAAAATCAGGGTAAAAAAAATAGATATATAAACCCATAAAATTAGAAAAATCAAGTTTACAACTTTGTGAATAAAGCCAGAGTAAGAACAAAGAAAGACTTGAATAAATGAATAACTATGTGTGCAAATATCACTACAGCTTGTGTAGTGTAAAAGTGTATGATCAGGTGATGTGACCCACAGAGCTTTGGGTTGTCTGGTGACCATAAAATCACTACACAAGCTCAAGTTCATTTGTTGAACATTTTTCAAACAGTGTTCAGTTTTACAGAGCTGTCAAGCCTCTTTTTGAGCAGTCAAAAAGGCAATTGATCAATGAGCTATATATATATATATATATATATATATATATATATATATATATATATATATATATATATATATATATATATATATATATATATATATAATATATATATATATATACATATATATGTTTGATATTTTTAAAAAAAGAAAAGAAAGACACTTAAGTTTCAAAGGGACATTTTTATTGTCGATTAAACGATAAAAGATGCAGAAAATGTCAAACACTTGTAAAATATTTGCTTTCTTTTCTTGAATAAAAGTCTGTGTAAAGCAACATCAGAATCTGGTCACCAAACAAATTTGTATTGCATGAGGGTTAGACAAACAGAGGCCTTGGGACCACCTGCGACACTTCAACTCACTTATTGTGGCCAATAATTGTCTTTTTAATGTCAATCAGTGAAGAGAATGAGGTAAATTTATAAACAATACATAGTGGAAATATGAAAGAATGAAAATTTCCATAATCACCCTTGGTTACTGTATGTTTAGTTTTTTTGCAAGACATTTTAAAATAATAATTTGCATGATAGTTCAACAGAACTTTTTCAGGTGCACTTAATTGTTTGAAAAATTAATGAAATGGCACTTAGTATACATGAACCACTAGCATATTTATCTGTGAATGTCAATTGAATGGAAAAAGACTGACATCCTTTTTAAGGGCATGATCTCTTCATTATGTGTCACTCCCCCATAGTCTGCTCTGCAACTTCTTAGTCTATCCACTGTCCTTTCCTAAAGGTGAACGGCCTAAAATTATTTTTAAAAAAGTGCACCTCCTCATCTTCATTACCAAAATAGCAAAAATAAAATCCCTCAATACAAAAACTGATTCCAGCAGTTGTGTCTCTCTCTGTCGTCTTTGTAAGCTGCAGTACAGGCATATGCGTGTCAGTGTTCATTAGCTGTATGCTTTTATAGTTTCTGTTCTGTTCCAGCTGCCATGTTTTTTGTATACAAACAAGCAGAGCACATAGCTAAACCAGAACAAACATCACACTGCTGATTGGTGTTTTTGGGGAGAAATGCAGGATAACGTGGACACACAGAGCATGAGTATAAATGCTGGAGACAGTGTAAGGCACTACATTATGAGGCAGAAGTATAAACCAGGCCTTGGATGCTTTCTGTTTCTAACACTTGCATCGCATTAGAGATCACTTCTTTCATGGATGGATCTGACCTTTAAGTTAAGTCCTGTTTGTGTGTTTACGACTTTTCAATGTATTAGGCTTTTACTAGAAAATAGCCCTACCTCTTATACTTTAATGCTCATTAAATATAAACAAGTGGGCAGGCAGAGGTTAAAAATCCCTGTGCTGTAGCTCTGCTGTTTTTTTTATCGTTTGTGATCACTCTCCTGGGATTTAAACCCATGAGCGCCTCTCATTCTCTGCTGAGACTTTAATGTTAATTAGAAGGCCGTCTCTGGGATGAATCGCCATGAATGTGTCTCTCTGTATGTGTGTGTGTGTACCTGTGTGTTTCTCAGTGTGTTTCAGCTCTCTTTTCTAATTAACAGGCAGATCAGTCATCTGAGGTCCTCCCTCTCCCTCTCTCTCTCACACATGTATTCTCCGTCCCTCTCCTTCTCTCCTTTCCTCTCCGTCCTCCTCCTCTATCACAGTATTTGTTGCCCTCTTTGCTCTATTTTCTTGTCTTTTCCACCTGTCTCGATTTCACTCTGCTTCATCTGTCAATCTGTTCATACTTACAATTTTCAATCTCAATTAATGCCAGCAACATCATTTGATTTTGAGGCAAATTCCCCAAATTCTACAATCCTATTGCTCAAATGCACAAATACTATCACCAGGATGAAGGGAGTTTATGCTTTTCTAATATTTAGCCCCAATTTCCACATGTCTGCCTGAGTAGTATTGCGTATGCACTGCATACTCTGCAGCAAATCCTCCCCAGTCTTTTCAGTCAGCCAGTTACCAACACAGTTACCAATACCAACACAGTAACTTCGCAGCGTAGGTGGATCAGCCTGATTCAGTGACAGAGAGATCCATCTTGCCGAGCTCCAATTTACAACGATTCTAAGTGGTCCGAAGCAGCATGGCCCAATCAGAGTCCAAGCAGGAAGAGGTGGGAGCCACGAGCAAGAAGACAGCAGGAAGTTCCTGCTTGCACAGACATTAACATAGATGCTAACAGGTTCAGTAGCACTTTTATCAGATCTGGACCACATTTCTTTGTTAAATGAAGAACAAATAACACAAACTCCTCATAGAATGGATATTTTTTCTCTGCTTTCGACATGCTTTGGAGAGAGTTTGTTGTGTGAAGTGGCCTATGTTTTATACTTGTCACCAGGGCAGTAGCGCCCGCCTTCTGCATTATCTGATTGGCCCGTAATGAATGGGATTGACCAAATGATCTTCCAGTCACCTGCCAGATATGCTTTTGAAAGGATCCCAAGCTCTTCCTATAGGCTCTTTTCCAGATGAATAGGTAAAAGGTGGTGTGTCAGGTTAAAAATACAGCACTTTGTGGAAATGATCTACATACTGAAAGCAAATCAAGGTCAGGTGGGCAATAAAAGCTGTTGTTACCTGTTTTTCTAGTGGTCTTTCAATTACCAGTAGAAACTAGTTTTCTTGTGAATTTTTGTTCCAAGCTGCTGCACTACGCAGTGCTTCAAATATGCTCGAGTAGCTGAGAGCACACACCTTCTATTGGAGCAACACTGCAGTGCAGGAGGGGATGCTACGCAGGCAAACTATGTGAAAACTGGGGTTCGATCAACAACATTTAAGCTCTTAGGGATGTAAAGGATGGTCATAATTTACATTAAGTGTAAGCACACATGAAAACATAAAATCAAACAAGGTCCTCCAAACAGTCTACTGATTCTGTTTTTTCTGATTTTTTCTGAGACTTCAAGCCTGTCATGCAATGTAAGGTCATAGCTTCCCTGCTGATAGCAGTGCATATTTGAGATGGTTGCTCTGGCATGGTTCAGCACATCAGCTGTGATTTCCTCCAGAATTGACATGACCCAGACATGAGCTGTGGTATTTACATGACCAGTAGGATCAATGTAGAGGCAGCAGACTGTGATAGAGTCAACACAGCAGCAGTAAACAAATATTTGGTTTTTCAAACAGTCTAATATATCAAGTTCACAGCCCTCAAAGTCTAAGCAATGAATTATTAAGACTGCCCAGACTCTAAAATATCAGCCAGTCTCGCCGATGACAGATACATTTTTCAGAAGCTGGACTGAATAAATGGAAATAAGTTTGGCAAATTAGTTCCACCAGTGACTGTGTGAGTTAATGTCTGTGACTGTGTTTGTATTAGCCTTGTTTCTTTGACTGTATTTTCTTGAATACATGCTAAAGAAGAGATCATTTTTTGATACGATGATACAAAACTTTACAATGAGGCGTGGCAATGATCACAATGAGGAGACACTTTCTCATGTGCTCTGAGTATGATATCTATGATATATGATGTCACAGTCAGCTGAGAATCATCAGTGGCACACCACAGGTAGTTGTAAACAGTCTGAGCTCTTTCATGTACCCTCGGGTGGTATTCTCTAGTATAGACATGTCAAACTCGAGGCCCACAGGATGTAATTAAATATGGGCTGCAAGATGATTTCATATATCTGTTATTAATGCCCCTCCCCCCCATTAAATAGCACTCCCACTACTTGTACTATAAATCCCACAATGCACTGCAACAATTGTCATACAGGACCAACCCCTCCATCATTGTTTTAATATCACTCTGATCAGTGGTCAGCAGATGAATGCATAAGTAAGGGCTTCTACACTGACTATTAAGCTTGCTGTTAAAGAAACATGCTGTTCAAATTCCTATTTCTTATAAAAACAAAGTCAGTTTTAGACCGTTCAATAAATGCTGGTCAAGTTTGGTACACATCTTACACTGTATTTAAATGTTGGCTCCTGCTGTGATTGAGTTTGACAACGCTTTATATTTATGTTTCTAATATTTAATCATCAAATAAATTAATGAAAATGGTGATACAAGGATTTTGGCCCAATGGCATTAATATGTTGTTCTCTCTGTCTTTTATAGATCTATCTTTTCCACAGAGGGTTACATGGTGTTCTTAAGCACATTCACATCTGTGCTCATTTTAAAAGCCTGGGAAGTGAAAACATTGCCTCATTTAGAGGTCAAATAACACATCGCAGGAATAAGTTTATTATTATTGTTACAACATTTTGATATCGTAATTGTTTCAAGCTTCCAATTTGAATTCATATATGAAGTATATATGTCCATAAAAGTTGGGTCAATAAGCAAGGAAAGGACAATATCTCCAAGTCATTTAGGCACAAGTGGGAGGGCTAAGGCCCTTTAGGCACAGCCAAAAATGTTGTGTCCCATCTGAAAGACTGCCTCCTTAAACCAGAATCACCAACATTCAAACTAACATTAGATTAAGTGCTTTTGTAAGCTGCTACTTTAACACACAACTAAAGGAACCATGAAAGATAATTTGTTAAACCCATAAATCCCGCAATTCAGATTAACTTACCTGACCAAATACTTTTCTAATTAGGGACACGATAGGGCACGATATTTGATTTTTGATGATATGCCGATATTACAAAACTTATTTCTGCAGATACAGATATCGTTACTGATATATAGAAATGACAGAAAGTAGTTCTTTTAGATTAAAATATGTGTAAAATGATTTTTTTTGACAGTAACATTAAAATCAAACTCATCTACCCTTTGAAAAGCTAAAACATTGAATTACTTACCTTATTTAAGAAATGCAAACTATTTTGGGAGCTTATGCTCTCCATTGAAGATTCATATGCAACAAACTCCACAGTGTTGATATTGATATGTCAGGCTAGAATACTGACGGAAAATATCAGTAGAAATGCTCATATCTGCCTGTACAACATTAAGCTTTTGATGCGATTATCTGCATATATGGATATCATAAGATAATATTGTGCATTCCTATTTCTTATCATTAGAACCATCACCCAGTCACAGAGGAGGGTAACTAGTTCTTCTCGAACTTGAATTATCAACACTAATATCCAGAGGGCAGTGATGGATGTTAGAAAAAATTCACAACCATTCAAATCAGAACTCTCATCAATGCTAAAGAAACAACTGAGATATCTGTGAAGTCCACACTAAAAAATGTCTATCTACTTAGCCTGACAGGGGCCATTTGGGCTTAGTGTTCCTCATACCCAACTCTTTAATTGTATAAATAATACACATAAATAGTATGCCACTCATACTACTTTTCTGACTCCAATGCTTATACCTCCTTGTAACTTGCCTCTGAAGTCAACAACAGCCATCAGCAAAGTCCTTTTAAAGATTAAAGGGCAAATATATGATCAGATAAAACTTCCTCTGCAGTCAGACCACACTTGTTGACTAAAACTTAGTTTAAATGTCAAATAAGACATTTACTATTGCCCAAGAGAGCAGTTTTAACAGGACTCTGACCCTTTTTGCAGAATATCCCTTTAGGGCAATAACACATGGCTGACTTTATGTGGTAATCAAGAAAAGAGATATTACTTTGAGCATCAAACAGGATAAAATCAATATGAATATAAAATAGAGCACCAATAGGAATATTATGAAAAACGTTGCAAATAAAAATATCTGCAGACTGTTCATGCAAATGAAGCTGAAAGTTTTGACAGCAAATCTTTTAAAATACTTCCATGGTAGTCATAGCTTAGTCTGTGAGTAATACACTTTTGATTCAATATCTTGAAACAAAGCCAGACCTCTCCCAATGACTGAAAAGCAATATACCAACATTTAAGTCCAAAAAATGCAGTTGTTGTTCATGGATAGAATCAAGTGAATCCAGCTGCTCTTCAAGGTTAAGTTTGAGCAACCTTGTCATTTGAACAGCTCCCGGCCCACAGGCTGCTTTTATGAAACTTTTGAGTAAAGTGTATTCCTGGAGTATATACTGAGACGCCCTAAGTTTTCAAGGAAATTCTGACATTTTACTTTGTCCTAGGGAGTAGCTCTTGGATTTGTTCATCTGTCTATTTTAGGATGATGCTGCTTTGATAGCAGAGCTCTTCGAACTGCATATTCCTTTACACTGTAAAAAGACAAACTGCAACAAAGAAACACCTACTTAAAATCTGACTAACAACAAAAAAATATATTAATAAATAATCCACAGTAAATTGACAGGTCGCTTTCACATATAAAGTTTGGCGGTGTAACATTGTTGCATTTTACTTTGATTTGGATTTATTTCACAATAGCTTTTCAGGTAAACTAAAGCCCATTAAATATTGCCACCTGCCACTAGTTGGGGCTGCAGCTAAGGCTCATATTTCTGTCATCCGGCCTGTTGTTTAAGGTGGTACTTGCATATTTAGCAGGGCAAAGTGTGACCATATTCCACACAGATTTGCAGACAACAACCTGTTAGGAGAACCAGAGGGATATTGTCGTTGAATGTACGCTTGCTTGCTTTGTATTTTTGCATTGTGCCAAACTGAAGTCATAATTTAATGCTTTTTGGTTTGCTTGCTTTGTTTGGTCCTTGTTTGGTTGGGATAGCTTTAACACCTATTGAAAACTGAACTCTGGTTTGCTTGGAAGTAAGCAGAGACTCCTTGTTTTCAGATGCACCAGACTTTTTATAAGTATTTGTTTGAGAGCAACCTAAAAGAACAACAAAATAACAAAACACGTTATATAAAATCATGTCTGCAAAGCCACAGTAAACATCAGAGCGCAGCGCTGAAAAGCCAAAGCCAACACCTCCTCTTGAGAGGTGTGCATGATACTGGCACCCAGCGGCTAGTAAGTTACTGTCAAATTTACAGCAACCGTTTTGCAGTTCAAATAACTATGTAACTTCAATGGTTGAGAAACAACATTATCAAGATAGTTTTTGTGTTGTTCTTAACTTGTTGTTCTGGTGATGATTACTCATTCCTCTGTTACTTAACAAACCTGAATGCATATTTTGTATTGCTTTTCAGTACATTAAGGGCCTGATCTACTAAAGGTTTGCGTGTATAGAAAGATGTGCGAACATAATAGCGCAGGCAAAGCTGATTTACTAACAGGGTGCACCGAGGATTGCGTCTGTCAAATAGCACGCGCAGACCATTTAGCGTGTTTGCCTTCATGAATATGCAGAATACATGCAGATGATCAGAACGCGCAAAATACTGGGAGGAGGAGATGCAAATGTAATCATTTAGCACCCGCAATGTGATTTATCAAACCCGCAACTGCCTGGGTGCAGTGTTTTTGCGTCTAAATTTAGCACATTTGAAAGGAAGGTGCAAAAAAGGCACAGCGTTACGCACATAGGGCTGCGGTCATTGTGGCGAGAAACAGGAGTCGCATTAATGGAATATTTTCTGTCATTGACTGATTGTTTTGATGAATTACAGAAAGATTTGGAGGCAGTCTGTTGTTATGAAGGGTTGGAAAAAGAGGGACAACTCAGTGTGCTGTCATACTGATGCACACGCACGATCAAAGTAAACCCTCTCTGTTTTGCGCTCTTAATACATTGTGGAGGAGTTCATTTAACCTGTGTAAAAAAAAAAAAAAAGAACCTTTATAGCCATAATAACTCTGTTTGTCACTCAGAGTTGACTGCATTATACTCTCTACGCACTGACAGCGAGTTTAGGAGCTGTCAATGCATGGAGAGTGTGACGCAGTCAGTGCATAAAAGGCAAGAGTACCTGTGCCGTCTGTGTGTGCATAACTGTAAGACTGCTCTTCACACGAGAGGTTATTGATGATGAAGCTGTGTAACTATGTGAATGCTGTCATTTAGATTATATTTGATTGCAATCAGAAAAAGAAAATTTAAAATAACGGATAAAAATATGGCATGAGGGAAAACGACCTTGTCCGTCAAAATGTCAGACAGCAAAACAGGTTACTGCAAGTGTGTTCATTTGCCTCCAACTCCATGGCTTCAAACTTCATTTTTCATTTGCAGCCACTCTGCTCTCCCAAGCTCTTCATGGTGACAGCCCGTAGCACACGCAAAATCCTCCTTCAAAGGAGGCGGTCCACACCACTTTTGCATCTGTTATCAATTGCGCACGCAATAATCGTAGATCACCCGCAACATGCCCATTAATAGCACGTGCAATTTTTAAGGTTGCACACGCAATTTTGCACTCATTATTTTGGATCTTAGTAGATCAGGCCCTAAGGGTCTTTTTCTAGAAATTCCCTTTGTCTTGATTGGTTTCAGTGCAGCAGTCTTTCTCCTCAGGCTCTGACGTTTCCTCTTTTTTAATCCATGATCTTACTGTCACTGTGTGAGCACACCATGCAACACCTGCCATTTCCACATGCACCACACAAAGGTCAAGTGTTCAGGATGTTGGCTGCCTGACAAAAGCAATGGCTTGGCTTGTCTTCACGGTTGTCAGGATGAAAGAAAAGGATGGCATCAGAGGAGGTTCAATTACATTTGAAAGGAGAGGTAGATATGAGAGAATCAGTCTTTTATGCTCCAAAAGTGAGTCCTTTTGCCAGTATTCTACACAGAAAACAGCAAAGGAGTAATCCAAGCAATTAGACCTCTGTGGTTAAATTAGATGTAGTTCATTACTCTTCAGCAATGGTATGGGAGTCATTATTGGCTGTCCAGAATCTAAAAATCACCCTTAAATAGTTTGTGCTGGACCTGAAAGCTGAAATATGAGCATAAAATGTTTCTTCTGCTCCAGTAAACTAAGCCAACCTCATCTTTCCCATATGTTGTTGGAATAATTCCTTTTTGGCAGCTAACATCATGCAAATATGGACTTTATCTTTCTCCAACACAGAAAAAAATAAACAGATATTTGTATTTAATAAAGTGATTGAATGAGCCGTCAGCCCACAGATAGTATTTCTGTCCACCAACTGTACTCTCAGTCTGTGCACATACCTAAGTGTCTTCTTTGTGTTCATGCAAAGTTTTTAAAACTATTGATACACATGGATCTATTTTCTTCAATACTCCTTTAACCTGTGTCATTATTTTGCTGTATCACCTAAACTACATCAACATGTACAATGCTCTCTTTTCTTTGTACAAAATAGTAACCAAAAAGTGCTCGGGATGGGTGCTTACATATCGTGTTGGGGATTTAACACAAACTATGAATTCTGCATATAAGTAATGGATGGTATTTTATTCCTTTTCATTTCATTGGGGTTGAGTTTATCTATTTTAAAAGATGTTTGCTAATACTGAAAAACACTGCTCAGTAAAATGCAGTCAAGTGCAACACCACACCAAGTAATTGCTTTCAAGCGTGCAGTATTATACTGTTGCCAAACCTGATAAAATTTAAAGCACATTTGTACTACTTGAAAAATGTTAAATCTCTTATAAACCTTCTCAATTCCAAGCTGTTTTCTACTTTTTTTGTTGGTCCACCTGGACTTTTTTTGTAATAATACATTTAAACCTCAACTCTGTCATGCACAATCCAGCTTCAGTTACCTTTCTTTTCAGAAACCTGGGCTTTCAGTATTTTTATGCTGTATTGATGTCATATTCATGTATTAAAAGTTGTATGATCACAGAGATAAAACAAAAACTGAATTTAAATCTTACTGAACAGAATACAAATCACACACAGATCAATCATTAACAAGGCTTTTTGAATCTGAATATGGATCCATCAGGCTTTGTACATCAGGAGAAAGCTATAAAAGTATGCAAACAAACACACCAAAAACTATTCACTTATTGACATTCATTCCTCTGGACATTTTGTGTTTTGCTCCATAGAGGTATTAGAGCCACTCTTGGATGCAATATCTGCCTCAATTATCTCAAAGGGCAACATAACATTGCACAAACTTCGTTTTCTAATCCTTTGGGATGTAGCATATTTTGTACTGTTGACCTTTGGCTGCACTAGACTGGACACTACCATCAAGAAAAACAACAGAAGAAGAAATTGTTCACATCCAATTGGCCCATAAGACTGACAGGAAGTTGTCAGTTTCTCTAAGGAATAGCTAATAGACCTCTAATAGAGGTCTAGTAACATCACTGCTACCTTTTTAATCAAGAAAATGTGATTTAGAAATCATTTATTATTGATGGTTTACTCTGGATCCACTAACACAAAATGTCTTTTAAAAAAAACTGCAATTCATGGCTGAACTAGAAACTTTTTGGTTATTATACTGACCTGACACCCATCTTAAAATGACATAAGTGTGATCTTTCAAACACAGTTGTTCCTATTAAGATATCTTTTGCTGTTCTGGAGATAGAGGAAGTAAGCAATGTAAGGGGGACTCCTTGGGGGAGCCAACAAATGTATGGAGTTGGGAGGGTTAAGAGCTTTAATTTGAGAGGAAAAAATTCCAGATATTGCATTTTAACACTTTGGTCTTTAATAGCATTTTGTTTTTCTATGGAAAAATGCTGTTTTTTTCTTGTTTTATGTAATTATGAGAGAAAAATATCATCATTATTAAATGGTAGACTGATGGTGAACATAATTGTGGGACGATGACTGTGGTGATTAAACAACAGAAGTGCCCACATGATTTCTCTTTAATGATGACGATACAGTGGATAAACACTAACAGCCCACCAGGAAAACAAGTGTTTTCATATTTTATTCATTAAAAGTTCAATAGTCAAATCAGTGGCCTTTAACCTGTTAGATAATGAAAGACTCAGAAATCAAGTTTATTAGAATTGATGTACTCGCAGTAAAGGTTTTATGTAAGTGAAAGACTTCAGTGATAAAAATGAGTGACCTTTTATCATCCACAGCCTAATTCAGCACCAGCAAACCACACTGACATGTTTGGTTTCATAAAAAACACTCATCTTCAATGATGTGCCTTTGCCACACCCTTATCCCTGTCTTTCCCCCTTTTTCTGGTCATTTAAAATCTGGGAGCGTAATTTGACAACCCTATAATTTTTGATGTAAAAACCCCTGTGTCCCTCTGTCTCTGTCTCTTTTTCTGTAGCACGTACGTGTGGCAGCAACTTAAGGGGCCCCAGAGGGATCATAACTTCCCCTAATTACCCTGTTCAATATGAGAACAACGCACACTGTGTGTGGGTCATCACCGCAATGGACCCTGGGAAGGTGAGCTCATTTTCATTATTTTTTCCCCTCCTTTATCACACCAGACGTTACAGTCATTAAAGTTATTTTGATGTGACACAGAGAAAATGAACCTGCTGTTGGTTGAGTAGACTTTCATCTGATGTGGTCCAGTATAGTGACCTAGATACACCGGTGCATTATGTTGGAGACACATTGTTTAATTAGCATTGAAGGTTGATGTTATTGTCATTACCTGTTTGTTTTTAATGATGAATATTCATAAGTATTTCAACTGTTTCTGTCAGTGTCCCTCAGCATTCATGGTGTTTATAGATAAAGGTTTAGAATATGGGAGTTTAACTTCTGATCCAGAAGCTGGCAGGATGGAAGATGTTTGTAAAATATTACTAAAAGAGCTGCTGAAGAAGCTAAGCTCTTATTTTTAAAGAACTATATATGTTCCAGGTATCAAAGAGTACTGATGAAAAACTTTATATTTTTCATGTGTTCACGGCAGAGTTTTACATTTTTTACTCATTTGCAGCTGACTGATGTTTATTTTGACAATCAAAATGAGTGATGTGTGGGGCTGTATGTGACCCCTGGCCACCACTTGCCCTCCATTGTAAAGCGGGGTACACACATAAGGATTTTCTAAATCTGAAGAGATTTTTATCTGTTAGAGACCCCACACATGAAGATAAAAATCCGGTATTGAACAGTTTTGATTGTACTGTGTGTGGTGTGCTCCGATAATCTCAACACAGCACACCACACACATAACGATTCTGTCCCACCACTGATCTAGTATCTAGTCCTCAAAGACAGAAATCCCGCGTGATCAAACGTGATTTAACAAAAACAAAGAAGAAGAAGCATAGCAACAACCATAAATGCTGTCTATGACAACAACCGGAAAACACAACATGAAACATGGGAGAGAACATACGAGAAGAGGGAATGATGGTGGTCTTTGGACTATTTTTGACGGAAAATCGGGAACAAAGTAAAAGAAAAGACTGTGGAAAAATCCTGGAGACAGTGTGAACACATGAGCTGGTCCTCCATTTCTGAAGTCCACCAACCTTTATGTTTCTGTTTCAGGTCGGCCGTGCTCGTTTTTATTTACATCTGCTTCCTTGTTCCTCAGTCAGCTCGCTTTTTGATTGGCTACCTTCCGTTCCACATCACAATTCACGGAGTCATGACTTGGAAGTCGTCAGCTTTCCCCACACACATGAAGATTTTTGGTCAGAAATGTTGAACAAGTTTAATATTTACGATTGTCGGCCCTGACCTGTTTCGGAGCCAATTTTTGGGACAAACTCACTCTTAACACAACTCAGACCACAGGATAATATAATAGGATAATCTTATAACACAGAAGATAATCGGGCATTTGCTGTCCTTGGTCGGGGAGGGGAAAAGTTGGGACTAAAACAGAAGGATAATCTTATGTGTGTACCCCGCTTTAGGCTATATATGTCTTGGACAAAATTGTAATAAACATGGATTTTTACTTTAGAGTTTTACCCACATCCTATCTGTGAAAGAGCCCATATTTGCCATAAAAAGGTTTGTTTGATTTTGTTTTTTTACTCCTGCCCCTTAAGCTAATCTGCTCTTTTGGCCTCACTCCCAGACAGCCATTGCTCTGTCCATCTTAATATGCAGTCTACGTTTGAAAGGATACCCACCTGTGTGCAAACTTAAACAAGAGACTTCTCCTTGTCCACCAAGGATCTTCATCAAGAGGTTTAAGTTTTCACACAAAATGGGAGCCAAGACATGGTCAGACATTGTTTTTTTTAATTAGGTCAAATATCCCTGATTGGAGTGTATGCTATAGCGTGGCTTCATAACATGACTTCATTGCCACAAGACTGTAGACCTGATTTATGGAGATTTTGAACTATAGTAGTGCCTGACAGGCGTAACTATAAAGAAAGCATTTGCACTTGCAAGAACCATGACTGCACATACTGTTATTTTATGTCGTCCAGTGTTGGGTGAGTTGTTTATAAATCTGTGTTGTTTTCTTGTTTGCTGACTGAATTTTATTTTTATTGGTAACTTTATGGTCACCACCACACCTCCTCAATATCATGGAGACACTTTATTGGTAAGTCATTGTAGTATAGACGTGAATAATTCATGAACCTGCAGTACAAGAGCCCTGGATTCTCAATCTACTGTTCCTTTTTCAGTATCATCTCCTTCACATCTCCTTACATATCTTCACTTCTCACTTGTTACCTTTCATTTCCCTCTACCTCACCCTTACATGTCCTTTTTTTACCTAACATCTCCGCTCTTTATTCTTCACTCCTTTCTCCTCACCTACTCGGTTCAGTGCTGCTCTCTCCCCATATATTCTCTCCCTCTATCATCTTTTTCCTCCTTTCACTTTGATTAGTCTAAAATGTTAAGCTTGAAGACGGCAACAGTATAAAGAAGGTTAGAGAGGAAAAAAAATGGAGCAAGAAGTTACAGGCTTATTGAAAGCTACAGAGGAAAATAGAAAGAGGTAGAGCATTGAGGAGGAATAAACGGGGCTGAATATTCACCGAGCTACTCTGCGATTGAAAAGCCCTAGGAAGAGAGCAACAGAGAAAAGACTGAATGTCCAAGCAGGTACTTGACATGTGACATTGAAGTTTTCTCTGAAGAAGGATGGAAATGAAGTTGACACTCCATGAATAGAGGAACAGTCAGCTACAATGAAGGAAAGCAGGCAGAAATACGTCAAAAGGAGAGCGAAAAAAGTGGCCTTTGTACTCTCAGGTCTGTGTCTCTCTGATCTTGATGTCGAAAGGGAACTTAGGTCAGCAGATAGAAACTGAGTATTTGTATCCATTGGTTTGAATCTGCATATATTTCCCTGTACTACATTTTTTTAATTTAAATTTGAATATCTCAAAGAAGACTGGGTGATGTGTATCAAAATTCATATAGAACCATGTTTAGCTAAACAGTGACTATAAAAATTAACCAGTTTGGATGCCTCAGCAGACTGATAGTGGTAACTTTGCACTTTAAGAGGTCGTGTTGTGCTTTGGGGTTTGGTATGCCTTTTAGTGTTTTTTTTTTATTTTTTTATGTCTCTTCCTGATGATAGGGTACTTTCACGTGCAAGACAACCAAGTCAGCGAAGTCTGGACTTTTCCCTCTTCTGCTACTCTGTTAAAAAAATCACTGTATCACTCTGGCTAATAATTGCAGTGATTTCACAGTAAAGTATAGTTGTTAACAGTAGTTGAAGACAAGAATAAGTTGTTGTGTTTTTAAAATACCCTGACACATAAAAACTGTAAAATTACAGTTTTGTCAAATCACAGTTAAGTGTTGTGAATCCACAGTGATATAAACACATGTAACAGTATTATACTGAGATTTTAAAGTGACCTAGAAATAATATTACTGTAAAATTACAACTAAGTGTTGTAAAATCACAGTATCATACTGTGAAACTACTACAGAGCACTGTGGATTTAGAATAAGTGAGATTTTACAACACTTAACTGTAATTTTACTGTATCCATAATCTACACATGCATGGCTGTAAAATTACAGTGTTCTAATGTAAAATTACAGTATGATGATTTCTGTTGCTTACAATAGTCACTTGTAATTCATCATCCCCACAGTATAATCACAGCAACTCAGTAGCCCATAAATTCCTGTGAGTTTCAAGTTGGTAGCTTAATGTGTTGAAGACAGTAATATTAACTCAGTTTCTCATTGTCTCCAGTGTCTTGAGTTTCAGGTTGTTAGTGTGGCTCTGTTTCACTCTTCACTCTCAGGTGAGACCAAGATAAGCCACTGGGTCTAACACCACACCCAAGATATATATGATGTCAGTGCTGACACTAATTCTCCTTATCAAACACACCCTCTGCAACAAGAGACTGACCCCAAACTGGGAAAGTGTCTTGAAGCAACGGTCTGAAGCTTCATAATGTCTGACAACCCAGACTCATAGATAGAAAAAAAGAAAGAGAGAATGAATAAAAGGAAGATAGATAGAGAGATAGATTACATTTTTGTGATGGCAACAGTAATTTTCTTAATAATACAAAGTATAAGAAAAATTGAATTGATTTCTCACTTCAGGTAAAGGTATACAGCTATTGAAGGGCAAAATTAAAAACACTTTTGTCACAAAAATTGAGTATCTGTAGTCTGGGTTTCCCCTTTTCTATCTATCAGTGTTGTGATAAGGTATATTTCTAAAAAATCTTGGCTCAATAAAAGCTGAACAGAAGCAGATGCTTCTTTCTCATTTCCTCTCTCGCTCCTTCTCTTTTTTAATCAGAGAAATAAGTACTTGTGTATAGAGGTATTGTCTCATATAACTGAATTTAATCATCCCGACCATATCAAAACATACAAAGCATTTTAGTTTAACTGCCTGTGGGGAAAATGAATACATAGAAGTTTCTCTTTACTCAATTAAACACTCAATTTGACATTTTCTTATCTCATTCAAATGCACAGCCTATCTGTTTTCTCTGTCCTCTTTGTGTCTAGTACTTCTGTTTCTGGTCTGGGCTCTCTTCATTCTCACACGCTTCTGGCTCACTCACACTGTCTCGTCTCACTGAGAAGTGACTTGTGACGCTTTCGGACAAATTCACTGGTTGATGATCCTCCAAACAGTGAATGCAGTGACAATAAATGTGAGAGATGTTGTATTGTTTGAAGATGAAGAGCACCACAAGCAGTACTCTTTACCTCAGGAGCATTAATAAACTCAACCTGGATTGTTCCATACTTTGGAGTCCAGTATTTGGTGATGCCCGCAATTTATGTACCCACTTACAATTGAAACTGAATGACAGGAAGCCACTGGCAGCCAGTTGCATCGTAAATCCATATTTTGATGGAGCACTTTTGACTGCATGGACATTTTTCTGTCAGTTGTGAATAAGTGCCTCTGAAGTGTTTCTGCTGATATGTAGCCAGCTTTGCACCTATTGTCACCTGCTCCTTTTTTAAGATTTGACAGCTTAAGGTGAAAAGAATTAATTTAGTTCTTAGTCAGGATGGCAAACATGCAGTGTTTGTTTGACAGATGGAAAGCTTTCTGTGTGTTGGGTGTATTTTTGGGTTTCCTGAAATTTAAAATATAGCACAATACCATGGAGTATAATAGATTCATACAGCCTTACCTTATGACAGATGAAATGTCTTTTATCTGTTTTGTGTACCTCCTCAGTGTGCGTGGGTGTGTGTGTGTTTAAAATGCTTGAGGTTTGAGAGCACTTTAGGAATATGCTATAATGACAGATTATCAGCTACTACAGCTGCTGGCATTTGCAGAATGTCACTATCTCCACACACAGAGGGAGAGACAAGGACGGAGACGAACAAGAGGATAAAGACAGTTATAGACAAGGCCAGTCTGGAGTAGAATACAAGAGAATAGATTAGGAAAGACTATAATCCCAATGAATGACATGGGCAATTAAATAAATCCAAAGATATTTGACATCAGTGCAATGTGTACTATATGTATTTATGATGAACAATTGTTATTTTATTATTTCACTTTCAGGTAGCTTCAGAGAAAATAATAAGTAACTTCTAATTTAACACATTTTTGAGAAGAATGAAAAATCACACTGTGAGCATCTTTTGCTAAATTGTGATACATGGCATGAAACATCTTTTCCAAAAAAATATTTAATGGTTGATATCTCATCAGACATTAAAATCCCAGACAGCCATTATTCAACAACTTATTGTTTTTAGTTATAACTTTGCAGACAAACTCCTGCAACATATTGAAATTGTACACAGACAGTGGTAGCGTTCATATGTATGTAAATTGTAGCAAAAAACCTGATCCAGAATAACAGTACCTCCATTATTTGTTATTAAAAGTACAGAATCTTTTTTTTCTAATTTTTGTCTAATAGAAGTGGGGGAAGAATCAATACTCTAAAGCAGTGATTCCCAAACTGGGGTCCTCGTACCCCCAGGGGTACGCGAAGTGACATAGGGGGTACACGGATACCTGTCAGGTTTCAATCAGTTGTTTCAGTAGTTAAAGTTCAAACTGGCAAATGTTTGTATGGTGAGCTTTAATAAAGGCCTGAGGTGTTGGCAGAGTGGCTGGAGGCTGGATTGGTGAGGCATCTTGGAGAAGGAAATCTGTCCTTGTGCTGTGTAAACAGCGCTTCTCCAATGTTTAAACCTAATTTGAGTCTTTAAACAGAAGAACAGTTCTTTTCTTATGTTATCAAATCACTTTTATTTCTTTAATTGTATGGTACATTATGCATAGTCTGAGAAACTGTGCAGAGCTGGTTTGAGCTACGGCCCTATATGGGCATAGGGCCCAATATTTCTGACAACGCCCCCCCATCTTCATAGTTAAAACACAAATCCGTGTGAGAGAATCTGTTTTTTCTTTCATAATTAAAGACTTGGCAGACTCCAATAACAAAAGAAGGGGGATACAATTTATTATTTGTGTCTGGCTTGATTCAAATAATCCATGCCCTGGTATTGGTCCAAGACCTGGTGTTTTGGGACCCTCTGGTTGAACTTGAACAGCAGTTTCTTCTTCCTATTCTGCATAACTTTGCATTTCCTGCAGAAGATTGTAAGGGATTGTCTAAGTCTGAGCTTAGAAATCCACTTTTCTTTTACCCACCCAGTAAGTTATTAAATCAAGACTGTAAAACATTTAATGCAAGAAGAGGGGATACAGCTACTTCAGTGCAGTTTAACCAAAAGAAATGTAAGTAGAGTAGAAAAAATGGATACAGTTGGCTGCAAGATGCAGACAGTCTGAGCTGTGCATGTGAGAGGGGGAGTATTAATCTGCGCGGTGTCTGCCCAGCTTCAACCACACAGTTCACTGAGAGGTCTGAGAAAACACAAATCACCAGAAGTTTAACAACTGAAAACAAATCTCCAAAGTCAAACAAATCATGTGTAAACTTTAAAAGTGTTGTAAGTGCCAACATCTATTGTAGCTTTGAGATTCAGCTCTACACAAGATGACATTTTACATTACAGTTGTAGGGAGTTGTGCCAAAGTCTTTCTGCAGTCAGCAATTTAAACTGTGTCAAACTGTCCTACTGTCAAAATTTGTTTTCCAACTTCTGTATTCATCACAATCAGTATCACAGATAGATGAAATAAAGATAACTTACCTGCCTCGGCTTGTGTCACAGATTTTCTCTCATTAAAATCTCACATTCTCTTACAGAACTTAACGGAAAGCAAAATACTGCATTATACAACAAATATGAAGGGCTGAAACTGTGCAGAGATACAACAGGAATTCAAGTCTCAAGTGTGTGAGTGTATCAGAAATGAAGAAAAATAGAAATCAAGTTTTAATCAAGATTTAAAAAGGGTGCAGACGTGGCAAAATTGCTTAATTCTTTAAATTAACTAAAAGGGTATAGAAAATTGCACCCTCTTCACAAATAATAAGATACTTTTTTTGATTGTAAATTTAAGTCCTCCTGAAAAACAAAGATGTTCACATCAGATTTTCCCCTTTCAATTATCTGAGCCAGGAAAATGCACTAGAACAATATCATTTCAGTATTTCTAAAAAAAATTTTGGGGGGGTAACAGTTCTACAAATCAAATAAATCTACACTTATATGTTTGTCTCTGCTTTGGCAAAGTTAATTTAAAAAACTAGCTTGCAGTAGAGAGAGACAGTCTGCAGCCAGAACTGTACAAAAATGTTAAAGTAAGACTTACACCTCTAAACAACAGTGAAAAATGAAACCAGATGATGTTACTGAGTGGTATGCCCTGACTTTCATTGCATAATATTTATTTTTGCAGCAATAGTATTATATTGCGATTTTGAAAAAGTAAGGGCTTGTGTATTCAAACACCCATATTCAAGCTCTATTACCACCTTCTCCTCTTTTAACAAGCCTGTGATGTGATTAAATGGTAAATGGACTTGAGCTGAAATAGCACTTTTCTAGTCTTTGACTACTCAAAGAAGCTTTACACAACAGATCACATCGACACATTCACTCTCACACTGACTCACTGATGGTTGGAGTTTCTATGTAAGAACATCAGTATCAACTATCATATTCATGTCCTTTCATACCCTCTTTACTGACACAGCAGCGGGAGCAACTTGGATTGAAGTGTCTTGCCCAAGGATACATTGTCATGTGACAGACGGAGCTGGGCTATAAAACCTGCAACCTTCTGATTACCGACCAAGCGACTGACGCCCCTGCCCCATGATTACCTATGCTCGTGCATAAAAACACAGAGAAATGCTTTTGAATGGTTGCTCTCTCTCCTATGTTGTATTAAGCTGCAACTAGAAACTAATCTTACGCAACAGCTGCATCTGTCTGATTCAACGACTGTAATCAGGCAGATCCATCTTGCCAAGCTCCAATCTATAATGATTGTGAGTAGTTCAAAGCAGCACAGCCTGATCAGCATCTCTTAAAGCAGGAAAAGGTGGAAGCTACAAGTCCACTGATGGATATTGTTTTTGCTCTACTCCTGCTCTTTCGCTCTATCTTTCTAACTTGATGTTGCTTTCATTTATGGTCATCAAAATTGCAGAGAGGGAACATGTTTACCACATTGCAGTGCAGTGGTTTACATTCATACAAACAGGATGAGGTGCTGCCAGTGTGTGTGTCTTCAGATGGTTCAAGATGAGCAGGTGTGTCACAATTCACTGTGTTGCACTACTTTTATTTACCCATCACCATGATTGGAAATAGGGATGAATGATATTGGAACAAAATTATAATGCAACATTGTTTTCTTTTGCAATATATATTGCAAACTTTTTCCAAAAAAAGGCAATGAAAGAAATAACACCAGACACACATGTTACATTTTTATGTGTGTTTATTAAATTTCACTAAAACAGTTACATTTCTCATATTTTGAATTGAATTTATTTTGTATTCTAAATCCTTCTCTTCATACATTAAACCAATGGGTGGCTTATACAGCTGCACATTGTGATTGCGATGTAAAAACATTTTTTTTTTTTCAGTCCTAGCTGAAAAGTTGTTGCCCCAGTTAGGTAAGCAACATCACTGTAGGTCTATTTTCAGCTTCTTATGATCATTTTATATATTTGAAAAAGACGAGTATTATCAAGGCTGGTATATTGTGGTAGCCTGAGTTTAAATGTTTGTTTGGAGAGAAAGTGCAGTGATGTTTAAATGAAGAACAAGCCGTCAAAAGGGAGCCAATAAAAGATGAACAGCAGCCATCATTCTAAAGTCTTTTCTTCGCTCAGTTTAATTCCATCTCAGCCTCTTTCTCTCTCCGTCTTTGTCTCCTCATCGTCTTCCTCTGCTTTCCTCTCTCTCTGTTGCGCCCTCTGATTGACCATTATTCCAGATGACTTCTTTCATCAATAACATGTTATACAAAATTGAGACAGAGACAAATGTTTTTTTCTAGGCAAGCGTGCCTTTTCACACCCTCTTTGTGTAGCTCAAAGCTCACAAGTTTCCAAAGCCAATAAGTAATCCCGGCTGGTTGTCATTCTGTTAAGTCCTGACTGAAAGCAGCACAATCAATATGGTTTGTAATGACCTGACAGCCCGCTAGCAATATATGTGCCTCAATTTGTGTTATTTCACTTATTTGTTTTGTACACCTGTGCACAGGCATCTGGGTGTGTGAGATCTTATGAAAGTTGACTGTGTGCACTGTCTGCAGACTTAATTGCAATCTGCCAGAGGTTGTGAAAATATGTTGTAGGGTAAACTGTCAACTTTCAGGTAGTGGTGAGAGGCTCAGTCAAATGTGCGTGTATAATGTGTGCATCAATATCTAGATTCATTAGTATCAGGCAGATAATTATTTTGTTCAAGTCTGAACTACGCCTGACTGCTCGCACACACACCCCTAAACCCTGAAACGCCTCGCCACACACGCCCATTAGGCCTGTAATCATTGCTGTCTTTTCCCTGATGAATGTGTATAAGCATGTGTATGTGTGTCCACGTGCTGAATAATTGCGTTAGGTTTAGGTCATTTTCATGCCTTGATCATCATCCTCACTTTAGTGTCGGCAGGAAACCATTTGTGGCGTTCTCTCAGATTCTGTTAGATTTGACCTGATAAAGACATTCAGACCAGTAAAGACCTTAACAAGAGGTCCAATTTGGCTCTAACTCAGAGCATTGTTTTACCACATGGCAGATCGTCCTTATTCCATCACTAAGAAATGATGTCATATGATTGTCAAAGCAGGGTCCAGTTTGTGATTTTCAAGCTCAACAGAAGATTAATTAAATGATTTTAGTTCAAGTTTCAACATCCGTCATTCCATCCAAACATTTTCTATACCTCTTATGCCTTTCGGGGTTGCAGTGGGCTGGAGCCTATCCCAGTAATCATTGGGTGAGAAGCGGGGCACACCCACAGAGCCACATAGAGAGAGAGAGGCAACCATTCACATACTCACTGAAGAGAACCCACACATGCACAGGTAGAACATGCAAAATCTACACAGAAAAGCCCTGTCCAACATGGAGTTTTGAACAAGCAACCCTCTTGTCGTGAGGCCCATGCACTACCTGCTGTGCCACCTCTGCCTTAGTTTGATGGGGAATCAGGAAAACAAATCAAATATTCAACTCTTTTGTGATACATTCTGTTACTCTGTTTTAGTTAAATTTAAGATTGTTTCATTCTTAATGTATCAATCAACTAGTTATAATATTCTCAGCTCTTCACATAGTGTCAAAAGAAATTTACTGAGATTATTATCAGTTAAAATATCCGTTCTGTCCATTTGTATTGTTTGTTTTAAAGTCCATTTTTCTAGGTTATTAAACTCCTCCATAGCTGTGCAGTTTAATTGAAGTGCACCACATTGTAGCATCTAATCAGTGAGTAATATCCAGTATGGACATGTGTCTGTCAGTAAACTGACTTGTCCCAGTCTTAAACATGGCGAATGAGAAATAACTGGAGGCTCATTCATAAAAACAAGGACTGCGGACAGATAAGATAAGTAACTTGGCATGTACAGTCACTTTTCATGTGGTCTGGTAGAAAAGTTAGTCTTAATTAAGTTTTAATTAATTTTTAACGTTTTGGGATAGCACATCTGTATGGTAAGTATGGACAAAAAGAAGGTAACTCAGACCAGTAAACCCATAATAAGTCCTGCTTCCATTTCTGCACTGGAGATGCTGAGCTGAACATTTCCCTTAACCTGCTTAGTATTGCTGATAGCTCTTAGAGTACAGTCTGCTATTTACTTATTCTAATGCTGTGTACCTTGTTGCATTGCCAGGGCTGCTATTATGAAATATAGTGTGTAATTTGTGAATCATTACAAATTATGCATCACATAGACATTAGCTCGGTGAGGACAGATAGAGTGAGTAAAATACATGAGTAAAGAGCAGGGTAAATAGTCATCAGTGTCTATGGTAATGAAAAGACATTCACCAGTAGCTGCCATATTAGCATAATATTTCCATTCAAGGCTTTCTGCTTTTCAGGCATTTGGCCGTGGTTTTGCCGCCTGAGTGGCCATATTTCACTGTATTAGCTCTCTGTTTGGCTCTCCAGCATAAACCTTGTAACTCTCCACCAAAAAGTGCTGCTTGAAGTGATGCATGAATGTCTAAGGTTACACTTTTGTGGGCTTTTTCCTTCTTTTAACAGTAGCTCTTTCAATACTTGAGGAATAAGAATACATTTTCCTTTGGAGATGTAATATAAAACACCCTGAGGGGGAAAAAACAGTGATAAACACCAGATTCTGCACAGTTCATAGTCTTTTTTTTTTTTTTTTTGGCTGTATCACTGCCTATAGTGCAGTTTTCACAGTCGTGTCACCCAGTTGTTATGGGAACATATTAGCAGTTTATATTTTTAAACAGTCCAACTAACGGGTCAACAACACTCAGAGGAGCTGTAAAACCTCGACAAGGGAGCTTTTTCAGACCGCAGCAGTTTGCTTTCCTACCACTTAAAACTCAGGTCACCCAAGGGCAGGACTGCTATACACATGAACATGGCACATCTGGGCACTTTCAGTGGGCAACAGCTATCACAGGCCAACCCCCGCACCAGTCTATTTATAAAATTACAGGTTCTTTATTTGTCCCATAAACCTAAAACAGTACAGAACAACACTTAACTTAAAAATCTAAGCTGAAAGCCAAGAATATTTCACCATATAATGCAGGAATTACCAATTAAAGCTACACCCTACAGTGTGTTACAAAGCAGATTTCTGATGGTGTAAATTATTCCTTCATTGTAGCATTTCAAATACCCTGTTTGTTAAGATTATCATTATTTTCATTTATGTTGACCAGGACTTTTTCATGTGTTTTTTGTGTGGCGCAATCAATATAAATATGCCAACAGGACTTGCACCAATAGTTTGGGTTGCTATAGTCAGAATAAGAGCCAGAAAGACTTTATTAAACCCCAAGGGAACGTATGTCTGTTACAGTTGCTCTTCCACCAAGTACTGCTGTGGAAATATTGAAACACACTCACCAGCCACTGTATTAGGTACACCAACTCAACCAAGTGTTACCACAAATAGCTGGTCAATAAATCCCATGGCAGCAACTCAAGGCATCTAGGCCTGCGGACATGGATGAGAATCTGAGTATGGCATGGTTGCTAGTGCCAGACAGGCTGTTATGAATATTTCAGCAACTGTTGATCTACTGGGATTTTTTCTGCCTTTCTCTGGTTTTTACAGAGAATGGTCCGAATAAGAAAAAGTGAGCAGCAGTCCTCTGGGCAGAATGCCTTGTTGTTGCCAGAGGTCAGAGGAAAATGGTTTGAGTTGTCTGAGATGATAAAGAAGCAACAGTTACTCAAATGAACACTTGTTACAACAAAGGTATGGAAAGATAATTTCTGAACTTCCTACACATAGAATCTTGAAGCAAATAGGTTACAACACCAGAGGACCGCATGAGGTGCCACTCCTACTATAGGAACAGGAAACTGAGGCCATAGCCCAATTCACAGTCTCTACAGAAAAGCACCACAATGAGGACCTGTCATGTTATCACCTCAAGACATTCACAATAACTCAGTGAGGACATAACATCTGTGCAGATTAATGCTACAGTGTGGCTTGAATGGTCGCGACATGGCGTGTGCCCCCACATTCACACAAAGGCTGAGACACTCATTTACAGCGCTCCTGGATCCCGCTGAATCTGCATGATCCTGTCTCTCCAATATCACACTTCTGTTACTACCTCTGTAGATGGAATCACTTGTTCCCCCAATTCCATCTCCACATCGTTCACAGCAGAGGCCAAATATCACACCTTGAAATGGGAGAGTGAATTGAGCTTACATTTCACACAGGCTTACCACATTAGGACAATCAAAGATTGCCAAAATGTAGCTTGGATTGATAAGTCTGGGTTTCTGCAGACAGCTGAGATTGTACAGTCGGAATTTGGTGTAAACACAATAAAAGTGCGAATCCATACTAACTCATTTCAACAGTTCATGTTGTTGGTGATAAATGGTAAATGGACTTGAGCTTCCATAGCGCTTTTCTAGTCTCTTTGACCACCCAAAGCAGCTTTACTCGGCAGGTCACATGTATCCATTCACACCCATTCACACTTACATCCACGCACTGACGGTTGGAGTTTTTATGTCAGTTGTCCATCAGTATCAGCTAACACTTTTACACACTTTCATGCCCATTTACATGCCAGTGTTGCAGCAGTGGTGTGTAAATGGGCATGAAAGGGCATCTGGCCCAAGGACACATTGCCATGCGACAGCCGGAGCTGGACAACCTTACAATTATCAACCAAGCGCACTATCAGCCTGCACCATGGATGCTCACGGCAGTGGTGCAATGATGTGGGGGATATTTTCTTGGCACACGTTGGGTTCCATTCAAGCATCATTTATATGTCACAGCCTACCTGAATATTGTTGCTGACCATGCCCATCCTCTAATGACCAGAGTGTACCCATCTTCTGATGGCTACTTCCAGCAGTGTACTCACCATGTCATAAAGCTCAAATAATCCCACACTGGTTTCTTGAACATGACGATGAGTTCTCCAGATCTCAAACAGGCATTCACATAAACATTCACCCCTATAGGCAATATAGATTCTGCAGTTAACCTAAGAAGCATGATTTGGTCAGTGGGGAAAACTGGAGTACCTAGAAGAAACCCACACATGCAAGGTTAGAACATACAAACTGCAATTAGTCTGACCAGGAAGCTTCTGAACCTGTTGTACCATAGTGTGGCCTTAAAAGTACAAAGTTTAAAGCTGTTGTCACAAATAGAGTGTTGCAGATTTCTTATAAAAGGTGATATTAGAATAACTTACAAATCTTACCTTTTTCAATTGCAAAATGTTGTGTTTTAAACAGTCCCTTGATAGATTAATAAATACATGTAGAGAGTGGTACAACTATATTCAAGCAGTTGGGCCAGAGTTTCAGGTGTGACTTGTGTTTCTTGCATTACAGTAAGGTAAGTTTTAAAAAGACAATTTTGTATGATATATATGTTAATTTCAGGTGAAAGCAAATGGATCTTACATATAAACAATGAGTCCAAATCCTGAAACACCAAACCATGCTATAATCTATGAAGATTTTGCTGTAACTTTGGCAAGTAGGATTACAAATCCATCTGTACTTCTGCCGATGAAGTTATAACTTTGCCAGTGTGTTTAAGTGTCTGTTTGTGTAACAGTTATTTTATTTTATTTTTTACACATTTTGATGAATTTTGGGGGGGTTATGTTGGTGATAGCATGAGGAACAACTCATTAGATTGTGGCTGTGATTTCAATCTGGATCCAGTAGTTCTTTAAGATTTGTTGGCATTGTGACATTGTGAGATAGGGCAGAAGTCAGAAATGCCTTGACAGAGGCTTCTGCCCTCTGGGCACTTCTGTTTCAGAGTATGTTTTATGTTTTGGTGTCTTGAGCTTCGTGGCATTGTTTCCTGTTGTGTTGTTAATGCCTTTCATTAGTGTCTTGCCTGATTTGCACACCAAATTTATTGTTCAGCTTCTTGTTCTCCTCCTACATTCTTTCTTTTGAATCAACAGGCATTCCCCACCTCTTCTCTCCCTTAAAACATGTCTGTAAGCCATTCTCTCTAGGTAATGATGATCCCCCAAAGGCCAAAAGCAAACAGCTCCCTGTGCTAGTTATATAGAAGCACACCTGCACACTTTTGTTCAGTAAATTCATCCAGAATTAAGGCCATGCAGATGCGAGCTGAGGTCCACACATCACCACTAGGTGATTTATCAGTGCAGAGACAGAGGAGAGATGAAAAATTGATCACAGTAGCAAAAACAACAGTAACAGAGAGTTTTTAAGATAAACTGATAAATCAAGACCACAATCACCAAAATCTAAATGATGTATGAGACTGAGCAGACACAGACCTAACAGTTCTTCTGGCTGATGACAGATAAATTCTCTTTAAAAGTCGTAAAGCAAAGAAATAAGTTTGGTGAAGTTATGTAACTAGGGACTGTGTACATTGTTGGCTTGGAGTTGATGCCATGGTTGAATTTGTCTACAGAATTGTTTATATTAGTTTGGTTTCCTTGGCTGTATTTTCACACATGTAAACTAATGAAGTATTGTTCGATACAATGATTAATAGAAGTGAAACACTGAAGGGGGCACCCTCTGCTTTTTCTGGTGCTTTGACCGCGACAGCACAGTCCTTCGCAAGTGATCAGTTAACACAGTAACTCATTACACCCACACAGTAAGACAGCTGAGGCGATAAGATGATGCACTGAGGAAAACGTCGTAAAAATGAAGTTCAGACATTGTTGATGGGGAGGTCTGACCACTGGTCATTGGTTGTCAACAAATAATTGATGATGATCTTGATTATTGGTGTTTATTTTGTTACTTTTACTCTCAGAGTCACTGCCATGTTTGCAGTTTACTTCTGACACAATAATTAGTTACATACAGCCTGAGATTTGTTGCACCCTGCAGTGGTGTCCTCCGTCAAATACAAGCAAGTAAACAAACAAAAATGCTCATTACACCAACGGATGCAAATGCAGGGACTAACTGCAAGTATATGTCCAGCTTTAGGGTGCAGCCCCACTTCACCCTTCTCTGTTCACTGCACCACTCAGCTTCACCCACCCCAATGCTAAGTTGCATGTTTTAAATGAAGGGTGTTTTGAAACATAAACTGCATGCCGTATGTTTTTCTGGGTCAGAGCAGGTCATGATTTTTCTTCCCACTATTCATGGGGTTAACTTTGCTGGAACTTGTTTGTATTGATTTGTCAAAGATATGAGTTGTGCATGTAAGGGGCATGGCTACTGCAAGTCAGTGCAGAGTTGCTGTTTATGAAGAGGCTTAAGACCCTCCCATGCTTCACTTACTGCCTGGTTTTAGGTTGACTGAAAGTTAGTTTGAGTCACCATTTTTAACATGGCGGCTGCTGCGGTTTGGACTTAAAGTGGCAAAGTAGTAACTAAATGTCTGACATCATCATCATCATATTTTCTACAATTAATGATCTTTAATCTTAGCTTTTGTTTTGTCTCCCTGATTTTGTCTGAGTTAAATGTTTCTGTGCCAGGCTTTTCCTTGTGCCCCAAAACGAAATATTGCTTCAATCTCCTCTATTATATTATCTTTTTTTCCGCTTGCCTTTTTTTCTGTGGTCCTTTTGTCCTCAAGCACTCCAAAGACATGCTGGTCTGGTAATGAGTAATTGGATATCTGTTTTAGCCCTGTGATTGCTTGACTTTTGGGCTGGGTGGCTCTCTGCCCTCAGGTCACTGCATTCTGGGAGTCACTTTGTCCCCGGAGATCTTGATGTACAATTACCATTTAAAGAAGTAGTATTAATGAATGCTTAAGACCTTTCACAGTGAGCAGCACACTGTGATTATTGGCAGAGCCTGGTATAACCAAAGGGATCACCTACATAATAATTATAATAATAGACACATATTCTGAAACATTTATGACTGAAGAGAAAAAAAAAATTCTAATGAATAATTTGACCCAGCAGCTGATCTAGTATCTCATCCTGTTAACTACAGAGGACTAGTACTTCTTTTCTGCGGCAGCTTATAGAGATTTCACTGTTGTTTCAAATCAGTGGTTTGGATGAGAATCTGCATGCAGCAGCGTAATACACATGCTGTGGCTGCTTGTCCCTCATTGCCCAGCTGCATGGTCCAATAACATTGAAAAAATTCCCTACAACTGCTCAATGCAAAGCACTATAAACATGATTCATAAAACCCCTCAAGCAACAAAGACAAGAAACGTTTGTCTGAAATACCGGCAGTCACGGGAAATGAAGCACATGTAAGAAGTTCTCTACAGAGTAAGAAATATGAATTTGTTAATATAAGGCATCTGTGACTGACTGCATACTAAAATGAGCCTCCCCATGTGTGAAAGGTTTGCTGCTGTGGCTGGATTCATAAAGCAGGTGCAAAGGTTTCTCTATACTTCTTATTTGGCCGAAAAGCTTAAAGTAGTCCATCTGAAAAAAAGTGCCCAAGCTGCCCCTGTGGCAGCAAACCAATGACTCAATATGGCTGCACAATCTCTACCAGATAATTCTCATACGCTCCTCTGTCAGGACAGCGTTTCTCTCTGTTTTACTGACGAGGGGTCACCTCACACACAATTTAACTTTTTCTTTTCTCTTTCAAGTAAAAGTGGGCTGTGAGCATGTCTCTATTTATTGTCTCAGCTGGTCAGGCTGTGTTGATGTCTGTTAACACTAGGGCCCGACCGATATATCGGCTGGCCAATTTAATCAGCTGATTATAGCCCTTTGCAAAATATTCACATAAAACAGTGAATGCTGTTCAGTGTCTAAGCTACGCAGAATGATCACGTTGCGCCGTTCAGCCAATAGATGGAGCTCTGACTCCATTCAATCCTCAGTCCCCTCCCCACCACTGTCTAATCAGTCATGCAGCCAGGCCACAGTACAAGAGTGATCTGAACGGAGCTCGCTGACAGGTATGTTTATAATGACGTTGTGACAAGTGACGCGTGCTTCGTTGCATCGGTCATGCTTTTCAATTACGTTACATTGGTAAAGTTGTGCTGACCTAGCTTAAGTTACTTCCTGTCTGTTTATGTTAACAATGACATTACTGTAGTTATGCCAACTGAACATAGCATCAACATACAGCCAGTAACCACAGAAATAACATAAGTATAGAAATATTTGAGAGTACAGAGAAATACCATTTATCACTCCAATAGCTGCATGTTGAAGCGCATTTGATGAACAATTTCCTCACACATCTCACCTCATGTTTACAATAAAAAAAGTGGTTTTACCTATGCTAAAACCTACTTCTGATTGCACTTATGAGGACTCTGGGACCAAAAGGCAGATGTGACTAAATAGAGTTCATAATTCATCTATATATTTACATTTTAAATAAGGTTATTTATTTCATTTTGCAGGAATTTACTGAAGTTCTGCACACTATTTTATTTTGTACTTTGAAGTTCTTTGCTCTTGAAAGTTGCAGAGTAGAAAAATAAAAGAGGCTTGTGAAAAGAATGTTACCTTAGTGTTTTTGTTGCTTTCCTCTCACAATTACCAGTTTACAACTTTTTTAAAAAGTTGTTCAACCTGGACTATAACCTACCTCTAATTTCATTAACAAGAAGTACAAGACAAGATGTATTTCATAACTCAATTATGGACTGACTCTTTTTTAAGGTTAAACAATTAATTTCCCAGAGATTTAGGAACATGCTTTTCTGCATGTTTTTGTACTTGAAAATTCCTCTGTTGTAAAGTTGTTGTAAAACAAATTTAAAAACAGTAAAATGTTCTGCCTGTAATTCATATATTTATTGTTGTAAGTGTGAAGGGACCAGAATTTATTATTATTACTTTTTTGATATTATATTATTTTTTTTTTAATTGGCCGATTAATCAGTAATTGGTATTTTTTCTGCCAAATATCAGCATCGGCATAGGTCTCAAAAAATCTGTATTGGTCAGGCCCTAGTTAACACAGTTATCAGAGGCTTCTATACTAACATGAAAAGTTTATTGTGTATCAAACTCTCTGTTGCATGAGAGCATTTGAGTGCGTGTGCCTCTGCCTGTTTCCATGTGAACTAATGACAGATAAGGAGGTTGCACAGGGAAAGTTTGGCACACTGTCTCTGCCCAAAAAAATAACTTCATTTGGTTATTTTAGCATGAAAGAATACTGGGGAGTGTGCTTTTGTTTGCATTGTGTGTGTGGACAAGCTTCAAAGTGGTGTAGAATCAAAGTATGTTGTGATTCTGCAAATATGTGCCCATCCTTCTGATACGTCCTCTAAATATCAGAAATATGATACGCTATGGACTTCGTGCAAGAGTCAAACCACATGGGTAAGCACAATTCTAGCCCCAACAGTCGTCACAGTTAAGACCCTCCTGCAAAAAATGCTTGTTTTATCTTGTGTTGTGTGTCATAGTATACAACAATTACAATCCCATCAGGGACACCTCATGGTTTCATCGACAAAAGGTCTAGCATGTTTGATTTCTAGCAGCACCCCTGGAGATACTGTAGATAGCATCAGAAACTGGGGTTAGAGAGTGTGGGATGACATGCAGGTAAAGGAACCGGTTATATAAACCCATGATGACTGTATGGGGGAATTAGTTCTCCTTACGCGGAGCGTACAGACATAACCAGTTGCCCACTGGCTGCCTTGTCCCTCTTTTTTCTAAAGTGTATTTAATTAATTTATGTAAGTTTCTTTCACTTCCTTGCTCTTCCTTGTACTTCTGTTTAAATGACATCTGGTAATTTAAGCCCCCACCCCCCCGACAAAGACACATACTTATTTTATGCCATCATCTCTGCCAGATTGAAATCAGTTAAAACCATTTCATCTGAAAAAAAATTTCACAACTATTCAGTGTTTCCCTGTGAACCCATCCAAGGGGGATGGTCCAGCTTTTACCAAAGATAAGTTTGTTTGTTGATGATTGTAACATCTGAAGTGGATTAGTTTAGAGGTCGATCAAATCCAGATTGCAAGTATTGACTCTAGTCTTTTGTTAGGAATTGTTGTCTGTTGAGAGGAAAATAGCTTCTTTTGTTGTAGTCTTGTTATAGTAGTAAGGAGCGGCACATTACCTTCACAAAGATTGAAATGAAACTCACAGAAACAAGTTTAGCATCAGCAGGGGTTACTTAGGGTCATTCTGTGGCTCAAATAGCTGCCTGAATGTAGGTCTTATAATAAAGTTGATTAAAGACAAACTATGCCGGTGCATTATATTAACTATCTCAGTGCCTAGAGCAGGTCTAGACCTTACCCTTTGCTGATGTAATATTAATGACCCAACACTGAATGTGAAGGAATGCATAATGTTATCACAATGATTTTAGTATTAGAAGGCAAAAGCTTTAAAAGTTAACTATCCATTTAGCACTTTGTAAACCCTTTGTAATTTAAATAAGGTTGTTATATGAAATGATTATAACAGCGATAGCAGTTTAAATTAGTCTTTAGGTATAGCCATGTGTGCTGAAAGATTGAACATTCTTAGTTTTCAGGAACAATAATGATGACAGCAAAATGGGAATTATGTCAGTTGAAGCTGAGCATCTTGTTCATTCACTCTCATTTACTAAAATGATAACAGGTGTCCGGCTGATATCACTTAGGTAGTTGTAGCAGTCAGAGTCAGTTCCCTTGAGAACCCTTGAGACAATGGATCTTAGGAATTTCCAGAAATGAAGATATCTGATTAGATACTTGAATGGTACATGGAGATTTAGTCAGTGACATGACAAGCCAGGACTTTTGTGTCCACCCAACTTTTAGTAACCCTAGTTAAAGGCAAAAAGGCAGAGGTGAGGCAGGTCTTTCGTTCTCTGACAATGGTTGAAAAATTCAGGGAATTTTCAAAGTTGGTAACTTTCCATGTGAATTCATGGGAATACACATAAATAAGCCTGGAATTTACAAAACTGAAGGTTGGCCCTTAACAAGAATTTTAAATTGGGGAAAATCTTGCATCATTTAGAATTACTTTGACTAAAACAAGCAGATTTTTTTGCACTTAAACTTGATATGATATCTATGCTATTCCTCAATCACATGCACATAGCACTCTGCTTCTTACTGCAGGGGTATTGAGGCCATGCCCCCTACATGCTCAGCACAGACCCCTGGACTACTAAATCCACATTTTTAAACTACATAAAGTGAAGCAGAAATTGATTTTTCATTAAAATAATTAAAACTTGATGAAGTTCAGTACAAATAAATCTTATGAAATGTATTTTTTCAGTTGTATTATTTTGCAGGGATGTCTCCCTGTGACAAATAAAAATATTTATATCTATGACTGGATATGATACAGTTTGTTAAGAATGCCCCCCATTTTCCAATTAATTGCCATAAATTCCGATAATTCCCATGAAAAGTTTCCTTTCCAAAATTCCCCAACTTCACTTCCCATGGAAAGTTTCTGAAAAGTTTCTGGGTATTTAAAAGACATGTCCTGCCTTTCAACCCTACCCCCAACACATAACAAATTTGCACAGACTTGCGGTCATTTCAGCTATGCCTTTATTGATACAAAAATCTCATCTTTAATAAGATAAAAATGGACTTGTTGTTTAAAAAAATCACTTCCAATACAATGTAGGATGCTAGTGCTCCTGCAGCCAGCCTCAAGTGGGCCCAAAAGATGTTTTTTCACCTCTGCACAAGCTTTATTTCTCAGACATGGAGGGCTGCTGCTTGGCACAAAAGGGTCCAAATGAAGTCATATTGTTGAGTGGAAGTAACCTTAAGAAGCCTGTACCCCACTGAAGTGCCCTTGAGTGAGACAATCAACCTCCATCAGCCTGTCTTGCTGAAAAAAAACTACAGAGCAGAAGCAATACCAATGCAATGATCATCAGTTTTGTTAACAGATAAATAGATGGATGGGTTTATGGATTGATTTTTATATGATCATTTGCTCCCGCTGTTGCTGCTCAGCAGTGACTCAGCACTCCTGCAGCCTCGACACAACAGGGGAATTCAGGAACAGGTTCACCCAATTACGCCCATGTGTTCTCTTTGCAACACTCTGATGTAAGGTCACAGCAGTGAGGGCAAGATCAGAAAGCAGAGGATCAGAGAGCAGAGGTTAGTTTTTCTCTTTTTATGAGGAAGGCATATAACCCTTGGTGTGGAAGAAAGAAGTGGTTACACAGTGTTTAATGAATGTATCAAGAAATAAAACTCTCATTGCACCTAAGGGAATATTCTTTACACCAAGGGCATAAAAACTAGAGACATCAACAACCATACAGCACATAATGCAGATGAAAGTTTATATGAATCATAAAGAAACAGAACTACAGAATGGCCCATGCAGCAGGCTTCACAGTTGCTCTGTGGTGAAATTAAATTATCAGTCAAGTTGAAAAGAGCCCTGAACTCAGGTTTTTTTTATGTACTGAGTTCCCCTGATCCAGCTGTATTCTCAGTCAACCTGAGATAATCTAGGGCAGGGGTGAAAGATTGTACCTTCCCCCCAAAAAAGTTATGAGTTTTGACAACCTTCGGCAATTGACAGACATTTCCCCTCTGATCTCTAAAATCAAACTGTTTATCTCTTAGACAGGGTGAACATTTTGTGGAAGCAAATTCCTTTAGGCACTTTTAAAACACTGACTTCATGATAAATTGATGATTGTGACCAAATGAGTCAGACCTCTGACCACCAAAATTGAATCAGTTCATTCTTGAGTGGCAGTAACCTATAAAAGCATATTTAAGTGCCAAATTCTACAAATCCCTTAATTCAGTATGATATCTGGTGGTATCTTATAGACTAGATGTATAAATATGTTGAGCTTGATTAACCTACTATTCCTCTTGGCTATGGTATGACATGCTGTTACTGTTTCTAGACAATGTAACGTCCATTTCACGCTGGAGCACTTTGTGTGCATGCAGTTGCCAACCACAGGAAATCTTACTAAATCTTTCTGGCTTTCTATGGGTCATTTATTGTTTATTTTGACCGAGAAATGTGCAAGGCTGGTGGAAATAATTGTTAAACCTCCTGTAATCAAGATTTTTGGCACAGGAGACTCACCTGAAATCCATGGCTGCTGTCATGCAAGCTAAATGCTTCCTGTGTGAAAAAGTTCTCAGAACTTCAAGACCCCTTCCAATCAGCAAATCAGAAAAGTAAAGATTACTCTTTGTGTAAGCTAACTGCACCAAAAATTATATATCAGAGCTAAAATATTGGACTAATAAAAGTCCCAGAAACCTTACCTAAGAAAAATCCTTTACTCAAAATACAAAGGGGTAAAAATAAACTAAAAGCTTGAAAGATATTCACCACCAAATATTTGAGCTGGTTGATGCTAGAAAACTGAATTTAAGTTAAATAAGAGGAAATTGAACAAAATAAAACTCTGTGTTGTTGAGGCATTTACTGAAGTATAGAGAAGTTTAAGCTGTTGGGTAAAGGTAAATCATTTCTGTTAATGTTTGATATATATTGAAACCAACCATTGATGATTACTTTTACTGCCTCAAGGGGACAAAAATGCAAACAACAGCTTTATAGTTATTTTCTTGGAGTGGAAGTTAAAGGGTAAGAATCTGATATGCCACCCCAACATCCAAAATGGTGACTTAGTGTTTGCATTTTTAGAGGCAGAGCTTGAGTAAAAAATCATCTCCTTGTGCTGTGTTGCAACAAGCTGCTGGTGGCTGTGTTTGCTTTTCAATTCAGCACATTTTCTTTTGTCAGTTCTTTGAACTGTGACTTTGTGTGCATATCTCCCTTTGGAGTCCCCTAAGACTTACACTTTGAAGATGCTTATGTTGTCTCTCTGTTGCTGAACTTTCCATATTAAAAAAAATACTTGGGGAAAAAAACATCTTTAGAAATGACAACTAAAATTTCCTTTGGTAAAAGTAGATATAATAAGTAAAGATAAAGGGTTAATTGAGTTATTCCGTGTGTGCAGATGGCAGAAAATGAAGTCAATGGGAAGGTGCAAGAAAACACAACTTCATCAAGTGCCCACTTGAGGTGGCTGCAAAAGTCAATAATATCTCATTAGGTCCCATTGTCAAATATCCATTTTATAATAACTGACAGTCTTTACATCATTGGACCAAAGATGATTTTGCTATTCAAAGACACAATATGTGAGTTGATGATTTCCATTGTCTGGCAAATTGTTTGATGTTTTCACCCTGTAACAACTTCTTCCGGTTATTTCATTTCATATTGTTCCAGTGTTCTTAACTAGGAAACCCATGTTGAGATTATATATAGTGTATTACTTATTTTTTAGAGTATCCTGACCAAAATGGCTCCAACACAGTAAAGAATGTTTCTGTAAACTATGAACACTTTACTATTTTTCTTTGACTGTACTCCCCTTGAACTCTGAATAAAAGTCAGAGCATGCTGTGGTCAGTAAAGCTTGAAAGAAGGACAATGACCTTTAAAAAAATGTCTTGGACTGTTCAGTCTACATGTCAAGCCACTATCCACTGGGATTCAGCATCAGGGTCAGGGAGAGATAAATATCAGTCACTTTCTGGGAGTAATCCTGCCCTGAGGAGATCCAAATATTCATGGCACTACAACTCCCCTGACTGACTGACTAAAGGTATTTCACTGTAGGTTTGGATTGCACACTGCTCTTAATAATGTTTAAATGGCCTATTGAGCTGCTCTTAGCTGCTCTGCTGCTTGCTAATGACCTTAAAGGGATATGGCTTCACTTCCTCCTTGCAGGAGCATCCACCCCGAAACAGAAACACTTCTTTTTTTTTCCTTTTGATCTCAGGATTTCATGTCTGAAATCTAAACTAAAGAAACTCTTTAGTGCCAGAAAGAGCTGCAGGAAATGAAAACAAAAAAATCTGATTGACATTTTGAAGAATTGTTCTAACATTTTGCCGGCTTTTTTTTTATTTATTTTTTTTACTGCCCCTGTTGCTATGGTTTGAAACTTGTTGGACACTTTTGTCCTATCCTGTTTCTTTTCCCCTTCTCTCTTCTTTCCTTTCCCTTTTTCAGATTCTCTCTCTTTTTAGGGAAATAAAGAAGCTAATCAAATGTAGCTCTGGGGTTTCAGGCTGTGGTTAATGTCTTTCTAAATGGGCCCATTTGGATCTATTGAACAGCACTGAGCTTCTTGCTAATGACCTTAGTGTGATAACGCTTCACTTCCTTCTTTTAAGTCTGTTGCTTCTACGTAATTTGCCAACAGAGTTTAGCACACACAGGCATCCCCAAACACATACATCATGCCGGAAACATGTAGCCACAGCTAAACAGCCACACTGTGCTCAAAATTTCACTGAAACAGGTGTTCCTGAACATCTTTCTGCTTCAGCTTTCAAGACGGATACCTGAAAATCTAAGTACTCAAACACAAACACACTCATGGATGCCCAGATCTACTTTCTTTCTTCAGAAACAACAGCTACTGTTGAACAATTCCAACATCTTTAATGTCTCAGACAGCACTAAAGAAACAGGACCACACCTTATAGACTCTTTCACTGTATTTGGAGGAGGCTGAAGACTAAACATATCAAAACTGGAGGTGAACATGATCACCAGCACCAGGCTTCTTAAAACTGTATCTCTTGCGAAATTGGGTGCCAGTATAGAAGAGTTAAGAGTAATGACTCAAAGCTGAGATTTGGCCAGTTTGCTCCCATTTGTCATTGTTTCCCAGTTCCTCCATGATTTCATGATTGTCAGAATTAATGTAAATTCAGACAAGCATTGCAAATTCTGGGCCAAACACTCACTCTTCTCTCCTTCCTGACCCACACAGTAACATCATAATTAAGACTGACATCCCTGTTTGCAACTGAGACAATGTGCATCACAAAAAGCTCATAATAAAAGTCAAAAACAACACTATTTTGTGTCTGAAGGCAGCTTCTGAAAACCTTACATAATAGTGGAGGCAAAATCACAGGGATCCAGGATATACCAGGATTAAGGATGAGCTCCCACCTAAGAAACAAAAGTTTTCCTTCTTTCTCATCCCGTGTTCTGCTTTCTTTTTCAAAGATATGGCTATCTTTTTAAAAATGTAAAACACCCTTTCCATCCCTGTCCAATTTTTGCACTCTCAGTCCGTCTACAGAAACCTCTTTAACCTGCTGCTGGCCAACAGTTACCTAAAGATGTCCTCGCGCTCATGTTTGTGTCCACTGGACAGACCTCTATTCCCTCTATTGACTGACTGCACACTGCAGGTAATCTTCCTGCTATGAGGACCAAGTGTGAACAAGCATGGCAGGGAATTCTCTGGACAGGCTGTCCTGGTATTTTTTGGGCAATATGAGGGTTGCAAATCTGTGAAACTATTATAGAGCTCCTGTCACTTCAAGTCAAGGCCCCTTTTCTAATGTGGGCTCAGTCTCCTCAGACTTTCTGGTCTACTCAGTGGTCATTTGTAAGATTAGAACAGATCAGCACCATGTTTTCAATGGCTCTTCATTCTTTCTATGGTCTTTCATCTGCAGTGTAGTTCTTTAGGGAGAAATAACATATAGGGGTGGTTGATAAACATTTAATCAATCAACTTATCAATCAAGCTTTATTTATACAGCACATTTCATACAAATTTGATAGGACTTTAAAGTGCTTTACACAGAGGCAGAAAAATGGCAAAAGATAAATATATAATAATGATAATAATTAGGGATTTTTCTTACAACTAATTTGAAAGTTAATGCTCTGCAGAAGTCTAACTGGTAAGTCGTATTCCTCTGTAATTGTAATGATAGTAGGTAGGATGTCAAGAAGAATTTGAATACTAATGCACACTAAGATAAAAGAAACAATAAAATCAGGATGACTGATGAAGATATAAAAGAAAAGAAACGAGAAATTACAAAGCAATAAAACCAAGAATCAACAAACAGAAATGAATAAAAAAGACATAAAAAATACATGTTAAAAAGACCATAAGAAAATCTAAAATGATGAAGTGTAAAAAGATAAAAAACTATCTGATAATGATAAGAAATGTGAACAAATACTTAAAATATTATAAAATGTCAATAAATGAAATATAAAACTTGTTTTTAACAATAAAATAAGATAAAAATGATACTCCTAAATAAGAAAGTAAATAATGGTCACTAAAATGGTAATTTTTTTTTAATATAATCCAGGCTGAATAAATGAGTTCTTAGTAGCATTACAAATTTCTACATTTGCTGCTTATCTCAGTTCCTCTGGAAGTTTGTTCCTCATTTTTTGGGGTGGAAGAGCTGAAAGAAGCATCACCAAATTTCTAGTTCTGCTCTGAAGATTGGCTAAAAGAGAAGAATCAGAGGAACTGAAGGGCTGTCCTGGTTCATAGACTAAAACCATCTCTGAGAGGTTTTCTGGTGCCAGGCCATGTACAAGAACATTACCCTCCTCTCCATCTCCGGCCCCATGCCATGAAGAAAAGAAATAAAAGGGAAAGACTGTTGTGTACATTATTGACAGCGGTCTGTTCATCCTTTCACACAAGTTTATTACATTTGAAGAGTGCAGCACAAACTAAAGTTAAGTTAAAATTCAAAAAGGCATTGCTGTGTCTTGAGAGTCCTGCACAGCCGGGATACAGTCAAGGAAGGGCTGCCGTATCTGTTTGAAGCTGGACGATTTCTCCAGAATCTCATAATACATTTTCTCCAAATTTAAAGAACCAGAAAGCTCCATGAGTCAGGACTCAGAACTGTGAGAAGTTTCTTTGTTACAGACTTTGAAAATTGCTTTCTTTGCAGTTATCATTGTGTATTGGATTAACAAAGATCTCCAGTGGTTCATAGCATCTGTGTGTTGAGATCAGCCTAAAGGGGCATCAGTAATCAATAGGTTGCAGGTTCAAGCCTAGCTCCAGCTGTTGCGTGGCAATGTGTCCTTGGGCAAGACACTTAACCCCAAGTTGCTCCCACTGCTGCATCAGTGGTGTGTAAATGGGCATGAAAAGGTGTGCAAGTGTTAGCTGATACTGATGGAAAACAGACATAGAAAGTGGTCCTTGATGTCTAAAACCAGATGTTTTTAGAAGGCTCAAAACCACCTTAAGATGACCGTTTGTTTCGTTTGTTTCCAGAGATCATATATTATCTGAACCCTGAGATGGACTTGGAAAAAAACAAAATACTACAGCACCTCAGAAAAAAAAGAGTTTCTCATTAATATGTTACAGGAGCTTGTTAAATTTGAAGTGAACACCTCATAATGTTCTTTAATCTTTTCCACAAACATTTAAAGTTATTTTAAATAGAGAAAACATTGCCAGAGGCTGCAACAGTAAGCGTAAAATAGTAAGATGTTCCTGCAAGTGTGAGTCACTGAGCTGCATCCTAAATGTAAGCTGATGTCAAAATCTTTTTTTTTCTTTTATGTTAAGACTGTTGAAGTTTCTGCTTACGTCCATGTGTTTGCATGAAGGCATTCAAACGTGTCTTAACTGCAGATTTGAAAAGTTTTAAATCAATTCTTTATTATTTTGTTTGGTAAGGCCTCATATCCTTTCACATTTCTTGCTCATTTTTATTTTTGACAAAGCACCCCCAGAGTCTTAGATATTTATGGGTGCTGCTGTCATGTTGAAATTATTTTCAAATCTTTATCACCTACGGTCAGGTCCTCCTTCACTGCAATGCGATTTGCCATGCGATGGATTCTCATCCACATTATTACAACTTGGTGGTTCATCTTATTCCTCCATTACACCACAAACTGACTGATTGAGAGCAGCTATTTTCTCTGAGAGGTTTTCTGAACACAGCTGAGGTTTGCCATTTCCCATTCTGACAGCTGTGTGATATACAGCTAATAAATAATGGACAAGCAGCAAATAATAGATCCAGTAATACAGCTTTTTAGATTGATGATGCGGTGCCGTATGCATGCAGCTACAGCCATGAAGATGCCTGCAAGTCAGGCTTTTAACACTCAATTTCTCAGTGTTCAGCAGCATGAGGGTGTGTGTTTATAGGGTTCACTGTAGGAGTATTTGTGTTATTTTGTATATAAAGATGGACTTTTCCAAGCCAATGCATTTACTTATGTCTTTAATTTTAATTTAAGTATTTTAGGGGCATTTATTGATAAAGGAGGGAGACAGAGGATAGACTTGTTAGAGGGGTAGGGAATGAGTGGGTACTTTCTGCTAATGGGCCTCAGGCAGGAATCAAACCCAGCCAGCAGAAGCATATATGGGACGTGCCTGGTTGCTTACCGCCCCACCAACCCAGCAACTTTTACTTTTTTAACACAACAAAATAGTTATGTCATTTTAACAGACAACATCAGGAGAATTCATTAAAACTCTCCTCATGTTTGTGTTCTCCCATGTTTAAAAAATAAGATAAAATATGAAAATTGTCTAGTGTGTTGCCAGCATCAGTCTTTCCAAATAAGGACTGTTTCAACTAAGATAATAAACCCTTGTTATTGCTGTTTTTGGACACTGGTCTAAGATGGTTTCACCATATTTTATAATTAATTGCTACTTTAATGGCCTGAGGACAGGCTCAGTAATTACAGGTCACAAAGGTTGGCAGGCTGCCAGCCTTTTCAAATATTTTTTTTCATAAAATACTATAATAATTTTATTAATTCTTTCTTATCATCATGCAAACTTAAACAGTTCATTTAGTTATGGAGGAAATTGTTCAAGCTGAAATGAGCTTTAGCTTCTTCAAACTATACAGTTATAGAGCACAAGTCTCAGTTATTTCCTGTCTTTTTCTGTGATTATAGTTGTTTATTGTTTCTCTCATGTCTTCTGTTTTCTGTTGTTTTTGTTCCAGGTGATAAAGCTGTCTTTTGAAGAGTTTGACCTGGAAAGAGGATACGACACACTGACTGTGGGAGATGGAGGGAAGATTGGAGACACTCGGAGGGTGCTCTATGTGTAAGCATAACTTATAACCTTTTGCCCACAATATAGAGATCAAAAATTAATCCAGATAATTGCGGTGTCTGTTATGTTCATCAATTAAAACGAAGACCAACACTTGAAGTGAAAACAACCTTTTAAGCATCAGCAGTTTACCACTTTATTTTTTTTTGCACAAACACACAAAAATAATCGGCTACATTTTGTTATAGCTTAGAGACTGACTAAAAACATTATTTTTTCCCCTTGGTCAGATTAAGCCCTTATAACCCTGAATATCTTAAGTGTTACGTTGCAAGCAGATAGCACTGTTAGCACCTCTTACATGTAAAGGAGGGCTGATGGAGAGGACAGGACGATGAGTTCAAATGTTAAAAGGGAGTATCTTCCATTCCCAGAGTCTACAGCCTGAGTTTGTCTAAAAACCATGATTTAAGTGAATGTTTGTTGGCATCAAGTTTCAAAAACAACATTTTTATGTGTCCATCAACTGTTCCATCCAGCTCACATGTGAACGAAACACCAGAGATCACTGTAGATGGAATTATGTATACACTTTACTGTTACCATGTCTTTCTTTATTGTTTTTCACAACAAAACACAAGTATTGTTGAACTGAAGACTTGCCTGATTACAAAGGGAGGCGTGCATTGTGTATGCCTTTTTCTCAGTAATAGGTTAACTGGTTGATGTTTGGGTGATGATTTAGTTGACTAAGGTCAGTTTCACACCTACCATGTTTGGTCTGAACCAAACAAACTCTGGTTTGCTTTTTTGGAGAGTTTAATTGATTTGGGATGGTGTGAAAAAAACATTAACTCTGTGGTGGACTAAAGAACTTAACTCTGATCCACCTGAAAACATGGTGTCTTGGTTTGCTACCAAGTAAACCTGCGTTTAGTTAGTGGCAGGTAAGAAAGCAATCTAGACAAAACAAGGACCAAACAAGGCAAGTGAACAAAAAGGGAGTAATTATTGGCTTGAATTTGGTAGATTATTTCAACAGTAAGCAAGCTAAGGTAGCATTCAATGACAATATCAAGCAGAGTGTGCCTAATGTTAGCATTGCTAACATCACCAGCCTCCAGGTTCCTTAGCAGGTTAAGAACTACAGAATATTGTTACAAATCAGTCTGTGAATATGCAAATTTCATCTGAGCAGCCTAAGTACAACTTAATCTTTATTTTATCACTCAAAATATTGCCAAACTGCTTCAAGCTTAACAATGTTATTACTTGAAGCCAGTTGTGTTTTTCCAGGTCATTTTGCAACAGTAAAGCCGGATGGCATGAACAAATACCTCAGCTATGGCCCAACTTGTGGTGGGTGTCTACATTACACAGCATTTGACAGGGGCTGGTTCTTCTGAAAAATTGCAGATCTAAAGAAAACCAAACTAGGGAAAAAAAATGAAAAAAAGTTACAACTTCCCACCCAAACTGAACCGAGTCTTCCTAATCATGTCTGAAAGTAACCCGAGTTTTTTTTTTGTTTTTTTGGATGACCACAGTCTAATCTTTAACCATTATACCTCCTCATGTCTGCCTGTGCATGTCTTTGTATGTGTGTTTAGACTGACTGGCTCCAGTGTCCCTGACCTCATCGTAAGCTTGTCCAATCAGATGTGGCTTCACCTGCAGTCAGATGATACGATCGGCTCAGCGGGGTTCAAGGCGGTCTATGAAGGTATGATGGTCAACACAAATACACTCTTTGTCTCTGAAAATACACACACTAACAGAGATATATGCCCACATAACTGAGTGTGAAAGTCATGGCACCGCTGACGTGCTGATTCAGTTGTAAAGACAGCAGTTGTGGTCTGTCCTTGTGTATTGACGTGTGTGTATGTGCACCCAGGCTTTAAGAGAAGGTAATAAATGAATTACGAGTCCATCAGTTGATCGTTTTGCTTGGTTATTTTTCTTATTACGCCAAAGCTGACGCTGATAGAGAGGTAAAGATGGTGACAGTCACAGTGAGTGAAGGTGAGAGGAGGAGAGGCATAGAAGTGCCTCTAAATACTTATTATCTAGAACAATCCATTTATTATTTTATATATTTAATTACATACTGCATTTTAGTGTGCCAGTGCAGCTCTTTAAATTGAATTGAGCTAAATGGAAGTGTTCTAAATTCAATTCACTCTAGACACAGAGTGAGACAGGTAGAGAGAGAGATGAAATTTGATAAACGCAGAGACAGAGGAAGAGGGACAACAAGAAATAGACAGAGTGGGACAGAAGGAGACAAAATGACAAATTGAGTGAGAAGAAATAAAGTGCCGGGAAAAAGATCGAGGGTGTGTGAGAGAGGAAGAGAAGGTGAGAGTGAGAGGGATGAAGGTTACGCTCCTGGTTCTGCTTAGGCATGTTTGATTCAATGATGCTGCTGACAGTGTTGTCTGGGGTCAGTCACTATTCAAGGGGAACAGCACAGTGTAGCTACACAAACTGATGTGTGTTCAGCAGTGATGTTTGACATAATGTCAAAAGATTTTTATTCTCTGACCTTTAATTATCAAAACAGTTAGCCTTGACTTTGTGTGTTAGACATTTGCCCTCATAGCTGTTAGTACTTTCATTCCTCAAAAACTGATTTCACACATAGATGGCCCACTTGAAGCCTCTGATATGGTAAACAACTTCTCCATTTAAAACCCAGGCATGGTAGTATAGCTTAGTAGCGTCATTAGTAGTGCATCAGTATAGTATCAGTATAGCTTAACGTTTTTTCCACCTTCACCCACAAATTGCAGGGTAGACTTAACCTAGCCTGTATTATTTTTGTTGTAACTGTATCTGTTATTGTTTGAGGTATTGTACTGATTTTATCCGTGTATCTTTGGAGTCATGTTTCTCTTTTATGTTTGGGACTAATGCTGAGTATAAGCATTGTGCATTGTGTATGGACTCGCAAGATATTGTACATTCATCAATATACAAATAAGTGTTAAATTAAACTGAATTTATAAATAATGAGCTCATTGGCAAAAAAAAGAATATAGATTAACGAGATTAAGAACTTGAATGAATACTAATGCAAATATTTGAATAAATAAGGGTTGTTAAATACAATACTTTAGTTAGTACATCATGATGAAAAGATGGATGGTTTCTGCATGGCTGCAAAGAAAGCATATAATCAATTGATGCATACAATGTTGCTTGTGTCCAACATTAACATATTGTTGCTGTCAGGTACAAACCTATCTCCAAAATTGCAACTTCTCAGGAAAGTTAAAAAAAAAAAAAAAAAACTTAACTACTGAATGAACGTATATTGTAATTTCCTGATTATAGATGTTTTTTGTACTTTGATTTGGTTGAAAGTTAATAAGACCTTCTTACCAACTTGGAAGGTGACCAAATTAAGAAAACCATAAAAAATGAAGATAAGAGATTTGTGCCCGACAGGGACAAATAAACAGTATCAACACTGAAGTATTTTCATTGATGAAACACACACTGATCTATAAAGACTGATTGCTGTTGCAAACACCCTGTTTGTGTGTTGACTAAACTCTTTGTGATGTTTTATACAGTTAGGAGGGATCCTTTCTTAAGTGGCATTCATACCCGCTGTTTGGTTGTCTTTTGTCCAGTTTAGTCGAATGAAATGCCACAAATTTGCATATTTCCTTTGGACCATTTCATGTTCACACAGCAGTGTTTTGAAGTGACCAAGACCAGGCCGGGTAATACAAAGGGCCAGAGCTGGCCTTACACCATTACGCCACAGCCAGTGTTGCTATGGCTACAAGTCACGCTCTGCAGTATGAAAGGGTAGCTAGCAGACTAAGCTACCCACAAAATGACTCGCTGATTAATAGTTGAGGTTAAACGTCCCATGTAAGAATATACAGATGAGCAAATTTAACATTTTGTGGCATGCCATATGATATAAGTGGAAACAAACTGTAAAAGAAGAGGACCTTGTAGGTGTCTGCAGCAGACCATAAAGGACAACAGATAGCATGGTCACTTATTACAATTTAACATCTGTTGAAGTGTCTACAGAGAACCTGTCAGCCATGCCAAAATATCGTGAGCAACTTTAGAGGGGATAAATTGTCCTCCCTGAAAAAAACTGGACTTAATTCACTGAACAAAATTACCCTTTGAATCAGTCAGTGTTGTGTCCTGTGATGATCTGCTGTAGACACAATTTCATGGTGTGTTGTGTCTCTGCACAGAAAATGACTGTGTGTGATTCAAAACATTGTCATTAAGTCGTACATTCTCATCAGTGATTTAGTTGTGTTACTACTATTGCTGTTTATACTACTACAGCAGAGAGATGAGTTAACTTGTCTCCCTGTTGTGTCAGTTGCTGGGTTGATTGGGTCCTCATTGCAAACTTACCGCTCTAGGGGTCGACTGGAGACCCCTACCTCGCTACCTCTACAACACCTCAAACAATAACAGATACAGGCTACCTCGACATGGTTGTTTGTATCAAAACAGGGATTGATTGCTTTGACCGTATATATTCAGTTGAACTATTAACACCTATTTATATTGGAACAAATCTTCAATATGTTCTAGGTGTTTGACTGTAGATATTTGTAAGAGACTTTTGCTAGACTGCAGTATTTTTAGGAGGAAAAAAGTTAAGTGTACGACATGACCATCTTTTATATTTAGGCCAGTTTTGGATCAATTCCACCCTTCCAACAAACTGAAGAAATGACCAATTTTAAGATGGTTCTGGAGATTTCTTCTGACAGATTTCCCCGCAGTATGAGATCTGTAATAGTACTTCTATCTGTATGGGTGGAAAGGCCACACCAATTTTATGTTGCGATTGTATTTTTTGTTTTTGTATTTGGGCTTTTGTGCCTTTAATCAAATGAATAGGACAGTGGGTGAGGTCAGAAGCTGGAGAGTGAGAGGGGATTTATTTTAAAGAGACACAGGTTCAAGCCTTGTGCCAAGATAATGTGAAGGGAAGGGTAAATTGGCGAGGTGGCTGATCTTTTAAATCGTAAAGCAGAAGGCTCTCATCTTACTTAGCCTGTTTTTGTAATCTTTTTTATCCATCTCAGGATAATATTGTGGAGATATCTGCTTAAACACATACAAAAACACACACAAACATGCTTGTTTTTGCAACCAGTCTCCCTCTCCCCATAAATGAAATATATTTCACCGTTAAGCCCGTTCTTTGTTCTGAAGCCACATAGCAAAGCAGATGATAAGCTGAATACTATTTAAAACCTCAAAAAGCTAGCTGGATTTAATTAAAAATGCATATAAGTAAGATTGAATTGAAATGATTACCTCAATATGTCTCTCTGGCCTTTCAGACAAAGCCAGGACATGCAGGCCTGTTCAGAAAGCCTGGAAAAAAGCCCTTTCTGAAAATACAGTCAAAACATCAATCTGACTCCACATTACACAACTAGGACTCATTTATGGATATCATGTCAAACAAAAAACCTGTCTGATACCTGACTAATACTCCCTAATGTTGGCAAATTCAAAATACAGTATCATCTAGGGGAAAGGTAAGTATGCATGATACTATTGGCTCAACATCAGTATCAGCAGATAATAACTTTAAATGTTGATTTTTGGTAATGACAGATATCAAAACTTCTAACAATATTTACACTCGATATATTGGCCATACATATCAACCATTTACATTCCATACTGTGATGTATTGCTACAACTTCACTGCCCAGGGACTATAGATTGAAATAAGCTAGTATCTAAATCTGATAAAAAGCATTTGTTCTCTTTTAGAGAAGACATGTTAATGATATGTTGTTCATTGACCTTGATTTAAAGTAAACTAGAAAAGCACTCAGAGAGCGCGGACCTCCGCCAAGCAGCTCCAGTCCACTTAGGCGAAAATGGTCCTATCTGGCAAAGTTAAAGAATCCTTTAAACAATTCCTGTATCCGGATGGTGATCTGGATCAGTCCCAAAATCTAATTATTTCCTCCTTATCCCATTACACACATTTCCTGAAAATTTCATCCAAATCCGTCCATAACTTTTCAAGTTATCTTGAACACAAACAGACAAACAGAAAAACAGACAAACTAACCAACGCCAGCAAAAACATAACCTAGGTAATAGTAAATAAAGCAATTCATTGACTGGAATATCAGTAGAATGTATGAGATCCTAATGCTTGATCATACAATCACTGAATGTCTATGTTTACCGCAGTTGGTAACACAGCTGAAAGAGTTGGTGTCCTTTGCCTCTAGAGCCTGGGGGCACAAATTTTGCACCCTTAATCTTCATCTCACAGAAATACCTACGAATGAAGTAGGGTTATCATTGCTGGTGGTGCAGATGAGTGACCAGAAATGATGAATGGCGAAGTGCCGACCAAGTATGTGCTCTCAAACCTGGCCTGACTAAGTCTAAAAGTCAAGGGTCCATGTAAATAAAGAGGAGACTCGTGCATAAATCATAGAATAACGCAAATAGAGGTCATGTTTTTTTGCAAAATTGATGTTTATTTCAGTATCCAACATACTTCACCACTTGAAAATAAAAGAAGTAAATCCTGCACAACCTCTTAGAAAAGTTGCAGCCTTCTTCCACTTCTTCCTGCCGTAATTGTTTCGTTAAGCCCCCTTCAATAGTATGCCTGCTGGCCACTTTGACCCAACGATCAACAGGAGCACATAGAGCTATAAAAGGCTGCTGGCCCCTTTCCACAATCACTGAAGGGATTGCTTTAGAAATATACGTCTAAAGGGTTAACCTTTAGTCGGTGTGCTCTGAAGGTCAAGTCTAATCAATGAATGTCACAACAGTCCAAAATTGACTCATCAGTCCACCTGACAGTGCTGTGTTCAACCATGGCTGAGTCCTATTTCAGAGAGAAAGAAACTTGATCCCTTGAAGTTTTTCATGTTTTATTGTGGACACTTGGGATAATAAACATTTGCAATTTATGATCTTCTTTCTCTGTCAGTATATATATGGCCTGTATGCTTTACCTGAGTGGGGACAGCAAAATCTAGGCTAGCCTTTGCTGGCTCTAGGGTTCTAACTGTGGTCTCTCCGAAGCAACAGCTACCTTGAACTGGTCTCTGCTGCAGTGCATACCTTGCCAATGACTTGTTTTGTCAGTAGTCCAGCTTCCAACCCCAAGCTTTGAAAGAAGAAGCACAATGAATTTGTGGTAAACCACGACAGCCCATTTCAACTGGGAAGAGGCCTGTGTGCCGACCCTTAATATGAGCCTCTTCCATCAAGTCCTGGTACTTGGCTTTTTGTTAGCTGGTGAGAAATGGTAAGCCTGTCTTTCCAGGAACTGGTTAATTCACCCACCATGATGGCTTTTGCAGCACTGGACAGAAGGACTAGGTCAGGTCGAAGTGGGGTCACTGCCACCCTCACTAGGAAGACAAGTTTTCTTTTAAAGTCTACTCGCAAGTCCCAATCAGTAGCCCGGTGCAAAATGGAGGGCAAGTTCTTGGTGGCTATTTTTGCATTTTGAGTCCTGTGTCTTACATGCAGGAAAGTGATTGCTTTGGGTGCTGGTTTATTTTTTTTTATGACGTTGACTCCATCCATTTTGCAATGTCTGTAAGAACCTTGTTGTGCCCCCATCTATGGCGGCCTTCACTCAGTGCCTTAAGGTAACTGGTCGGAATTTGGTTATGTGTACAGACACCACCTTCAGGAGGAAGGTTAGCTTGCCCTGGTCAGTGCCCAGGACAGTGAACACTAGAGTGCTTGGTCTCATTGTGTCCACTGCCCTTGACTGGCAAGCCCCACCACCTTCACACCCTCGTCCTCTTCCTCTGTCTCATGGACACATTGAACCAAAAGCTGTCTCTTGCAGCCAGCATTAGCCTTGCTCCAGCTCAAAGGGGTAGTAATTTCTAAGCCCCAGTCTTCCTTGGCAAACCACCCCAACAATCTCTTCTTGTGTTGGGATAAATATAACTGTTTTATGACTATCCTTCCAAAGTATACACAACTACCCCCTTTTATTGGAGCACCACATTCTCTCTAATTTATGGGATGCTTGTTTTCACGAGTTTCAGAGCTAAACCAAGGAGCTATTCACTGACATTCATCTTTTTGTCTTAGTGGGGCAATGGTATCCAAAGTGGATCCTAGAAAATCAGAAGACCTATGAACACTGTGTTGAATTTTTGCCAATATCAGATATACTGATATTTCTGGATTCATTATCACTGATACTGAGAGTGATTTTGTTTTTGTTGACACAGTCTTCATTTAACTTTGATTGACCTGTTCTTCATGTTTACACATTTTTTTTTGTGTGTGTGTATTAGAAACAGATGTGAAACTGAAAAACAACATTATATTCTCTGAAAATTATACTTTTGATTTTGTATTAAAGGTTCCATGTCTTCCAAAACTTCTTTTATTTTATTTTAATGTTGTTAGAAGGGCCTTGGGGAGCAGAGGAACACGAAACCTTTTCCTAAACTCTCATTTTGCAGAGAGATGCTCTGTGCCTCTTTAAAAAAATGCCCCTCTGTTTTTTACTTCCTGGGGTTTATTATGTACTAGCTATACAGCCTCCACCTACATGTGTGTTCTCTGCTAGTCACAGGCAGATGCCATGACTGTTTTCAGAGTGTACTCTGTGGCATGTAACCCTTTCTTCCCCTTCCCATCAGGCATCATTTAGACAGATAATCATCAAAGAGCTCAATACCCTTGGCCTCCTGTTGCCTCCCCGCCCTCTCAGATCCAAGTGGTCCCAAAGAGGAGGAAAAAGAGCTGCATCTGATCTGCTCCACAGATACCAAAGTTTTCTTTTTTTTAAATCAACTTTAATCAAATTATTGCTTAAGAGACGCCCGAGACATGATATCAATGATCAAACACACCAGGACATGGGACCTTTAATGTAGACATTTAGTGACAGTAAGATGAACATTATGGTGCTTTCATACATTCTGCTGATACTTCAGCCAATATAACAAACATATTTGTCTGTAAATATCTACATAATTTGTTTTAAATCTGCAGGTTCTGATATTGATCTTTTTAAGCTATTATCTGCTGAAAGCAATTGTAAACCAATAACATCAAGCATTTCGATAAACGTGAGATTGACAAATCTAGGTGTTTGCATTCACACATGTAGCTCACCCAGCAGATTTCAGATAGTTTTCAGGAGTTTTAAGCATGTTGGTAGAGAGCTTTTGTGGGTGGTGTGCTTCTTTGGTCTTATTATCAATCAATCAAACTTTATTTATATAGCACTTCTCATAAAATAAAATGTAGCACAAAGTGCTTTACAAACAGACAGGTAAATTAAAAGAAGATAAAAGGAAGTATGACCAAAACCCATTCTGCCCAACCCCCTAACCCACCCATATTATTGATCTTTGCACACTGATGGAAAAAAAATTATGAATCTGTCATATATGTTGTTTTCTGGAAATTGATCTCATTTTGAACAGGTCAAGACCTTTAAATTATATTATTAGCAAAAAAAAGGAAAAGAAACAAGAAAACTAACAAACAAACGTCCTCTCTATGATCTCTATTGTTTCAGAACAACCCAAGGGAGCTGAGCAAAATGCCCGTGGTGTGTTTTGGTGCATGTGTCCTTGCATGTGTGTGTGTGTGTGTTTGATGCTGTCATGTCGTATAATGTCAGCACGTTTCATGCTGTGATCAGAGTAAACCCCTGAGAGCTCTTAGGTGTGCAGGCTTGAAGGAAAACACAACACATTTGTGTGTTTTGTTGTCTTGTTTTTAAATGTTGTCGTATTACACTTGTTAATCACTGCAGATCTGTGTGTGTGATTTGGAGTGTATGTTTGTGCATGTTAATGCTCAGAGAGGGAGAGAGAGAGAGTGAGTCAATATCATAAACAATCACAGCCCATTATAATAATTAAAGCTTTCAGTGGAAAGCTGCTGCCAAGTCTTCAGGCTGATGCTGATTGGTTGCGAAAAGAGTAATGATTTAAATAATCTCTTCAATTTCTGTACTCTTTAGAAAAGGAAAAATGTAATTGAATATCTTCAAGGTTTTTCGTAGAATCAGCAGTATGTTCAAAAAGACAGACCTGAAACCTGTTCTACAGAATAAAGCTTTCAATAACACTCTAGTTTAATAACCATGTATGCATCATTAACTAGATGCTTATTGGCATGCTAATTACTAGCATACTTGCTGCTTATTAGTCATTGTTAAGAACTTATTAGTATCTTTTTCTGCAGTGTGTTCTATAGCTGGTATACTATTAACTGAGTTTTCTCTCAATACCCTTCCAATTACTGCTTATTGATGCTGAGATTAGGGGATCTTTCACTTAAATATTTTTTGATATGTTTTGTTTTGTGTGTCCTTCATAAGGTTGTATCACCACGAGAATACAATTTCTTCCTACACAGCTCTTTGGCAGTTTCACACCCGATCACATGTGGCTGTCAAACAGGCACCCATGTGTGTACTTTGTTTGGTCTGTGTGTCCCTGCATCTGGTAGGGGAAAAAGATGTGTAGATGCTCCCATCCATCCATTATCTACACAGCTTATCCCTTTTGGGGTTGAGGGGGGCTGGAGCCTATCCATTGAGAACCTAACCTCGCCTAAGGGCAATTTAGATTCACCAGTTAACTGAAGAGCATGTTTTTGGTCTATGGGAGGAAGCCGGAGTGCTGGTAGAGAACCCATGCATACACAGGGAGAACATGCAAACTCCACACAAAAAGGCCCTGAACGACGTGGGAGGCAAACCAGCAACCGTCTTGCTGTGATGCACGTGCACAACCTGCTGCACTCAATGCCACCCTTCTATTACTCCCAAAAGAGCCAGAGTTTATCTCTTTGATTAATTAAAAACATGCTTCGGGCTTGTTTCTTCGGGTGCTCTCTTCTAAGGAGGTTCAGAAGCTACTCATCAATCAACACCACAGAGTGATGGGATCATTTTAACTCAAACTGAAAACGTTTTTTAAGAGGGCTCAGTTTTCTAGTCATGAGCAATCATGTGCTTCCTATTTCACTTTTTTATTTTTGTGAGTATTTGTTTTGTTCTGACTTTAATTGTTGAGATTTTTATTTGGGTTTTTTTAATACAGATTTTAATGTTGTGTTTTATGTGTTTAAATGCCCAACTAGAGACAGTCCAGTCTAAAAATGCTGTAGTGCGCAGCTATGTTATACAGATAAACCTTTAACAAAATTAATAACAGGTAACGTGAATTTTTCTGGTGATCCAGTTCTCATAGCAGTGGGATCCATTCAGACTTGTTTACTACCAATTGACAAAAGTTTTTCCTGGTGGTACTACTGTGCATACAAGTGCTACCAAGTGTCCAAAGTAAACAGTGGTCATATTTGTTGCAATAATAAACTGCCCATTTATCCAGTTTGGTAGTGGTTATTTCCCTCTGTGAAGCCTACAAACTGTGGCTGGTCTGGAAGGACACATTGACTATGTCATGTAGAGAAGTAGTGCCAAAAAGAAGCGGTAAATGTTATAGTGTGCAATCATCCTACACTGTCAGAGTCAGTGGCACTATCTGCAGCAATGTATAGCCAGTGATGGGCAGTAATATCACTACAAATAGGGGTTAGTAGATTAATTACATTTTCCAGTAGCTTTATGGTATCGTTGTTGTTTTCTCGGTCAAACAGCTTTTCGGTAGCTTATTTATTTTATTGATCAAGCAGCGTGGCAGCATCTAAGCAACCTACTGTACATATCCCCCTCATCACAGAGTGACAGCAGCAGCAAAGTCACAGTCCTAACACTTTTAAGGATGAGTAAATGACGTAAGTGTCCACTTGTGTGTTTATGCATGATGGTTGCACCGCTGTCTACTCCTTTATACCTCCAGTGTCCATGCTGCAGACAAACTCTTGAGCCAAAGTCGCTGTGGACAGGAGAGTGGGTACATGGTGATTTATGCGGTTAATCACAAAACAAACACATATTAAGTTTACCATCACCAGTGTAATCTGTAATGATCAATCATCAAATCACAACAACTGAGCACAGAGAGAGAAGAGCAGCACAACTCCAGTTGTGAAGTAGATTTCAGATTAGGGTAAACAGGAAAAAGGTGAACCAATGACGTACGATAAGAGGCCTCATGTTGTTATTTGGAAACTTTATGAGCTTGTTTTGTGTTTATTTGACAGTGTATGGATTGTTTATCAGGCTATTTACCCACAAAACATGATTTCAGCTACTAGAAAAGTATTCAAGTAGGTCTCTATTTAGTGAAAAACACTTTAAACCCATGATTTAGGGCATTAAGTAGTTGTTTAATAACCTACATCATATGGGAATAAAGTTGATTTTTGTATCTGATTAAAATGATTTCTTTTCAAAATGGATGTAAGTGATTAGAGAAATAAAAAAAAAGTTGTATTAATACAGAAATTACAGGAGCAGAACTGCACTGCAACATACATTTTTGAAAATTGCAAATTGAAGAGATGCAACAGAAAAAATTCTGAACAGATATAAATCAGTAAAACACGAGACAGTTTAACAAATATGAAGAAAATCATTGCTTGTATGTAATAATAACAGCACAATAATGACAACAATACTGAAAAATTAGTAATGAGAATAATAAAGATGATGATATCGGTGAAATAGATGAAAATACTTAGAATGTAGTGAGCTACTTTTGCCCTGTTTCTGTAGCTTAGCTTGCTACTTTTCACCAGGGTGTAGTTTAGTGCAGTGAAGCTGATTTTTTTCATGAATAACTAACTTAGCTTACTACATTTGCACAAGTACCTTGCCCATCTGTGCATAGCCCCAGCTTCTGTGCTGACTATTTCTGTTTGGACACATGCTCAGACTAGTGCCATGTACCTCATACAGCCCCTCTACAAAAATCCAGAACTATCACTTTAATGGTAAAGGATATACTGTGTTGTCCTTAAAGTGATAAAATATTTATTTTAAAATGAAGCTCCAGACAGCCATCATTAATCTTATAAAGACCAAAGTTTTGCTCATGTTTGCACTGCAATCATTTGTTTGTTTTACAAGAGCAGTTTGATAAGTTTCCATAACACTCCCTGCTCCCAGCTTTACAATGTAATAATAGCATTACTCTATCACACTGTTTATTGTTCAGTGAGATTGATTACCTATGTCAAGCCATTTTCATTCTCTCCATGTTGATTTTCATACTCCACTGGCCTGAATGCAGTCTGAACATATCCAAATGAATCTTAAACTTGTGCTCTGCCTGTGAAAATGTTTGTCCCTACGTGTTTATAGGATTTATATTTAATGGGCATACAAACAAAAGACTACTAGAGAGGTCCCTAAAGTAGCCATCAGTGTGTTTTCCCTTCCTATTTTGCATTACAGCTCTTGAATACATTCTTTTAAAGTGTTTTCCCTTTTGTTTTTTTCCTCTCAGTTATGTATATTACTTTGTGTAATACGTGACTATTTAAAAGGGGAAAGAGAACTTGGCACTGAGAGTTGTTTGGAGCCATAAATCTACATTTTTTACTTCATTAGAACATTTTAAATGTCCAAGTAACAAAGACACCGAATATGAGAAAATAGAAAACATAACAAAAAAGGATAGAGAGAGGCAGTTACCATCATAATGACAGACTTACCAGGGGCTCAAGATCGGTGAAATCCATCCTGACACTCGTCAACTGTGTGTCAGCTCGCTTTGGGCCACACACACACTCATGCCACCTCTTTGAAATTCAATTCTTGTGGGCGTACTTACTTCCCAACAGATAGTAAAAGTGTAGAACAAATGCACACACCCACACAAACACACACTTGCACACAGACCCACACTGCTCACCTTGAGATGTATTTGCCCAAAGCGAATCCCGGAGCATGGTGGAGCATGTGTTACAAGATGACAGACGTCTGGTGGAATGTCAGATTTTAAAGGCGGTGAGACAGAGAGAGAGAGAGAGAGAGAGAGTGAAGGGGAGGCAGCAGATAAAAAAAACAAGCTGCCATTAAGGGTAGAGGGGATAAAAAGAAAGGGTGGGGGGTGACAAAATAAATGGAATATGATTGCAGGGCCGGTTCGGTGGTGCCACTAATGTGACACTCATGCCAACGAAGCACAGCGCACTGAATCAGATTGAGAGAGCCGGAGCGATAAGAAAAGAATAAAGAAGGGCAGGGACACTTTGAAAAGAGGACGGGAACAAACAAAGGGATCGAGATAAAGCAACAGAGAAAAACAATATGTGTTAACAGGAAGCTCTCTATTTTAAATAATGTCGCTAATATCCACGTTTGCCTCCTGAATTTTTTTTACCTCCCGCTGACTGCCTAACAAGAGTAAACACATGGATCAGTGTGTGTTTGCACCTGCCTGTGCCTCCACTTGTTGTCTTCCATTTCACAATTAAAGATGTATTAGGCTGCAATTACCCTGATGACAGATAGCTGTTAGAAGGGAAACTATTTAATGAACCTTCACAGGTTGTTCTTCATCTCTGAACACATCACAATGAATTAATTGACATAGTTCCAATCTTTGTAACTGCTCTTTTCATTTTCACGTAACCTCCTTTGGAATTGAAAAGGAGATGCATGAGTTGATTAAAGCTTTGTAAAATTAAGCAGTGCTGCTGCAAGTTAGTGTCCGCGCCTCACAGCAAGAAGGCTGCTGGTCTGACTCCCAAAGTCTGTTGTAGTTTTCACACCAATTTGGTTTTGTAGAGGTGTCCTGATACCAGTCAGTCCTCCCTGTTTGGCATGGCTGGTGTGAATATACCCTGTTTTGGCACAAACAGCCACGCCAAGCTCACCTTAAAGAGGTAGTCTTGGCTCGCTTCCAGTGTACCCATGGAGCAGTGAGGACACAATAGACCCAGCAACCGAGACAGTGTGATGAGTTAACTCATCACAGTAGTAGTAGTAATAATGATAACAGCATTATGGCTGCCAGGTAAGCAGGCTGATAGGAAAGTACGACTTAATAACAATGGTTTGGATCCCACTGTCACTTTCTGTGCACAGGCACAACATACAACAGGTAAACATTACTGAGTGTGTCGACAGCAAATCATCACAGGACTTGACTTAGATTCCCCAAATTAATTTTAGCTCATTCAAGCAGGAGAATTGGTCATTTTCAAGGCTGCTCTCTGCTTTTCAGCATCACCTTGTTGGTGTTACAGTGTAATAAGTTACCAGGCTATCTGGTGTCCTCTGTGGTTCATTGTAGACACCACCCAGTATTAAATGTTCCTCATCTTCATGTAATAGGTATGTTTGCATTTATATCCCAAGGCATTTTTAAGTGTATTCATACTTAAGTATATTCATATGTATAATTGTTTATAAGATGTTTGATCTCCTCTTTTAAACATGTTTTGTAGATAGCTTAGCCTGCTTGCATCCTTCAAAATTGCAGAGCATGACTGGTAGTCATAGCAACGCTGCCTGTTATGCCATGGCATAAGGCAAGCCCTGTATTTTTTTTATTTATTTATTTTTTTTGTGATCTGGCCCACTTCAAAATACTGCTTTGTTAACATGAAACGATCCAAAGTAAATGTGAACATTTGCAGATTTTTTTTTTTTTTTTTTTTTTTTTTAACAGAATCAGAACAACATAATTGAGCTATAGGTGTGAATTCACCTTTTGCTGTGAGGCTGTGCCTCTGTGCCGCCTATTGTTAAGAGATCATCGCCCTCTTAGCTAAGGCAGTAGCATCACTGTTTAGCTACATATGTCTGCTGCCTCCAAGCTTGCAGAAGCAGTATCCACCCTTTATTATACTGAACCAGAATCCTTAATAAAGTCAAAACTAAAAGTTGTAAAAAAAAAAAAAATCTTCCCTGCTCAGTGTGAGGACATTAGAAATTAATTTGACCAGAGCAATTTAACCAAGATGTTAACATTTTTTTTCTGCTTTCCTGTATTGACTTTAAGTGCTCCTGCTGTCATCATCAAGGAAATTCAAAAAACAGATGTCTTGCACTTGAAATTGCTTCATTTCAACACTCAAGATTGTCAGCAGTGCAATATGTGGTTTGTCTGCTATGGCCAAAATAGGGCTGCAGTCAGAAAACAGTTATTTTTTATTAACAGAGATGGTAAATCATCATAGCTGATAGCCATAGCTGTCATATAAGGACAGTCATTACAATATTATTATTTACAGCACAAAACAAAATGTCCAGATTAGTATCACTCACTAAATGTCAATATATGTACTTTACTGCCATTTAGTGAGTGATACCATTTAACCTCACATTACAAACAAATACGTGACCTCTTGTCTAAATGTCACGATGTCACATGTTGACATTAATTATCAGTCTGAAAACAAGGTCATTTGTGTTGTTTGTGTTACAGAGATCGACCGGGGAGGCTGCGGTGATCCTGGGGTGCCAGCGTTTGGTCGTAGAAGTGGTGATCGCTTTCAGCATGGCGACGTGTTGACCTTCTTCTGCCAGTCGGCCTTTGAACTAGTAGGGGAGAGGACGATCACATGCCAGCACAACAACCAGTGGTCTGGCAATAAACCGAGCTGTGTCTGTAAGTAGACTTTTGATGTGTCCGTGAAGTTTCAGAATCAAATGTCCTTTTATAAACAAATGTTCTCCTGTTCTTGTCTTTGATGCTACATCTATCTGTCAGTACTATTCTGCTGTCATTCTTTGCTCCTCACTCTCAACCCTTTTTCTGTTCTTCTTGTTTACCTATCCCTCCCTCCCTGTAGTTTCCTGTTTCTTTAACTTCACGGCTCCATCAGGTACGATATTGTCCCCAAACTACCCAGAGGAGTATGGAAACAACCTGAACTGCGTGTGGTTGATCATTTCTGAACCAGGGAGCCGCATTCACCTTCTATTCTCCGACTTTGACCTGGAGCCACAGTTTGACTGGTTGGTGGTCAAAGATGAAGGTAAATATAAATGTATTTTTCTTAGATACCATGATACTCAATCATCACATGAACATTGATTAGCTTTCCTTCATTACATATTTATTCATGTGTATATACAATATTAATAATAATACAACTGGAGGTGTTCGGAATCCACACTAAAAGTTTATGTATTTGTCCAGTTTAAATAAAAAGCTGTTAGTTCAACAATTTTGATGAACGCTGGGTAATTTTTCTTTCTGTTAAATAATGATAATAAAATCATACACTTTTTATATAGCACTTTTTAACATGGTTACAAAGTGCTTTACATGGCAGAATTATTAAACAAGTAAAACAGCCACAATAAAGCATTGCATTTAAAACAGACCAAAAACAAAATGCAAACATGACACAAGAAATATAAATAAATAAAAGCATGCCTGACAACACTTGTGGCAGGACCAGAGTAACTAAGAACACCAGCAGGAGCAACAACATCATATATCTTAAAAAATGCCTTCTTGTTGAATGTAGGTTTTTTGGTGGGGCATAAAAGAGGAGAGTGAGTTGATGACATGCACCTTTACTTTACAACCTTTACTTTAATTGTTATTAATGTTGATTTAACTGTATCTTAACACGATAACCAACATTTACTGGAAATGTCATCAGAATCTGTTGAAAACTTTTCAAGGCCATGCCTTGAATTTGTTTGGGTAAGGCACTTTAGAGGGAAGCAACCCTGTCTTAATTTGTAACCACCTTTTGTATTGACAAGATAAAGAAAATCTCAGGTTGACTTTATGTGCTGAATGCCAGGCTGGCACATTGGATGGACAGATGAACAACAATTACATGGCTGTTCCCTGTTGCAATAAAGCTCATTGATTTAAAGGGAATCAAGAACAACCCTGCTTTGACTGGATGGTCATTAAAGATGAAGTTGTGTTTAATTGACTGGCTGTAAATGTGTCCCACTGCAGGGATGTTATTTTGTAGCTGAGTGGTGAAAATTGCAGGGCAATTAGCACTGGTGCTTTGGGAAAACTCAAATTAAAGTTGTTGCTTCAAAGCCTTTATTTATTTATTTATTTATTTATTTATTTATTTTATTTATTTATTTATTTATTTTAACATGTTTAGGCTTTGTAGTATGTAACCACAGCCAACTGATTACACACTTTATTTTTTTTCATAAATAAACACTATTTATTCTTTTACTGACATGGCATTGTGAACTGTATCCTGGTTTTAGAATATTTTTATCTTTTTACCTCTGAAAAAGACAAGTTATCTCAAAATCAGATGAAGGCAGAAAGGTTACAAATCTGACGTAGTTTTGTTGATGAGAAGACGCTTTGAACATTTTCATTTTTAAGTGAAGGATAAGGGTTTCAAATTTTACGTATTTTGAAGTTTCTAGATGCTCTGTTTCAGCTCTGATCAGAACAGGCTGTATAAGTGTATGTCCTCACTAGTTGTGTCTGACCATGCCTCCCTCAAATATGGATGTCAATCAATCAATCTGCTTGATGTGTCTTCTGCTTTCCAGCACTGTGCTCTTATGTTCACTGTGGCTGCACAGACATGCCTAGATGTGTTCCTTCAACTGGACCGAGTTGTAGGAGCCTGGTGCCAATTGTGGGCTTGACTAACACTTGACTCAGGGAGAGTCTCCTATCTGGGGAGTGGCATATCCCCCATGACTGTCAGATCAGCTGTCACCGCCATCATAAAAAGACATCTCCTCACGCAACTTTTCAAATGAGAAGACATCTCGTGTCTTTTAAAGACATGTCTCCTCTGTCCCCTCTCCTCTGCCACATTTCTTTGCATGTCTCCATGCCTCTCTGATGGGAGGTACTAAGAAACAAGAGATAAATGCAAGTTCAGGGGGCAGGAAATGCGCACAAGGGAACGGAAATGCAGCCATTGAAGGAACGATGCAGATCCATTGAAAACATAGAGCTAACCACACTGAAATGACCAATCACCACAGAGTAGACCAGTCAGCAATTTGGAACAGACTATGCCAACATGGTAACCTAACCCACTGAATGGATCTTTCAGTATATTTCAAATACATTCATTACAGACCAATCAGACAATGTTGTCGTTGGGCACTACTGCCCAGGTGTAAAGGACAGAACGGGAGCCACTACGTAGGACAAACAAATGTAGGAAGAGGAGCGAAAATACCTTTTCTATCAAGCAATGCTTTCAGTGTTGTTTGTTATTATTTAATAGAAAAGTGTGGTCCAGATCTGATAAAACTGCTGCTGAAGATGTCAGCATCTATGCTAATTACTGTACGAGCAGCCACTTCCTGCTGTTGTCTTGCTTGTAGCTCACACCTCTCTCTGCTTTAAAGCCGCCTACAAACCGAACGCAACTTGGCGACCTGGGCGACCACTCTACATGTAAAGTCAATGTACAGCCGCGATTGGGCGGGTTAACCCTCCCGGGATGCGACAGACGCGCTCTGGGCGAATGCGTCGCTCGTCACTCGGCTGCCAAAGTTGAAAAATTTGAACTTTTCAGGTGACATCGTCTATGACTGTGGAGCAGCAGCCAATCAGCTTTGTGTGGGTGTGTGATGGTACCAGTGACAGACTGTTTGTACTCAGGGTCACAGAGTGACAATCCATGTCTATGTGGTAAACATTAGTTAGTGAGTACAATTGTTCCACCTAGACGGACCGCAGAGAACTCACAGACAATGCTGCTGCAGGGCCGTCAGCTGCAGTGTTTTGTGGTTGGTAGGTGAGTGAAAAGGATACAGTTGAAATAATGTCATCTAATACATCCTATTATATGATATATGATATAATCACAGTGAAACTTAAGCAGACGTGGCGTCACTGAGCGATGGCAACGGTGACAAAAATGAAGTATTTATGGACTGGCGACGCTACTTGGGTGGGCAATGCAATTTCAATCGCATAGTCACGTTCGGTGTGAATGCAGCTTAAAGGACCCTGAATTGATCGAGCTGCTTTGGGCTGCGTCCCACCGTTGTAGATTGGAGCTATGAAAGATGGATCAGAATGATTACAGACAACAAATCCAGACATGCTGATCCATCTGCACTGCACGGTTACCAACATGGGGAAGGGGACCATAAAGTGGCAGAGGCTTCAACAGAGCAGCTCAGACAGAGTAAGAGTAGGTAGAATGGGTTAGGGGTGCTCAGTATTTGAAAACTGCTTCTTTTGTGGATATTAGTGATTGTGAACATACTCTAGCAGTCATCAAAATACAGTTAAGGAAGATAAGCAGACAGGACCCCTTTCATTAACTTAAAAGTATCGTTATAAAAACAAAAGGACTTGCCACATGTGTTTAGTCTACAAAAAGCAGAATCTAACAGTTCAACTGACCTGGTGTTATGCTACAGCAAGGAAAGAATACAAGTATACTAAATTGTGTCACTTTTAAAGGCAGATTTTTCCTCAACTTGTCTTTGTTTGTGCAACAGACATTTTTTAACAATATGTTGTAACACTTGAATATGTGAAATATTAGCATTCTTATCCTGCAGAATTTTGAAGTTATGAAACAAATGCTTTGACTTTGGATTTGTTGTATTCTTTGCCATTATACAGAACATTCTTTAGTCAAGGTTGAATGTAACCATGCATTTAAATGTAGGTATGGATCTGATTACAATACGCTCAAGAGGTCTTAATCATCTAAAAAAAATTATAAAATTATAAAAAAAAATTATAACAAATATTTTTTAGTACCTACAGGACTTTATCTGACCTTGACACTCATGACTTTCTTCCCTTGTTTACTTTACTTTTATTCCTGAAGAAAATAGAGCATTGAATGACAAAGAATGGCAGATGAATGTGAAGAGAACAAACTCTGTAACAGCTCATACAATTTCCCCTGAGCTTGAACATTGCAGCAAGAAGTCTGTCTAACCTTAGAATCTAATAAAGCTTCAAAGTATGCCTTTTGAGAACTTAGTAAATGGTTAACATAATCAGAAAGCCATTGTTGACTTCTAAGACACCAGAACACCGTGATAGACTGATACAAAAGGCTTTTCTCTCAATCGTTTTTCCTAGATGAGTCAACAGACCTTGTCACTCTCTCCGCTATTGTCGCATTGATTCACTTTCCTGCTCTGTTGTCTATCAATGCCATAATGAATCCGTGAAAGAGCTTTTGGATTGCTGAAGAACAAAGAGACTGGCACTTTGCAACCCAGACACTGCGTAGCTTAATTGAGTCTAAGTGTGAGGGATCCAAAAGTCCAAGTCAAGAAGGAAATGAAAAGAAAACTTTTGAGTGTTGCTGAAGAAATCCCATCTTAGATTACTGTTATAACCCAAGTGCTCTCCCGGCACTTACTTCGTGTTCTGCTTCATTTTCATCCTGCTACTATTAACTGTGTCTTTTGTGCTTATTGTTGTGTACTTAATTGATCAAAACCACACTGCAGTCAGTTTTGTTGCTTTTTACTCAATGAAAAGGATGGATTTAAAGTTAAGATGTGAAAAAACACTTACTAACCTGTGTCATCAGATGAACTATTCAATACATTTCACTAGTCAATCTCGGAAAGGGCCCATAGAAAGTGTTCGGTAATGGGCAGAACATGAGCCACTTCATACAACAAACTCCCATCAGAAGTGGAATGAAAATATCCTTTCTATACAGGATGTTGTAGTGTTGTTTGTTTTTCATTTAATAAAGAAATGTTGCCCACATCTGATAAAACTTCTACTGAAGCTGTTACCATCTATGCTAGTCTTGCTACAAGAAGTCACTTCCTGCTGTTGTTTCGCTTGTAGCTCCAACCTCTTCCTGCTTGAAAGGAAGCTTGCATGCTGCTTTGGGCTGCTCACAATTATTGTTATTGGAGCTCAGCAAGATGGAAATGCTTGATTCAATGGGCTCTAATTTCGTAGACCAGGCACAGGCGGGGTGCACCTGCCCTGTGCCGTGCCTGCGCCTCGCCAACGGGCTGTGTCCAGGGCATTTTGCAAGTTTCGTTCACGGCGCAGTCTGGTGCAGCGAGGCGCACCCACGCCTCCGTCTCTCCCACTGGCGCAAATGGCAGAGAGGGAGGAGAGTAGGCGTGAGTGGATTTAACACAGATGAGCGTAATCTTCACCAATCACATGAACGCCTCTCCTCACCTTTAAATGTGCCGCGGGCGAGGTGTAGTGACAATTTCACCTCGGTGGCAAAGAAGGTCAGAGCCGTTGTCACTTTTACAGCAACTGGGAGAGTGCAGAGGCCACCAGGCCGCGCATCAGAGGCCACGATGCGCGTCACCGTGTGGACCACCTTGCGGGACAGATGTAATCTGTTCCTGTGTCATAATAGGAGTACAAAATTAAGTGATAATTACATTTAAACACAGCAGCAGGCTAATCCATTTATCATGCTTGTGATCCACCTGCATTCCTGGTCTGTCCTTGCCAAATAGCAGAACCTTTGGTGAAAATATATCTCCTCCTCATCCTCCTTGCAATAATGTACTCCATCTTTTTAGATCACATTACGTAAAAAGATTAAAAGGGAGGAATATGGGCAAACACAGGTAGATCCTTAAGACACCGAGTAACTTGCATTTATTCAGCGAGTGTCTCTCTCTTTCTTCTTTTCTTTTGAATTTCATGAGATGAGAGAAGCCGGATACTCCCTATCGGATGATGTGGCTGTTTGTGGCTGGCTGAGAGATGTGAACTCGTTAGTTATGACAAACGTCTTTGATCTGACATCAGATGTGACGGGACAATTAATATAGTTAAAAATGTATATGCTGGTTCAGACGTTTACATTAAATAGTGGTTGCTTTGATTGTTTATTGCATTGAAATGTGCCTGACACTCTGGATACCTGCCTGTGAGGTTTTGCTGGTGTGTGCGCCGAGAATAGACCAGGTTGGAGCTGGCGAGCTTTCAGCACACCTTCCGCGCGTTTTTTTGGCACAAAATTGTCACTGTGTCAAGCTGAATCTTTCGACACCTCCCCCTGGTGCGCCGTCAGAACCATCTCAGCACAGCCGAGCTACCAAATTGCCAAATTGGCTGCGCACGGCGGTGCGCCGGACGAAATTACTACTGCGAGGGGTGCGCCAGGCTGCGCCACCCTGCGACACCCTGAGTTGCGCCAGGAAATTAGAGCCCAATGTCTGCAATCAGGCAGATCCATCTGCACTGCAAGGTTAAGCACCTACATTAGGGGTGGGCAGTTGGCAGCATATGGGTCATATGCAACTTCTATCCATACTCAAAGTGTCATGTGAGACATTTTTTTTTAAATATATATCTTGTTGTGTTTAATTATAATGCAGATATGGCATTTCTGACAATTCACCCTAAGTCACCACTACAATCCCCAAGAGTATAGACAAATTTATTGAATATAGGGATTAAAATATTTCAATAATCATCTCTGACTACAGGTAGATATTATTTCTTGTTTTATTAGTTACAAGAAATTAGTTGGCAACAGTGTGTTCACTCCATTGAAAAGGGAGCATCAATTAGCTTTAATTCTGTGTTCAGTTTAGGTTACTACTTGCAGTTGAGTTCAACAATGAAAAATGTTGATTATGTTGAAATTATGACTGTTGAATTAAGAGTGTCCCATAATTTGAAACAATTTGCTCCTTTGGTAGAGGAGATACAATTAAGGTGGTCCTCTTAGCAACCAAAGCTGACCATCTCAAACCTTTAATCATCAGCCACTATCAGCACAAAAACTGAGAATTGAAAAAAAATGTGCTAATATGTCATTTACTACGTTGAAAGCCCAAGTGATAAAGCGTCAGCAGCATGACAGGGAACTAATAAGAGTACAAAAACAGAGCAAGAACCAATTGTGAAGATCAAGCTATGGTGTAAAGCCATACTCTTGTGTTCCAGGGTGTGTAATAGGGCTGAACAATATTGAGTGAAAATGTTTTTACAATCTTAATTCCTCCTTCAATATAAATTGTGTGTTTAAGGCTATTTCCTGATAAATGCTGTGTCTTTTTATGTTAACAATGCCCTTACCAATGTCTCTTTGTTGGATATTCACAAAAGGCACATATATTAGTGTTTTTTGAATTATGATTTTTGCAAAAACACAAAAGGAAAAAAAATCTCTTTGAAGTCTCTCTTTGACATGGTCATTTTTCAAACTGTAACAGCACTGTATCTACAATGACCATTATCTGTAGCTTATACATTTAAGAACTGATTTAGCTTGGTGCAGCTACAATTTCGTGCCAAAACACTGTGGGGAAGGTGCGCTGAAAGCTTGCCAGCTCCAGCCTGGTCTATTCTCGGCGCAGGCGAAGCGCACCCGGTGCAGTGGTAATTTGGCTGACAGGCGCACAGTGCGCATACGTCACCAAAACTTCTCAGGCAGGTATCCAGAGTATCAGACACATTTCAATGCAATACACAATCACAGCAACCACTTTTTAATGTAACCGTCTGAACCAGCATATACATTTGTATCTATATTAATTGTCCCGTCACATTTGATGTCAGATCAAAGACGTTTGTCAAAATGGAAACTCAACCTGACAGCTGCTGGAAGAGTGACGCAAACTAACGAATTCACATCTCTCAAGCCAACCACAAATAGCCACATCATCACAACAAATTCAAAAGAAAAGAAAAAAGAGAGAGACGCTCACTGAATAAATGTAAGTCACTTGGTGACTCGGCCCCTGCACTCTCTCATTTGCTGTAAAAGTGACAGCCGCTCTGACCTTCTCCGCCACTGAGGTGAAATTGTCACTGCGACTCGCCCGCAGCGCATTAAAGGCGAGGAGAGGCGTTCATTTGATTGGTGAGGATTACACTTGGCTGTGTTAAACCCACTCACGCCTTCTCTCCTCCCTCTCTGCCACTTGCGCCGGTGGGAGGGATGGAGGCTTGGGTGCGCCTCGCTGCGCCGGACTGCACCATGCACGAAACTTGAAAAATGCAGCGCGGCGCAGGCGCAGCGCAGCGCAGCACAGCACCTGGTCTACGAAATTAGAGCCCAATGACTCTCTGCCATGCTTTCTGAGAAAGCCATCTGATGGTAATATCTGACAGACTTTTACTTTACAGACAGTATATACTGAAGGAAACAAGAATGCTGTTGTTTTGACCTCCATCAAACAACACACAAATGGCAGCATGACCAGCTTTGGGTCAATGAACTATAATTCCATGTCCTGAAATGTGACTGTTGTTCATGCTCACATTACATATGTGATGTTAAAGCAATATATTGTTCAGACTTATAGTATAGGGTGTCAGTTGTAAATTTTAGGGTCTGCTCTTATTATTTCATTTAGTTACTGAACAAACGAAAACACAATAAGTAACTTTGTTGGGAAATTTGGCTATCTTTTAAGGGAAATCCTCATACTGTAAATGAACCAAGACATCTGGTCCTTGTTCCAGTAAATGAAAAAAATGTCTGCTTTCTGTTAGTATTGTAAGGATGAGGCACCATTCAAACTGACAATTAACTGGTGGTAGTCTGGACAGATGATTTGAAATGTGGCTTTTGAGATAGGGGCTGGGCTCAACATTTTTTAGCTGAATGGCAGTATTCAATACGTACTGTATGTATCCAAACAGAATCGAAGCTCAAAGGGCTGTAAAGCCTTGAGGTTATGGGCTATAGCCCACCATTTGACCTCATCATCATATTGTAATTTGTGTTGCTAATGTAAAACATGAAACAGATTCAACGTGCTCAAACTTTTTTGCCATCTGTTTTGGCATTCTCAACAACAAACATCATTCTGCTGCTCATCTTACACCACAGCATTCACACCAAGCGAGTGAATGTCATACACCCCTCAAAGTGTCTTCTCCCTGTCACAGCTCCCTTTATCCACATTAATCCAATGATTCTATTGAAAGTTTAAGAAGAACCACAATAAATCTCCCCACAAGGAAACAGATTCATTGCATAACTGACCTGAGAAACCTGCAGAATGAAAGCATTCTTATGAACAAGGGGAGTTTCTCCACAGCGGAGACAAACTAAAGCTTTAACTCTGAGAGGCACAGACAGTAGAGTAACTGGTAGGTTTCTGTCTTTTCTGTGAATATTTGACCACTGTGGACACACATACAAGCTGGATTAAGGTAAATATGACTGTATTAACCATTTTCTGTCTGTTTTGGTGAGAAATGTGCTTCCAGTTTGAAGCTCTGACTTAACAACATGCACACTGACATTAAAACAACCATTTTTTAATTTTATTGTCCATCAAACATTCTGCCAGCTTCCACGTCATAGAAAGTTTCTAAAGAGGTCTCAAAAGGATCTTTTTTATAACCTTGCAGTGCAGCTTGATTTTCCTGATTGAATGTCTTTATTTAAGCAGAGCCATCTTGCCAAGCTCCAAGTCAGAATGATTGGGCTCAGTCTGCAGAGGCACTGCCCAATCAGTCCTCCATTGTTTGATAAGGAAAGAGAGGAGGCCTATGAGCTTGATGACAGCCAGAGGGAGATGACAGCCTTAGATTAGGACAATAGCATTGATGCTTCCTGTGTTAGTAGCAATCTTATCAGAACATGACAACATGTCTTCATTGGCCATGCCGTACTGAAGTAGTGCATGAACAAAGTGGCTTGGTGGTGGCAAAGTAAGTTATTGGTAATACCTTCAGTGTAGCTGCAATCACCTTCCATCTTTCCTCTGGCTTGTTTTCACCTAAAACTCTTTAAAGTACGCATAGATGGTGACCCCATGTGCAGCATTATATAACGAGCTTGGATTAGGCATCTTTTTGCCCAGACAGAGACCTTATCTCTCCTATTGCTGCCAATGTACAGTTTCATGCCATGTATCTCATACAATCCTGAAAAATCCCGAACTATGCCTTTAAGATAAGTTCAGTTGGGCCCTCTGTGTGAAAATGTATCAGCAGAAGTGGATTTATGATATGCTGTGAGTCCAACTTGATACATAAAACAAAAGCATCTCTTAGCCAATCAAGAGTTTAGAATAATCAAGGGGAATTTTTCTCTAAGATTAAAAGTGAAAGGATGAGAATTCACTGTGCACACATGAAACCATTTGCTGTGTGGGTAGAAGGCCCTAAGTGGATGAACACAGTAAATGTCATGGAACAAAACGGCCATGATGAATAATCTGCGGTGCTGCTTGTCCTAGCCGTGCCAACCTGCAGGTGTTTTCTGATGAATCACATCTCCTGCTGCAACACCAATACTCCGGACTCCTGGTGGGCCATTATCAACAACAAGCATTGTGTAAGATCTGGCAGGGAAGGAAATTGTTCATGCCAAACGCTTATCAGGATTAGTTGACATTTATAATCACCATTCAATCTCAAAATAAATGTCCAATCACGTTCAATCAACACACTAAGGTAGTCATAAACCTCACAATTTCCATCACTTACTCTTGATTATGATGCTGTTGCCTCTGGTTAATCGGTTTATTTTTTCTACCTGCTCGAAGCGGCTGTTTCTGGCTGTGGCAAATGATTCCTCCATCAACCACCTCAGCCTCCTCCTGTTCAAGTATCTCATTAGCATTTTTGGGGATGGCATTTCTTTCCCAGTGCATTATGCATACTCCATATCTCTCTGATATTGGCCCGCTGGGCTCTGCTTTCTGCAGCGCTTCAGGGTTTTATTGCGCTCCCCGCTGAATCTTATCGATGCCTGTTGGATCATTGGGGGGCTCCCTCAATAGCAAGAGTGCATTCTGCCAAACAAAAGTGTATCACCATTTGTTGCGGCAAATGGTCCGATTCTGTGACACAAATGTCTCAGATAGAAATGAGGTGAAGCATGGTTACAGCTGTACAGGCCAGTAGGGGAGGTGTAATGGTTTCTGGGCCATTTAGTCGGTATATGGTGGCTCTTTTAATGGCTACAGTGCAATGCCTTAATGCCAGAGCACACCTTAACATAGCAGCCAGATACAGCCATTCATAGTAATCATGTACCTGCATGGGGATGATGGGTATATTGAGGGAGATAATAACCCCTGCCAGAGTGACAGGACTGTCCAGAAATGCTTGATGGGAGACACATTTAATGACATGGACACCACAGTAACCCAATACTAGTCTCTTTGGGGTTCACTGAAATGTAGCATGAGTAGAGAAGAGCATCAGCCTTAAGCTAGGTGTGCAGTGTGCCATATCAAGCAGAGGAGTATAAGTGTCAGTCATATTGTCATCTCACACTGTGTGGCTGAGTTGTTTGCAACCACAACCAACACTCACAATATATGAAGTCACATTATAATATCCTATGGTCAGACTTTGGGATGGTAATCGAAAACCAATTCCAATTGAGGAACAATTAATACCTTCAGGAATCGATATTATTTGTCCATAGGTTCAACAACACCCCTGTTAATTCCTCCAATTTTCTTCAGTATTCTTTACAAATCAAGGATGTCACACTCTCATCTGAGTCAGTCAGGAGAAACAATAGAGAAGAAGTTAAAGTCAATCCTGGCAGCTTAGTTTAATACAGTATGATGCTAATTGCACAACATCAAGTGTCTGTGTCTATGTGATTTCAAGCATGGTTGGAAACACCTGCAACTTGCAGAAGCATGTCTATGCAGCACTGCCTTAAATATCAGAATTGTTGTGTGTGTGACATTGTCGTCACCAAAATCTTGTGTAGGCCGTTTTTTTACACACAAAAACCCACATGAATCTATAAGAGAATCAATAAAGAATCTCAGAATTCATTATTTCATTGGTATCAATAACATTGTATCAATTCCATCCCTAGTCAGACAAGACTCCCCTGCTTGTATAGTATGAGTGAAATAAGAGCTTAAAACCATTGCTAGAAGTCAAAATCGGTTAAACAGATCGTTTAATAAGTCACATCCAAGACATGATGTTTTATTTTAACTAAAGTGCATCATGTTGATCGCAGAGCACAATGTTAATTGTGTGAATGCAGTATCCCTGCTACTGTTGCTCGCTCCAGCTTCAAGGAAATGTGTACTCAAATACGTCTTTTAAAAATGTTCCCCAAATGTTCCCACGACAGCAGGAAGTGACTGCTTAAATAGAGATTAGCATAGATGCTAACAGCTCCAGGAGCAGCTTTGTCAGATCTGGCCCACATTTCTTTATTAAATTAAAAACATATAACAACACTGACACTATTGCTTGATAGAAAGGATATTTATGATCCAGTGTGGCTCGGGTTTTGTATTTCACATTGCGGTAGTTGTGTCCATCGATACATTATCTGATTGGCTCGTAATGAATCTGATTGACAGAATAATTCCCCAGGGGATTAGGGAGATATATTGAATGATCCAACTCAGCGGGACTGACACAAAGGGGCTTATTGGCATGCCAAAATCCAATATCTGAGTGTTTTTTTTTTTTGACGAGCCTTGAAAAATTGTTTCAAGGGACATCTGAGACCAGTGCAAACACATGAGGAATAAGTTTAACGCGAGTCCTTAAAAATGTCAACCCAACTCAAGGATGAGCTGATAAAACTTAAAGTTTCAAGGTTGAAAGCCAGAGTTATTTGACCTCTTGCTTTGGAACATGATATTTCAAGAACACCCATGAATGATTTTGGCATTTTTTCTTGAAACTTAAAATATAAAGGGCCAATTCTGCCATAGCAAGGCCAAGAGTAAAGAATAATATACCTTAAAACCTTTATTGGTTTACAAGCTCATCAGACCTGGTGAAGTTGCTCTTGCTTCAGTGCTATTTGCAAAGAAATTATTAAAATGTTTTGAATGTCATTGCATTGTTTTTATCTAGTTTTAACACTATCCTAATTTGTTTGGAAACAGAGCTCTGACTTTCCTTAAAATTAAAAGAAATACATATCCAACTATTGTAGGTTACATGAGGAGTTTAACAGTTCACAGATTTGAATGACAGGGTTAGCTCATTCAAGGCTGGTAAATTAAGGGGGGAATGCAAAACAATGTCACACTACTAACATTTTTTGTAAGAATAGAAAAAATGGATAAAAATCTGCCCAAAGGCCATCTTTATTCAATGAATATTAAAATGGTCATTCACAGTGAATTTTAACACCAGTTCAAAAGTCTTCGAAAAACTTGCAGAGAGGCAAGTTAGTCTTCAGTGCAAAAGATATGAGGACTGATATGAGGACTGAAAGACTTGTTTAATTTTCTTCTGCCATTGAAACATCCAACCGTGTAATTGGGAATTTTTTTTTCTTTTGTCTGCTATTTTTCTCAGTGATACCTTTGATAAATACAATGCTGAATCCATAACTAGTGATGAATCATGCCTCATTCCTTTATGCAGACAGTACAGGAGATATTCCCTCTAATTTCCATTTATTTTGAAATCATACAATACGGACTTATAGGTTAGCGATGCATTGACAATACCAGCCTTTGTTCATTTTACAACACTTCTGTTTGATAAATCCCTGCGAAGTTAAGTATTCAGTGCTGTAGAAACTTTACATTGTTTGCTTTTGTCTGCCAAATTTGAATAAAGAATGAGTGTAACTTTGAAATAGACTGAAGAACCACTGAGTCATTCAAAAGTTTCCCCTCATTAAAGTACCCTCAACTTTTAATATATAGCCTGAGGTCTCACAGGCTGGTCTGTTTTGGAATTTTACCGGAGTCCTCCAAGTTCCTTTTTCAAGTTTGTCCTTGGCTTAATGTGATGCAGACAGTATTTGATAAACACTATTTAATCATTTCTCTAAAAGATCACTTTAAACTTTGTTTCAGGCCTGTCAGAGCCAACAACTTTTGGAACGTTCTCAGGAAAAGATGTCCCGTCACAGATTGCCTCAAACGGACACATCATGAGACTGGAATTTCAATCTGATCACTCGAATACTGGAAAAGGCTTCAATATCAGCTACACCAGTAAGTACAACCTATTCTTCCCTTTTCAATTCTGCCTTTTGGTCTTTTAGTTAAGTCTTCTGAGGTGTGAAACTTTTAATATTCTGGCATTTCTGTACCAGCCCATAGCATGTATGTAATCAGACATCATCATGCTAAACCAGTTGTGTAACCATGAGGTTATCTTCATGTTAGGCCTACTGCTGAATTTCCATTATGTTTAAATCCTACTGTTTCAGCTGAATTGCATGTGCCTTTAAACTAGTCACACTGTACCATTTGCTTAATCCAGCAGATAAAGTTTTTGGCTCTCCATAAGCCTGCACTAGACAGCCTTTCATTGAATGTTCTGCTTTGGTGTCTCTTTTAATGCAAATGAGCTCCCTCTTACCCTGCCCTTTCCTCATGGCTGTGGGATCTATGGTTTGAGATACCAGCTTCAGGGATGACATTATCTCCCTGTGTTGTCATAATGAGTCTAGATCCTGGACAGACCATCAGAATTCATGTTTCATACGTACAGTATATGGACCACTAACAAACGACTAGGTTCACTTGTTTGACATTTAACAGGTCTGTAGATACTCAGGATAACCAAATATATGTACAAAAATACTGGAAAGTTAGGTTTTCATGATATGCCTACTTAGTTAAAAAATATATATGGAAAGGGCTTGGAGGGGATAAAGACAAAACTCACACATACCGTTATGCTGCCCCTATCTGTGACAATATTTAACATATTTAGTTGCCAGCCATAATTATCTGGCAAAAGAAATTCACTTTTTACAAAACTATTGCGTTACAGTTGTGCCTTATTGGTGGATTGGATTTTACCGCCAAAATTTGGCTACCGGCTGCTGTTGTGTTCTGCATTGTTAAAACTGGTGCCACATATGACCTCTACCTCCAGATCAGTCATTTGAAATGAACAGAAATACTTTTGATGGAATATTGTTTAAAGGTTGCTTTTAACAATATTACATTAATATTGTATTTCTAAAAGTATTTCTGTTGTTAGATAGATCAGCTTTGTTTGAGTTAGTTATATGCCTTGCAAGCTTTTTTTCCACTCAACAGTCATTGCATTTAGGTTATCTTGGCAACAACCAAGATTTGCCATAAAATTTGAAATAAAAGCTCCTGTTATACTCCTTGACAGGTTATGAACTTGTGAGGAATAAAGCTGTTAAAAGGTGGAGCTACTGGCCTGGTCAGCATCTTGATGCATGCCACCATCCGTTACCCAGACACCACTGTTTCCAGCAATGCTTTTTAACAATATCCAGAGTTTTAGATAGGATAAAGGGCCAAGATGCTGAATGGTAAATGGACCTGATCCAGTGTCGCCCTTTTACACTGCAGGTCACATCTACCCATTCACAGCGATTTCCTCTCACATGCACTCACTGATGCTTATGAGTTGTTACATAAGATGCGTCAGTATGAACCTGCATGCCCTTTCATACCCATTCATACACCAGTGACACGGCAATGAAAGCAACTTAGGGTTATGTGTCTTCCCCAAGGACACATCGACATGTGACAGTCAGAACTGGACTCAAACCCTCAACCCTGTGATTGATGCTAGAATGTAATATCAGACTAAGCCACTGACACCCCAGGAAAAATAGTTCAGAATGTCATAGATACTGGCTACACTGGTATATTGGATGCATCTCATTATTTAGATCACAACAAATGATTTTTAATGCCTGTTTTATGTCCAACAGGTTTTGGGTTATTGTGATTTATTCATGATAACAAGAAGCAGATTTCTAGGGTCATAGCAAGTTAATAACAGGAGGATGCTGCTCTGATATGCTATACTACTCAGTTTATCACAGATAAAATCTATGATATGTTTTAATCAAAAATTCCCTACCCGGTCAGTCAAAGTGTATTCTTTCAGTACTGCTTCCTTTTTCACCTGTACATACAATGAGGATTAATGGATGTAAAGACTCTCATTAATTATGTATACTTACTATGACAACCAGCCATGACCTGAATGACTGACATGAGGCTAACAAGATAATGAAAAAACGTCACTTTACTCTTTGTCGTCTGCAAAAAAACATTACAGTCTATAATACTCTGTAGCATTTATGTCTGCCTACTGAAGCTCATTAGTTAAGTCATTTTCTAAATACCAGGCTTTTAAGGGTTTCAGGCACATAATTGAAGTATCAGCTGACATCTCATAATATGCACTAAAGGCCATTGGAGCCCACATATTAAACACAGTAATTGGTCTGGTTGAAAAGGTCCCATTATACTCTACCCAAAACTTAATAATACTACAATTATTAATACAACATCTCTGAATACGGCTAAAGTTCACTTTCTCCCGGCAAGGATTGTGTCTTTCTGCCTGGCTGATCATCTGATTTCATGTCTTAAACATGCTTAGCCCGGTTAAGCTTGTCCCATTGTCAGCTTTGAACCAGCCCGTGTATTTATCTGCTCTAAGCTGAACTGGTTCTGCATCGGTGGCTCTCATTAATTCTCTGGGATCTCTGTGCAGTTTTGCACCATTTCACACACTGCCTGCAGATGACCTTGGCTCTGACTTTTCAGAGGGATGACTTTCAACAAACCAATGTACGTAATGATTTATCCCCTTTTTAGAACCAAGGCACTTTTTAAAGGTATACATATTGTTTTACACAATCTTTGAACTTTTTATTTTTCATTCTCATCTTAGTTCAAATGGTTTTCTGGTCTTTTAAGACAGAAATCACTAGTACCTCAGAGCTCCTCTTCAGTTCAACCTTTTATATGCTGTTTATGTGTCAACTGTAAATCCATATATCTTCACAAATTGTGCATCTTTAGCTGCTGCTCCCAGCTCCGTCTTGATATCTAATCCTTAATACTTGAAATATAAAAAACTTTTAAATTTTACATTTTAAAGTAAAAGGTAAATGGACTTGAGCTTATACAGCTTTTTTGAGTCTTTGATTTCTCAAAGCAGGTTTAAACTGCAGGTCTCATCTACCTATTCACACCCATTCACTTTCACATTCACTCACTGATGGTTGAGATTCTATGTCAGTTGTCCATCAGTGTCAACTAACACATTCAATCCCTTTCATACCCACATGCTACTGATGCAGCAGTGGCGTGTTAATTTAGAGTTAAGTGTCTTCCTCAAAGACACTTCACCAAGTGACAGCAACCTTCAATTAACAGCCAAACACACTATTATACTGCGCCACTGACCTCTTGTGTGAAACACATATGCTAGTCTAAAACAACACATTCAGACTGTGAATGCACGATAATGGTTTAGAGTTCACTTGAGTGCTTGTATTTCCTCATGTCCTCAAGTGCAGCATTATATTTGTATTTTTACCATTAAAAGCATGTTGCACTTGAACCTGATTATGGCTCACCTCATTGTCTGTGGCAGCTCGGTGGCTCATGAGTACTTAAGATCCCCTGTATTTATTAGATAACAAGTGAGGGTAATGTAACCAGGGAACTTTAGATGTCCCAAGATGCAAAACATCAAAACTGCCAAATATTATAATTACTACACACAAAAGTTGTGTTTGATCAAGTCTGCAGTATACAATAATTACTTTTAAGCCTTTATGACTATCATTATATTCTCAAAAGCCTGTTCAGCTCAGTCTGTAGCGTCTGTAATCAAGTAGATCCATCTTGCCAAACTCCAATCTACGGCGATTTTGAGTGGCCCAAAGCAGCATGGCCCAATGAGCGTCCTTTAAAATAGGAAGAGGTGTGAGCTATGAGCAAGATGACAGCAGAAGGTGACTGCTAGTATGGAGATTAGCATAGATGCTAACAGGTTCAGTAGCAGTTTTATCAGATCTGGTACATATTTCTTTATAAAATTGAAAACAAACAACAACACTGACACCATTTCTTGACAGGATATTTTGCTCCACTTTCGAGGCAACAAAGTTTGTTCTACGAAGTGGCTCAGGTTTTGTGTTTCACGCCACTGCAGTTTTCAGTCTTTAGAGCAGACAAGCATTGCTGTGGGAGGGATTGCGTGACACACACAACAGGACAAGCAGGGCATGCAGTACTGTGCTTGTCTAATTATCATTATTCTGTGTTTGTGGTCGTGGGAGGCTTTAATCATAATTGAAACTCAATTAATCACCCAGCACTAATAAGCAGTATAGATAGTAGATGGATGAATATTTAACAGTTTACCAAAAACTTGAAGAGGCTCTGATTTGCAAGACTCTGCAAAGATCAGTGCAATGCAACCCAACAACAAATCAAAGATAACATTAATTCTGATCAATGTTTAATTATTATTTTGCTGTCAATGATAACCATGTCGACAACCTTCCTTCTGTTGTAGTTATTAATTCTTTATTTGAACAAGCCTTTTTTCAAACAACCATGTCACTGTAGCCAAACATGGAAACAAAGAAATAATCTTTTTTTTTTTTTTTTTTTACCAATGTTCAGAATCGAAATGACCAAAATTAAAAGTGAAATGATATTTCCAAGTTTCCTTAAACATCTATGAATCAGTATGAACAAATTATACCCCACTTTGCTAGTTTTTGTTTCTGCAAAAGCCACATCAGGGTGCATAGTGACCTTGTTGAACATGGAGCAAAGTCAGCATGGAGAATCTACAGAGAGTAACCCAGATGCAAGACACTATTAGAAAATATATAAATAGGCTTTCTTCACCCCTTTATAAAGTCGTAAAATGTCAGTACAAATAGACCTTTTGTACAATGTCATGCCTTGAAGTTGGGGCTTTATTAAAAGGTACATTTCAGCATGTTGTGGTACAAGTTAGAGGTCAATGCTTTATCTCCCTGTCTCTCTTTGTCTCTCGACCCAAATCCCATTATTCAGATATTTATTTCTTATTTTCTAGTCCCTCAAATCAAATCATGTAGATCCCCGTCTGTCACTCTCACTCAGGCTTCTTATTTGTTTCATTTTTAAAATAACTCCTCACACAACCTTGTCTCACACTTTCTTTGTCCAAAATAATCACAGCAATTTTCTCACCCTGCACTTTCTCGTTTTATGATTCATCATGTGATAGAAGTGTCTCTTCTCTTTTCATCCTTCATCAGATATTCATGGTCATTTACTTCATGAAAATTGTATGCAACATTTATTTGCTCTGCATGCATTTTTGAACATATGCACTTCGTATGTAAATGAAATCATTTCCATGTTCTTAAGTGTGTGTGGTATATGTGCATATTCATTGTGCAGATGTACCTGTCCTCTCCCTCCTTTACTCTTGTTCTCATTTTTCTGCACCCTGCTTCTCTCTCAGCGCTCATTTCCTCTCCATCAGCAGCTAATCAACCTGAGACATGTCCAATCACTGGCTGTGCTTTGGTCAGGATCAGGTTAATCTCTGGAGTAAGGCTAACATAAGCTCAACATGACAGGGTAAAATCCACCTCAATATAATTTCATTCTCATATTTCCATATCAGTGGAGACGCTACATTTACAGAAAGTGATGTAGCCCTGTTCTTACTCTCATTGAACAGTTTTACCCACATTAAAAAGGACATATCATGAGAAACACATTAAGAATATTTGCCCATATACTGTGTTTGTGTATCTTAAGTATCTACCAACCCAGTCCTTTCATTTAAATGATTGATTCAGTAAAGGCTGGTAAAACATATAAGGTGTACAATTGAAGTAAGAATTCCATTAGCAAGAAATTATGGATTGAAAAGGGGAAGTAGACTTGCTTATTATTTTTAAAGAAGTTATTGTTTCTTGCATTTCTTTTGAATGATGATTAAATATCAAAAGCAGGGTGCATGGATGAAAGAGTATGATCATTTTTGTCTGTTTTAAGTTGTGTTTTCTCATATTAAGTCAAGATATTGTCATAGACAATGTCTGTCCTTCTGAATGATGTAACTGTAGCAGAAAATAAACTCAACAGATCCATTAGTAATGATTTATTTATGTCAGATTTGAGTAGCAGATTGGCTCCAACTACCCAACTGGCAGTTAAAGAGGTCATAGTATGTTTTTGTGTGTTTCATGTCCCTTCTGCATGATAGAGTACCTCTATGTGCAAAATAATAAATAAAGTACGTTGTCTCAGTACTTCTTCCTCTACTTCTGTGAACAGCTGCTTAAATCACCCATATTGTGAGTTTTTGAGTTCTCTATGTGCTTTAATGCATTAAACATATCTTGCTCACATAATAGAGCACTTCTATGAACAAGACAAAATATCAGTGGCATCAAGATGTCTCCCCGGCCATCCTTTTATGGTGCCAGTAGCTGCTTGAAACAAGTCTTGCCCCTGGCCTTCGGAGTAGACCTACAGCTGTGTGTCATCATCAGTCAAACCGTGGCCTAACTGAACATGACACGAGTGAGTGTCAGCTACAAAATCAGGCATGGAATCTTATGTGAATGTCTCATCTGCCCACGTGCAACATGGCACAATGCTGCATGATGTTTTTGCCTCAACGTCCTGTATCTGTTTTTTTCCCTCTGTCGATGCCGACGAGTAGCAGGAAAATACATTTTCTGGCAAGATGCAGGAGGGATTTTCTTGGTTTTCTTTGACTTCTCTCACTGAGCAGAGTTTGTTTATCTGTTTAACATAGTAAGGATAGCATTCATCTATTTTGGCGAGTGAAAAGATTTACTTTTTCAGAATTAAGGAGAAACTTTGTTTGGCTGTATATTTATGAGCCTTTTGAGCCCACCCCTCATCAGTACAAAGCACTTCACATCCATTTCTCCAGCTGTCCAATCAAAGCACTTGATGAACTGTTAAAAAGGGGAAACACAGGGCATAGTAACAGATGCCATGTAGGCAGAGGTTGTGCCATGCAACGTCACATCTGAAGCTTGCATTCATTTTGGACACAGTGTATGCCTGTTGGCTCATGGTAGCAAGCCCACTGCATAGCAGAGGCATTAGAATGAATGCAGAGTTGTTGACAATATACAGAGCAGTGCTGAACTGACCAATTACCACAGAGTAGACCTGTCAGGTAATAAGAGACAGGGCCCAAGTGGGGAAGGGGACCTTAAAATCATCTCAGACTGACTGAGAAAGAATGTGAAAACTAGACAGATTTTGAAGATAAGCTTTTGTGAGCATACTCCTAACAGTCTTCAAAAATGTATATACGAATCACAGTTCAGGCCATATACAGACTCTTTGTATTGGTTGATTTCCCCTGTATTTGCCGAAGAAAACAGGATTATGTTGTTCAAACATGACTTGTTGAGTGATCAGATAACTCCTGAAGTCAGACAACAACTGGTTACTTAGTGTGTATGTATAAAGACTCCTTAAATTAATGCTTCTTACCTTGTATGTCCACCATTGTTGTTCACATCCATTGACGTTTGATTGATACCCATAATTACTGAAAGAAGCACAATACAGGTGTTCGGTCACAGGTAAAAGATGAGAAAAGCAGTAAGTCATATCACTTTAAGATATATATATATAAACGCTTAGGAGTATTTAAATACCCTGCATTTTTAACCACTCTGTTTTATACATCATACTTTATTAGCCTCTACTAAAACCTTTCTTTTTTGTTGTCTTTCTGAAGCATTTGGTCAGAATGAATGTCACGACCCTGGAGTTCCCATCAACGGTCAGAGATATGGCGACCAGTTTCAACTTGGAAGTTCTGTGGCTTTTCGCTGTGATCAAGGATTCATAAGGACACAGGTAAACTGCCTATATTTCCTGTAACTTGTTGTCACTCAAACAAACGTTAAGTTCATTCATGACATTTTGAGATAGTAGCATGCATATAATATTCCTGATGGGGTTTATTCATATATAGTCAGAATGACAAAAACACCATAAATGTCTATAAACTAATCAAGTAAATTGATAAAAGTATTCTATAAAATTGAAGTCTTTGGTTTATGAACACAGTTCAAACTAGGTAATTGAACAGATAGCTGTCTCATATTCTGTCTGATATTCTGTCTTAACAGTAATGCAGCAAATCCACCAAAGCTTCATTTGATGGTCACTGCCTGAATGCCCTTAAACTTGGATGTAAAAAAAGGGCATTGAATGAACATTGTGGAATGAGGAAATAGCAATGATGGCTGCCAGTAGGAACATTAGTTAAGCAGTATTATGATCTGAATTTTTGAGATTATGTTGTATTAAATCTGTCGGGTTGCAATCACATATAACACTTGGCTAAAAAGGAAGTAGAAAAAAATCAAAAATTATCATTAAAATGTAATAAGGGATAAATATTCATTTTTTTACACTTTTTGTCTTGTCAGTGGGTCATTTACAGAGGCATCAGCATTCATTTCAGTCTATTTCATCACTAGCTTAAGCCCCCAACAGCTGCTTTAAAGGAAGTTACATGACTGTGTATTGATGTGTTTACAGGGCTCTGACCAGGTGACTTGCATCATCCAGGATGGAAATGTTGTTTGGTCTGCGGCTGTGCCTCGATGTGAAGGTAAAAAAACATGCAAACCGTGTTTATCCCAAAGATTGTGTTATCATTGGAAATGTTCCACTTTCCAGCACATAAAGTGACTAAACATTTAAGTGTTGGACTCTTTGAATGTGCTTGGATTTGTATAAACTTCCTCCTCTAATTACTTTAGCCTCCAGCCACCCTTCTCTGCTATTCAGCCTGGTTGCTATGTTTGAGTCTCTTTTAACAATAATGTAAAATGAGAATGGCACAAGCTCTCCTGAACACACGTTCAGGTTGGATATGCTCATTATTTGCAGATTTACAAAGATGTTTTCATTGTGTGCAGATAAGCTAATATGTTGGAGTCAAAATGCGAGGATAGTGGATTTGTGCCTGTTCTGATCATTTTTTTAGGTGAATGGAAAGCAGGGTATTGCAAGTATTTTTCATACCCTCTACCCTGATGATATTGTCTTCAATAGGGGTTACTGACCATTGGGTTGACTGATACTGAGCCATCAATTATCTGGTACTGGGCCATGCAGGGGTACAAATGACAATTTTTACCCACTTTTGACTTTTGAATCCCTTCATGGTGTTTTATTTAGAAAAATAATCAGATCCTCACACATCTGCCTGTATGTATTGACAGTCAAGATTTGACACAAAGAGGCCGTCTGTCTCTGGTATAGCTGTGACTAAAAGAGTAAGTCCTGAGTTCATATCGCCCTTTCACTTGTGTCATCCAGAGGTTTCATGAGTACAGTTGTAAATAAACAGGGCTATGTGCCACATGTGTTCATGGAGGGTAGCCAGGACACTAGAGGGAGAGCATGAAAGCGAGGCTATATACAACAATTTGTGCAGGATGTAAACTCAGGGTGTGAGTTTGGAAAATTGTTAAAAGTTGATCAACTGAACAAGCAAAAATAAAGGCCTTAAAAACTATAAAATGCAGAGTTATATGCAGTTTTATGGCTGATTCTCAATTTCTATGTTCATTTAAAGAGATTATAAGCCGTATTTTTTCATACACTTGATAATTTAATTTGGGGAAGATTTCTTTATGTATTGAAGCTGTTGGACACAAGCTTTCTATATCCATTTTTTTTTTAATTATTTTAATTTATTTTTTCTACAAACAGTGCTATTGGTCAAAATGGAAAACACGGTCAGAGTTGCATGCACACTTGGTTTACTTTATTTTCTGCATGCCAGAACATAACACTCGGGTGTGATCCTGTAATTTGTCATTTGGTGACTTTCAGGCAAATTCATTCCTAGATGTTTTAAGACATGTTGGAGCCAGATAAAGGTCTGTAGTAAAGAAAAGCAGGGGGCTCACTGGTCTTCAATGACATTAAAGATGGGATGGCAAAAACACTCTAGCTGAGACGAGCTGACACGCTGGACAGGGAAGGGATTTATTTTGAGATTTTTTTTTTTTTTTTAAATGGGACAGTAGGGTTGGTGTCAACACATAGAAACAAGAAACAGACATCTGTGATAGGGATAAAAACATGCAAAGCATATCAAAAGACATACAGTCATACAGACTAAAACGTCATACAGTCCAAAAGAAAAACGGCCGTGAGTTGGGGGACCAAGGGAATTATTCACTATGAATGATAAAGTGCTGGTGTGCTAACTAAAGTGCCAAATGCTGAAGTGCAGATTACCAGCTGCCTGGGAGTTCTTGTCCTCATTGTATTGCACATTGCCCAATATTGCACAGGAATATAAAGTGCACATTGCATTGCACATTACCCTACTTTCTCCTGTGCATCCCATCCAGGAACACCACCTCCTAAGTGTGCACAGAATGGCTAAAAGAAAGTCATTTTCTATGGGTTGCTGAAAGTCTGGAGTTATGAGAGCAATCAAAAGGGCAAAGGTTTTACCTACTTGAGAACAGAAGAAGTGGTAACACAGAGAGATAAGCCAGTGCAAATTATATCACAGAAAGAGCAATGGATAATATACAGATCATGAACTCCGTGTCTCAAAATTTGCTCAAGGCTGATCTGCGTATTGTGGCGTGGCCCTGAATGAAAAAGCAACGATATCTAAACTTAGCCAAAGCTTATTCTTTCATTTTCATAATAGAGGTTTTTGGTCTGTAAGTGTTGATCATAAATTAGTGTCAAGGTGTGCCAGATTTGCTGCTGCAGCCTTCTGAGTCAAACAAAAAGAGGCTCTTTGGCTTTATTTGACACATAAAACGTACTTGATTCCTCCTGTAAATTAGCATGCTTTAACTAGTTCTTTCTCAATCATGTGCAACTCAAAATAGTTTACAGTGGCACAAGGTTGGCACAAAGGGAAAGCAAACGTTTCTGTATGAAAATCAGTAAATTCAGAAAGGATTAGAGAGCTAAAAGAAATTAAGCAGATGATGAATCTGGTAACTGGATGTAATATGAGTCATGTGCTGCTGCCATAACACAGATACAAGAAAACCTGATTAATTCCTCTCTCTCCTGTCATTGTTTGTGTGTTTATTTCCCCACAGCTCCATGCGGAGGCCACCTCACAGCACCTACGGGTGTTCTGCTGTCTCCTGGATGGCCTTCCTTTTATAAAGACTCTCTAAACTGCCAGTGGGTGATTGAAGCCCAGCCAGACCATGCTGTGAAGATACACTTTGACAGGTGAGTTATTAGATTATCAAGGCAAGGACATGATTTGTCTGTTTTTTTTTTCCAAGTTGCCTCATCAGTAACTCAGGGTATTCTCAGATTCATTGGATTTTTATCATATAGTCCCAAAAAAGTGGTTTCAGCTTGTACATAATTTAGTAAGTCAGTCTTTAGGTGGCTGCGGTGAGTCTTTTAGAGACACTTTAACATAGTCAGATATAAATGTGGTCTGTGAGTTACTGCTGCAGTAAATCATTAATGTTGGCTTTTTGCACTTTTTTCTGGAAACCAGCCACGAGCAGATGCAGCGTAGCCTGAAATTGCTATCAGTGAAATTTGTCTTTTTGGGAAGTTATGTAAAGGCCAAGTTATCTTCATCGCCTACGAGGCATTTAATTTGTGTATGCAAATGTCTGAGATGGAGGGAAGTTAATTGTTCAGCAGAGTGGTCAGATATTCAGAGATTCAGTGTCTGATTGTTCAGTGTGTTAGTGGCTCCAAACTCCTAATTTTCTATCTCAGTTTAATCCTTTAATGTCTTGCTCCTGTTTTAAATCAGGCTTTTTTGTTTGATATCTGTTAAAAATTACCAGAGGCACCCAAGACATCTGCAGCTAAATGATCAGTCTGTGAGCAGGTCACTCACAGTGTTTTTCACATGTGCAAAATTTGTGAAAATGCCCTAATCTCTTGGATGAGTTGCATGACTCTTTAATACAATGTAAATGTTTATATACTGACCGAATAAAACATGGTACACTTTAAGTCTTAGTTAGATGTAGGACTGTATAATATGATTTTAGCTGTAAGAAAATAGGGACTTAATAAATTGGAGGAATTTGTTTCTTGTAGTTTTTTTTTTTGCTTTGTTTTTTTTTTGTTTTTTTTGTTTTTAAGTAGTTCGAACCTTGGTAACCTGACACACCAGATGGACCATTCAGTACTTTTCACTAGTCCATCTGGGAAACAACCCATAGAGAGTGTTTGGATATGGGCAAAACCCATCAATCGCCTATCTGGCAGGTGATTGGACAATCATTCCTCCCATCACATTCATTACAGAGCAATCAGATAATGTTGTGGGCAGGCGCTACTGCCGTGGAGTAAAATACAAAACGTTAGACACATACTCTCACCAAAACATGTTGGAAGTGGAGCAAAAATATCCTTTCTATCGAGCAATGCTTTAGTGTTGCTATTTGTTATTTGTTTATTAAAGAAATGTGGCCCAGGTCTGAGAAAACTGCTTCTGAAGCTGTTAGCATCTATGCCAATCTTTGCACGAGCATTCACTTCCTGGTGTCGCCTCAAACGTAGCTCCCACTTCTTCCTGCTCCAAAGGACTCTGATTGAGCCATGCTGCTGTAGAAATTCTTTGTGTAGAATCTCTACAGCAGCCCATTTGCTTTTGTGCATTTAAATCAATACATGTTTTAATAAGGGATACAAAATGAGGATGTGGTTTAATTATGGCCCTCTAAGCTACTTCGGTTGCTTAGAGGGCCACATTGATCTTACCCACACAGTTGGAGGGCTTAAACTACAAAATGCAAGTTACTCTTTATTTAACAAATGTGCTTATTTAATTAAACAAAATAGACAAATGTAGCTTGTCTTAAAATTGACCAAACTAGCATTCATATTTGAAGTTCAAAAGGGAAATAGGAAGACTTTGTTAAAGGAGCTAACTTTAAATTCAAGCTAATTTACAGTACAAATTAGTAATATAAATACAACACTTACCTTTTTTCTAATTGATTTTACAGACACATCTTTTTATTTATTGACACAAATACATTAAGTGATGCATATGAAGAAAGGAGATGTCAGTTACACCAATAATTCCACGCAAATAACTTAAAATATCAAAAATACCAAAGACTGATATGGGAGTATTTGGTTTTTAAATGTTTTTATGGCTTATTTTGTCTTTTTGTTCCACTTAATGTTTACAGTTTATTTATATTTGAAACTAACTTGTGGGCCACATGGATTGAGAGGCAGGGCCTCATGTGGCCCCCAGGCTGCATTTTCCCATCCTTGCTGTACAGCAATGACCTTCATATCAAATCTAAAGTCTCTGCCTCATCATCATATTTATTTATTTATTTAACATGGACATAAAGTTACACTGGTGCAGTAGCATTTAATGTACATGTCCCAGATGCAGTGCTTTAAGTGTTTGTAACAGAATGCTAATTTGCAACACTTGCCCATAGAGGCATTTAGAAGATATAGATAGAAATAAGTAAAGGAGATAAGTATTTGTGAAAGAAAATTGGAATATTGTAAAGAGTACAGTGTAACTATAGATAAAGAAACATGATTTAGAATACAATTCAACTATGAAAAATAATATAGTGAAGTTACAGAAGAAATACAATAAAATACAAGTAAAACAGAGAGCTGAACTTTCATTTACCCTACGTAGACATAACCAGTGATCACTATCTTGTGCTTGTTTCTAAGCCAAAGCCTGACTTGCCTTACATATTTGTGTAATTTTCGTTTGATTCAATTGGATTATGTTTTAAATTTAAGATTATTGTGTGTTGCATGACTAGTTGTTATTTTCTCCTCAATAACTTCTGTGGTCGACCTCAATAAAACCAACACTGCTGAAGAGTTTATTATAAATACTCTGATTATTATTGTATCATCACTTGCTGCTTATTGCAAAACAATGTTTGCAGTTTGTCATTTTTAATTATTTGGGATTTGAGGTAATCTGCATATAAATTATTCATCAGTCATTCAAAGGTAATCTTTGTGTATTTGTGATTATTTATCATGATTTGTTTTTCCTGTTTGTCTGTTTAGGTTCCAGACTGAGGTCAACTATGACACACTGGAAATTAGAGATGGACCCTCAGCCTCATCTCCTCTGATTGGAGAATACCACGGCACCCAAGCGCCTCATTTCCTGATTTCCACATCCAACGTCCTGTTCTTGTTGTTCACAACAGACAACAGCCGCTCTGCAGCCGGCTTCAGCATCAGATATGAGAGTAAGGCTGATTTACCACCTGATAAAACTGTCTGGTAGATACATGCTGAATTGCTTGTAGGAGCTCATACACAGCGAACAAAATTGCGTTCATTCCTCAGAGAGAATAAACCAGTTTAATAGCGTTTGATATCAAATACACACATGTACACCTACCCTCTTGACTCTGTGCTATTTGTGCGTATGTGTTGTAAATATCAGGTGTGAAAATGGAGTCAGACTCTTGTCTCGATCCCGGGATCCCAGTCAATGGTCGTCGTCATGGCAGCAGCTTCTCCATTGGCTCCCGTGTCTCATTTACATGTGACCCAGGATACACACTGAGTGATCAGGAGCCAATTGTTTGTGAGCAGAATCATCAGTGGAGTCACGCTCTTCCCAGTTGTGATGGTGAGAATCTTTCTGTTTTTCATTTGAGCTCTCTTGATGATCACCTTTTTCAAACTGAAACCTTTTGTATCCTGCTCCAGTTTAATTTAGGAGGAGCATAATTATGTGAGGAACTAATTCCCTTGCAGGAATGTGTGTCACATGGATTTAACATGAGAAACAATAGAAACGAGGCCATCAAAAAACAAAGTTGGAGGCAAAAAGGATTGTAACACCCCTTACGAGATGGAGAAACAAAGTGGAAATTTCCAGATCACCCTGTTTCTTTTTCTCAGAGGACAAAGCTTCTCCCCCAGCTTTATTTAAAAGAGCTCAAAAGAGGCTTTTAAAAACACCTGTCAAAAGCTGCACTAAATCCTCTGCTTGGCAAAGGAGGTAATCATCTGAATCTGAGAGAATCTTGGACTAAAATAAAAGGGTAATGTTTGATTATGTAAGATGTTTTTAAATTTGTCTGACTAAATGCTGTGGCTAAAAATGGGAGGCTACATCTTGCTTTTGGTGGTTCTTCATTTAAGCTGTTAGTATGAGAGTTATCTGTGGAATATTTTAAGTATTCTCCAATTTCATGCACCTTTGTCAGGACCATTCAGGGCTACCATTTCTAAATTTTTTATACTCAAAGGCAATCAGGGTTTGGATCCCATAAAATACCTCTTTAGTGAAATTGATGTGAGTGGCTCCCAAAGATCTGTTAACATTTTGCATTTCTTTGAAACACCATCCAAGCAGGTTGGTCAGATATCAGGTGTTCCAGGACTTAAATACTTGACATCCCTACAAAGAAATACATTTGCAAAGAAACTCTGTTGGTAATATTGTGTTCAAGTTACTTCATTTAGCAACATTTTGAGCTTTTATTTTCAGATTACCCAATCCGGAAGCAGATATGACTTGGGGTCACTCTGGGCTTAAATGGATTTCTTTCATTTCTGCAATAAAATGTGTTAGTCTATTTTTTATAGAAATACATCACAGAGTACAAAGTTTGTTAAAATAATCTTTCATTAATTAAAAAAACATATATATTTCTTTATACTTACCCATGTAGCTAGCTTTGAGTAGTGGTGATTGTTTTGTGTGTGTGTGAGTTAGATTAAGAGAGAGGAGGCCTGTGTGAGCAAAATTGTAGAAATATGATGATTCATACAATATAAATATAATACAATATAAATATCATACAGCTTTATAAATATCAAAGCTATATGATATACTGTATATTTTATGTGCTGTGGCAATTGGCTTTAAGACGGTGCTCACCATCCAAACGAATTGATCTAACCTGCTATCCAGATCTGCATGGTTGGCTTCAGACAGGGCTGTCTCAAAAAGTATAAAAGCCAAAGCTTAGATATTTACATATTTTGAACCCTACAAGTAGAAAACATTTTTGTTGTATACTTTGTTTTTATAGCTTACAAATGGATTAATAAGTAGCAATGATTGGAAAACTTGTAAGAAACGAGTTGCCAGTCAGTGTTAAAGATGGGAAATACTTTTACACAGACTGGCAACTCAAACGAGCATTTGACCCAGTTTTCTGAGGAATCATTGATATCATAGTCTAATTTTTTTTCTCCAACCATATTATGATTTTTAGACAGGCTAGAATAATATGTGGAAAGATTTTTTCTCTTACCTGGATATTTGCTCTTACATGGATATTTGTGAGGAGCTGTGCAGCACTTTGTTACTTCAGTTTTATTCCACAGTTTCCAGAAAATGATAATTATGTACAGAAGCACTACCAAGTGGATATAGTCAGTGTAATATACTCTATTCAATGAGATGAATGAGGATAAACAGCCAACTATAGCTTTTCAGAGTTTAAAATACAACAATAAGGCAGCAAAAAATAAACTAAACCACATGGTCACAATGTCAGTCTAAGGGTTATTAATGCAATCATACTTTGCATTAAAACATGCATCAGTTGATGACTTGCAGTAGGAACTCACAAAAGTACATGGGGAAAAAACTGTTAAAAGCTTAAACACTTGTTAGGTTTCAATCCAACCCAAACCTCTATTTGTATAGAGGTCCGCACTTTACAAAAGAGACCGCACTTTACAAAAGAGGACAGAGCAGACTCTATCTGCTGAGGAGACTGAGGTCTTTTGGGGTGCAGGGGGCACTCCTGAAGACCTTCTATGACTCTGTTGTGGCCTCGGCAGTCTTCTATGGAGTGGTCTGCTGGGGGAGCAGCATCACAGCAGCTGACAGGAAGAGACTGGATAAACTGATAAAGAAGGCCAGCTCAGTCCTGGGATGCCCTCTGGAACTGGTGGAGGAGGTGGTGGAGAGGAGGACTACAACCAAGCTGTCCTCTATGATGGACAAAGACTCCCACCCCCTCCAACACACACTCACTGCACTAAGGAGCTCCGTGAGTGACAGGATGCTCCACCCGAAGTGTGTGACGGAGAGGTATCGCAGGTCCTTCCTTCCTGCAGCTGTCAGACTTTATAACAAAAACCTCTCCAGTGTGCAATAAACCACATTTATATTTATATGTGATAATGTTTCTCTGCAAAATACCAGACATGTACATAGCCACCATATTTATATTATAATATCACAAATCTCATCCTGTAAAATATCAACATGTACATAACCATCTGTCAAACAACAAACATGTACATCAGGACTGTAAATATGCCACTGACTGTATAGTATATACTTTTTTTACATTTTTCAAAAATTTTTATTTCTATTTTTGCATTACTGTACTTGATCTGTAATTACCTTATCTTTCAGTACTTCTCTTGTATCCTGCAGCTGCTGTATATTTTGGAATTTCCCCCTGTGGGACTAATAAAGGATATCTTATCTTATCTTACAACAAATTAACAACAATGACGTTTAAGTGCTGCACACTGACAACAATCAAAATAAAATTCAATTAAATAAAATAAAACTGGTATGGAACAAAAAAAACTCAACTTAAAACTTTTTTAAAATGACTGAAAAACATTAAAGCACAGTTAAACCAATTTCTAAAGACATATATTCAGTGGACATCAGTCACATCTATTTAAGGCAGATCTTGGGGACATAATATTTTTACGACAATGTGGACTAAGTCTGAAAACTGTGTAGCCACCTGTGTTGCAACAAAAAGTTGTGCACATAACTAATACCTTCAACCAAAGCCTAGACGCTAAATTCATAAATGCTCTGGAGCTGCAATGGACATCTAAAACCAATAAGAAAAAAATGAAACCGATCTAAACAACAAATTACGCTGCATATTTACTTTAAAGTAAAATGCATTCTGTTTTGTTTTAACACAGAGTTTCTTATACCGATAAACTATATACTAAGTAAATTGCTTTTAACCTTGAGGTTTTAAAATTAGAATTTTATCTTTCAGGGGCTTAAGAGCTTTGTTTCCAGGCCTGATGTCAAAAATAAGGATTGTTTTTAGTGCTACTTTAAACAATCATTTCAGATGGACTTAACCATGTTGGATAGGATGCAAAGTCTACCAGCAGGTGACAAAACATTTTTGTCCTTCCTTATTAGACTGCTCTTACAAAACAAAAACATTGAATAAAAATTAAATATAAATATGATCAGAGCATATGATCAATTTTACTAAATATTATTTTGTCAAAATTCAAAACTAACGGCTGCTGTAAGGTGCTAAAAATGTTTGAAAATGTATCTTGGAAGGATTGAATTTGACCCTCAAAAAATTAAAATGGGTTAAAATTAATTATCAGGCTTAAGTTGCACATACTAAGACAGAGGATAAAAACACAGTATAAAAACATTAATATGTCTTTTTCAGTAACATCATAAAGGTTCTAATAACTAAAAAAATAAGGCTAATGTCAGTCTTTATGTGCAGTATGCCTATACACCTGCTGCTTGGAGATTTTATAGTCCTCTTCATTTTCTCACTAACTGGTTTGAGATAGCTGTGAATGTGACGACCCCCTCTCCATGAACATAAAAACAGAAGTGGAGCGAACACGGTGAAGTGGCTGGGAGTGCAGCGAGCCAAAAAGCAGAGAAGGTAGAGAGAGGGAGCTGGCGCAGGTGTTCCTGTTAGTAACTTCTTTCATCTTATAAAGATGTCACAAAAAAGCCATTCCAAGTCTTCATTTATTTTATTTTACTGAGTGTAATTGGCAGCCGCGGTTTTAATCGCACAATCAGTCCCCTCTCCAGAGCACACACTACCATAATGGCCTAAGTTGGACATCCAGCCTCGATGAAATCACATGGGTCAACACGCTCCTCTGAAACAGATGCTCACTGGCCACTCACAGGGCTTCTCATTCAGCTCGCAGCTCGGTTAGCAAGGGACATGAATACACAGCATCTGGTTTGATCTGCCAAATGAAAAGAATCAGATTTGAAAGCCCAAGTCAGGATGTCTCAACTTGAGCTCATACCGAGGCAATCTATCTCACAGTATCTTTCATTTAAACATAAGCAGTTTTTTAAACGGCCATAGCGACATTTTCAATTTCCAGCCATGCATGCCATCTCACCAGACAGCTGTCACATTATGAGACACGCTTTTTCAGAGAGGAACTTTTTTTCTGAAAACAGCGTGAAAGCTTTGCCTTCAATATAATATATAATAGTTCTCTTTTTGGGGGAAGATCATGTATTGTGTCAAAGAGGTTGCTGGAGGACAGTTTTTTAGCACCCTGTCTTCTACCTGTGGTCTTGTTTTGGATCATTCATGTTTTGGAGCCCCAGTAAACCCACTAACATCAGCCACACTGCAAAAACTCAAATCAAGCACATAAATTAGTTAAATCAAAAGTGTAATCAAAATTTCACGCACATTAGCAGGTAGCTCAGCCTCATAGGACCTGGGTCAGGAACCTTAGGCCTAAGGGTCCTAGTTCATTATCTGGTCAGACTGAGTCTTGACTTCATCTTTATAGCTGTAGATGCCATGTCATTCCTGAGGTACACTTAAAGGGATAGTTCAGGATTTTTGAAGTGGGGCTGAACGAGGTGCATGCCTTTAGCCTGAACATTAGCCACAGTGACAGAGATCAGCTCTGCGTCTATACACAAAGAACCAGCACAGAAGCTAGAGCTACATATTGTTGCACTCAGTGTAATCCAGAGAGTTTTAGGTGAAAACAAGCTAACAGAACAGTGCAGGGTGATTGAATCCTATATGGAATATACCAGTGGCTCTCAAACGGTGTGACAGGGCATTCAGTTGTTCCTTGGCAGTTTGTAATAATTGGAAATGGAATTAAGATAAAACTATGCTATCACGTGTTTTAATGTAACATCAAGAGAAAGAGCAAACAGAATTTTTAATATATCAGATTTCAAATATATTTTTTTTAGGATAAAAATAAACATGCTTGGACTAATTTCATACTGTTATTATACTAAAAAAGTCTTTTTTCATGCATATAACTATGGTGTGCTTTGGATTACAAAAGTTTAAAAAAGTACTGGAACAAATCGACAACATCTTACAGCTTTGTTTTGGGGCAACTTCAGTACATGTCACAGCCATCATGTTGCATAGCAGACACCATGCATATTTTTAGCATGAGGTGTAAAGTTTTGTTATTTGGACGGATATATATGATTCGGGCCATAAGTGGTCAAACACATAACTAAATTTTCATTTACATGAGCTTTTATCTTTGTGAAGGGTGTTTACTTGCATTTTGAATACAGCATATTGACCAAATGAGGGAGAAAAGCATTGGTACCCACGTTGGCCCTGATTTTTACTATCAGTGCTTCACTTGTATATTGGTCTCACGTGTATACAGGACTACAGGACGAACTGTTTAGTTCAAAGAAGAAAAAATGTGATTCGTACTTTTTCCTTTCCATTTTGAAATGAAGTGTTAATGTGGATGAATTGTGTTAATGTGAAAAAAGCCAGAGAAGATATTTTTACTTGAACTCATAAATTTACTTAAAGTTTTTGTTGTTTTGCTGTGTCAGGGTACACTCACATCTCTTGACAATTTTATGGCAAAGACTGACAATAATTCAAAAACTCCCCCCGCCATTCTCTAAACAAGTTGTGCACATGCTAACAACAATGATCTTACGTACCGTGTCTCCTCAAAGGCACAGTTAACATTTTTAGATTAAGGGCATAGCTTTTCTAACTCCACACACACTGCACTACACAGCCACCAAAGTCCTTTGTTTTGACAATACCCTGTCTAACAAAAACAAAGAAAATGAAATGTAGTCCTCCTGCAGGCATGCACAGACCATTCCCTCCTCATATTACTCCTGCGGGTCAGCTAAATCACCAGACAGATAATACAAAACACTGGCTGCTCTTTATGTGTCAAGGAGAACAGTAAAGGGGCGCAGTGACATTTGAAAGCTCACAGCGGGTGCCAAGACAACAACTTGCTCGAAGTGGCCAAAGTCTCAGTACCCTTTATTAGTAAAAAATGGCACAGCCTCCCAGGAGATAATTAAAGATAGAGAAGAAGAAGGAGCCAGGAAAGCGGAGGAGGAATGTAAAAGAAGTTTGGTGGAGTTACTCTCTCTATTCACCTGTCTGCTCCTCCTGAAAAATAACTTCTATCTTTCTGTATCTGCTTTTCTTTAACAATTCAGTCTCACGCTTCGTCCCTCAATGTCGAAGTCTGCACGGAGAAGATTTAAAACTTTTGTCTGCCTCCTGAATAGTCTTTCTTCCCTCATTATTCTCCTCTTTTCGTCACATTGTTGTGTACTTTCCTACACACATACATTAACAACCTGTGTCTGTTTGCTTCCACATGCACACACACACACATATCAGTCATGCACGCTGAGGTTTGCACTCTCACACACGTCAGATACGGTATGTGCACGCAGACCTCAGCAAGGGTCATTTAGCCAGACTGTGTCCTAGTTTTGGCAGAATCCTGATGAGTTTAAATGAAAAAAAGTGTAGTAACCAAGGCTAGAGCTTTTTAAATGTGTTATATGATATTTTAAAATGAGATATAGGGTAACACCAAATCACTTATAGCGATTTTTGTTTAAAAAATGCCACACTTAATGCTAAGGAAAATATTTACAGTTTTAGTATATTTATTTGCCTTTTTTATTGCAACATTTTATATCTTGAATCCAATCATTTTGCTTTACTATGCAATGTTGACATGTAGTATTATTGATCTTCAAAAGAGACATGGCATGTTAATAAGCATGTTCTGCTGCTCAAGCAGTGTATGCCACATACTTACTTTAAAGATAAACTTTTATTTGGCTCTTCTGGTTTGTCTTTTGAGTTTGAAAAACATTGATTTGGGTCGGTACAAGTATGAATGTTCATTACTGCATAGAGGATCAGCCGCTGTATTCTCCGATCCTGAAACATTGTGAAACATCCTGAATTGTTTTTACCAAGTTACACTGGTATTTCACCAAATCTGTCAATGTAAGCCAGAAATGTATACAACTGCATCCACAGGTAACCTGGATGTTCTTGTGTCCTCCAGGTCGCATCGAGGTTTCAGCCATTTATCACTCAAACTTGCTCAGTCCCCATCAGTAGACGTTATCAATGATGGTCATAACTCCTGGAAATATCGCCACGTTATCTTCCTGAGCAGTGGCTGTTTTTCATATTTTATTTCTTTTTGTTTTTTTCCTGCTTTAGGCAACCAGACTAATCTGACAGACTCAGTGACATTTTTGTTCTGTATTAATGTTACTTTCTGTTACTTTAATGGCTCAAAAATGCATCTCCAAAATAATTATCAGCTAAAATGCATTAAAGTGTATTGACAACAGCGATGCACCTGCTGTTCACAGAACTGAGTGACGTCATGTTAGTCACGAGTCTGCAAATGGTCATTACAGTCCTGAGTCAAGTAAGGACTTGTTATAAGCTCCGCCCTACTCTACTACTAATATTTTTGCATTTTAATAAGGACTCTTCAACCAAAACTGCTCTCTATAATTCTTTATAGTCAACAGTAACCTGTTGCCTCTTTGAATACTGCTAGTGTGTGTTCTGCCATTATTTTGGTCCGTCTTGCCCAGCTCCAGCTATTACAACACACGTGAGACAGCTCATCAGAGGGAGAGCTACTACCAGTACAGCTACTATGCTTGGCTCCAGCTCTGTTGAGTTATAATATGAGATGATATGCAGAGAAAGAATCAGACAGACACAGAAATAGGCAGTAAGAGGCTAAAAAATACTCAAACACTTAATGAATTTATTGTGAGAAATCTGAGACACTCCAACATCTGTCTTCATAAAGTTAAGGTAGTAATCGGTCCAAACTTTAATTAAATGAATCACCAAAGTGTTTATTTAATTATCTAAAAGGGACTTCAGTGCAACAAGACATATATAAACCTTTAACAGTCAAACAAGGGGGGCATTAACTGCAAAGAAATGATTTTATTGTCTTGGATTCAGGTTGTAGTCTCGGATGTGTATTTCATAGGTGAGAAAAACACTCACTTTTTATTTTCCATGCCACTCAGCACCTTGAAGGTCTCTAATTGAATTAAATGTTACTGAATAGAAGTGAAAATAAAAGAGGCATAGTGAGAAAGAGAAACAAAGAGTCAATATATTATCTTAGTTCAACGGTCTCTAATGCCCCACAGGGTGTCTTTTACTCTCCATTACGTTACTATAGTGCTTTCTATTCTGCCCCATCTCAAATGAGTTTATCCCCCCCAATGCTGCTGGTTCATCTCCATGTGGAGAGAAGATGTCTGTTAGAGCACACAGCAATCTCACTCTTTTCCAGCAAAGCACTGTCTCTTTATCTATCACACCCTCTCTGCTCTGTCTTTTTGTTTGTCCATTAATGGCCTGTCTTGACTTTGCCCTGCTTTACTCCTTTCACGTGAAAGCTTCTCCCTTCTCCTTTTAACTTCCATTTTCCACACTGATCAAATTAGATCAGTTTGTTGTAGACAGCTCTAACTCTCTCCTGTACGTCATGTATCATGTGGTCAAAGAGCAGGTTTCTTTACCACCCATTGTTGAATAACATCTCTGACAGGACACACCATGAAAGACCTTTAATTTAGAGAGTCAGTGTACAAAATCATTTCAGGTGAGGTGAGGAAAGGATTTGCATCAGTGTTTAATTCGATGCTTTAATGCAGTGTTTAAGCTACGTAAATCCATGGCACACCAAGGGCCCTTTCATATGCCCAGTGCAAAGTGTTATGGCATGAAGTGCAGCTGTCCTCCCTAATTTTTGCCTGAAGCAGGTGTCATTTAGACACCCAGCTCTTAGTCTGTTGACATAGCAAATAACCACGTGCTCCCATTTGCACCCAGGGGTGTGTTAGTCTAAAAGGAGAGGTTAGGCGCAATGCTGGCATGTTCCTAACCTTGAGGATGCATAAATTGATTATAAACCTCCGTATACCTGGTCTAAAGTCTTATTCCAGTGCTCCTTGGTGTGCGTAATGGCATTATACTCAGTAAACAACAAAAAGCACACAAGATTATAGATTTTCTTGAAGAACAGGGCTACATTTATAGTTTTGGATTCATACTAATGAATCTTACTGGAAATTATGCCCATAGATAATAAAACAAGCTGTGCTGTGTTTTTTATGCACGCAGTCAAGAACAGAGCCAAGGACTTCTGGGCAATCTATGTTACGTCCAAACACACCCATGTATAATCAATGAACATAATCCATGCATTTTGCACCTTGTGCCTGGCTTTGCGCCAAGATCACGCATCCACAAAAGAGCAAAATATAGACCAACACGCCCCAAACTGTCGTGCACCACACATTTGAGAACCACTGCTTTAATGAATTCTGTTCTTTTTCTGTATTCTTTTTCTGCACCACAATTACTCTTTGCCAGTGGCTACATGCTCTGTTGCCAAGGCTCCCCCATTCTTCTAGTAAACCCCATAATCTCCCTTCTCCTGTGACAATGTAGCCCAGTTAGATATTTCTAAGTTAAGAAGGGAAATGTCCTCAGTTCCATCAGGCTACACCTCTTACTTCTTGATCTGAATTGAGGACTTTATTCAATAGAAAACACAATACTCTATAAGATCTATTTTAATTTATTTCTCTTTGATCCATTTCCAACAGTGAGGGAGAAAAGCTGCTAAAAGCGACCTTCTTAGTTAGCAATGCAAGCAAATCCAGAGGGCTTTAAAAACTTCTTCCAGGGTGCACCTATAAATCCACTTTTAACAGGTTTTTTCATCCAGAAACAGAAGCATTTAAGGGTTTCTTAAAAAATGCATCTTATTACCTGCAGTTTTTCTTGAAAAATGAGGTGTAGGCAATGGTGCCTACAAGAAGTAGGCAGCAGTGGTGGGTGTAGCTTGCAGTTTGTCAGTCTGTACTTATCATCTTTTATCACTATTTTGATCGAGAGCCCTCACCCCACCCCACCCCCCAGTAGTGTGTAAGGCAAAAGTTGCATTTTTTTTGTCTTTGAATTTACACAAGTAAAGATAAAAACATTCATTCGACAAAACAAGAAGTCCTCAGCACAGAGTTCTTGAAAGTCATCCTACATGAGTGGCAGTTAAAGCTGAACTGGCTGCCAAAGTTTCACCAAGTATTCATTTCATTTTCATCAGGTTTATTTAAAAATATTACTTCTGGGTCCACATTTTGGTCTGACTTGTTCATCTCCGACTTTTAATTTGAGAGTCAGCAGGAGTTTTCCTCTCAGCAAACCCCTTTTGCTTTTGACAGTTGTGAGTTAGATTTCAGCCAATTAGCTGGCCAGTTCAAGATGGAAACTGACCTCTATCCAGTTTTTTTATTCTTTTAAGGACTGATAGGATTTAAAGTAGAGCAGTATTTTGCCCGAAAGTGACCCCAGTTAAAGTAAAAGTACAGGCCCTAAAAACAGTACTAAATGTACAAATACCAAACAAAGGTACAGTTACATGATTCAAGAGTAGTAATAAGTCACTTTTCACCCCTGTCAGTTCCTAAAGGAATCAAAAACAAAACATGAGCAATGAGATTTGGTCTTCTGTAACATTAGGGGCAGAAACTGCTTTCAAGAGTGGCACAAATGACTATATAAAGCTAATTACATAAATAAACAAACGTCTGGAGGAACGGATATCTGCGTGTACTTTTTTGTTGTTGCAAGTGTCTTTGCAAAACTTATTTTTTGACAAATTTACAAGGCTTAAGAGAACAATATTCAGATGTGAAAAGCCTTGTTCACTATAGATCCCTGTGTGATTTCCATCAAGTTCTGTCGAACTAAATTCCAAATTGTTTTTTGTTATTGTCTCTATGGACAGACAACCTTTTATATCCCTGATAATCCACACAGATGTTCGTAAAAAAAACTCTTGATTAGACCTGTTCTCAGGATTGTGTGGGTGTGGTTGAGTTTGTTTGACTGGCAGCTCCACAACCAGTGAAATTTGTAGAACCTGTATTCGTAGGAGGACTTGCTGACATGTCATCAATTCAGTTGGTCCTAATAAGTTGTCACCATAGCCTCACCTGTTTTAGCCTTTCCCTGGTCTGATCAACCAAAGTGATTAAAATCATCTATGTGAGTGTCCAGGGCCTTTACCACATCAATCTGACAACATTGCAGCAAAATATGGTGATGGTCCATGTTATCCTGAAAAAAAGATGTCTTTAACTTGGTTGTGCTCTAAAGAATTGAGGTTTTACATACATTATTGCAAAAAAAAAAAAAAAAACAATTGGTGGACTAAGCGATGGCAGAAACAAGGTCTGGATTTGCAAGGTTCAGGATCAGTGAAAGAGTTGTGTACAGTTAAACCCACTAGTTATTCTCTTATGTCTTCCCTCTCCGTCCCTATAGCTCTCTGTGGAGGCTATGTCTACGGTAAAACAGGGACTATTCTGTCACCTGGCTTTCCGGACTTCTACCCAAATTCTCTGAACTGCACCTGGACCATAGAGGTGTCTCATGGAAAAGGTAAGAACACTCTCTGACAGAAATAATGGAAACATAAATCATTTAAAAGTATCAGCTGTCAGTACATTGGTTCATTGATGTTGCAGGGGTACATCTGGTTTTCCACACCTTCCACCTGGAGGAGAACCATGACTACCTTTCCATTAATGAAGACGGAAACTTCCAGGTTCCAGTGGCTCGACTTACTGGCTCAGTGCTGCCCCCCAGTGTTAAAGCAGGACTCTTTGGGAACTTCAGCACACAGCTACGTTTCATATCCGACTTCTCCATGAGTTATGAAGGCTTTAATATCACTTTCTCAGGTAAGCACACCAGAACAGATACAAAGTTTGTGAATATGGATGTGACTGACTAGAAGTGATACAGCCATGTCTCCTTCAGATATAGTTTATTCTTTTTGAAATTCATCAATGAGGAATTTGTCATCAACAACTTTAGATGATGTAAGGCTCATGTTGTTGTCACCCACAAAAAAATACAAAGTATTAAGAATGAAAATGCATGGAGATACTATTAAAACTCACTGAGAGGCACTTTGTAATTTCTTTATGTAGTGATGAGTATCTGACTGGTGCAGTTTGGATAAACATCAGAGTACAGACAACAATAAAATGTCTTGTCTCATATTGTGTTGAGAAATCAGCAGAACTTCTACTGAACCTCTCATAGACTCCTTTTAAAACATATATTACCACAAAGCCATCATCATCATCATTGATACATACAATCACTAAAGCCGCAGACATTTTGGCCAACTTTTGATGTTCATCAGGAACATAAGCAAATTTTATGCATGCTTAAAAATGTTTGATGTTTGATTCAATGCGCTTGAAAACATCAGCATTGACCTCCGCTACCTCTCCTACCCTCACTCACAGCTGCGTTTATCTCCGTTGGTGAATGTTAGGGTCGCTCCACTAATTCAATGTACATCATTTCTGTCGGCTGGGATTGGACTCCTGCTGTCCAACTTGTGACGTCCTTTTAAGACAACCGTCTTTGGTCTTTCATCCTCTCGGCATCATGTTAGAAAATGGGGAATGGCAAAAACGTCTGCTTTCCCTGCCAATCATTAAGTGACGTCACAATACGTTTGTGCAGCGTTACTCAAGCTACATTAGGCCAAAGTTCTCCTAAACTGAGTTCAGCTGAGCATTTCTTTCCTTAGACTTATATTTTCGTCTGAAAATTTTTAGATAGGGCAGACTTGACCCTTAATTAAAACTTTGTGGATCTGTTGGCTTCAGCATTATATCTTTTTTTTTAAATAGTGTTTTATTTTCAGTTTTCTATGTAAACTTCATAAACTACTCAAATGTATAAAGACAACTGTGGTGATACACAGATGCTCAATAATCACGTCTTTTCTATCCTCCCGGCCTTGCAGAATATGACTTGGAGCCATGTGAAGACCCTGGCGTGCCAGCTTACAGCAGAAGGATGGGCTTCCGATTTCGAGTTGGGGACTCATTGTCCTTCTCTTGTTTTACTGGCTACCGACTCGAAGGAGACAGCAAGATCACATGTCTTGGAGGAGGCAGGCGAGTCTGGAGCAACACGTTACCACGGTGTATAGGTAAGACATACAGACTGAGGAAATCTCTTTTCCTGGTGTCCCACTGAACTGTTTTCCACATCAGATTTAGTCCCTATCCTCAGATCTTGAATGCATATTGGCTGACATTTTGTTTTGCATTGTTGCTTTCTTACCCAACAAAATAAGTGGCATCATCAGAACAAGTCTTTTAAAAGTATTTCTGCACCTAATTCTCGTAGCTTCAGGGTAGTTATCTTTTGACTGGCAGCTTGTAAAATAGAACTTTTCAAATTAACTTCTCCCTTTGAATAAGCCTGGAGGTATCAGCACTTCCCTGGTTGTAATTCAGCAGTATTTCACTGCTACCATGGAGGCAATTAACTACTATTTGACTGGTTTGCTGTTGGTTTTATTTGCTGGGATTCAGCTGTTTGCAGGTTGTAATTTGCTGGTATTTGATGAGTATCAGTGTGGTCTCAGATGCTTCTGGTAATTTAGGAGAGCCTGACTTGGGGCTGCTGGTACTTTTCAAGCCCCCAAAAGAGGAAACAGAGCCACAGCAGCTGGAAACGTCTTTTGGCTTCATCTCTCTCTCGTTTTTCAGCTCTCTGTGTCCTCCTATTATAACTTCCTCGCTGTCTTGCCCTCCCTCTCTCTCTGTGTATTTAGACAATCCTCCGCTAGATAATTAGAACATTAGCTGCTATGTGAAAAGTGTTAATACTCTGTCACTTGTTACTCCCTTTTTCCCTTTTCTAATTTCTTTCAGCACATTTTCAAAAAGCCCTTGTCTGTCTTGGTTCATCTGTTAACTCATTTTCTTCGTCTTCAAGCTCTTTGTCCATCCCCTTTTTCCTCCTACCCTGTCTTCTTGATTATTTTACCCCTGCTTTATAGTGCTGTCTTCACTTTCAAAAGACGTCTGCTCCTTATCGCATGCCATTATCTGTTACATAAACAGCAAAACATTTATAAAAATGTCTCTTTGGGTTTTAGATTTGGGCTTCATCTGTTGTTTGTTTTCTCTCTCTTAGTGAGGTCCATGCTGTTTTTTTCTTGTCCATCTCATTATTTCTTTTTCCATTTTCCCACCTTTAAAGTAGTGGTGGTTCTCCTCAGTGGGAGTTAAAAGCCTGTTTGTCTATTTTTCTCTTTTCTCTGCTCCTGATTAACACATGACAAAACTCTGTCTGCACAAAATGACACACATTTTAATACCAGACTCTGATCGAAGCTGGACCTGCAAGATAACTTTGTATTTTGCTTTAAAACATGATTTCTAACAAACAAATCCAGACCTGAGCCATATTCACAAAGCCACCTCACTACAAAGAGTTCCTCTGAATGACAGAATACCAATAAAATACTCAGAATCATAACTTTTTCTTCGAATTTACCCTGAAAGTAAGGTCTAGATCTTAATAAAGATGAAAGTTATTCACAAACACTGCCACCCTTACACGGTGAAAAACTGCTTGGTGTTGTGAGGAGAGCTTTTACAAGGCTTTTAAGAGTTCCTCCAGCAGCGGAGGAAATGGAGAGATGTTCTTTAAAATTGAATGAAAAATATTCTTATTGAGTCAGTAAGCTGAATTGACCCAAAAATATTTATGAACATATTTCAGTCCATTTGGACCCTTCAGCTAAAACTGAGACTGCATAATGTGTTATGTTGTTTGAATGTGGTTCAGTCAGCGGGCACACCATATCAGTGATCCAAGTCTCTTCAGCTGGTGATTAGAGATGCAACTCATGTCTGTAGTCAGCTAGTCATCGGCTATACTGGAGCAATTATCCTCAAGTCCAATGATGTTTTGAGTGATTGTTTAATAGATGTTATTCTTACTTAATAATCCTTTCAGTAATGAGAGACCAAATTTAATGGAACAATTATTTATTTTACAAGTTTAGATCAATGAAAGTGTGCAATGTCTTTTGGCAGTTAGACTCCATTGTGATTCCCTGATGAACTTTGGTAATACTAAGGCCAAATCTAAGATAGGAGTCTAGACACTGGGAGTGGTGATGAGGGGTTCAGGATTTGATGAGCAGTAGACCTCTGAGCAGCTTGCTGGTACTCTGATGCAATGGGCTGAGGTGCTGATGAGGCCTGCAGGATGAGCTGAGGGGCCAGACTTCTGAGGAGCTGGAGCTGGACACTGATGAGACGATTGAAGGTGCCTGAGGTGGAGGAGGGTTGCCGAGATCACACAGCACGACAAAACACCGACTGTGGAGGAGTGAAGACACAATTTAGAAACATGACGGCAGCAGGATGATTGGCGGGACAGGTTGCTTCAGAATCTGGTTGGCTGAGTGCTTAAGTGAGTGTACGCCCCTAATCAGCTGATGATTTGAATCACCTGTGCAGAAAGGCAGGCAGAGTGGAGAAATGAGTGAGAGGTGAGTAAGGCTCTGAACACACATAGGCCAGTATTTTGAAAATTTAGTTTTTTCTATGCATTCAGGACTTAAGTTCACATGTTAATAGCATTTTATGTCACAAAATGCATATTTTAGAAAACTACTACCAAGGTTTGGTAAAAACGCTGTTTTCAGGGTCTCAGTGTGGACATGGAAAACAGGGAAAATGGTGATTTGAGCCTTAAACATCTGTGCCAATCTCTCCACACAGTGATATCACTCTACGCAACATTCTTAACGATTTGCAAATGTGTTGCAGTGGATGTTGAAAAACTGTTGCTGTTTTAAAGTGCTGATAACTGGACTAATTACATTTCTACACAGACTTTCTGTCACTCCTTCACTATGATGCTGGAGATAAAACACTCTGACAGCACAAACGCTGCTGACATTTTTGGTGAATCCCAGTGTTGTTGTTCACAAGTGACCATGTTTACTGGTGACTCATGGCCACTTGATTTGTGGTTGCCATGGTTACAACAGACATTAAAACCAATGAGAGTACCCACAAAAGTGTTTACTAACAGACTGGTCAAGATTGTAAGATATGTCTTGAATTAAAATATAAAAAAAGAAATATTTACTCAACACACCTGCTATCACTAGTTTACATGGCCTCAAGTTAAACAGTAACACCAGTCGGACATGGCGCTAGGAGCAGATATTAAAATAAAACAGTTTTTGCATATAAATAGAAAATAAAAGGTGCATATCATGGACGTAGTTACAAGGCAATTAACAGCACAGTGTTATACGTACAGCACTGCATTTTACAAAAATTTATGTGTTTTTCTGTTTTCATGTGGACAAAGATGTTTTTCGAAATGCACCTGTTTGGACAGTAATTTTTTTAAAATGGACTCCTGTCACACATGACCTTTTTCTAAACAAATGGTTGACTGAATAAATACTAGGTCTTTCAGTCTGAACTTTTGCTATAGCTTCACATTTTTATATCAAATTACGTTTGATTCAATTCAATTAGATTAGATTGTGCTGTACTGTATTATTATTATTTCAATTAATACATCATTAGCTTTTAGAGTTTACAAATCTGTTAAAATAGTACTGTATCATTTGAATATATATCAAAACAATATATCTGTCTTGTTTTAATTATATCTAGTGCTACTTTAATATAGATTACTTTGTTTATGTGGACATAAATGACTGCCCAGTCTCCACAATATTGAAGCTATTAGCTTGTGTCGGTTTGCTGCCCATAGCAAAAGTGTTACTGTTATGGGGTTAGCCCTTAAATCAACCACAACTTTAGCCCCCTCTGTTAGACCTACAAGTATGGCCTTAGTGAAGAAAAATAAGCCAGCATTTTGCCTTTTTGGCTTCTGATGATGCACAAGACAAAAAGTCTGCACCACTGGGAACTTTCCCTTTCCCCCTTTTACAGCACCAGCGGCTGCCTAAAACCACCAAATGTAGACCTACCAGTGTGACGCCCTCACATAGTTTTGTAGTTTAAGTTCACTGGCTTGAAGTTGCAAAGCCCAGTGTAGAGCACAGACGATCAAATGAATGCAGATTTGTTTACAACATAGCACAGAGCAGTGCTGACCAATCACCAATAGAGTACATCATCAAGCAACTGCAGCCCTGGGCCCACATGGGGTAGGGAGAATTATAGGAGCAGGAGCTACAGCCATGTGTCACTGACAGAGAGAGAGTACAGGTGGATCAGGGGCACACAGGGTGTCATAACCAGAAGGATTTTTACTCTGGCAGTCATTGAAATTGAATATCATTCCTGTCAGGCACAAACCTCTGATCTCCATTTTTTATGGTTTCCAATTTTTTTCTTAAAATAGTGCCGTTGGGCACCTTCAATGTTTGTGAGTGGGTTTTAAACATTTTTAATCCAGTTAAAGTACAAAAATAATACATACAGTATTTACCCATTCAGTAATTAAGCTTTTTTTTTTTCATTGCTTGAAAAGAAGCAGTTTATGAGACAGAAGGTTTGTGACGGACGGCACTGAGGTTACGTTCCCTGACTTAAGGCAAAATATGGGCATGGTGGTGTTACACCAACCACCGCTTCTATGTTGTTATTTGTTTTCCTGTCGTGTCAACACGATCTCTCGTTGGCTGTTTGATGATGTACCTTTCAACAAGGATTGTGAAAAAAGTGATATGACTCACTCACTCCAGATAAAAATGTTAGGTTATGAAAAACATGTAATAACTTAACAGCTACCCAAAAATAAACTCTGTCTGCAACAATTTATATAACCTACTTTTTTCAACAACTTTGTTTCATCCCTAGAGATAGTTACCAGCATGTGAAGAATTAACCACACAAGTGGGAAAGTTTTTAACATATTTTAGGCCATACAATTTGAAAGTATGGCTTACATTTTGACAATTTAATTTAGCAGCATTGACTATTAATTAGGCTATAATGAACCTTTGTGTACTTGGTTCCATAGTAGTATGTGGGTGATAGTTTTTTAAACAATTGGAGGCAAAAGCTCTCTGAGAGAAATCTAAGAAAGTTTGAGAATACAAGCCGAGCAGTTTGTTTGACTGCTCTGCATTTCTTTTCGAACTGCTCTGCATTTAAAGTGCTATAATTTTCCTCGTCCTTTTTTATCATCTTATTTGAAGTAAATTTCAAAGAAGTGCTTTACAGCTATTTCATATCAGCAGATTTATGGTTATTATCTTCATTATTGTCATTATGGCTACGGAGTCTAACAAGGTTTGTAGTTTTATTGGATTCCTACTTTCATTTAATCTCTCTTTTACATGTTGAGTTAAGACTCCTCTCCTCTCGTTTCCTTTTTTTCATTCCCTTCCTCACAATGATGTAACCTCAATAATCTTATACTCTGTGAAGATGATTAGGGAAAAAAGCTGTGATTTTGATCCATAATGTCCCTGCCCCCTTTTCCCTGTTTCTCTGCAGCTGAGTGTGGAGCCTCCTCACTGGGACCTGAAGGTGTTCTCCTCTCTCCTAACTTCCCATCGAACTACGATAACAACCACGAGTGTATCTACCGCATCACCACTGAAAAGGGCAAAGGAATCAGGCTGAAAGCTGAGAGCTTCTCATTGCAGGATGGAGACTATCTGAAGGTATGTGTGCACACAGACACATGCAGATTTGACAAGCTTTGCCTGCTCAACTGAAACAAAATCCATTTCTGTATAATTTATTCACAGACTCACACAATTCACATGTGAGATAATACTCATAACCAAAAGCTGTCTATATGCTAAATTGTATCTGCTTTGACATGCATGACCATAAACACCATTTGATTTTCAAACATATAAACTGTAACATGTTTTGCTTATTAGGGATTATTCCTTAAACAAAGTAAAAATTGGTGAATGCTCACACTGTTGCATAATATGTCAACTGAGGATCAAACTAAAAATGTTATTTTTCGTATTTATCATAAATAATGAGCATAAAAGACATGATCAAAGATATACTACATGCATTTATACAAAAGATTGGCTCTTTTTTTAATGCAAGTTAACATAATTTTTTATTAGTGTTTCAAAAAGTCAGCAATGGAAGAGAATTTTTTTTTAATACATTCACAACATATCTATAGCCATACATAGTATGCTTCGTTGTTAATTATACTTTAATTTTTTTTTCATGTCTTCATAAAACACGATCAGATTTTGTCACAACCTGGCTCAATGGCCATGACAAAAAGACGGGAGGAGTGCATTTCAAAAATAATCAAATAATTTATTACAAATGAAAGTAAAGCAAACCAATAATAAATGCAAGTATGTAGTATGTATTGTCTGTATTATCAGTGGTGTGTGCGTGGTGCGTGTGTGGAAATGATGGTGCGAGATGTTGAAGGTGCACTAACAAAGCAGAAACTAAATAAATGTGCGTGGAGCTGGGGTGTAGAAAGCAGGGATCAGAGCGAGATTTTCTTGCAAGGAGGTGTATAACGTGACACATCAGATGGGCCATTCAGCATATTTCACTAGTCCATCTGTGTTCGGGAAAGCATTTGTAAATGGGCAAAACCTTTTGAAAGTATATATAAAAGTGACTGGACAATTGCTCTGTCAATCACACTAATTATTGGCCAATCAAACAGTCTATTGGGCGGGTACTACTACCGCAACGTAAAGTACAAAACGTTAGCCACTAAAACTGCTGGAGAAGCTGTTAGCGTCTATGCTAATCTCTGTACAAGCAGTCCCTTCTTTCTCTCACTTGTAGCTCCCACCTCTTCCTGATTTAGAGAACGTTGATTGGGCTGTACTGCTTTGGGCTGCGCACATTTGTTGTAGATTGGAGTTTGGCAAGACAGATTTGTCTGATTTCAGACATTGAATCAGGCAGATCCAGCTGCTGTGCAAGGTTAATATATGTACATTAAAAGAATGATAATAATCCTAAATCTGATTACCTAGGTTTTGTGATATCACATTGTGATATCTATGCTTACTGATACTGACAGCTATTTTGCTATCAGTATCAGTAAGCATCTTCTATTAAAGCCATCATCAGTTGGAGAAAATGAACATGATGCAGTCTTAGAAAAGTTAAACTTATGTTCATGCTGCTCAAAGGTACAAATAATGTCACATCTGACAACAGAGGTAATAAAAATAATAATTAGAGAAACTAGTTTCAAAGTTAATAAAAAAGCCAATCAGACCAAAGCTTATGAAACACCCGGAGTAGATATAAAATTAAATAACATCTATTTGACAAGGGTACATGGAGGAAAAGAGTGACGGTAGGGAAATAATGTCATATTGGTTTGCCAAATGTGGCTTCAGGTAGCAGTGTCTGCACCGCCATCCTTTGGCTCTGTTTGTGGGTTAAAGTCTACATGCCTGTGTTAAATGTGGCCATGCAAGGTTTTTGCAGTAACATGCCATTTCAACCTGATGCATACACCATAAATTTCTGTCAACAAATTAAAACTCTGTAAGAGTGTGCTACTAGCATGGAAGGCTATCTGTTTACTGTGCTGCTTTACATCTGAGTAAAAGAGCATCATCGCAATAGATCAGCACCCATTAAAGAGAACCTCCGCCCTGTACCAGCCAATGGCTAGGTTTCAGTTTAATGAGAATATTAACTTTATTTGTATCCCACTTTTAAAAACATAGGTTTACAAAGTGCTTTGACAAACAGACAGGAACATACAGAAGAGATTAGTTTAGACAAAACATTTTTCTGGTCTTGCAGGCCTGATGTAATGAAAACATCAGTATTTTGTTGTGCCAGCTAGCATTTCGAGACAAGAGGGGGGTTGGGTTGGTACCATTTAGATTCTAGCAATTCTGATTCGGAGTAACTTCCTCTAACTTTTCCAGTTCTTAACAGTTCCTAATAGAGTGGTACAGGAATCAGTCCAAAAACGCGAAAGTGAGTTAGCATTTAGCGCTTTCTGGTTCCCACCCCCCCACGCCCAGAGTAAATGGGATTTAGAAAACCTGTTTTTTATAAGTGCCTGATAAAAGGTTTGTGGTGAACACACGCACATGAGATTTTTAAAGATCTATGGGAAATAATGAAATGCATCTGATGTTGCCTGCTTTTGAATTTTAAAGCCTTGATATGTTTTTAAATAACCGTTGCCAACTATCTGCAAACAAGGACACAAAAAATGACTGGGGACAGATGGCAAGCATTTCTGATTGTTTTCTAATAATCAGTTATTCACACACTTTTGCCACAGCCATGAGGACCAACTTGATCAGGTCAATCAAGCTTATAGTAAGATATTATTCATGGGAATATTGTAGTTGCTGTAGTTGAACAGCCATGTTGTAGTTTCATAGTAGCTTACAAATAGCATTCCAGTATTGCCAATTATGTTTAGGCTTTAAAAACTCATAAAAAGAAGGTTCATTTGTTGAGATTATCACAAAAAGCAGAATGTGTAAGTTTTAAAAAAATTTGTTTACCAACAGAGCTCATTTTCAGCAATAATCCAAATCACTGTGAAAAATCCGATAGGCTTTTAGTAGGCTTGTAGTTGAGGGAACCAGCGCAATGCTAACTTCCATGTCGGCCTCCAAAAACATGTCAACCCTGCACCACTCTATGCCAATTCTATATCATCTGCTGGGTAATTTCTAATGTATATTGTCGGATTAAAAATCTGCCTACTGTTGGCCAAGTCAAGATATCAATAAGGAACTTTCAGCATATAGACGCAGACTTTTCTTTTCCCATCTTTACAAATAAATATGACTGCTTTTAATGAGTAAACGCTGCAACAAATGACTATAGGCCAAACTATGTAGTTAAATTAAATGATGACAAAAAATTGCAAACATATCAGCAGTGTTGTTCGTTATTCCATTTGCAATTCCAGATTAAACAAGGTGATTAATTGATGATATGAGATCAAGTTTTAATCTGTCGGTGTAATTATGAATATTCAATCAAAATTGAGTTTTGCGCACCTTAACACTGCTGTCAGAGTCAAAGAGGTCTGAACTCTTGGTTTTACACAACCCTAGTAAGCTTGACAGCTTTTGTCCTTTATCTAGCTGATCCGGCACATACCTTTACAGAAGGTAAACTCCAGAAGAATCAAAAGTCAGTGATGTTATTGACAGCTCCGTCTAGCTCCCTCTATCTATCTATCTATCTATCTATCTATCTATCTATCTATCTATCTATCTATCTATGTATCTATCTATCTATCTATCTATCTATCTATCTATCCATCTATCTATCTTTATATATATATGTATGTATATATATATATATAGAGAGAGAGAGAGAGAGAGAGAGAGAGATATTTTTTTCACATGTCCCTTTTACATTGCACTGAATGTTGGAGAAGCCACCAGTCTTTTTATGCTGCAGCACTTTACCCTAAATATTCAAAATAGTACAACTTAAGCCTACAGACATGGGTTTCTTATGGTGTGAATAAACATGCAAGACTTAATTATACTGAAAGTGTGAGTTAAAGGCTTAAGTGGAAGCATTAACGGCCACAAGGTCTTTGATTTCTTCGTTTAACCAGTCTGTAGTTAAATTGTATTAGCAAGGTTAGCCCCAGCTGTTAGATGGGTTAAATATTGTTGTAAGAAGCATTGACATCCCTGCAGGGGTTTTATTACTCATGTTCTCTATTAGTGCTGATGGTGCTTCTGCTGCAGTGGCCATCCACGGCTGAATAAATACATGGGAAACAGAGGCACAGAAGGATCAATTCCACTTCTGTTAACCCTCGAACAAACCCACTGCAGTGTTACAAGGCTGTATTTTAAGGTTAGGCTGTGTTTCATACACTTTTATTAGTTGTTTTTTGCTGACACTTAAAAAGATAGAGTGTTTAAGGGCTGGATGTAAATATATATTATTCATGCTTCATGTTATTTTCCTTCCATGCTGGACAACAGGGCAAAAGCTTAATACTGTGCTGCTACAAGTTTTATTTGCTGTTTTTTTTGTTATTGTTTGATGTCGCCGCCATAAATAAAGGGATTTATAACTGCCACAATAAACAGTATGTAAAAGAGGTTTATTGAAGTTTTTACATAGTATAAAATTGAATGTACATCTTGTTTATGTCTGAAGTGTGGAAGAACTACAGATGTTCCCAAGCCTCATAATTCCTCTTAAGTCCCCCTGGAGTCAGTGTTCCCACTTCAGTGTCTGTATGATGGTGCTACATGAGCTCTTTTACAGGCTTGATGCTGTCCTACAGACGCCGTCTAAGTCCACATTGTCTCTTAGCGGCATTAGGCCTGAGGGCATGGTTAAGCCAGTATGTGGTAGGAGTGTATTATCAGTATTAGACTTGAAGCATCGGCTGAGCCAGTCAGTGGTTAGATTATGTTAGCTTGGCTTTTTAAAGCAGCATAACATCAATGGAAAAGGTGAAAGTGTTCCCACTGCGATTGGTATTTAAAAGGAGTAAAATCCCTTAAAGGAAAGGTGACACCAAGATGGTTGACAAAAATAAACAAGCTTTTATAAAGCTCAACAGTTTATTCCATCACAGTGTGTCTCCTAGAAAAAGCAGAGAGGATAATGCAGTCATTGAAACACCTTTGGTTTTTGTTTAAGTGATCTGAAGTTGACAGCCTACTACAGAACTAGAAAAGTATCTGCTGCGGCTTCTTAACCATAGTTTTAAAGTGTGCCTTGCATAGTGGTGCAGAGTTAGTGAAAGTTTAGAGGCAAGTTACCATTACACTGGTTACAACAATAGAATGTCTATCATCACCTTCAAGCCCAAACCTCTTTTCCCCCAAATGACAAAAAAACAGCATTTCTTCAAATAAATGAATTCTGTTTCATCATTACTGGCAATTTGTTTTGTCGCTTTTAGTTTGCTTAACATTTGAAGCAGCCACTCATGGACACAGAGGGTGACCAATGGCATTGATTTAAGGAAAAGAAAAAAAGACTAGAGAGCACAAACCCCTGCCAAGGCATTTCTAACATTGATAGCCAAGTTGTCTGTGGAACCTAAGTAAATTGACTGATCTTTAAATGTAAACAGATCCATGAAAAAAATAAATGGATCTGCTTTAATATTTAGATCAGCCCCAAAATATAATCACTTCTTCCTTGTGCCATAACCAATTCTGTGAGAATTTCATCCAAGTCCACTGTGAACTTTTGGAGTTATTTTTCTTACTATTAAACAAACAAACAATAGGAAATATGGTGGAAAAAAGGCTATGGTAAAGAAAAATTAAAATTAAAATTAAAATTAAAAATCATGAAAAAGATGCAAGACAAAACCATATCCACCTTTCGAACAATGACACCATGTTTTTTAGTGGGTTTTTGGACTGTTGTTGGGACAAAGGGGGCCTTTAACCATAAACTTGTGACATTGTGCCATGAACAGTAAAAGGAATTAAAAAGATTTTACTGATGCCAGTGCCTTAATTAATGCAGCCTATTGATCAAAGTGTTTACCAATTCCTTCAATGATTCTTTAATGTATTTCGGTGTGAAAAAATAGGCCTACAATGGTTTCTCAGGGTCAACAATGTCAAACACTTAGCACTCCTAAAATTTGCTGACAAATACCTCTCCAAGTTTCTGGTGTTTCTATCTTTGCTCAAAATCTGACGAAAATATCTGACCTTATGCAGTTAGTGCAATGCTGTGTTTGACCATTCTTCTGATTGTTTGGTTTCCATTTTCCATCCTTAGCTGTGTAGTTGTGTACATGAAAGACTTTGTGTTCAAGTAGTAACAGGCAAGAAACAACACAAGAGACTGTTACTTGTGTCAACAGCAACATGTACACCAGGAGATGGGTTGTTTATCTCCTGCCTTTACCAATAAAAATGTAGGCAATATATCCTTTTTATCTGCATAAGTGTCACATTTGCCTGAACTACCGCAGCTTTCACATTTTTGCAGACATTTCAGAACTCATTATCACTGATACCAATATGTTTTGTTAAGTCCACAACACCTCTACTTTAATAAACTGACCTGTTTACCTCATGGTGACACCCTATTTATGTTAGAAACAGATATGAAGCAAGAAAAGAACATATTTTTCTTTAATAAATGATACTTTGATTTGTATAGTTGGACATTTAGTGATGATGAGGGAAACCATGATGCTAAATTTGTACATTCTGCCAATATTACAGCCATTCAATGGGAAATTTGGCCGATTTGTACAGCTAAAATATCAATATCATATCATAATAATATTGATCAACATTGTCATATCTGCCATTAGCAATAATCACCCTTATAATTATCTGTTAATTCAGATAATGCCCTGATAATATCCTGCATCCCGGCATTTTGCAGCATAGCCAGTATTTTCACCTAATGTATTTTAAAAGACTCAGAAAATACCTAAATTCAAATTGGTTGACCACTATAAATCGAAAAATAAGTGTCCAGGTTGTGCTGGACTTTTGATTGACTTCTGTGACACCAAATTTCCTGCTCTTACTTTCACACAACATAATTAATTTTCAGTTTGACCTGGTGAATGGTGATGGCTGCATTGTTAGCCCAGCATTGGTTTATTAAGACAACAATGACGTTTACTGTTCTTGGCAAGCTCTGTAGAGTCCTTTGCAAGACATGAAAAAGCTTTAAAGTAAGAACCACTTTTTAGCCAATTTTATGTTATAGAAGAAAACAGTAATAATCTCTCAAGCTTGTTTTTACTGCAAAATGATTTTATTTGCTTCTACCTAAGACTCATTCAAAAATCTCAGACTTTGAGACAAGGTCACCATAAGTGTTAAAATGCTAGTTAACATTTTTAGTTTCTGACTCATTACTGCTTTACTCGACTGTCTGTGTGGTTCAACAAAATGATCAGACGAAAACAATTCCCAAACTATTCTTGTGCTCCTGTCTTTAAACTTTTCAGATTATTGACATTGATGAATCGACTCCTATCTGAAAATATCACAAAGAGTGACAGTGTGCAGGGATCACAAAAGTTAATGAGCAAACACTGGGTGCTAACAAAGCAATCAGAAAGTTACAAGAGGACCAAAGTCAGATTGCAAAAGCAACATCACATCTGACACTGAGCATAGAGAATATTGGATTTTTTGTAAGACGTGTATTTTTAGGTATATATTCCAAATAACTTATTTATTTAAAAATTCTGCTCAACTATTGCCATGAACAGCATAAGAAGTATCTTTGTAGTGCTTGTGACTGGATTTACATTATGATAACTATCTTTCTTTTAAATTTAAATTCAAAATCATTGAAAAATATGCATCATAAGAGTTTATTATTTTCCATTTTTCCATCAGAATAACTAAATGCAATCAGATAGAGAGGCATTATGTTTCATTCCTAAAGGGAGACAACAATGCTGGATATCACAGCTCAGTTTGCACCTATTGTTTTAGGGCCATAGTTTGGTAGAAGTTTGGTTGAACGGTAAAACAAAAGAAACTTTAGCCTTGAGTAACTCCTTCCTGGTTTCCTATATTTGTTTTAAACTGGTTGTAGGGCAGGTCATAGTTTCATTCTACGTTGCTTAGAGCTGCGAGCATTTGTTGGTGACGCCTGTTGTGTCTGAAATGTAAAAAAAATGAAAGAAAACAAGCAAGATGATGCAAACCTACATACAAATGAATGCTAGCTCATGATTTGAAAATATAAAATATGTACTGTAAAAATCACAATGCACAAAAATTCTGCCTTTTGGAGCAGTATGTCATAAACATAGTTTCTGAGGTTTGCAATCAGAATTGTTTGTGAACAGTGGGTGCAGCAGTTAATTGTGTTTAAACCCCACTCATGCATGCACGCCAGGAAAGACCTGCAGACTGGCTAATATGTGAACAAGATGGGGCATTATGAAGAGGTTTAAGCTCTTTGAATGCAAAGTCCGGATTCTCTCCTGCTGCCTACCTGCAGACTATCGCAGCCAAGTATTTCATATTTTGACTCATCAGTCCTGAACACCTAAGGACAGTTTTCTACACCCCAGTTTCTATATTTCTGTGTGCAGTTGAGTTTCTTGGCCTTGTTTCCGCTTTCGATTGCTCACAATTCTTTAATAAAACTACTTTTGACCTCCTTGGGCAGTAATTGTGGTTTCTGCCAGTTCTGAACTGATGGCACTGCTGGACATCTTCCATTTTTGATGGGAAGTAAGCATGATGTGTTTTTCATCCTGTGTTTCCTTGGTTGACCACAACGTATGTGGTTGCAAACATCACCCGATTGTTTGTTTCTTCAAAGAGCTTGAACTCAGTTTGAAACCCGAGTCTGCTTTGAAACCTTTACATGTGAGAGACCTTGCTGATGGAGTCAAATCAAATTGTTGCTGTGCTCAGTCTTGCCATGGTGTATGACCTGTGACATGAAACTGTCTTCCACAGCTTCACGTTGGTATCAGAGTTTGACTGCCTCTCGCTTAGTTTCAAATCCGCAACACAGCTGTTTCTGTTTTAGTTATGACTTTGTTACAACCTACGTTTAAAAATGATTATCATTAGCATTTGTGGGGTAAAACTGGTAAACCATACTCCTGACTATAATCCTGAAAAATCTCTGAATTTGTGGAAATGTACCGATGAGAATTGATGATAGTTTGAAGGCAAAGGTTGGTCACACCTAGTATTGATTTAATTAGTTTGTCTTCTGTTATCATTTAAAAAATCTTCCCTTGACCAATAGAAAGTATAATTGTTTTTTATGCCATTGGAAAGCCTGATTGGTCACTTTTACAATAAGGTACAACTTGTAAGGATCATGCATTCATGGAATAGGCAACACAGCTAAACATTCAGGTAGTGCCCCCAACAAAAATCTCCCTGTGTCTGGAAGTAAGTTTTCCAGAAAGGCATGATTACAAGTTGTACCTTGTTGTAAAGATGATTAATCAGACTTTCCAAAGATATATAATACAATAGTAGTTGATATTATAAGGAGAGAAATAATCCCTTTTTTCTTTGAGAAGTATATTTGTTCACTTCATTTTGTTGCTAATTGATAAAAATAAACAAGACCATGTATCATTTTTATAATCATGATTCTAATTGTTTTTAATTTTTAATAGAAACCCATCAGAATTTCACTAAAAAGAGGGGCTTTATCTAATCCAAGCACCTTATCAATAGTTTACAAGTGTGCTCATATTGAAATGAGCTTTATAAGGGTAATATATATGTTTATTTATGGAAACTTCTCCAGAGAATTAGCATAAAGGATAAAACAAATTAAAATGAACAGGAAGTAGGGCCCTCAAGTACCACTTAGGCAAGCAATTAGCATGCCGCTTCCCCGTAGGCCAATGTTAATAGAGCTAACGCCTTAAACTGCAGCCGAACACTGAACGCAAACCATTTGTTTGACAGCTCCAGCAAGCTTCAGGCTAAAATAACATATGAAGGAGCTCATTGCAATTCCTTTTGCTGTTGGCTGAGTTTGACACACTGGCATCATTCAAAAAAGCTGAGCAACCAAAGCCCAGTAAGCCTTAGCATGTGCTTTGATACAGTGCAGTACCAAATTTACACTGATATGCTAAACCCAGGGGAAAAAAAGGTGAGGGAAAAACAAAGTGAGGGTCTGAGGGGATTGTTCTGTGAAAATAGAGGTGGTAGGTGAGTAAGTGAGAAAAAGAGGGAGAGTCAGACAAAGAAAGAAAAGAGGGGTGGCAGATGGTGACATGTTGATTTATGAGCTGCAGGGCGTTTCATTAACCATACTGAGTTTTACTGAAACAGAGAGAGCAGGAGAGAAAGAGAGGGAAAGAGCCACTGAGTGATGTGAAATTAGGGGACACCGACAGATAAAGCAGGAAGGATGAGATGAGGATGGCAAAATTAGGTTTAGGAGCTGCACATACTTTGATACCTCACTTCTTTATTTGAGGTTTGCTCATTTTCACACTGCCCTCTTCCCCTGTCACTCCATCTTCTTAATATTTATGTTCCCTGCTCCATCAATACTCTCCAGCGTACTATAGCCCCTGCTTTGGTTTCATGTCAAGCTGTCTGTCCTGACTGGCAATACATGCAGAGATAGAACAGTACATCCCCTCAGCTCTTTTTCTTTGGCATTCCTGCCACCTGCCGACCTGTCACCACCTATCTGTGGAGGTGTCCCTGACTGCCAAATATAAGCAGGCGCAGTTCACATTTATATCCCAGCTGTGAGTGTGTATTATGAGGTGCTTCAGAGTCCTAATTCTCTCCTTCACACTGCAGTCAGAAAAGTAGACTGCATTTCCCAGACTACTGCTTCTCTACTATTCAGGTTAACCCTCACAGCTATGCTTTTAAAAGATTGATACACTTATTTATTATTATTTTTATTTTTTTGTGCCAGTCTGGATGTTATTTTCATAATATTTGTATATGTTTTATGTCCCTTGGATTTGTATAACCCAACCTGTAGGGTAAATTCGGTTAATCCTATAAGTTTCAACATAGTAAGGCAAGCAAAGGAAACTGTATTTATAGAGCACTATTCATACTTATGGCAATTTAGAGTGCTTTACAGAGTTAAAAACAAAGACATGATGACATTAAGAGGGTTAAAGACATACAATTAGAAAACGAAAGACAAGAAAATGTTAAACATTGTAGAATTTCAAGGTAATATGTACAGTATTTTTTACTGAGTAATGAATGTGACCTGTTTTTTTCTATCAGTAACTAAAAAATAAAAACTATTTCATAACTTGTCCAAGGCAGCAGAAATATTGATCTTCTTTATCCATGATCATATAAGTTCATTTGATTAACATTATTTCACAAAAGCACTTCAAATGGTTCACAGGGATCTTTTACAGAAATGATTGTAGTAAATTATAGCTCAAGCAAAATTACTGGGAACAAATTAAAGCCACTTTTTAAAGACCATTGTCTTCGTAAATGGTGTCATAAAGGAAAATTGCACTAAAATACTTCATTGCTTGCAATTTTTGGAAATTGTACATTGACTGGGGGGCCGCAATGAGTGAAGCAACTGGCTGCAACCAGTTGCCGATCGCTGATGTAGAACATCAAATATCTGTAAATTATTATAACCAAAATAATATTCTTTTGCAAATTTAATCTATTGGTCGAAATTATCCTTTATTTTACTATATGAGGAAAAAGTTGTGGGTCTACTTGAGTCAGTCAGTGAAAGTATTTAAAGCATGTGTTTGTATAAAAGCTGTCTTTATAACAAGACTGAATATCTGTAAGGATAACCAAAAGCATATTGTAAAAGAAAACAAAACAGCCATAGAGAGAGGCTCAACCAAATTTATGGCTTTAATCTATGTAAGAGACAAACCACCAAAGATGCGTCTTTATGGTTGTGCCAAAGATGAAAGCTTGTAAAAAGCCACCTGTATTAGCCACCACAAAACCAAAGAAAACTTAGTAAAGAAAACACAAAATACCCCATTTTGTTAAGAACCAAACATGTTTACTGTTTGCAACAGGAAGGGAAATTTGGATCTGAGTTGTTCATGTCTTTTTTTTAATAATTGTGATATAGGGGTATGATGATAAACTTTTTAAAATTCCTCTAAAGCTTGATGGTATTACAAAACTAAAAGTGAAACATAAATTTGCATAATAAAGGATAGTGGCTGATCTGACTGACAGGTGGGACATTGAAGCTGTTAGCCTGGAGGCCAGAAAGTCAGGCTTGGCATCAACTTTGGACCTATTAAAAGTTCAGTCTGCCACTGTCCCCATGCCAAAAATGGGTATAGAAAGAATTTTCAATCTGAAGACAGTAATTTGTCATTTCGCGAACACTCAGTTACCTAGAGTTCATATTACTCAGATCATCCCTGTTTTATAGCCTAAGGTTTTAATATGCATGGGCTGCAACCACAGGCGAAGTGTTTTTTAGCCTTTATTTAAGCAGGAAAATAAAACTCTTTGTAAAGAGTGTCCTGGCCAAGATAGGCAGCAACAAAACAACAACAACATTTCCACAAACAACAAGCAGCCAGACATACAAATAAGGTCTTACATATGAGATGCAATGAAAAAAAAAATACCAATTACAATGGGGACTATTTGTCAAGTTTTACTGTAATCAAAAATTAATCAGTGAAAACATTTGCAGCCAGGTTCCTCTACTTCAAAGTCATTTAGCATCCTCTTAAAAGTGTCCAATGAAACCAGCTCATTCAGTTTGCAGTTCATTGCAAGTAAAGGGAGCAGCAAATTTAAATGCCTTTTTACCCAGCTCAGTTCTGCCCTTATAGCACCAAAAAGCAAGAGGATATCCTGGGACCAAAGATTATAAGATCCTGTGCTCGCCTTGTAGATAAGAAGATGACAGTTTAAGTCAACCTGTAGACACAGAGGACTTGGTTACATGAGCATTTAAGCTCTGACACGAGGCATACGTCTATAAAGCATCAATATAATCAAGCACAGACATAAATATGCCATCAACAAGTATATTTCTGGATTAAAAAGAAAGACATGATATAAAATTAAAACCCAGTTTCAGCTTTAAACAGTTTACTAGCAGCTGAATGTGTTGTTGTAAAAGAGAGAGATTCTTCGATCAGAATGGCAAGGTATCTGTTGCATTAGTCAGCCTCAATTCAATTTCCCTGAGAAGTGCAGATTTTTGGCGCATTTGCAGGCTTGGAAGTCTAAGACAAGGGTTTGTTTTAAACCTATCAAAGCTATTGAGGTCCTTGAAATTGTCCCCGATTTCTTGTGTTGCTCCGTTCCTCAGTATGTTACAGAAAAATATAAATCTTGCTGTCCAAAGTGTGGGCTGTGGGGTCCTGATGGGTCCTAGCCACAATACAGGTTGGTCATTAAAGGTAAATTAAAATAATATTTGTGTTTGAAATCTGCAACTTTTCAAGTGGTTCTTCAGGGGTTAATGTAGATTGTGAGTTATTTTAATCTTCAGGGCATGACAGAGAGCACTTGTCATCCTTTTAAATGCCTTTGATTTTGCATCCCAATATTGTCAGTGAATTTTGGCTGTTTTTCACTTTTTTTCATAAAACAGTGCTTTGGTCACCCTCCATGTTGGTGAGTGGATTTTATAAACTTTGAACTAAATTAAGGTACAAGTAATTAATTTGTAATCAAGACAATACAATTTTCATTCATTCATTCATTCATTCATTCATTCATTTTCTATACCAACTATCCCTTTCGGGGTTCATTCATTTATTTCTATAGCCAGAAAAAGAGCAAAGTTTGAGATATGGGGTTTGTTTCCAACAGCAAAAAAATGCATTATAGTTAGGGTGGCACAATGTATCATTCTAAGAATACTTTTAATAAGCACATCATGCCATTTGGGTGTTGTTTGATGGAAAATTAAAACTGCAACTATCGACCCATATAATCCAGCTGATAGTAGGCTTACTCTGAGCATGGAGAAGTGCAAGCAGAATTTGATGGCACTTGTCATAGATACTGGGGTGAAACATGCCAGTAAAGGTGATAAGTGGAGACTGTTAACTGAATTATATTTTCTTTAGCCATTTTTAAGCATACTTTTAAATTACTCATTAAATGTGTTATTAGCAAACTTTTACACAAACGGGTAACCTGATACACCAGATGGCCCGTTCATTATGTTTCATAAGTCCATCTGGGAAAGAGCCCATAGAAAGTGTTTGAGAATAGGCAGAACCTTCAAAAAGTAAATCTGGCAGGAGATTGAACATTCATTCTGTCAATCACATTCATTGTGGACCAGTCAGATAATGTTGTAGGTGGGCCCTTCTGCTGCAGTCTGAAATAAAAAAAACAGGAACTACTTCATAAAACAAATCATCGCCAAAACTTTTCAGAAGAGGAGAGAAAACATCCTTTCTATAGAGAAATGCTTTCAGTGTTGTTATTTGTTTTTTATTTAATGAAGAAATGTGGCCTGATGAAACTGCAACTGCAGCTGTTAGCATCAGTGCTTATCTCTGTATGAGCAGTCACTTGGCAAATGGATCTGCCTGATCACAGACATTGAAACAGGCTGATCGAGCTGCTGTGCAAGGTTAACAAAGTGATTTTCATGTTGAAGAAGTGACTTGCCCACATAATCTCATTGAAATGTCTCTGACTTTAACTTTTTGCCAAAGTCATCTTTGGTTTCTTGAAATGTTTCTTGCAGCATGCACTCTGTCCCCCTGATCTGCTTGTTCTACTGTACTCATTTAATATAGTTGGGGAGGGAAAGTATTGTACCAATGAGAGAACATGGATCCAGGAAGAAATCTAAACATTGTTGTCATAATTATCTTTATTAATTCTAATGAAAGAAAAGTGGTAGAAGGAAGTGGTAGAGTAAGTCCTGCAAAAAAATAAGGATAAATGTTTTTTGTGTGTGTTTCAAATCAAAATTTTCTTTTCTCAACCCTCCTCCCCTCATTCCCCTGCTATTTTTCAGCCTCTTTTTTATGCATGACAGCACCCCAAACCAAGTCGCAGGCACACATAAATAGCCTTGCTGTTTCTGACCCAGTGCTGAAGGAAAAGAGAACAAGTACACTGGGACTTCTGGCATTTACCGTGGATTTCGAGGAAAAACACTTGTTAATGGCTTCTTGTGTAAGAACGAACCCACTTAAGCGGCATCATTTTGGAAAATATAAATAAAATTGGAGCATTTTTCACAGCTGGAGACAAACTCAGCTGTGAATAAGCCACTTTTTATTTTTCCTTGAGGGTTGTTATATCCCCTTTGCCGATGCACAAATCAAAGTGATGCTGGAGTGTATCACTCCTCACAGGTGCTAGACAAGGATTAAACCGCTAAATACAAAAAGTGGCACTCTAACACTTTTTATTGTGACAAACACCTTTGTAAGTTGTGTTTTATCACTCACAGGAATTGTTGCATGGAAATTTTGATGGTCCAGTATTAAAAAAAAGGCTCTTGTAGCTCTTTCTGCTATGCAGGAGCCCCTTAACAGCTTAAATTTACTGCAGTATTAAGCTCTTTCTTAGCCATGGTTCATGATCACACAAGTCTACCCAACCTGAACCACAGTAATATTTTTTCCTCACCTACATCTAGAGCAGAAATGTTAAATGCTAATTCCTCATGTGTTCTAAGCATCCTGTGCTTTTGGTTACAAGACTGACCAGATTCTTTGTGTCCTCATGTATTTTTCAGGCCTGGTAAGCAGTGAACCCATCTAAACCTCCACCAGACCCAACACTTTAAAGTCATGTTTTTATTCATGCCCTGCACTCTTGTTTCTGCTGTGTTGTGATCGACAGGTCTATGATGGAGAGAATACTTCATCCCGTCTCCTTGGCAACTTTACACGTGATGGTGTGATGGGACACGTGATCAACAGCACCTCCAATCGCTTGATGTTGGAGTTTAACAGCAACGCCTCCGGGACTGAGCAGGGCTTCCGCTTAACATACGCAAGTGAGTTCTTTGAGAGATCCGACCAAGGATCCAGTGATGAGACTCTGGTCAGAGGGACATGTTTTTGATATTTAACAGAGTCCACACAGATCCTTAAAAAGTTTCTAAAAAGTGTTGAATTAGACTTTTGGATTTAAGGCCATCATTTGCTTGACTAAAAATGTTTTGTTCTGAGAGGTGGGAATTGATAAGATTTTACTAAGAATTCCAGTAGCAATTCTGCTTTTCAGTTCTTTAAAGATTCCTTTATTGATTCCTGTGGAATTTCTGTGTTAGCAAAAGTCGCCCAACATGGGTTTTCAGTGGCAGTAATGTTAAACAGGTCACTGAGATATTCAATGCCTGGCTGCATAGATGAATGCTGGTAGGTGTTTTCACCCACTAAACAAGCAGTAAGCGTCTTTTTGTTGAAAATTAAGCCATGATTTTAAGAACTTCTTCCCCCTGTCTGCCTCTGATGAGAGCATGACTCCCTTGATTTGCAAGTTATGCAGAACCAAGAAATTGTTGAGGGTATTGTTAACCAAAAAAAACTAATGATATCAGTTCCCTGAAGGATCTGTTATCAGTCCTCAACTGTAACTGGTTTTCGATTTCCATCCCTACTTGTTCTTTATTTGCAAAGGCCTCTGATTTCAGATAGTACTTTGACTGAGACTGTTGTGGGATTTTTATTAAATTTAGTCAAAAAAGATGAGAACGGAATCTGTGACTCTATGAGCGTTTCTGTTTTTAATGTCATAACATTTGAACATTCAATTTGTATATTGAACTTCTGGACAAGGAAGAGTGGACTAGAAATTATAGGTGCCTTTTATTCTGCATTAAGTTATTTGAAAAAAGGTTTTTTTTTGGCTACAGGGCCAATCAATTTACCTTGAGATGGTCAGGTTAACCTGCCACCATCATGTTGAACTGACCTTAGATCATGTTGACAAAAGGCAGCTGGGGAATTATAGAGTTTCTACTGTAAGACATGGATACTTGGTCAAATAAACTCTCACTAGTCAGCTTTATCAGTTTTTTTCACAAATGTGAAGAAACCCTGTTTAATGACATGGCCATGTTTTTTATGTTTTATCATGCAACTTTCAGAGCAGATTTTTAGACAAAAAAAATCTCTTTCAATGAACCATTATTAACCCTCTGCCACCCTGACCCCCCTCCTGCTGACTGCCTTTACACTTCGCCTGGTCCTTATGTTTGTAATTCACATGTCTAAGGCTATGTTCATACTGCAGGCAAAAGTGGCCCAAATCCAACTGTTTTGCCCATTTGTGACACATATCTGATTTTTTTTTTAAGACAGTCTGAACAACACAAATCTGATTTTTTTTCTGATCAGACTCAGGCCACTTTCATATGTGGACCTATTCAGATACATACAGTGTCTGAATTTTTTCAAAGCAACCTCACTCTGAACAGTCATGTCACTTTTTATCCAAGTTTTACATTATTGAAGTGAGACAGATGTCACAAATCTGCATTGGAGGAGGCAGGGCACAGCAAGATCCAATGTAAAAAATGGATGAAACAACTATGGATGAACTCTATGTCAGTGAAGCCCCTCACATCACAATCCCACCACTCATGGCTTGAAATTTGCATCCACACATACCTCTGTACAGAGGTAACAGCCAAAGATCCTCAAAAGGCAATCCTTAAAATGTGTGCTCTCCTTTTTCTCAGTCTTATTATCACTTTCTCTTATCTCTCTTGTCTTATTATCTTATTATCACTTTGTTATAATTTTCTTGGCTCTGGTTGCACAGGTGTGAATGTAGCCTCTGAGACACAGAGTGGCAGACATTTGCCTACAACTTGCTAAACTTATATGAATAACTGAAATGAACTTGCATTGAAATTTAACAGTCATGATGCATCTCAAAGTTTTGTAGAAATTTATTAGGGGGCTTCTACCTTGAACTGATGGCTGGAAATAGATAGAATAAATAAGATCAGTATTAGAGACATGAGTCAAACCTTGAAGGACTGTAAAATACAGTATAAGTCCCACTTTTAATGCCTTTTGAATTCAGAAAGTTGGCTAAGGTTTATGTACTGATGTTACTAATAAACCAGTATAAAATGCTTAGACATTCACCATCATGTCAACAAGTGCACCCACCACAATTACACATTAAAGACAACATGATGCTATTAAAAGCCCACCACCCATCATTGTTACTTAATGTAAGTAGCAGCAGTACAGCTCAAAATATGCAGGAAAACAGAGTGAGACAGAGCTGGCAGGGGGTTATTTGACTTTTTAAACAGCATTTATCCATCATTAAGTCATTATCCTGCATGCAAATAAAATGCTGGTGTATCATTAACTAAATAAAGTGTATGAATCACAGATTTGTTTCAAAGGACTCCTTAGTTTAAGACATCATAAGAGAGTAGCACAACTCTGACAGGCTGTGACCCTGGCCCAACAATCTGTGCAGGCTATTGTAGTGTAAATAGTTGGAGCTCAAGCCAACATGACTGTGGTGAATAGTACCAAATATTCAACATGGATACACAGACATTACACATCATGAAATAACTTCAACACAAATTAAGTCATGATACAGAAAGACAGTTAAAACCCCCTTTGTAAAAAAAAAAAAAAATAGCTGTTGTTTCTTCACAAGTGTGACTTGTACTCTGGATTTTGTGGTAAATTATAACCTAAGAGGATATGGCACCTGCACTACAGACTTGCAAAAGCCCATGCATTTTAATTGTTTTTGCCATTTTAGGCATAATTTGGGTCCTAGTTTGGTTGGTGTTTCATGACAACACTCAATACCTCAAGATTTATTCCCCCTGACTAGTTGGGACTGTCACTCATGCCCAACATGGTGGCAAGGCTGAGAGGAAGGGGTTTAATGAGAAACACCTAAACACAAAAACTATAGAAAGTACTATCCTATCAGTGAGAACACAGAACCCTGAACAACAATCCCAACTGATATTTTGCTACCCTTAAGTTTTTTTAGAGGTTGTCATGTCCCAGTATATCAGAGATTAGGTCTTTAAGGGACACTATAAAACCTGTTTTTCCTGCTGTAACACTGGCTTCTTCATGTACATTGTGGCTGCTATACCAGCCTAAAATCCAGAGACTTACAGTGTCATATATTGAGAGCTGAATTCTAAAAACACCCTGAAATACATATGCAGACAAAGTTGGTGGGTCATTGTTTAACATATTTTCCTACTCATCAGTTCAATTGAATGAACTTTATATATTAATCAAGAAATAATAATGTGCTTTTGTTTGTTTTCCTTTTATGTGTAAAACAATAAATTTGAAAATTCATGAATAATAATGGTAATTATACAGTATTGTAGCATTAAAACATCATTTTCGGAGCTTCTACATACTGGTGTATTAATCATTACAGAAACATAAAAAATGATTTTGGTAGTTATCAGTGCTATTTAGGGCAGCTGTGGCATAAACCTTACATTGGGTGATAGTCTAATGAATATCTTAAGCACCGTGTATATAATATAAATGTTGTGTATTGCTACTTTCTCAGACCCTCTGCCATGGGCATATTGTGTTAATACCTTAGATGAAGGTTGTTATCCTACACTGAACAAAAGCTGTAGTCTTAAATGAAACCCTATTTAAGACAACAAGTGAGAAGCAGAGATGGGCAGCCCAGTTAGCAGGCTAGCATGCTGTGGGTCTGTATTTCACAACTATCACCATATGCTCAGAGCTGAATTCTGTGTTATTGTGAATTTCACCAGCTAAAAACCCTAAAGCAGACTGCATCTTAATCATCAGGTTGACCCGTACAGAATTTTTTCTTAAACAGTGTTTTTTTATGGGGTGGATTTGAATTTTAATTTATTTGTGTGAGTGTCACACAGTCAACCCTTAAATGTACCACAGTAAGGAGAAAATCACAAATACTGGGACACTGGAATTTCAGCTATGAACAAAAAACATGCGAGAAGAGTACTTTGTAAAATACAAGCAGCTCATCATTGAGCCTCTTGTAAGGAGAAGATTCTAATTGGAAACCTGAGTGGAAGTGATTGTGCGAGATTGCTCTCATGAGTATGTCCCGCATCTGCTCTGTGTTTCAGTTAAGTGACTCTTCAGGGCTACAAACCAGAACAAAAAAAGGTGCCATGTAGTGCAAAACTCTTGAGAGTGGTCTATCTCTGTTAGCACATGACTGAGTATTTAATTCCATTTTTGACAGCTACAAAGATATTATCCACCATTTCCGTGTCAAAATGTGGAATCAAAGATACAACATTAACTTACTATGTTTATATAAAAAGGAAAATGAGCATATGGATTCTTGAAGCACACACATGCCCCCCCCCCCACACACACACACACACACACACACACTTAGACACCTAAGTGTGTGTGTGTGTGTGACCTCTAAAAAGAGTCTGTTAAGAAGGCACAACCAGCTGTTGTGTAAGTCAAAAGGGCTATTAGAGGAGCATTTATCCGCAAGTCATTAAAAGGAGGTGAGAAAGTGGTGCATCTGGAGTGAAAGAGCAGCCGGACAGAGGGGTGAGGTAAGATAGATGTATGGATACTAGATGGATGCTCTGCATGTCAGGTAAACCATTAGAGAGCCGTTACTCCTCAAGTCATCAGAGTGAAGAAGTTGACACCCTCTGTGAAGATATGCGTCGTGGGTGAGCTGCAGACAGTTTAAAGAGACTAATAGAGGGTTTAAACTGGTGGAAGAAGGAGGAAGACGCAAGCAATGGCTTTTTTGAGTAAAGTAGTGGACTCAGTAAAACATTCTTGATGCTACAAAGTGCTTCTGCAACTGAGTGATACAGATTCCAACATCTGCTCATTCACAATAAATACTGACAGAGGTGCAATGGAAAGAAAGTCCAGTTTAAGTCCATCAACCACAAGAATTTGTCAGTGAGGAGATAATAAAAGAATAGAAATCCTTAGTCCTCCTAAAAAGTCTGGAAATGTTTTTTTGGACTGATTATTTTCCCCTTTTAATAAAACCAACTTGTATTTGTATTGTAGAAAAGCCTTGATTAGTCACCTTTCCAATGAGGTAAAACTTGTACGGATGGAGCATTCATGGAATGAGCAACGCAGCTAAACATGTAGGTAACGCCCAAAAATGTACCAAAACTTCCTGCAAGTGGAAGCTGGTGCTCTGTACTCAGAGTGGCAGCATTGTTTGGTGTCAGCCCTGGTACCATTTCAAGACTTCATTCCAAGAAGGCCGGTTCCTCACCCGTGTTTTACTGAGGAACTGTAGGCTTTCTTACTGGGGAATAGGGGGGTTGGGCACATTTGTTTGGGGTGCTATCCAAATGTTTAGCTGTGTATGAGTATAACCTGATACAGCTCCAATTTATTCTTAAGGTTTTCGATCAAAATGCTGCTCAACTGTGCTGTACTTTTAGACAGTACTGATGCTGTCTGTTTTTTGTCTTGCAAACTGGTGCCAGCTATTTGTTTATGCAGATTAAACCATTAAAGTGTTGATCCGCATGAACAATGTCAGCTGATGCTTTACTGAAAAATTCATATTTGAAGTTATTAAGATCCCATGTTATGCTTTTTTCGTTTTACCTGCCCTTTAGTGTGTTGTACATACGTCTCAAGAAAAATGCACAGACTGTTTTTTCATATAATGTTTATATAACTCTTATAAAACTGTATAAAGAAGGACTAAGTGTAGGATTTTAGCATCGTCATGTTATACTTGAAATTTCAGCAGGGAAGTGTAAAAGCAGTGGGATTTAGGAAAGGTATTATTTGACCTTACGTCCTCCTGACAGACACTGCTCTGAATCATCCTATTTGTTTACGCTGTGTTGTCACAATGCATAACCTGGGAGACCTGATCTGAATGTACCTATCTGTGTGCTTCTTTCTAGGTTTTGACCTTGTACGCTGCGAGGAACCAGGCATCCCCAGTTATGGCTATAAGATCCAGGATGACGGTCATTTTGCCAACACATTTGTCCTTTACTCCTGCAACCCTGGATACAGTCTTCATGGCAGCAGTACACTGACCTGTCTGAGTGGGGACAGACGTGTCTGGGACAAACCACTCCCCTCCTGTATTGGTTAGTATACCGGGACATGTTTAAGTTACAGGAAAATCAATGATTTAGGACGACAAAGGCTGAATTATTAACCAGAATATCTTTTTTTCATGCCATTGAATTAGAAATATAGCAAGAGGCAGCAGTAAAAGCCACTCCAGAGTGGAGCTTGATGATTTAAAATAAAGATTGAGGGAGGGAGGGATTGTGTCAATACAGGTGTATTCTGGCTGATTCAACACTCTGTGGGTAATTACTAATTCACCACTGCTTGTCAAAACAGCTCTCGCTGATCCATCAACCTGTGCACACAAGGCTCTCTGTGCTTGGACAGCAGGTTGTCACAAGGCGAGAGATTTTAGTGCACCTGGCGTCTGGGTATTTTAGGGATGCAGGGTTATGATGTAAAAATAGGGGATGACAGTTTAAATTGAACTTTGATTAATTTATAATGTAAGCCAAGCTACTTTCTTGTACCCCTGAAGGTGCTCACAGTATTTCACATCAAGGACTCTGACAGATACATTAACTTTCTGTTCTATTCTCAGCATGCAAAATAAATAGAATATTCTATCAGAGGAGACATTTTAGAGATAATGTTGATTCATCAGAAAATGTTGGATGTTTTTTGTTTAAAGTGGACCATGTCGTGAGTCACCGCCAGCGTACTCATTCATTCACTTGAAACGTGTGCAACAGTGAAGCTGTCTAAAACCAAGCTGTAGGCCATTGCAAAAAAATAGCCAAGGCTTCCCACCAATAGTAGAGCTTCCACTGCTTACTTCTAGTAACAAAATCCAGTTATAAGGAAGGCGTTGTCTGTAGACAAAGGTCTGCCTCTTCCGTTAAACATCCTGCAAGTGTCGCAAAATGCTGTGTCTGCCTCAACAGCATACCAGTCTCTGTGCCAGGAGCTGTTGAATACTCTTTTTGTTGCCTAAGAAAGTCAAGGGTGCTAGAAAGTTGTTCAGCTACACCCTCTTGGACCTCTAGCTGCTTACTGATTCAGCCACTTCAATTTTCCCTTCCCTTTCCAGCCAGCTGCTGGCCGACTTTCAGCCAGTTACCAGCCAATTACCAACCAGCTTCCAGCCTCTAGAAGCCCAGCTAAAGCTCAACTAAATTCCACTACAAACACACCCATTCATGCATTTGTAGGGTATCTCCATGAGATGGCACTTCCCTCACAAGATAATATAGTCTCAACATGTTCCTCGGTTATTAGAGTAGCTGCCAAAGCAACAGAGAGCAAACTTGACACCACAAATTCACACAGACATGGAATAGAGTTTACAATTTCTAACAATTAGCGTGAGCAGGTCTCATTACCGACCAGCCAAGAGCCTATCATGGAAAGTGGAGACGTTTTAAGTGGCATCTGTAGGTCACCAGGCCAGGCAGCAGAGGGTCCGAAGTGAGTGTGGCGGTGTGGGCCACATTTTCAGCAGTAGTGTCAAAGCTGGCAACCTCTGCCAAGATATTTTCTGCCCCTGTCTCTTTCTCTGGCTCTTGCTCTCCCACAGCCTTTCTCTACCATTTTAGTCACTGTTCTTTTGACAAAAAAATAAAAATGGCCTTATATCGTTTGCATCCACCAACTAGCAGGGCCAAACAGTCATCATGGCTCTGTCAGGGTGGGCATTGGTGGTTGTGTGGGCAGGCCGGGACCCTCCAATGCCCACCGATGCCATCAGGTGTGGTTATACCCTAATACACATTATTACTGACATGATGATGTTACAAGAATGTGGGCAACACCAAAAAGAAGACTGCAAGCAAATAATTTACAGCACTGAACTGCTTTTTTTTTTTTTTTAAATGTATTTATTTTGGCTGATCGATTATGGCAAAAGTCATATTCTTAATCATTTTGATCAATACAGAGCTCACATTTATAACACAATTAGTTGGTTTTACAACATGCACCACATGTAATCACTGACCTTAAATTCATGATTTCACTGTAAATATTAAAGAAAAAGGAAATAATTAATTTATATGTAAAAATACAAATGCCTTAAAAATAAGTTTTGGAAGTAAACAGACCAAACAAATGCAACATGTGATGTCGTTCAATCTCGATTATTCAATTTCCATTATTGTGGGAGACTGTAATTTAAATGATAAATAAATGATAATGACGAATAATATACTAGTTCAATGCTAAATACTTTCTCAGAGTGCTGTTGTCTCAGTCACATTTTGCTTTTTTTTTACTCTATTGTGATAGTCTCCCTCTCAAAGTTCCGTTTCAGGCTTTAAACATATTTGTATCTACTGTATGATAGGTGCTATGGGAGGGATGTTAACTACATCATGTTTTATAAAGCTCTATTTTTCTATATCAGAGTGTTTTTTGGTTAAACACTTCAGGTGATTTTAGGTAAACAGCCAGTAAGCAATGGAAACACAATCCATGCAAATATGTAAAAAAAAGAGGTGTAAAACAATTATTAAACTTTTTCATAGGTTTTTTTTTTTTTTTTTAATCTAAACGGGAACCTGAATGCTTTTGCAAAAAATCAAGAGTTTGAAGAAAGCCTATGAGATCTTCCTGGGAGCCTCATATAATAATTAGCCTTTTAAGTGGCTGCTGCTGAGCACTCCCACAACATCAGCCTCGTATTTTTCTGTCAGTGGCAATGGGAAAAAAAATAGAGGTTCCTCAGTTTGCATATCTGGAATACATTTGAATATTTCCCAGGTTTTGAGGTGGGTGAGCTGCCAGAGGGCAGATTTAGCTTTGGTTGGCACTCGGCAGCTCTTAATTAGGTTGGAGAAGAGTGTGCCAAACGTTTCAGGTGCTGTTGTGAAAAGCTATTTTTTATTTATTTGCTTACAGACCTGTGAAAGTACTTTTGCGTTTTAGATATAGTCTGTGCAGCCAGCCAATCTTGTTCCTTGTTGTCATTCAATAAACAGACGAAGCATGAACCCGACAATTGTTTGTTTGTATTGTTCCTAAATAGCTATGAAAAAATTTGCCTCTTTTAAAGCCCATAATTCCTACTTGTCCATAAATATTTTGTGGCTTTGCATATTTTACACATTAAAGCACTTTCCCTGTAAGCACTGCAACCTTGTTGGGTCGATGTGAGCTCTTGGCACTTGTTAATTCGGAATTCCCAGCAGCAAAGCCAAACACTGTCTTTTTAACCTGCCAGCACACCTGAGCTCTCCTAGGTGGGACATGGCCCTGGCATGGTTGCTAATGGCAACTGAAAGAGATTGTGCGGATGTTGGTATGAATATGAACCAGTATGTGGTTTTAGTCAGGTGTGTGGAAATCTTAAGGTGTGAATGTGTGTGCCTCTGCAGTTAGTCATTATTTTGTCACTGCTCTGTTGCTGCATTGTTTCAGATTAGCAACCAGGAGAACATTTCTCTGCTGAGCCCTGGGCAAGCTCTCTACCTCCATGACTGTTGCCCCTCTTGTCTGTCTGCATCTGTGTAACATCTGTATGTACGAGCATGGGGATGAGAAGATGGCTTTTCCTCAGGCTGTATCTTCCATCTTTTCCTCTTTCAGACAAATTTAGTAAAGTCTGCCCCTGACTAGGCCTGGAAACCAAAAAATAGTTTCTCAATATCTTTTAGCAAAGTGGCAATAAAAATGTTACATTCTTAACTGTTCTCTGATATGTAAAACAAAAAGCTGTCATAATACCAGAAGTCTAAACTATCGAGGATGCTAGTGAAATCAAATGACGTTGATACCCGTTCATTTCAATTGCAACAACACTCAAAGTCCTTGACACCCATTTTTTGGGGGGGTAGTTTTGTGTTTAAAATGATCAAATATTGCAGACAAACTCCTACATCCTTTCTACTTTGTACAAACCACAGTTCCAATGAAGTTGGTGCATTTTTATAAAACATGACCTAAAAGAGATTAGTCATTATAAAAAAAGTATTTTTGACCTTATTGAATAAAGACAAGATACAATCTTCAGACTGTTATTTGCTCATCTTCATAGCTGCAACACATTCCCAAAAAAGCTCAGACAGGGGAGACAAAGGACTGGAAAAGTTGCGGAAAGCTCAAAAAACACCTGTTTAGAAAATTTAGCAGGTGAACGAGTTTTCTTGGAAAGTTCAGTTTATTTGGGCTGGTGTGAAAGCTCAGATAAACTTTGGTGCTCTTTGGTGCTCTTTGGAGCTCAAACTCTGATCTGACAAAAAATGGGGTTATAGTTTCACTTCCAAGCAAACCAGTGTTTTGTTTGCATGGGTGTGAAAGCAATCTGAACCAAACAGGGACCAAACAAAGGCAAGCGAACTAAAAGGGAGTGAGCTATGGCTTAGATTTTGACGAATTTCAGAAAGCTTATATCATAGCAGAAAAGTGAATGTAGCGTTCACTGATAATATAAAGCAGAGTGCAGCTTACATTAGCATTGCTAGCCTGCCAGCTTTCGATTCTCATCTACATACCTTTAAACATTTCTCCGGTCAACATGTAAGTGTGTCTGAACACTGAATTGAAGTAGATTTCTGCACATATGCATGTATGCCCTCACTGTATCAAAACGCCATACTGAAATGGTTTCCAAATGAACGTCTACACCATTACACTCCTTATAATTACATATCTTAAGATTCTGTATAAGCACAGCCTTGCCAAGCTGCTTCTCTTCTGTCTCTCTGCTTATAAATGTACATCCGTGTTACTGCTTTTTTCCCTTTCCCCCTTCAGGAAAGCTGCCATCCTTGGCCCATGCTAAAAATGATACTTTTTTTTTGTCCTCTTACGTGTGTAACCTTCTTTACCTACTTTCCATAATGACATACAGCAGAGTCCTCTTATGCTCACTTTAAAGAACAACATTGCTCATACTGTTTGAATGGGTGAGTGCATTTAATGTATACTTGCATAACTCCATAAATGTTTTCAAGTAAGTGTCTGGCCTTGTCTGTGAGTGTGTTGCTTCCTGCTTCTTTCTTCATTTTCGTGTTTCATGTGAGTGTTTGTATAGGTTCACTGGGCCTGAGGTAATGCAGCAGCAGTAGGTTGGCGTGGCCTTGTAGATTGCAGAGCTGTGTTAATGTCATCCTATTAATTCATGCAAACACACAATGCACATGCTGACACAGACCCTTCCCTTCACCAAACAGTTGTTTTTTTTCTAATCAGCAGCGATCTGCCGGCTCAGTGGGCAGCCATGTGTACCTTGTACTACCATGATGAGTTTAAAATCTGCTCCCAGCCTTTTTCCCCTGTGAGCCGCTATCACCTCGCTCCCCTCTGAAAACAATATAAAAATAACAGAAATACTTTTCTCCCTTGTGCATTAAGCTGCTTTTCTTCATAAAACTTTGAACACAATAGTGTATCCCCTAGGGGGAACAGTCATCAAAGTTATTTGCCAACCTTGAAACCATATAGCAGGAGCTCGGAAAATTCAAGGTTGATTTAATGATTCAAGCCTTTCTAAACCGATTCCTATTTAAGTCAACCTTCACACCTCATGGTAATTCACAGCCAAGTCGGGGAGCTGCTTCTTATGGAGATGAACTGAAACAGTAATAGAGAAGTAAAGAAGAACAAGGCATGTTATCCAAATTACCTGGTTGCTTTGAGAGTAGAGATTTACAATTCTTTTGAGGGCGGGCACTGTCAAAATCCAACTCATGGGAAATCTCTCCACACAGAACAGACTTGATGAGAACCTGTGCACAGTGACAAAATATGGGTATGAATATGTAAAAGCAATTGACCAATACACAAAAGAGGATGTTAACACACTCACCTTTATTATACTCTAGTGCTGCTTTAGTTGATCAACAAAAGAAAATGTATATACTTGATTTAACTAAATGTAACACAAATGAAGATGGGATGATAAAGTAATCACTTCAACCCCAAACTCAATGTTATCATCACTAAGACCTAAAAGTGTCCTCGAAACATGTTCTGGCCATCATTCATCAGCCGTGTTGGAAATAACAGGCTATCAAATGAGCTGGCACTAAATTAGAGAATTTAACTATATATTACTTTAACTTATTACCTCCGCTAAGGAGGTTATGTTTTTGCTGCCGTTGGTTAGTTTGTCTGTTTGTTTGTGTTCAAGATAACTTGAAAAGTTATGGACGGATTTGGATGAAATTTTTTAGGAAATGTGTGAAATGGGATAAGGAGGAAATGATTAGATTTTGGGATTGATCCGAATCACCATCCGGATACAGGAATTGTTTAAAGGATTCTTTAACATTGCCATTTTTGACAAAGTGGACTGCTTGGCGGAGGTCTGCAGTCGATGAGTGCTTTTCTAGTTCAAGTAATGTATAGTTAAATTCTCTGATTTTTACCACAAAGATCTGTGTTTTCTCCAGTGTGGAAACTTAGCTTTAACCACAGTTCATTATTTATTACTTTCTTTTTCATGGGAGCTAATTGCCCGTCTTGGCAAAATAACACATTTTGGACAGCCTTCTGATACTTACACATAAATGCAACTCAATCAAAAGCCAAACCAATACCATTGTTCATGTAACTCATATCTTGTCAACCCTGTTACACAAACTCAGGTTCATTTATTACCTCCGCCAAGGAGGTTGTGTTTTTGCCGGCGTTTATCTGTCTGTCTGTCTGTTTGTCTGTTTGTGTTCAAAATAACTTGAAAAGTTCTGAACGGGTTTGGATGAAATTTTCAGGAATTGTCAGAAATGGGATATGGAAGAACTGATTAAATTTTGGGGGTGATCCGGACCACCGTCTAGATCCAGGAATTTTTAAAAGGATTCTTTAACATTGCCAGATAGGACCATTTTCGCCAAAGTGGACTGAAGCTGCTTGGCAGAGGTCTGCGCTCTCTGAGTGCTTTTCTAGTTTTATTTTGATGACTGCTAGAGTATGTTCACAATCACCAATGTTCAAGAAACCTTGTAGTTGTCACATGCTAACCCTACTCACAGTGCCTTTACCGAAAACCATTGCAATAAGGCTCTGTTATATTTGCACGTCGAGACATTCTCATTAATTCCTCAAGGCCACAATAAGTGTGCTGATTCATGCTGCAATACAGCTTGGATGCACAGAACATGGCTCATGCCCCCTAATACATACTAGGGCAGAGATGCTCACTCATGGCGCTTTTGCCTTCTGCTGAGTCTTCGTGCCTCCCTCTCTCCAGTATCACATCTCTGTTACTACCTCTGGAGACCAAACAAAGAGGGGGTCAACTCATCCTCCCCATTTGATCTCTACAGTGGAGGCAAAGCATCACAGGGCCGTAAATATGGCTGAAAACGGCAGTATGAATTAGGAGACTGAGCACTCCTGGTCCCCCTCAATTCTTTCTCTGTCTGAGACACTCAGTGCTGCTTACTGCCATGTTTTCTACAGCTCCATATTCTTTCTGCAGGTTGAACTAGTGGGCTTGAGCTAATGTCAAAATTGTAGGATATCACAGGTCTATTCAGGTTGTGGGAATGTGCCACTTTAGACAGCTACTTCTCCATCTCTGAGAGGTCTCAATGCTGCAGGCTTTTTGTCTTTTGCATAGAAATGCTCTCACATGGAGGAGATATGGAAAACACATTAGGGGTAGGAGTGGGAATGAAAAACCAATTTCAATCAATACCTGATAACAACTCCCTGAAAGAAGTAATGTCATTAGACTCTTTGCTTCACAGTCCCCCCTTCAATGCATTACATTTTGTTTTGCGTGCCTTGTAAATCAAGAATATCTAAATCTCATCCAAGGCAGGCAACAGAAATTATGGTAAAAAAGTCAATAATACATTGTGAGACAGGGGGCAGAAATGGTCAAATTGTGTGTGTTTCTGGGAACCCTGTTTTGATTTTGTTATACAGTCTAGGTGGTCAAGATCTTGACTGAATGAAATTCTGCAATCATCCTGATATATTTGATATTGCATTACATTGGCATTACATAATGTTTTCACCTCTCTTTTTCCTGTCCTTGTAGCGGAGTGTGGAGGTCACATAACTGGGGCAGTGTCTGGGCGAATTCTGTCTCCGGGATATCCTGCTCCATATGACAACAACCTTCACTGCACCTGGACCATAGAGGCTGACACCGGCAAGACTATCAGGTAATTATGAAGCAGTGGGACATACGCCAATGCTGCTGTGAGGATGATGATGGCCTGCAGTTATTTAATGCAAGTACATTTCTTTTTAACAGAAAAAACAATTCAACAGGTGTCAATGGAGGCATGAAAGGGAAAAAGTAGTGATAATTCTTAAGGCCCATAAGCACCTTTGAATATATATATATATATATATATATATATATATATATATATATATATATGTGTGTGTGTGTGTGTGTACATATATATATATATATGTACACACACACGTGTGTGTGTGTGTGTGTGTACATATATATATATATATATATATATATATATATATATATATATATAGATAGATAGATAGATAGATAGATATAGATATAGATATAGATAGATATAGATATATATATATGTATATATAATTTTTTTTATGCTCATTTTTATGTTAATTTATGATCTACCATCATAAGGGATTACTTTCTTCAATCCATCTGATTAAAAAAATGGTTGTTACATCTTGCATTATTTATTTTAAAAAGTAAACTACGCTGAATTAAAATAATGTTCATATATCTCAATTTCCTATTTTTTTTTTTTATCTCATTTCATGTAAGCTGTCTTTAAAGAGGAATTATTTCCACTGAGATACAACAACCTCTCTAACAGTGGAGTCCTTACCATGACAACAGCCCAACAAACAGACCATAACAAACAGAGGTTACATCAATCAACAGATCAGCAGCATTCAGCAGTAAAACTATGTGCAACACCAGCCAAATGATCCTAATTCTGGTTTTATTATCAACTCATCTCATACAACGCTAAAGCAAAGGGAAAAATGTTAAACTCTCTTTTACAAAAGACGGAGCAAGGTTTTGGATTGATTAAATATGACAGGTTTAACAAGGAAATAATGTTTGGTCTATGGGGATTTCTAGATTTGTTATGGGGTTAAAGGATCATTAATTTTCATCAACCAAATCTTTTTTGTTTTTTAAACTTACTCAGTATTTAATAAAACAGGATTTTACAGGTGTGCTTGCTTCTAGTATGACTGTTATCCTTTATCATTTTATATTAACTGGAGGGACCTAATGGTTTTTTTTTTTCTTTTCTTTTCATAGTGTTCTTGACTTTTTTGTTGTCGTTGCTCTTGAGTTGAGCAGGTTGAGTGGCTGTTATCATTTGCTTTCCTGTGTCGTGCAACAGTAGTGCCCTGGTAGCTTTTAAAGACAAGTTACACTGTGTACTTAAGGCGGTTCGTTTGCTGTCAGTTGGTTTTTGCAAAATGGTGTCATGGTTTAGGATTCATGGGTATCATGTGTTTAATACCATTAAACCTTGTCTAAATTATCCACAGTATACAGTGTAACCCCTATGAAATTAAAATAATGGAAAAGTAGAGAGTAGCCTTAAAGGGGATGATTCTCCTGCTTGAATGAGCTGGACTAAATTCTGGGAACTAAAGAAGTTTTTGCATCAGTTGATGTTGTCAAGTCCTGTGATGACCTATTGCAGAGATGGTGAATAATGCTAACCTGTTGCTTTCTTCATGGTATGTTGTGCATGTGCACTGAAAGGGGCTCAGTGGGATCCAAAACATTATTATTACGTTGCACTTTGTTTTCTGCCTGGTAGCCATGATGCCATTATTTCCACTACTGCTGCTTATAAGGACAGTGTGATGAGTTGACTCCTCACCTTGTTTATGCTGGGCCATTGTGTCCTCACTCCGAACGAACTGCTGTAGAGGTTGATTGAAAGTGAGCAGAGAACACCTCTTTCAGGCGAGCTTTGCACAGTTGTTTGCACCAAAAAAACAGTGATTATTTGCTGTGTTCATTCATCATCAGGTGAACTTACCAAACAGAGAGTGTCCACTTATATCGGAACAACTCTCCCAAACGATTAAGGTATGAAAACGACCTTAAACACTGAGTACAGTATTAAGGTATTACAGCACAGTCCCTGAGTGTTTTTTTTAACAATTCCAGATTGGTTTGAGCTGTGGAAGTGGGGCAGATTGTCTTTTTATGGGACCCAAAATACTGGAAGGCTCCTGAGTCGAGCTATTTTGTTTTGGCCTCTATAGGGTTGTCCTATAGGCTCACACAGTGTTGAACACAACCAGTGAAAGACTTTAAAAGAATATGTAAATACAAGATGCATTCACTCTCTAAATTGGCTGATAGGTAAACCTCAGGACTGTCACAAAATGATAAATTCAGTAATTATGGATCCATGTTCACTGTCAAAGCAACTGCTGTGTCGGAAATTACGCCACATTAGTCATTATGTCAGCATCATGTTTCTAAACACATTGCAGCCACAGCCAACATCTCCGAGAGTGTGTGTGTACGCATACTTGTTAGATCTGTCAGCTCTGCTTGGTCTTTTTATGGTGAAATGCTGGATAAGGAACATATGTTAATTTTCAGGCTGGATCACTGATCTGCTGCATCATTTTTCTGCTTCCTCAGCCTCCACTTCATCGTCTTTGACACTGAAGTCGGCCACGATATCCTGAGAGTGTGGGATGGTCCATCTGGGCCATCAGATGGGGGGATCCTGTTAAAAGAATGGTCCGGCCCGGCCTTACCTGAAGACATCCACTCAACGTTCAACATACTGACGCTGCAGTTTGACTCTGATTACTTCATCAGCAAGCAGGGATTTTCAATTCAGTTCTCCAGTAAGTGGACTTATTTCTCAATTTAAGTGATTAATCTTGAAAACCTGAAAGTTGAGGAACTACTCAAAAAACAGGCACAATGTGGCATCATACTAACGCTGACTTGGGTGGTCTGCCTCACTCTGTTCCATAGTTATTCCCCCGCATCCACTTATGGAGAAAAAGCTGAATTTAATTAGCAATTAAATTACCTAATTAGCAAACTCAAAAGTCATCACATATACAGTGTCTTAGTTATTACATAAACCTCATTTATATTGGCTACAAGGTAATTAATCTGGAAATAATGCTGCACTTAACAGGATTTCTGGAAAACCTTCAGCCAAAGAAAGAAATTAAAAATGTAATACCTCACTTTGGGACCCGGGCTCAGACGCACTGAAGCTCCTCACTTGAGACGAGTGTCTTTTTTTTGGAGGGAAATTAGGAAATGTTCAAACAATGGGTTATAAAAAATTTTGATACTTAATGAAGTTGATTAACAATATAGTGATAGTAACAAGTCATTTTTAAACATTTTTTCATATTAAGATTTTTTTTTACTTTTCATTTGAACTTCTAGACATCCTAAACTGTTGTCTTTCTCCAGAATATGTTAGAAAAAAGCAACTTTAACATTTGCTGTGCTTTTTTGGTGCATAAACAGTAGAAAAATAATAGACTGGTACCTCTGACAGCCCTACTTTTTGAAATGGGGCTGTAAGAGGTACTTGTCCACTAGCCACAGGAGATGCTGATTATGGCTATGATGTGTCTGTGCATTCAGCTTCATCTGTAGGACATGATGGAGCTGAGTTTATGGGGTTAAAAAATCAAGTAAAAGAACACAATATCAAAGACATTCACATGACTTTTTCATGTTTTTTGGTTGTTACTTAGGTCCAGGGCATTCTTTTGAATGTGATATCTCAAAAACAGTTTGAGGGATTTTAATCCAACTCTGCACTTATGCCTGCTTGGACTAGAAGAGGGACAAGGTCAGAAGTAGTCGAAGAGTCATTCTATTTCTATTTCTGGATTACAAAGAAAAATAATAACCTCTTCCATTTTATTATGCTTCAGCCAGTGTTTGTTCATTTGTTTGTTTGTATATATGTATATATGTATATGTGTGTGTGTATATACATATATATATACACACACACATATATACACATACACACACACACACACACACACACCCACACACACATATATATATATATATATATATATATATATATATATATATATTTATATTTTTTTTTCTGGGTTAAATTCACTTTCACACTGTTGTTTGGCCTTTTTTGGCAAATCACATTGAAAACAAGTATCTGAGGTAAAGATGTGAGATCCAACATTCATCCAATTCTTCCTTAAAGGGGCAACTTGATTTGCAAGAGGTCCTTGAAGACGTTTCACCTCTCTTCTAAAAGGCTTCTTCAGTTCTAATGTGACTGGGGCCAAAGTTGGAAATTTATAGCCCTTGAAGACCCAGCTGTGGATTACCATGACCTGGATGAATGAGAGCCTACACAGACAAGATCCAACACCATAATTAAAACATAGCTTTAAGAACATGACAAAAATGTAATGATAAAATTACCGTCCAATGTTTTTGAACAAACTACAAGTTACTCTCTCTATCATAATATAATCAGCAGTATGATAAAGGCGGGGGTAGGTGGACAGGTTCGTGGTGTTACCCCCTTTTGCGGTTTCTGTTGTCCCACATTTTCTACATACTGGAGTATCCTTAAGCATGCCGTCTTTTTTATGAGAGCCAAAATACTCTCAGACAGGCAGAGAAACCTTTTTTGGGTGGGAGTATAATGGCTTACCTTAATCAGCATTCTCCTCCAACATAATTTGGTATATTATGGCCGAAAGGCAAAGCTCTCAATTTACCTCTCCATCTTCGTTCCTACCCTCACCTATGGTCACGAGCTGTGGATAGTGACCGAAAGAACAAGATCTCGGGTACAAGCGGCCGAAATGAGTTTCCTTTGCAGGGTGTCCAGGCTCTCCCTAAGAGATGGGGTGAGAAGCTCGGTCATCTGGAAGGGTCTCAGAGTAGAGCCTCTGCCCCTCCACATTCAGAGAAGCCAAATGAGGTGGCCCGGGCATCTAATTAGGATGCCCCCCAGACGCCTCCCTGGTGGTATCGATACTTTGATGAAGTTGTTAACGATTCTCAACTGGAATTGGTTTTCGATTCCCATCCCTAACATTAAGTAAGGGATATTTTTCCAAACTCTTTCACCACAAGTTTACATGAATAAGCAACAATGAACAGGTGTTTCCATCAGGCAGGATTTACAAGTGCCTAAATGTTATGATTGTATGGAAGCACCACATTTTATTTTGTTGGACACACAGCAGCTAACTGCAGTAAGTTCTTATGAGCCAAACCACCCATCTGACACAATAATCTACTAAATAAAAACAAACTTTTCAGAGCAAAATGAGATTAAGCCTGAGGGAAGGGCGGATCCTTTTACTTACTGGTCAAATTGATGTTTTTCAATAATAGTAATGTTGTCATTATCAGGGCATTACGGCAAGACTAAGCCTTATTTATACTCACCATGTGTTTGTTTATTGTGTATCCAAATACCACACAAGTTTCCTGCAGAGACAGAAATGAGTCTCAGCATATCTTCTAACAGCAGCTAAGCGTCTGTCTCCCCTTGTTTCTCACTCTACAGCAACTACAGCAACAACCTGCAATGACCCCGGCATCCCTGTCAATGGCTCTCGGTATGGAGACAGCAAAGAGCCTGGGGACAGCATGACGTTCCAGTGTGATCCAGGGTACCAGCTGCAGGGCCAGGATACCATCACGTGTGTACGGATGGATAACAGATTCTACTGGCAGCCTGATCCTCCAACATGTATAGGTAGGTATAGGGCTGAACGATTTTAGGAAAAGATCTAATTGCGATTTTTCTTGCAGATATTGCTATTTCAATTCGATTCACGATTTTCTTCAACTCAAGCTTCAGTGCAACATTCAGTGTTTACAGTATAGACAACAGTAAGGAAATCAGTGATCAAAAGCACATAACACATTATTCATCATCTAACATTGATGATAAATTATCTGATATCATTATTTAAGGGATACTCCAACTTCTACTCTTAAACATAGGCTTTGTATTGTTGACCTGCTTACCAGCACTTCCGTAAATGCAAATTGCCTGAAAATTTATAAAATAGTACGTGTAAAATAGTTGACACAACAGATCCTGGGTCAGTCAGGAGAGCTGCAGAAAATTGCAGCTTTGATGATTACATGATTGCGTTGTCTGAAATTGCGATTTCGATCCGAAAACAATAAATCATTCAGCCCTAGGTAGGTAGGCTGTGAGCAAGATGTGATTATTGCCTTTACATATTCTTTTACTTTTTCTAGTTTATTTCTTTTCATTCACATAATTGATTTACACCCATCAAGCACTTAGGGGTATATTTCACCTCTCCATTTGGGAAAGAGCCCACAGAAAGTGTTTGGGAATGGGCAGAACCTTTCAACAGCATATCCGGCAGGTGACTGGACAACCTTTCAGTTAATTACATTCATCACGGGTCAATTGGATAATGTAGTAGTCAGGCACTACTGCCACAGAGTAAAGCACAAAACTTAAACAACTTTCTGAAACAAACTGTCTGAGAAACATGTCAGAAGTGAAGTGAAAATGTCCTTTCTATGGAGAAGTATGTAGTGTTGTTATTTGTTTGTCATTTAACCAAGAATTGTGTCAATATCTGATAAAACTGTCACTAAAACTGTTAGCATCTATGCTAATATCTGTACAAGCAGTTGCTTCCAGCTGTCAGTAAGCCCCCACCTCTTCCTGCTCATAAGGACTCTGGTTGGGCAATGTTGGGCCACATTGTAGATTGGAGCTTGGCAAGATGGACCTGCCTGATAACAGACATTGAATCAGGCTGATCTATCTGCACTGTAAGGTTACTGTTAACATGCTTTAGGTCAGTTCTGTAGATTCATTAGTCCCTGTTCAAAAACCACCTCAAAGGTACCCTTTTAAACTCAGGGAGTGATTATTTCCACAGAAAGGACGTATGTAACATGGTTGTGTAGAAACACTGTAAATAGAGCAGAAACACTGTAAACAGAACATAGAATATGCATGCACTGCTACACAAACATTCAGGAAGGTGCAGGATTTTTATTTGATTACTGTCGACGTTTTGCTCCTTTCTTCCCACTGCATCTGTTTCTGTACTGGTTACCAAATGAGTTCTTTAAGGTCCTTCATGCAAAGATACGCACATTATCATTGTGCATATTTCACAAAGATACTGATCAAAGAATTTAGGCAGCAGTTTGTACTGGTCCTCATACATAAACACCGGTGACCTTAAAATGTCCTAATATAAAAGAAAGAGAAAATACAGACAAATTGCAGAATCACTGTATTCACTTCTTCTGTATGATTATTCAGAAAAAGAAATGTATTTCACTATTATTGGGAAAATCCTATTTATTTTACCTTTTGTTATTATTGGCAGGACATCAAATTAAACCGGTCAACACGAACTTCTTTAATGAACAGGTTGTTAATCAAAACTTTTCATAAACTAATTTTAGTACCCAGAAAGTAATTTCTGTTGTTGTTAAATGAAAACAGGTGCTGCCAGCAATGTCATATTCCCAACTAAATCAGTTCAATTTTTGTATTTTTTTACAGCTCCTGTGCAAAACAAATGAAGTCACCAAAATAAATCACATAAAGTGATTAAAAAATGATTTTGTTGTCCCATATTAGTGACTGCAAGACTTAGATGGCATATTGCATCCTTAAAAAAAGAGGACTGCACATGAAAAAAGGCACAAGATATAAATATTTTGGGGATACAAACAACACTTACACCGACAATGCATCAGTCAATGGAAGACTGAATGCTAAATCTCCGGAGGTGGAATGATCCAGAGTTGTATCTTAAGTCTGAAGTGTAGGGAGTAAACAACAAACATGACAGTTCAGCTCCCTCAGGGACCCCTCTGTTGTTGTGCCACATCTGACACACTTCTCTGCAGGCAAATCAAGTGAAGCCTGCTGGTGAGGTGATCGCTAATCCCAAATGATGCTGCGGCTGCTGCTGCTGCTGGAGCATCCGATTTTTTTCTTATTCCTCAGACTTACTCTTTAGGATCAAGGAAAAGCTGAACAGGTGCCAGAGAAACTGTGGTTGAGATAAGAATTGAGAAGTCTTGCAGAAGCAGACGGGAAAAGTTCAACATGTTTCCAAAAAATAGCTTTAAATTGAAAGAGGATGAGAGTGATCCTTGTTAGCAGGGAAGAATGGTGAGAGAAAAGGGTGGTCAGATTTGTAGTGTCACAGAATGCTGCAGGTAGCTTTGGGAGGTTTCCTATTTCAAAACATCTGGCAAAAACCAGAGCTTTTTCACTCTCTCTGTTATGACCGACACCTCCTGCTGCCTGAAGCCCAGTGAGCTTCCACGTCCACTCAACACCTCATTCACACTTTTCTGCTGCAGTTTGTTTTTTCCCTTCCTACCCTCCCACTTTAAGGTGTGCTTTATTTTTTTTATTTCCTTCTGCAGCCCCGTCTGACATACTTGACTTGATGGCTAAAGTAAAGAAGTGACTTTTTGTCCTGGAGCCTGCCTTTTTTCAGTCAGAAAATGCAACAATAGTGGAGTCAGAGCACAAAAATATGCAGTGTATAATGCTGCAAAAGCTCAGTAGAGACATCATCCTGCAACAGAGACACGCACTTGTATATGCAAAGTTATTTTGTCTGGTTTATTTTTTAGCTGAGGGTCACCCATTGGTTTCTGAAGAAGCATTATGGAGCCTGTCTATGGCTTGCTGTAGGGGAGAATGCTATCAGAACCTGACTTTCACTAGTAATACACCTTACCTTTAGTCATAGGGGAAAAGGAGTAGTTTGGACAAGCCTTATGTTTCCATACAAACAGCTACAAAGTGCCTGTCTGGTAGTCATGAGCCCAATTCACACTACCATTTGGCATAATATCTACGCCCCTGTGACGTTTCGCCTCCACTGTGAATGTCATGAAGACAAACACGGTGAACAAGTGATCTGTCTCCAGAGGTAGTAACATAGGCGTGATACTGGAGAGAGGGAGGCTTGCATGGACTCAGCACAGATGTAACTGCCTCAAGGGATTAATGTGAATGTCTCATGAATATCTCGAAGTGTAAATATAACGGAGCTTCGCTGCAGTGCTTTTGCGTAAAAGCACTGTAAATTAGGCTATTGTGATCACACCCCAAATTTGCAAATGCATACATAACTCCCACTTAAATATGCATGAGCAACGAAAAATATTATCATCTGTGCATTCTTGACAAATACAGAATCCTTGTTATTAGACCAAAACTCTTTTTGTACCATGCGGCACATGCTCGCTCCTGAAGCCAGCCTTGGATTTGTGCCTACCTTAAAAGCCCCCAAAGTTGGCCACATTTTCTATTGATTGAGACTTGTCAGCGTTTTTTCAAGGCTAGAAAACAAATGAGGAACAGCATAAAAATTTGACATTTGTATCATTTTTTTATTACCTAATTCATGGCAGGTTTAAATGCTGTTAAAATGCTGTTTAATATTTTGCTCAATAGTTTCTGCCTGGCCAACGGGGTGTTTTTTTTCTTGGCACTGAACCATTGCCAAATGTTGCCTATGTGCTGTGGTCATGGTGGATTAATGTTGTGTACTGGTAGATAATATAACAAGTAAGGTCCAGCCATCCATCAGTTGTCATTTTTACACATCCCTTTTGGGGTTATGGTTGACTACCTCAGGTTTCATAGGGTGAGAGTAGGGTTACACTCTTGACCGGTCACCAGCCAATTACCCATTAGCCAGTCATGGCATGTGGGACATGTGGATATAACCTGTTTGACTCTCAGCACCCCGTTCCTGCTCCTCTTTAACCCTTGCATCTCCAAGCAATTTTCTGCTATATTTTAGCCTACCTGGATATATTTTAAATTAATACACAAAAAACAACAGCCCTTCCAAGCACAGCCAAGTTACATACATCCTTTTTTTGCAGAACAACCTGGAACATAAGAACAATTATGCAGCGGTGTTGTCGGATTGGTATATTGAAAGTTATTTTACCAAAAGATCATCTCTTTCTCTAAGGGTCAAAATGGAGGTCTCATAACATAGCTTCTATGTTTTTGATCAAGAAAATGTAATAATTATGATTCAATAAATATAATGTTTCTGGAAAAAAATACCCTGCACTTCATGCTGAATAAAAAACTTTCTAAAAGGGACATATTTGACCTGATGTCCTCAATTGATTGACAAAACACTCAGCTTCCAAATACAATTGTCTCCATCTGTTGCATAGCCGTGTAGAATTCAGTAAACGATGGGGCTATTGCTGCTGGGGGGTCATCGGTGATCCTGTGGAGTTGGGAGGGTTAAAGTGAGATAACTTTTGTCACAAACTGGCAGTGTACAATTTAAGATTAATTGGTTGATGACAACATCATTACACCCTCAGAACAACATCCACCTGACGTTGTTCTACATTCATGGTATTATTAGATGAATTGATAATTAATTAAGATGCTTCAAGCAAAGATGAAGACGGTTAAGTCTATAACCATGCTCATCTTCAGTTTGATGCACAGATTTCTAAGTGGGACTGCCAGCACTTTCTTTGCTGTCTGATTCCATAAGCCTCCTTTAAGTTGCTCCCTTGGCCGTACAAATTCTGGAGCGGTCACAAAAAGCAGTAGTATTCCTTGTAGCCATGCCTGGGAGACTCATTCTCTGGCTTCTTTATCAGTGACCTCATGTTTACTGCACAGCAGATACAATGTAGGGCTAAAAGCCCCCTCTGTAATGCACCCACATGCTCCACTATCCTCCTTTGCACTTTCACCTCAGGTTGTGAATCCCAGTGTGTTCAGAAGCCCCAAAGATTAAACCAGCTTTATATACAACAGCCGAGTGTGAAGGAGCAAGTCTGCCTCTGAGTGATTTGCAACCGTTAATGCCTTTGTTTATGTGTTTTTCACCGTTGATAATCCGTTCACACCCACCTGCCACCCCCAAGACACCTCTCCATGTTTCACATTCTTCCTTCGCATCACCAAATTGCTGCTCGAATGCATCTATCTGTCTCTCTTGCCAATATCTCTTTCCTGCTCTCAGGCTTGTTGTGGGATAACAGGGCCGCAAGGGGTGCTTCTCTCTGCTAACTACCCCCGGCCTTATGCTCTGTAACCAAATCTTACCATTTCTTTTTTTGGACTTTCACCCTCTCCAGCTACCTGTAGAGGTAATATCAATGGTCCAGCAGGAGTAATTCTCTCTCCTCTAACCAACCCCTGCCAGTCTCTCCATCATGGACTAACTCTCCCACTGTCTGCTACCTGTGGGGGATGTTTGAGTGGTCAATCAGGGGCCATTTTCTGCCCAAATTACCCCAAGCCCAATGCTGTGTAATCATCTTTCCCGTTCTCTTTCTCTCTCTGTCTCTTTGTCTCTCCAGCAACATGTGGGGGGAACGTCAGCGGCCCCTCAGGAGTCATTCTGTCTCCGAACTACCCCCAGCCATACCCTGCTGGGAAAGAGTGTGATTGGAGGATCAGAGTCAACCCAGACTTCGTCATTGCTCTTATCTTTAAAAGGTGGGATACTGGAACATCACACAGTGCTCTCCGGATGTGGATGTGCACACGACTGCTTGTTTCTTGAAATCATGATGCTGACTATTTTCATTGATGACTTTTCATGATTATTAAACACATTGACTAAAACATTTGGAACTCCTCAAATAAACAAGCAATAATAAGTGAAGAATGATTAATATAAGGTGAATTAACCATGTGTTTGAAGTGTAGGCAGTGTTTTTTGAGACAAAAATATATCAACAAACAATATGACATAAATGACAAAACCTTTAAACAGAATGAGCACAGCAATAGATGTAGTGGCTGTTTAACCTCAATTATCTTGTTTTAATAACTCAAAAAAAGCCAAAATCATAATTAAATTTCGGTACTTAATTAATTTTAAACTACTTCTTAACAACAAATTGTTTCATGTGGATTCTTGCACAGTTGAGTGGGATGGAAAACTGTCTTTTACACAAGTGCTACATCAATTTGATACATAATGTCAGGGGGCCAAATGGTTACATTATGTGGAAAACTTGAAGAAATCAACCCAAAACAAAGATAATTATGATATTTTATCTTAAACAGAGAACACAAATTGGTAGATTACCTGAGCACTGTAAAAGATCATTCCCTGAGAAAAGTCTTGACACTGCAGAGATCCATTGATCACAGATTAACTATAGAGACGGGTCATCACAAAAAGAGCTGGCTCCCAGAGGAAGACAGTTTCTGCCCACACTGTGACAGTCCATTTCTGTTAGAATTAGATGTGAAACAAGAGAAACAACATTTTATGCTTTAATAAATGGCCCTTTTGATTTAGTGAAGTGGACATTCAGTGATAACCATGAGGTAAACTCTCGTGGTAAATTTGTAAAGTCTGCCAGCATTACTGCCAATATATGGAATATTTAAGGCCAGTTTTTCAGGATAAAATATTGGCTGTAAGCAAAGGGAAAAAAATGTATATCTGAAAATGATACTGATGTTGGTCCAATAATACTGTGCATTCGTAACAATTTGAGGAGCTAACTCAAGCTTATCAAAGTTAAGTTATCATCATGAAACAACCAAAATGTGTTCTGATAAATGCTGTAAGAAGCAATAATTATGTTGAAATTAAATTGTGTTTTTACATACACTATTAAACAGATGCAACTGAAATATTCTGTTGCATCTGGGTTGTCCCATGCTGGTTCTTTTGCTGGTTTATCCGTATCTGGTGTGTTTCTGACATTTTGACAGTATCAGCAGTACATTGAAAAAGTTTTTCAAATAAGATGGCATACATTTTAAAAAGTTTATTCTTTATTTCTTTGTCACAGCCATAATTGGAAAGGCTTTTTGTCTATGAGGTAACATGTCTCAGTAGTGGCTCCATAGTGCAGGGTCATAGCCAGGCAGCTTCATTTAAACACATGACACTCACCACTAAATTGTTGGAATGTACCTGAGGGGTGTAAATATAACCTAATGGTCCTTTTGAGTATGATCGATGTGTGCAGAACCCAAGTGTTGTTATTCCAGTAACCTATGTTGAAAATAACTTATTCAAAAGATGTATAACGAACAAAAACCCTGCTATGCCAAAGTTTAGAGGGCATAAGCAAGGTAGTTTTCTCCTTGAGTTCATGATGGTGTCTGAAAGAAATAAGTCAGCACTGAGCAATATTCTCACTGATGATATAAAAATTTAATTAGTTTGTCCAAATACCTGAGAAAACCTTCTAAATTACAAAGTTAAAGATTTAGGGGATAGAAAGGGTCCCAAAGGCATTGTTTTTCAGAAATATGTTTTTTCTTCTGGCTTATATTTAAAAATGTATCAACCCCCATGGACTTGGTTCAGGAGTTTATTCTAACTTTATTTCTAAGAGTGGACTGTGAATGACTCACTGGTGTCCAAGTGGGCAAAAACAGTCTGTGCTATATAGTCAAGGATCAGGCCAAGAATAGTCCGATTCTAATTAAAGGTCCATTAGCGCATCTCATTAATCCATCTGGATGAGGAAAATACAACAGTAAGGGGCACTCATAACATTAACTTAGAAGAACAGAAAAAGACATACTTTTGGAAGAAAAAAGTTTTACTTGTGTAGGCCACACCAGAACTTTGTTTCTTTTTTTTTTTTGTTTATATTAAGAATTTAGGAGTTTTCATCCAAACAGATACACCAATAATTATGAGAACCAGGATATTTTTACAATAGTGTTTCCACATTGTCAAGGTTTTTGGTACATGTATTGAGTGATTACACAAACCAATGGTCAAATATGAGGTAGATGACAGGGGACACAGAAAAACTGCTCTCCATTTGATGCATTTATTTCACATTTAAAACAACAGCCTAAATGAGGTAATGCAAGGTCATAGGATAAATGCCACAGTCTAGGAGTGATGGTCGTATTTTGCTTGTGAAAGATAATATTTACAGAACACTTGAAAGGATTTTCTTTGCACTAATGTCCACAACTTACTTAAAAATGACCCGATTAGATTTTCAAGGTAATGGGTCAGAGGTGAAGGCTGTGGACTTTCATGATCACCCTTTGCTTATGAATGCCAAGTGTAATAGCCGATATCTCTAAAATGCTTCCAAAACCTTTCAAAAATGTCTAACACAACACAAATATGAATTGATTGCATTATAGAGGTCAGTTTTCAAGGCCATGGATTTTTTAGTCATGCATTGCTTGAGACTATAGTGTCTTGAGGAAGCTTTTAGGGATTTATGTCAAACTTGTGTCTTTTCACACTGAAAGATGACCTGATTTGATTTTCAAGGTGAAAGGTTCGCATTATGTTGCTGCCTGCTTTGAGTGCAATATTTAAAAGACACTTTGCAGGATCTTCAAATTTAGCACAGTATGTCCACTCAAACTTAAGGACAACCTGGTAAGACTTTGGAGGAACAATGTTGCTCAATTCATTTCAAAGAGCTTTATTGGCATGAATGTTAGTATTGACAAAGCATTTCATTAAAAAGAAAATAAAAGGGAAAAGTAGTTAAATTAGTGATAGTATGATAGTAAAGAAAAAAATAATGATGAAAAAGGGCTATACAAATAAACATCTGAAAAAAGATATTTTAATAAAGAAAGAGAAAAGAAATAAAAAGTTATGTATATACGTTTTCTTTTTATATGGATGGTACGAGTGTATGTGTTTTCTGGGTGTCAGTTGTATACTCAAACTCTCTGACAGCCTTACATTTAGGGCAGGGTGTGAGATGGTGGAGCTCTGTCTCCACCTGTTGAATGTCACAGTAGGGGCTGACTCAGTCCTCTGGAATCCAGCTCTTTTTGTGACAACCCGTCTACAACTAATCTGTGATCTCTGTGGAGTCTGTACCTCATCAAGACTCTTTCTTTGAAGGATCTTTTACAGAGCTCAGGTAATATGCCAGGTTTTATCTTTTTAGGACCAAATAACATTTTAATTCGCTTAGTGTTTGAGTTGCTTCTTTCTAGTGTTACACCTACTGTAACAACTTGGCCCTCTGACATGGTGTATCAAACTGATGTAGCCCTCATGTTAAACAAAGTGGTCCATCCCACTCAACTATGAAAGAATCCACATGAAACCATTTGTTGTTACAAGAAGTACTTTAAAATTAATTAAATGTTGAAATTCAATTATTATTTTGGCTTTTTTTTAAGCTATTTAAAGAAGATTAATGAGCAAAAGCTATCACTGTTTGTTGGTTAGTGACCTGATTTGGTCTGAATTGAGGGGTGTTGGGGTCCTGAGTCTGATTTGGCTGTAGTTGGTGACCTGGCCTTCTCTCGGCTGGTTCATGTGAACTGGGAGAAGCCTTTGGACCAGCATGTTTAGGGGACTTTTCTCTGGTTTTAGCTCTCTGAAAATGTATGCGTAGTCTTAAAATGGCCACGCAATGGGTCTATTTCTTTGTATTTTGATTTTGATTAACAATAGCCATAAATTAGACTTACAATAGCAAAACTGTAATCGACAATATTTTTGATACTTGGAAGTTTTGTTCCAAGACAAACAAAAACATTTATTCACATTTCTGCTTTTTACTTTGCCTCAGTCTAAATATTTCACAACTCGCAGTGGTTAAAGGCTTAAGACTGAAGCAACCATGAGGACTGTAGTTTTACATGTAACAGAGGAGATAAAAGCAAAGCGGACTTTCTCCAGATTGCCAAAGGACAAAGAGTGACCTAAATTTGTCTTCGTGTTTTTTCAGCTGGAGAGATAATTTCCTTGTGTTTAAACATGGGGGCTGTTTTTATTTTACTCTTCATGGAGTTGTTTGGATGTTGGTTCTTTTGTGAACGCTGCACGTCATTTCATTTTCAGTATTTATCATGTTCAAACCATAAGTCATTACATTTTGTAAGAGCAGATAAAATAGATTTCTATTGACCCATTTTCAATGACCCAGGCTTTTGATGAGGCTTGGAGTCAAACAGGGGTACAATCTGTGGCTCTCAAACTAATTCTTATCCCTTTTTTTGATGATAGGTAAAAATTGAACATTAAAAACACATTGACCTGTATTTTATTGTTATGCTTGATGTTTTAGGCCAGAAACATGAAATAGCATTCACATCACTTGATCATTTCTTTTTACCGTGCCCTTCAGTAATATCACGCTCAGCAAATGCATTTCCTGCTTTTTTCCCCCAATAAGAGGTCAAAATGAACTCTTCCTCACATTTAGTACTGACCTTAATATCCCTTGACTACCAATCAATAAATAAACAGTTCACATTGATAAAACTTTCAAGTGACCCATTTGTTTCTTCTCTGTGGTCATGAGAGGTTACGCTCCTGCTCTGTTAGCTGACATTTTTATGTTTTGTTTTTTAGCATTTAGTAGCTTAAGCATTCAGACCCTGAATTTTATCACCAATGCAAAAGGTATTAACAGGGATCATTTGAATGCTTTGTCAGTGCAAAAAAGGGCTTATGTGCAGTTAAGCCTATTGTGCATGAGATACAAACACAGGGCTTAAACTTGAGCACTTTTTTCAACTTCAGTAATGATGACATACGGTGTTTTGTAAGTTCAGATATTTCTCAGACACAACTTTGGTCCTACTTTCTTTGGAATTATATTTTAAAAACACAGTCTGGATGTTTCCAGGCCTAGAGTGAATTTCATCTTTCACTGTACTATACCTCATATCATACTCCATTAAGCATGTCCTTTCAGCTTGAATAAGCATCAAATATAGACAAGTCAAATCATAAAAATACATCATGGTCCGTCTGCGGATTGTACTAAACATGAGCAGAACCTCAGCGATATCACCCACTGGTTTCTGGGAGTACTTTTGGAGCTGAATGGTGGTTGTTTCCATATTGGCAATGGTATGTCATCCTCTGATTTATCATCTACTGTACATTGAAGCAGACCTTAAGTCTTATTACAAGCATATTTGACATGTTGGTCAGGCATGTCAGGTTACTTATTTTGCCTAAATATAAACGAAACAGTTAATGAGTCACTAAACAAATCTAGCCTTGTACAATGTGTGACCAAAAAGTATTGAAATAGACCAACTCATTTTTTTTAACAGACTGTAAACATGTAAACATGGGCATTTAAAATGGGTATTAAGATCAGCAGCATGGAGATTGTAAGATGTGTTTTGGGGATGTTTTAACCCCTTGACCCCTGACTCCTATTTTGGGTCAATGTCTTGACATGTACATCATCAACAAAATAAATCTCTGCAACTACAAGATCTTTTTGCATATTAAAACTACCATAATGAAGGGAACACATGAGATTTGTTTAGATGTGTAAGTGAGGAAGAAATTGACTACAAAAGAGCAAATGAAGTCTCCATACACATTGATTAACACTTTCAATTCTTTCTAATATGAAAAAAACTTTTATCCAATAAGTATATCTTGCTTATGATGCTGCTCTTGCTTCAAATCTTGTCCAACACAGCATAAAAAAATCTGGACAAAAGAATTTCAAATCGTAATGTCAATAATCTGAAACAAACAAAGCAAAACAAACCTATGGAGGTTTTAGTATGGAGTTATCAGGTGGGATCTTGGAAAATTTGGCTTAATTTGAAAATTTTCAGATACCAAAGTATATGCTACCATCAACTGATAAAAGGAAGATATTAAGAACAATAAATATCACTGAAATGTGGTCATTACATGTAAATATGTTTCGCATAATTTATTAATCTATTTTTCCCTTCCTTTACTGAGTGTTTATTCTTTTTACCATTGTGTTACTTGCATCAAAATATTCAACTAGTCTGCCTTTTACACTCCATTTGGTATGTATATTTTTGTGGTCATTTAACAGTTCGGTGTGTTTGATTTAGGTAAAAATGCCATGACCTTGCAGGTGAGATTACTTGGTTTCATTTGATGTGCATTGTGTATATCTTTGTAAAAGTTTAGTGTCCTTTTTCGGTACACTTAATCTGAGAACATGCCAGAAAAGCCAGTTCTGTTAAGGCTCAAGGGGTTGTGAGGAGCAACAAAGGAAATCCATCACAAACATAATTAAGGTGTAACAAAAGTGGACATACCAGAATCAATGATTGGACAAATTGTTATTCTTTACCTAAATATGTGCCATGATTTCAACAACTGGTGAATCTCTGCTTGTTTTTCTCTACACAATAATGCTACACACATATACCTGTACCCACACATGTCCAAGGGCTAATACAAAACACTCAGCCCGTTTGTTAAACTTGACGGGTGGAAGACAAAGCTTATAAACACATTCTCACTCAAGCAGTCTATAGGTGTATGTGTGTGTGTGTCACACACACTGACAGGTGGGAGACAAGGCTAACACAAGCACTGTCAGAGCAAACACTGAGACCTTGGGTTGTGTGTGTGTTTGTGTATGTGTGCATATACTGTACCCTCATGAGATCCAGATGTCTTCATGTATGTGCAGAGAGGCAGGGGGAAAGTGTCAAAGTGAAAAACAACACAACTTTTACAGAGACACAACATGCCTCAGCAGTTACTGCAAACCCAGACTGCAGGTTTTAAATTCAGGGTACATATTTGCGTTGGGTTTACACTTAAACATGCACTGGCATATTGATGGATGCAGAGTGTCTGTTTCTAAATACCAATGAAGTCTGAGTTTTTGATTATGTTTTCTCTATTACTCATGGACGGAAGAACATTTAGAACTTTCACTTTTTAATGCAGTCAACACATCCAGAAAATGTCAAAATGAGAGGAAGAAGATTAAAAAGGGAGATGGCACAAACTAATTTGCAGTCATTAACAGGAGAAGGTATTTTAATTTAACTCACATCACTGGATTAATTGTTTGGAGAATTTGAACAAGGACACACACAAAACAAACAACGCAATCAATCTCAATGTATGATTAAACAAGAGCTTCTCTTTTTTGTCCTCTTTTTATTTACCTCAGCTTCAACATGGAGCCAAGCTACGACTTCCTGCACATCTATGAAGGTGAGGACTCCAATGGGCCGTTACTAGCAAGCCTCCAAGGCAGCCAAGCCCCGGAGCGGATAGAGAGCAGCGGTAACAGCCTCTTCCTCGCATTCAGATCTGACGCCTCGCTGGGCATGTCTGGTTTCGCCATCGAATTCAGAGGTAATTAAACCCCCAAAACTTTGCCTTAAATAATCTAATGTCCCTGTACATTTTTCCTACAATGTCACATAAAGGTAATGGATTCCCTCTGAGATAATGACCAAATGCTCTAAAACCAATCTACACACTATTGATTAGTCATTTGAGCCAGCTTTTTCTGCTCTCCTCATTGTAGCATTCAAGGGAGGATGAGACAAGTAATAGAAAGAGACATGCTAATAGCCGTTGATTATGTAGTCCACTGGCTTTAATAAGGTCTCACAATTTCTGACAGTTCTGAGGGGGAAATTGTCCTCCAAAAGCTGTGATAGTTTGGTTAAACAAGAGCCAGTGGGATGGTTGCAGTGAGCCAAACATGCATGTGTTTCATATTGTTGGTATAAAGCTGCATTAAATACTTGATTCTGATTGGTGCAGGAAAGAGCCCACAGAAGTGAGTTAGCATTTAGCACTTCCTGGTTCTCAAGCCTGAAACTATATGGGAGTAGAAAACTGATTTCAGATATATATGCCTGAAATAAGGTACAAATTGAACACACACACAAATAAGATATTTACGGAGCCCCTAAGGTGCCACGGAGAAAAAAAAAAAAAAAAATCAGTCCCTTAGGCTATTTATCAGTACCTTAAATAAAAGCTGCACAACTTTCAAGACTCAAGCAAAGCTTGTGTCTTGCTGCCACCCGCTGAATAAGGTGGAGGGAGTTAGCCCTGAAGTTAGCTACAACTTCGCCTCTGTAGCAGCAAACAAGTCCCCCCTGTGCATCCCAGGTCAGGACACTGACTGAATCTGAGTACTCCTTCCGCCGGCTGAGCCTGTTGTCTTTAGTATTCGCAGCAAAATTCTCCAACTTAGGATTATTCCATCTCTCATGGCAAGAGCAGCAAGAATGTCATTATATGACATTCCGAGGTGGAAGCAAAAGTTAACTAGCTCACTTCTTCTCTCCATTGTGTGTGTCTGTAAACATCTGACGTCACCACGGGAAGCCGTAGTGGACAAGGACAAGTTAAAACGTGGTAAATAACTTTATTTCGAGCGCACGTTTTAGCTAAAACGTGCGCATGAATAAGTATTTCGTGCGCACGTTTTAATATATCGTTCACACGATTTATTTATTTTTTTCTCCGTGGCACCTTAGGGGCTCTGTAGATATTCAATGTTTTATGGGAAATATTAAAATTCATCTGATGTTGGTGCTGATGTTCTTTCTGAATCTTAAACTGTTGTGCTGTGTGTTTTTAAAAGACAGTGGCTAACTACTGCTAACAAAGACCACAAAAATGACTGGGGACCCAACAGCAAGCAATTCTGATCTAATAATCAGGATGATTGGTACATTATTTTACAGCTACGAGGACCAACTAGATAAGATTTTTTTTTATTCAGAGAAATTGTGAAAGAAGGTACAGTAAGACACTATACATTGATAATATTGTAGGTGCTTCTAAGTCGAAATGCCGTGTTGTAGTTTGATTGTAGCTTACTAATACTTTTTCACTCTCTCTGATTTTGTTTAAGCTAAACAAAACTGTGAAAAGTAGGTTCCTTTGTTAAGATTATCACAAAAAACAGAACATTAAAGTTTCCTAATTTATTTTTGTTCTCCATAGAGCTTATTATCAGCAACGATCCAAACACAGTGAGTAATCTCAATGGCTTTTAGTGGGCTTGCAGTCGAGGGAACCAGCGCGATGCCAACTTCCATGTTGGCTTTCAAAAATATATCATCCCAGTACCGCGATGTAGAGAGTAGACTTTGGTTTGAAATGGTTTAGATTGATGTTGGTGAGGAGGATAAAAAAAAAAAAAACTAAAATGACACAAACTGAGGATGGCATAAGTAAACATGTAATAGGATACCGTATATTTCTTTAGTATAGTGGTGTGGAAGGTATTGTTGACAAACACCAACAATGACATGGCAGAAAGACTCAACATTTTCTGACTCATGCAGAGCTATTAACTTTTTCCCACTTTAACAGGTGCAGTAATGTTTGACAAAGTGATTTATCAAAGCTAGTTAACCATATTTTTGAAGGCCAAAGTACACTGATTTAAAACACACCCTTGTTTAATCAAGGTACATCATTCCTCTCTTTTGTGCCCTTCTCCTGGCTCTGAGGCAAGATCATGCATCCTCAAAATAGCAAAGTACAGACCAACACGTCCCAAACATGCCGTACGCCACGTGCTTAAGACAAGTTTCATGCCATCAGCCAACAGCCAAGCCAAGCCAATCTTCTTCGACCATTGCTACAGCATACTTCACCATCACCATCCAGAGACTACAGACCTCATTAAGGCAACCAGGGGGTATCACTTTTATAATCTAGTTTCATACTCAAGAACTAGCATGTGTGATCTCGTAGGCTGTGGAATCAGATGTGAGATGTATGTTTATTCTCCTGGTAACTCTCCTGTAAAAGTCTAAAATATTACACTGGCATTTGTGTCGTTGATACTTTCAACACATTTGTGCAGGTTAGACAGTGTGGGAGCTTTATTTTATTTATTTATTTTGGCAATCACTGGTAAATTTGGACAAGAACCTCCTATATATTTTTTTTGTCTGTGGTACTAAAATATTGTCTAATTTCCACTTGTGTCAAAATTAAAATCTGGTGACTGCCCTTTAATATGTTTTGAAAAATAAGAGGTTGAATGAACAAAGTTTGAGCAAGTACTTGCTAAACATTAAAATATAGAATCTTACAAGGGGGCTTGAATGGGGATTTTTGGTTTAAGTATTGTATTTTATCTTTTTCAGGATTAGAGATCACATAAAATCAACAGAAATAAAGAAGTGTAAGGATTAATAAGTCGATATTGGAGGGTTTTCAGCCAAAAACCGGATTATAACTTAAGCTGCTGACTCGATTAACTTCCGCCTCACTGTACATCAGGAGTGTTTTCCTCAGATGAAAAGGCCTTGCTGTTGTGTGTCAGCCCCTCAGTTGTTTACTTTCACAGATTGTGACTCATCCTGGTTTTACAGACGCTGGTTGACTGGGGCTGATTTAACAGCAATGCGGAACTGATGATAAGTTGTTCCTCTGACGAGAGACTAGATCTGCTCTGTTAAGTTTTTGAAAGTCTTTTTTTCTCCCCTGTTATTTCTCTCACTCCATTTATCTCTAATTAAAAAAAGATTATCTCCTTCTCTGTTGTCTGTCGCCTCACGCTACCTCACACCTCTGTACTTTTGTCATTAATTCTCTACCTTTCATCTGCCATCTCTCTAATTAAAACACAACCTCAATCATCTCGCTGCTTCTCTTCCATCTAGCCGTCCACCGCTCTCTCTTTTCCTCTCTATCTGTTTGTCTCTGTCAAGCCCGATATCTCATTGTTATTTGGCAATCACAAGAACACAAACAGAATGGCCAGATGCCAAGTAATAAAGATCCAAGACAGTTTATCACCATGATTGACTCTGCACCTTCAGCAACCTTATCGTTCTTTATTCTAATGAGCTTATTTACCTTATTTGTACCCTATAATGTATTACCTTCAAATTAGCTGGGTATTCAATATGAGCTGAATAGGGGGAAGAGTAGCAGCCGGTTTACTTTAGTGTGCTCCAAGTACCACCAGAATAGTTTATTTCCTCCATGTCATTGGACAGTTTGCTTTATATATGTTGAACACATCTGTATGTGGTTAAACTGAGATGTCATACTTGTATACTTGTTGTTTTAATAATGAAGGCTCAGGTCAGAGTTCTAATTTAAGTTTATTCTTGCCTTCAGATATATGTTGGCCAGTGTCATGGGCAGTCTTGTAAATATTGTTGTCAATGTGCAAAATGTGTTACAGGAAGTTACCACTTGAATGCCAGCAGAGAACTCAGGCTGTATACAACTACTTGTGTTGAATATGTACAACAAACATGGAGGCCACACAGAGATAAGTTTAGGAGTATCCACAAATGTTTTCTATTGTATGGGTGTTTTGTCCATACAGAAACAGCGTTCTGGGAGCCCGAAAACACACATTTTTTTGAAAGCAGGTCCCAGCAGAAAGCGGATATAAATCTCAAAAAAATGCTCTTGTGTTTCTGTGTGCACAACAACTACACACATTTTCAGAAATGATGTTCTTGTAGCCCTGCATCTCCCTTAAATTTTTGCAAGCACTAACCCGAAAACATTAAAATAAATGACGGAATATGGTGTCGCATTGTGCTACAGAAGATGCTGAGCTTGTTAAAGCTCTTACAGTAATATCTTGTGGACATAGAGAATAGAATACATCACATCTTGTTTTGTTTATTTACATCGCACATGTTTAATGTGTAAGCTCCATATCTTGTTCTCTGGTTATAGTGTATATCTTTGCTAGTGTTACAGGGCAACTTCAGCTCTATTTCCAACAAGCAGTCCGGTTCAGTTCGTCTTGATACAGTATGCAATTACAGGTGTTTCCACTGTCAGATAAGGAGAAACGGTACCCATATAACTGACCCGTGCTGTCCCACTTTCTGGCACCTCTCTGAAGAGGTGTGCCAAACTAGCCCTCAAAGATGGAGCTGAAAGTACAGCACTCTGTTAACTGGTACAAAAATGGTCAATTCTCATGCGACAGCATACCTCGCTATGTTCAAATGAGCCATGGATTTAGAGTGATTTGTCATCTGCTGTTGCTCTGAAAACTGTCTGTACAAAATAATTCTCCGCAGAGTACTGGAGTGCTGGGGGTCCTCCATTGTTGCTCCTGGTTTACAATCCTGTTCTACTTCAGACCACTTCATTGTATTTTGTGGCCGTGACGTCAAGCATTTACGTAGGTGGCGCGACCCTCTCTTTCCAGCTCACCCTGCTCTCAAGTGAAGGTACAGCTGACAGTGGAAACGCGAACAACATCAGGATTAATTGCTCCAAACAGTACCAAACTGTGCTGAACTAAGCCAGACCATACGGTGGAAACAAGGCATTGCAGGCCTGGCATGTAAAGAACAGAGTTTCAGTGTTTTCATGTGGACAGACACATTTCTTGAAATGATTCTGAGTTTCTTGAAAATGATTTTAAAGAATTGTCTTCATGTGGACAGGGCCATAGTTTCAGCGATTGAGTGTTTTTGTCATCCAACAAGGATGTTAGCATTTCCTCATCTAAAAACCCATGGGATGTTTCTGGGATCATTGCTGATAAGAAGGTCTGTGGGAGATAAAAATTGATGACACTTGCCTGTTTTGTCTAACATGATAATCTTCACAAACAAACAAAATGTTCACCTGTTTTTAAGGGTAAAACATAATATGTGAGAGTAAAAGCAGATTATTAAGCTATAATGAAGCTACAACACAGTGTTCACTTCGAAGCAACAATTACACTTCCAACATGTAATGCCACAGTTCAACCTTGTTTGAGAATTTCATCCTAATCTCATGACCTGATCAAGTTGGTGCCCATGAGTTTGGCTATGGTATCTGTATCATTGTTTAAAGTGATCAGAAATGATTGCAATAGAGTCCCTGGCCATTTTTGTAGTCTTTGTCAGCAACCATCCATTTAAAAACACAGTAACGCTTTAGAATACATAGCGCGACAATATCAGATGTGTTTTATGTTGCAAAATGAAACCTTCAAATCTCGTATGCATGTCAGCTAGCTTGACAAACATAACTTAGATGATAATAATTTTGGACACGGTTAATTTATTTGCCCTCTAAATTTACTGTCATTGTGTTTGCCGCATGGAGGCCATCATGCGTCCAGGCCTGTATCCCAAAACCCTGAAACTGTGTCCATCTCCTTTAACACAAACTGATTCTCCACAGAAAAACCACGGGAGGCCTGCTTCGACCCTGGTAACATCATGAATGGCAGTCGGACTGGTTATGACTACAAACTGGGATCCCAGGTGTCCTACAACTGTCACCATGGCTACACAATACTGGGTGGGGACACCATCACCTGTGTCATGGGTCATGATGGGAAACCAGTGTGGGATGGTGCTCTTCCATCATGTAAAGGTAGGAAACCCATCAAGCACTGCAGCCTCACAGTCATGTGCGATGTGATGATGCTGATGTGTCCCATGCAGGATCCCTGCTATTACTTCAGCACCTATCGATTGCCTAGTAATCTTCAAAGAGGTATATTGGTGCCCTACTGTTGTGCAAAAGTGAAGCCAAAAAGTGCTTGTAATTGTATCGTATATGTTTAAATCTGGCTTTGGCTCCAGGCACCTATAGGCCCTTTTAATGTATTTAATCATCATGATGTTTCTAGTGGATGGACTTTAGCTAAGAGAAAAATGATAATCCAAACAAGCTAGCTAGCAAGTGTTTTTTGGCATTTTCAATGGCAGTTGATGGTGGCAATGTAGCTGCTGTATGTCCATAAAGGTTTGGTTTAGGGACCATAGCATGGTCATTTCAAGTCTCGCTTGAACCATGCTTGGAAGTTGATTTGGAAACTGGGGAGATGCAAGCTGACTCTAGAGCCTTGGCTATAGGGTTTTAATCTTTGTGCTTTTAGACTTGCAAGTATACAAAAGAAATAGGATTAACATTGCTGGTGATACTAGTGGTATTAAGGCATGATGAATGGCAAAGTGCTGACCCAGTATGTGCTCCTAAACCTGACCTGACTTGATGATAGTACAGGTGTCAGGGGAAATATAAGCATATCAGGTAAAACTGCATTTAGGCTGCGTCAGGTCTCACTGGCTGGAGCAATATGTAACTATATTCTGCACAGACTTATAGACATTAGTCAGGAGGACCTGGGGCTCTTGATGTTAGCAATGCTAATGTTAGGCACGCTCTGTTTATTATTGTCTGCAAGCACAACATTAGCTTATGTATTCTGGTGATATTCAACCAAACGCAAACCACAATGCACTGCTTTCGGTTTGCCTCCTTTGTTTGGTCCCTGTTTGCTTGGGTTGGCTCTTGTACCCACAGTGTCCCAAACTCTGTTTCATTTAGAGGAAAACTGAGACCCCTGTATTCAAGTAGACTAGAGTTTGGTTCTTTGATCCGCACCAGAGTTTATGTGAATTTTCACAACACCAAATCAAACAGACTTTCCAAAAGGGCTAACCAGAGTTTGTTAGGTACAGGTTGTTAGGATTGCTTGTGAAAGCAGTCTTAAAGTTCAACATGAAAACACTTTTCAGACCCCTGTGCAGCCTGCTAGCCTGTGGCTGTGATTTGTGTTTGCCACCAGTTTTGCTATGTTTGCCTGCAGCTTATGCCAGGTCTTAACCTGTGATCTTGGCCTATTATTGTGTTCATTTTAAAGTTAAATCTATGTTTACACCCAGTTCTTGGATTATTACGGAAGTCCTTTCAGAGAGCATGTCAGTGAAACAAAAACTGAAATTAGTCGACAAAGAAAGTTTGATTGAATTCTGTGTGTCCTGATGTGTGTGTATGTGTGTGTGTGTTTAATGTGGTGTTCACATCAGAGACAGAGTCCGCCAGTGACTGGAAAGCTGAACTGTCTAATTGATCGACAGCTCAGAGAGCCGAGAAAGTGACACCTGCCAAACTGCCATTCAAAGTGTATCTGTGATTTTGCCTGTGTGTATGTGTGTGTGAGTGATCTCTAAAAGTGACACAAAGACCTGGCTCGGTGACGCATGGGTATAAAATTCAAATAAGCTAGGGAGCAAGGTGACAAGACATGGGAGGAATTTTAAAACAATCTCAAAAGACACACACTCAGACACACAGTGCCACAGTACACCACGCCTACGTATACCTTTTAACACTTTCACAAAGGCTCCTGTGAAAGCTCTGTCTGATATGCAGCAAAGAGAGGAGAGAATAAAGATGAGATAATTACAGTCAGGTAGTTTTCACAATGAATAAGAGAAAGCAAGAAAAAGTGCTCATCAAGTTTACTTTATTCAAGAAAATACAGCCATCTCTCTCTCAGACCTTGTCCTTACTGAACATGGGTACTGGATGTTGCATTGCATCGTGCGGCATTGCATACCTGCTGTCAACACTGCATTCATTAAAAATGTAATTCCTTGCCTGATGTTTCATAGTAGAGTGTGATACTGCAAGAGCTTGTACTGATGAATCAATCATGACATTTAAGTGTTTTTTGTCATTTTTCCTTTGAATTATTTATTAGTTTAAACCCAGGACAGAAACTGGGAAAAGTTTACATGTAAATAGAAAATATTTAATTAGTCAGTTGGATGGATGAATGGGTTGGTGGATGGATGGATGGATGGATGGATGGATGCATGCATAGACATACAAATAGATCCTTTATTCATCCCCTCGGGGAAATTCAGGTATCCAGTAGCTCACAGCATCGCACACAATGTAACAATAAGCCTTATGTATATCATATTTAAAGTTTTTCATCAGAAACTGTTGGACAGAGGAAAGAAACACAAATTTCCCCCACACATTGGCATTTCAGCTTGTTTGCTTGTTACTTGTTTGCCTGGCACCACTGAGGCCCTGTTTACACGACAGCGTTGTCACCAGAACGGAAAGGTTTCTCTTTTACATTTTCAAAAGCCTCCACGCTCACAAGAAGACGCAAGAATGACTGAAAACACTGTAGCGTGCATGTCAGGCCAGTAGATGGCGATGTAGGTTTGTAATGACACAGCAGGATTACAACACACATACGCTTTCCGGTGAAGACAAACTTTTCACAAACAACAATGGCGAGTGGACACACAAAGACACAGGAGTTTCTTGTCTAGACGACAAATCTGTCTGTATATTTTTGTCTGGATAACAAACCGAGCACAGTAAGCAGCACACATGTTGCTCGGTAGACGGCCGATGCTGTTGTTGTAGTTGTTACTGGGATGCAGGCGCAACCTTTATCTGAAAGAGTGCTGTGCATGCGGTGATGTCAGCATTTTCTCCGTAAACACTACATGGAAACGGATACCAAAACATTTTCAGAACTTTTCACTCTGGACCCTGGTTTCAAATGTTTGCGGATTCAGGCACTCCAGGCACCATTCTCATGTAAACAGGAGATGAAAACGCAATGAAAACTCACCACTTTTGGACATTTTCATTGTTGTGTAAACGGGGCCTAAGTCACGTCACTGTGCAACACCAAAACACAAGAGGGGGGAGGAGGAGCAAATTGTGTCTGTTTCACTCTGGCAGGTCTCCCCCTTCATCAAACCACAGCAGTGCATACAGGAGAGAAACTGAAGCTTAAGTATCAATCTCACTTAATATTGATCTATCAATACCAACATTAGTATCCATATTATTGATATTTGGATCAATCTGCTCACCACTAATGTTTCCTATTTTAAACAGTATTAACTGATGTCACTGTACAGCTGGGGGAACAGAGCTGAAGTGTTTTGCATTGATGAGAATTTGACTCAAAAGCTCGTCAATAGACAGCTCTCTGGGAACCAAACAAAGTTTCCTCCTTCAGAGTTGAAAGTGAAAATAAATCATTTTACTCACTGAAATGGATGAATGCTCTGCTATCATGGCTGTGTCAAACAGATGAACAATCTCTGCTGACTGAGAAAAGTCAAAGAAAACCAGGAAAATCCCTCCAGCACCTCTCAAATCTCCCTCTTTCCTTGTCCCTTAGTGGCAAAGGCACAAGCAACAGAGAGGGAAATAGAGAAGAGGTATCGAGGTAAAACTTTGGGTCATTGTGCTGCTTTGCTCTTGGGCAGCTAGGACACTCAAATATGATTCAATGTAATTAGCCGGATTTCGTCACTGTCTTCATGAGCTTCATTCATTTAGGAGACAGTGTTGCACATTTTTGTCCAGAATGGCTGTCAGCCTGAAAATATGATATTGGTTGTGTGATTGCATAAAACAAGTTCTAGAGGAACTCTCGCTGTGTTGATGTTTTTAATGTATCTAACTTGTTGCATGGTTGTTGGTTATTGTATCTCTCTGTTAAGTGAGGTTTAAATCACATTTTTGATTAATGAGGATGTCTTTTATGCTTCTTATCAGGTTGTGTCACCACTTTTAAGAGTCTCAGTAAACTACAGAGCTAAGTAGACTGACCAACAGCTAAACCAGTTTCTTTATTAAAACACATAATATCATAATATCAGTAGAGTCCAGATCACAAATGAGGGGTCAAAGGTATTGGCAGCAAATTAGGAGGCATTAACACATTGTCCTGGTGCACCATTTGTGTTACTTTCAGTGACATTTTGTTGTGTTCACATCCAGACAGGAAGCTATTGTGAGACAGTGCTCAATCAGTATGCTGGTCATTGAGGCATTTATTTAACAAATTAAGCAATTCACGTTTCTTGGATGGATTAGAAGAGCATTTGGAGGCATAAGTAGACCATCTCTGTTATAACAAAAAGAATTTGTCTTCATTACCAAACAATGGTGGCTGTAATCAATTCAGTTTTATATTCAGAAGCTTTCCCACACAATAACGTATTTATGAACTGAAGCCAAGTATTGACATTTTGGTCACAACTGAGGCTTGTAATGGAGGACCACATAATGGTGCTCCATCAAATAAAAAATGATCCAAAACTCTGAGAGATATGAACTTCATCTAGTAGTTGATTCATGTTTTGTATTGTAATTAATGTTGACACAACTCTCCCTTAAGGTTTATTTTGTTGTGGCCTATTCTGTTAAGACAAATAGTTCATTGCACTTTAAGCTCACAGACACTTTCATCTGTGAAAATGGCTGTGATTTTTAGGCTGGTAATAATAAAGAGTGAAGTTAAAGATGCTCTACACTGTGAAAGCAAACCAGACAGCCAGGATAAGGTACCTGTTCATGTATCATGCAATTTTTTTTTTTTTTTTTTTTTGTATGCTAAAAATCATAGAGAAGTTTTGGATAAGATATTGGATGATTCCAAATACTGCTATAATGTGATATGATCCAATACCCAACAACACAATAGTATATGATAACTATAATTAGACATTACGTAAGCATCCATGGCCAAGGTTGCATTAAGGAGGTTAAAGGGGAACATTTTCTGGGGTTCATGAGGGTTAGTAATGACATGGTCTATACTAAATTTAGACCTAAACTTTCTAAATACTTACCATTTCTTATTACAGTACAATAAAAAACGAAAACATTTAATATGTTGTTGCCTGTCTCAAAATGTAAACCTCCTCTTGCTGAAATGGTACAATCCTTATTTACAATCCTTATTTCTATGATATTAATGCTGTGGATCGGACTATATAAGCACAATAGAGTTTGGTCTGTTCAGCCACAGTAAGACCTGCAACAAGCTTTTTTTTGTCATCTCCAAAGTTGCTCAAAGCATGAATGTTCTCAGCACTGACGGGACTTGTCTAACATACATTATTGTTGTCTTTTTTCACCAAATGTTGTATTTTTTGGACTTTTTGTGTCGGTATTTAAGTGACAGGACAGTGGATAGAGTTGACAGTTGGAGAGAGAGAGTGGCATAACATGGGGTAAAGGAGCCACAGGCCACATTTAAACCAGGCCAGGCACCTGCAGGACTAAAGCTTTTGCACAGGGAGTGCAAATCAACTGAAAGGTCACCTGCATTTCCTACACATTGACACTATTAAAGGACAATTTTAGGGGGCCCATTTAAAGGCCATTTCAGGGGCCTAGCCATTTATTTGGGCAGGCCTGTCAAGGACATCAATAATGTTGGGTATAGCAATACTGTGATTAGAAATATGTTGCAAGACTATTATGGAATACACATCAGGTGACTAACAGTGGGATATATGAAATAGATCTGATAAGGTAAATTGTAGGATATATGTATGTACTTAGCAGTCTGCATCATTTTACAAAATTTGATGCATACTGAGATGAAAAAACATTAATTTGTTCATTTTGTTAAACTGATTTTCAGAAATATACAACAGACCCAGGCCACATTCTTATGTATGAAAAATATTATAAACTGTATGTTGCATTATATTGGGTCTTGAATACAAGACAGTCATCAAGTAAAATGTACTTGTTTTGTAAGTTGTTTACTGTTATACTTAAGGCCTTATATTTTTATTTTCAATGCTTGAATTGTTTTTGGAATGCCAGCTTTGTTTTGCAAAACCACCTGCCATGCTTTAAGTTTTGCAATGTGGTTAAACTATTTTTCCCTGTTCTTTTGTCTGCTGATTTACCAAGAATGCAATAATATTTTTGGGCTCTTTTTTGGCGTGGTTGCTTTCTCTGATATCTCCCAAAAATACAGAGCTGAATTTGGTTGTAGGATCAGACTCTTTTTGTGTCCCAGATACATGCACAGATTGCTGTCATTTACATTTCAGACCAATTCAGTTATTTAAAGCAGGACAATTTCACCAAATCCAGTTCTATCCAGTAATCGTGCTCTTCACATCCCTCGCCTCATATTGCACATTGGATTTTCTCCCCGCATAGTTAGGGAAGTTTCTCTGTCTGTCTGTCTCTATCTTTGGGCAGCTCCTGGGGCTTTTAGACCAAACTCATTAGACAGGGTGAGACCTCTTTAAATAATACATCTCCACTTACACTCCCTCCGTCTCCTCTCTTCCTCCCTCCCATCACGTTTTACTCTTTCACCTTCCTCTCTTTATCTTTTTTTCTCCACTATTCTCTCTCTCTCTCTCTCTTTCTTTCTTATTTTACCTTCCTCCCACCTTCTCTGTCTGTGCCTGATTTACCCAACATTTTTCTTTCACCATTTCTCTCTAGCTCTTTTTCCCCGTCTCTCTCGCTCAAACACACATGCAGAGACTAACACACGCACATCCCATCTTAAACCGCTCTTTTATTGGTTTCCATGGTAACTAAGAGCCGGTGCAAGAAAGTAGGAATTCTCAGTGACTGTTGATAGGGTTGAAAGTGTGTGTGTGCGCGCATGTGTGTATGAAAAGCATGGGAGAAAGAGACACGGAGGTAAAGCAAGAGAGAGAGAGACGCAGCTATTACAGAGTGCCGCCCAGAGGCAGAATTCATACACCTTGCACAAAAATACACACATACATGCACAAAGAATATAGGAAACCACTCATGCCTTGACCTGCAAATACGCCTGAAAGCTCAACTGTTATTTAGGAGATGCCTTGTATGTTTAGATATCAGTTAAAAGAGAATTCAAACAATAGAAAGTTCTGAGGTTTTGGCTTATGACACTACTGCAGGCAACAAGTCCAAATCTGTGCCTGCATTTACCTAACAATGTAAAATGAATGCTATCTCTGCTTGTGTCAGGGCTCTAGCTGGGCACACACATTCCTTGATGATTTATTGCACTTGCAAGCATGTCATTTGACATTTCATGTCACTTTGATTTCAACAAGAAGGACAACGCTTATCTTTCACCCATGGAGAAGACAGACATGCATCTTAACTATTTTGGCATGCAAGAAAGTCTGCTTAAACCCTTATTCATGTGTAAATGTAAGTGGTAAAGGGCCCATGCTGTGCTTTTTCAAAATGTTTATGCTCTTGAATGTGTTTTACATGTCTCCCTGAATGATATAGTACTTCTATGAACAAGAAAATAAGTCAGCCGCATTTGGACTTCACCCATCATCCTGTTCATAGTGCCAGGGGCTGCCAGACATGGCTCGTCCTCCTGCCTCGCCCCAAATAGACCTACCAGTGTTGCATTCTCTCATTGCTGGTCTGCAGTTAAGCCAAAACACTGAATGCATGGCGCTGAGAAACACTTAAATGACCAGTCACCACAGAGCAGATTGGAGGATAATAGAAAGGAGGCCTTAAAGTGACAAGAGCTTCACCAGAGTGTCTCAGTCTGGGACAGAATACAGCTGGATCAGGGGTACTCAGTTTTGTACATTAGTATTGTAATTATGCTCTAGCAGTCATCAAAATCAAGTACATAAACCAGAGTTAAATCAAAATATGGGCTCCTAAAAAGTGAACTCATGCCTTAAAGGTGACTTGGTATCCATTTTTTTTTTTATATACAGAATAAGCCAACAGAATATAGAATAAGAGGAGGAAGCCACTATATCATCCTATATTAAGAAACTCAGCTGACCGGGTCTGAAAGTGTCACAGGAAGGAGCAGAGCAGAGGCATTGTTGAGGACAGCAATATGCAGAATAGAGGTTTATGCTCTTCTTTCAATTACAGATGTTAATAACATGCAACTGCAATCCATGAATAAAGTATCAATGATAAGGGCAACACTGGATGCAGCAGTGGACCATTGGCTCCCTACAGTCACCTGCACGTCACTTGGACATTGATCTCAGCACCAAGCTGAACCTAAAAAATGTTAAATTGCATGTGTCTTTATGCAATAAAGAAACAGAATTAGCTTTGAAATTTGGGGGTCATTACAGCAGGTAGGCTATACGTGGTAAGCTCTCCAGATTTCAGGTTAACATGTTTGAACTGCTGGTATTTTCTGATCCAAAAGTAGTCTTGTAAGTGTTTTTTCGCCAAGCTGCAATTGCATTAACCAAACTGCCTATATTAAGCCTGCTGAACTTCAGGTTTAAAATAGAAATAATTCAACACCATAAACAGTTCTTGGCCAGCTCCTGCAAACCCACATTCTGCCTCTCAAGCAACACAAATGTGCTTCCACTTTCTGCAGAAAACCAGAAGAAGACATTTACTTTCCTGTAAACAAGAAGGTCTGAGGTCTAACAATAGGTTCTCATGGTTGGCCAACTTTGACTCGCCTTTCTTCACCTTTATCCACGCTACACTAGGCAATGGTCACTTGTTTTCCTGCACCCTCTGACCCCTCTGAATCACACTATTGTCATGAGGCAACAGTTGTGCTCCCTCACTGCTCTGTTTTATTTCTTGAAAGGACTGAAAAGGGGAGCCTACAAATGTCTTCTGCAGCTACAGTTAAAATGTATGTTGTGGGAATGCACAAAAAAATCCTTGTACTTTTAGTTAAGTCAAGTCAATATGTATTCATAAAGTACATTCATAAACAATTTATGTTGACTAAATTGTTGTACAACCACAAAGAAACAAACAAAGAAAAAAAAAGAAAAAACAATGAGCACCATCAAAAGGCATAAAACAAACAAACCAAGATCACTAATATGGGACAGGAAAGCAGAACAGTTTATAGCAAACCAGATAAAGTCCATAAAGTCCAGCATGATATTAAAAATAATGTAAAAACAATCTAAAAGATGTCAAAATACAATAAAAAGAAAGGCTCAGGGTTAGTTTAACTGAAGGTTGTTGAGAAGAGATGGGTCTTAAGCATTAACTCTAATATGACGAGGTGCTGAGCAGATCTTATTTGGAAAGAGAGCAAGTTTCAAAGACTGGGAGCAGCCACTGCAAAGGCTCGATCTCCTCTGGTTCTGAGATCTGATCTAGGCTTTTCCAAAAGCAGCTGCTTGGATGACCTGAGAGATCTAGCTGGAGTATGGTGTCAGACAAGATCAACGAGATAAGATGGTTGTAATCCATTTAAAACTTTAAAAACAAACAAATAAATCATCAGTAAAATGTTCCAATTAATCCTAAAACGTACAGGTAGCCAATGAAGAGAAGCTAAAATTTGTGCTATATGCTCATGATATCTTGTCCTTGTAAGGGCCGGTGCAGCAGCAGTTTGCATGAGATGCAGATAGTGTTTTTTTTTCAGCTAAATATGAGATTATTTTATCTAGACTTTGCACCAACCTTTTTATACTTTTATGTTACAACAATAAGCTGCTAAATTTTGAGGTATTAAATGACAATTTAATAAAACATTTTCGAAAAAGTTCTTTCCAAAGGCTGATGATTATTGGGGCTTTAACACCAAACATAGCAAGAATCTATGAAACACTAAGAATTATTATTTTCTGCATAAACAGATCAATGAACTCTTTTAGTGCACATGGTGGCAGTGACATTTGACATCCCAGAACCACCTGACTCCATGCTAGCTCATTGCCCACCAGGTCAATGTGAGGATTCTTTTCTATTGCTTACCCAAGCACATAACTATCACACCCCAAGCAGCATCACCACCTTTAACTGATACAGCCTTTCTGCATCCTAGCTCCTGGTGATGACAATATTGACATTATCTATTCTACCACACAGCCTCTAATTGCCCATTTAACAAAACAACCATTCCTGGTGCCAGCAATATGAAACAGAGGTACATAAGAGCTCTGCCTTGATGCTGTAAACCACAATAGATAGTCAAGTAGAAGGACCTGGTACACAACAGTCTAATAGACAGTCAACCCTTTCTGAGAAACACCTAAACAGCTGAAAATCAATGGGTGATAGTTTATGTCAAAATCTGGTTCAAGCAATGAAAACCCCACTTCTTGAAGGGCAGACCAGACTGCTGAGATGGATTGCAGTTGATCCAGGTTTTGAGCCAGCATGGACAAATGGGAGATTCAGGCATCGACATAGATCAGGTTTTACTTATTTCTCTTCATCCTACCTAAAAGAGAACTTTAAGAAAATCTCTGAAAGATACTCAGTATAAAATGTGATTTTGGTAGGTACTTTCAAACCAGGGCTTATTTTTATCAGGAGGTAAAAAATATGACTCCAACAGAGATATTTTTCTATGTATGTTTAACAACTTTCTATCAAATGATTCAGTCTAGTTAGATCTCACAGAACGTTTGGTTTGATATATGCCATGTGCAGTCCACCTCCAACTCTTCAGGTTGTTAGAGGGAGCTCTGTTGGTACAACTTTATAAGGTCTACAGTAAAATATTTACTGACATATATTCTGACAACTGAGATTGTAAGGGGTATGTTTGAGGAAATACAAAGAACAGACAGCAGTCAACTGTGTACTGCCCTACAAAGGCAAAGTGCAGTATCTGCAGTTGTTCGATATTTTTTTTTTTTTTTTTCAACTAATCAAAAGTGCAGTATCTGCTCTTCAATCTCTTAAAGTTTCATAGGGCTTTGGCTTAATTTCTCTGAGATATTGTCATTTGTTACTTTGCAGTAACTGCAACAAATGCACTGTTAAACCAGCCCTAGTTTCACCATGAAGAATACAGATACTGCAGCTTTGGTTTCACCATGAAGAATATCAGATATTGCAGTTTGCCTTGGTTTCAGGACCAAATTTGGGCCATCTCCACTCAGACTTGAGTTAAAAGTTAACCTGTTGCTGTAGAACATTTACATTATAGTGTTCATTTGTTGATTAGCTCTGCATTTTATGTATTAGAGTCCAATGTAGAATGTTGTTATAATGTCTGATGGTCTGATTTTTTGTTTAATTTTGTGTTAGTGTAAAGTCACACATGAAATGCTTGAGAAACAAACACTGTTCTGTTAACAAAAAACAAAAAATACAGTCATAGATAACTCTATCGTTCTGTTGTTGCTTCTTATCATCATTAAGGAGGAGATAATTACACATTCTGTGTTGGCAGTAGTGATGTGTGCAGCAAAAAATAATATATCAATATTGAAATTCAATATGCCAACTATTATTAAAAAAAAAAAAAAAACTAAGTGAAGTGGCCTTACGTACTGCACATACTGCAGTACGTCATTGTATGGTCATGTAATTATACTGCAGTAAAACAAAGGCGAAGTGCAGTATTGCCTATAAAACTACCAAATTTAGCATGAATGTCAATATACAATATGCATTAAATTCCCTTCCCTTTCATCTAATAAATCACACACTTGCTAGTTAAATATGATTTCATACTTTCATTTGGCGAAAAAAAACCAAACAAAAAAACACAAAAAGCTGTTTTTCTCTGTTTGGCATTTTTGCAGACACTGCACTTTGCCTTTGTAGGGCAGTGTAGCAATAACCTTATTGGCAGGAAGTTACTCAGGTATACAAAACAAGGCTCACTGGAAATAAATTGTATCTGACATTGAAAGTGATGGAGCTCTTCTCAGTTTCTTCAAGACCCTTCCAATTGCCAAGCTCCTTGAAAGCTGGTGAAGTCATGATAGAAAATCTGACTTTTGATTGAAAATATTTTGTGAATGATTTTATCATTTAATATAAGAGTGTCCCTCCTTAATCAAAAGCAAGCATGTGGGTTAATTTGGATTCTACAATGTCCTGGGACATGTTCAGTGTCCTGTGCAGACTCTGCAAAATGAAACAGTAGTGCTCATCTTACATGCTATCACAGGGAGTTAAAAGACACTAACTGCTAACCATTGCACACCGAACAGTTTTATTACAGTCATCTTCTAAAAGGCAAAAAGAAACTAAATCCTAATTTCATTTCTAAAGGCTTATGCCCTTGCAGCATTGTAAACAACAAAGCTTTTAGATTCAGGAAACAGTTTATGGAACCAATTTCCCTCCAAAACTATTGTTTTACCAACTAATTATGTTACATCCTTGAAATCTCACAATGCTCTGGTGTGTTTGACTGTTTACATAATGTCTTTGGTGCCTATTAAGCAAGAATTCGAAGTTAAGTTAAAAAAAGGAAAGTTTGATCTCTGTAAAGGATCAGATGCGGCTCTTTCCCTCAGATCTGAGGGGGCTGGGAGGTTAAAGGAGGCTGTGATAATGAGCTCTGCGCTGATTGACTGCCCAAGTGATGTCTGATTAGAGGGGGGAGGATGGGCTATGGAGCGGACTTTCAAAACAGTGAAGGCACCTGCCTGTGACAAGCAGAAAACACACATGAAGGTAGAGGCTGTATGGCTATGACATCATAAACCCAGGAAGTAAAATATTAAGCATTTTAAGGGGCATTTTCTTTAAAGAGGCATAGTGCATTTCTCTGTGAACTGAGAATTTAGTATCAATCAATCAAACTTTATTTTTATAGAACTTTTCATACAAAAAATGTAGCACAAAGTGCATTACATGGGTACAAACAACAACAACAAAATAAGCAAGTAAAATGTGTCATGTTGCTCTGCATCTCAAGCCTCTTCTGACAACATTAAAGAAATTTGACTTGCAAGGACATGGACCCTTTAAAACCAATGTCGAGCACACAACAGATTGAATCTTCATATAATCACCCTTTGTAACAAGAAGAGTTGTGATTAAGAATTTTGATCGATCTGAATTGAAAATCATTCTGAATTGAATCGTTAACTTCAGAATTGAAAATCAATCAACTCCTGATAAGGAAAGATTCACATCCCGTTTTTACTATTAAAAACTTTTCTAAGAAGCAAAGTCAGAGATTCATAATACAGAAATACATATACATTCTTGGTTTTTCCCCAGTGTTAAATACTAAAAATGAATGAACTCTTATGCATACGTGGAGTGCACTCAAAACTGTGTGGTTGTTCACATTGTTGTAATGGATTCACTGGCTTCAAAAGTTTAACTCACAGAAGCTTCTCTGTTTTTGGAGGCAAAAAAGAAAACTCCTGAAAGAACTGCAACTCTGCTTTCAAAGTTTAGGACATTTTAGAAATATTTTCCTGTACTCCCACCACCATCCACAAGCCCTGCTGTGTGTGTGTGTCTGTGTGCATTTGTGTGAGAGCAAAGGGAAAATGAGAGGCAGACAGTGAGAGGTAGGACTACAGAAGTGCTGTGTACGTGTGTGTTCTGCTGTATGTGTGGATGATCAAAGTGCATGGATGTGTAAGAGGAGCAATGACTTGCATTGCAGGTTTTTTTTTTTTTTTTCTTTTTGCATTAACTTGTGTGTTGGTGTGTGTGTGTCAGAGGGTGTGAGTGATCAAAGAACATGTGTGTGAGGGTTTGATAAGGCTGACACCTGAGCCTAGAGCAGCACCACTGGGGAATTGTGGGTAGATCAAGACAAGACCTCTAGACCTGAAGGTTTGAATGAAGCACCACAACAAGAATCAATCCCCAAAAAATATCAATCGATATCTGTGTGCAGGATCAGTGGGAATGGAGAGAGAGGGAGGTGATTACTGTTATGCTTTAGGAAACAAGAAAGTAGAAAAGGATAGGAGTGGAGAGGATGGGGATGAGTGGGTGGAAGAACAACTGTCTAGAAACGAAGTACAAACCATACCAAGTCTTTTCTGTATTTTCATTCTCAGTGTTAAATTTAGTTTTACAGAAAAAAGCATAGAGAACACAGGCCCAGTCTCAATGTCCACACTCCCAGACTCATGGACTTTGACATATGTTCCCGATAAGTCTGCAGGGGCTTGAGGCTGTACCACTGTGAAATCGGAAAGTGCTTCAGGCCTCTCTGGTGGACTTTTTGAGCCCTTTATGCACAGTTTCCACATGAGTGAAATGCTGAAGACTTTGCTTGAGGGAATTACCCTCAAGGGGGTGTCCAAAGTCATCCAAGAGGGTGAAAACATTATAAACGCTGCAAAATGAGTGGCTGTATTTTTCTTCAGAGGAGTTTGACATGGTAGGACTCTTTGCATAATCCGTGAAATATGTGACCATGTTTGACCCTGTTGGTCTGTAGTACACTGATTTTGAACCACAGCCTGGTTTACTGCTCTGATCGTCTGGGTGAATATTTGGCTTGTTAAAATGTTGAATCAGTTGATTTCATTTTTCTGCACCATATAAGAGCAGCAGTGAACTAGTTCTCCAATGTGGAGGAGTGTTTTGCATTAGGGCAGAATTTTTAGCAATGCCAGCCTGTGACATAGACCAGAGATCACTAACTACATTTGTACAAGGACCAGGTTTTTCTTGACATGTTATAGGTAAGGTTGTGCAGCAACTGGACCTGCCTGATTCAATGTCTGTAATCGGGTGGATCCATCTTGTTAAGCTCCAATCTACAATGACTGTGCTCGTGACCAGAGCAGAACAGACCAATCAGTGTCCTTTAGGGCAGGAAGTGGTAGGAGTACAAGCAGTAAAGCAGACTAAAGCAGTAAGTGACTTCTTGTACAGAGATGATCATAGATGCTAAAAGCTTCAGCAGCAGTTTTATCAGAACCGCATTTCTTCAATATTTACTGATTTTAAAATAAATTGAAGTGATTTCATTATTTTGGTCTAGCTAATTAGTATAATGTTTTATTTTTTTTCTGAGTTGTATCTGTCATTGTCTATTAAAAAGTGGCCAGTCTCTATCTCCCATACTGCTGCAAGCTTCATGGGGGCAATAGACATTTCTTGACTTCTTCATCCTGGGGCTGTCATGTTTCCTGTCACTAGGTTTGACTCTGATACACTCATTGTCTTGGTTGAATACTGTGAATATTGGCTTATTTTGGCTAACAGACCAAACATAAAGTTATGACACTTGATATTGACGCTTGTTTCAATAGTTATTTCTTTTGGCAGTTGCATAGTTCAAGAATCTGAAAACAAAAATACAAACATAAACCCACAGTAAAATTTTTCACTTACATTTTCTGAATTTGATAATACTCTGGGACCGGATGGGAAGCTGTGGGCGGCCTGATTTTGCCCCAGGGCCACTAGTAGCTGACCACTGAAATAGACAGTATTGGCAGATGCTTGGGGTGTAGGCCATCCTTGGGCCCTGCTTGGCACCCAGAGTGAGTACAGAGGGAAAGCTGAAGATAAAAAGAAGAAAAGGGAGACAAATCCACCAGACATAACCTTAAATTAACTGAAAAATTCATAATATATTCACTGACCATAGTCATTTCTAACATGTTCAGAAACTTATATCAAACGCCAAAGCCTGAATGAGTCAGAGAAGCAAGCGGAGAGGGGGGAAATGACAAAAAGACACATATGACCTCAGAGTTAGTCAATTGATGATGGCTGATAGCCCCATACATGTCTCCCAGTTGATCTTTTTAATAGCTCGACTTATCCTGTTTTACTTTCTCTGTATTTTTAGTTTTGGCAGCAGCATTAGCCAAGATGCACAAGCTGAAATCTTGCCCAGGGCACCAAATCCTTAAGGGCCAGCTCCAAATGTCAATGTCTGTACAAATTTGCAAGAAATAGTTTTGGACCTTTAGCTTGCAGGGAATATTTGGTATGATTTGTCTATTGTCAATGTTGAGTAAAGTATGAGAAATATTGATAAAAACAAAGAAATGGTGATGGGCTTCAGCTTATATGGTTTTTTTCTAGTCTCTTTGACTACTCAAAGCAGCTTTACACCACAGGTCACATCTACCCATTCACTCACATCCACTCACTGATGGTTCAAAGTTTCTAAGTTGTGCATCAGTATTTATTAACACCTCCTTGCCCTTTCTTATCTATTTTAACACCACTGATGCAACAGTAGGAGCAAATTTAGGGTTCAGTGTCTTGCCTAAGGACACATCTCCATCTGACAGCTGGGGCTGGGCTTGAACCTGCAACCTTCCAGTTCCTGACAGACACCACTATCAGACTTAAGGCACAAACATACTCGGACGGACCGTACCACTCCGCGTATGGTCCGCCCGAGTGTGTTTGGGCCTTTAGGGTCTATCCACACATATAGATGGGTATTTTCAAAAAAACGAGGATTTTCTTAGCCTTCTGTCCACACTGAAATGGCATTTTAGCTCACTGAAAAATGCATATTTTGGAAAACTCCAGCCAAGGTGAAGATTTTTAAAAGGCTGTTTTGGGTGTCTCTGTGTGGACAGGGAAAACAGGGAAAACAGCGTTTTGGGCCTGGCACAACACACTCACTGTACGTTGGTATCACTATGATGATTTAAATTGTTAGTAGGTGGATTATTTACATGTCAACAGGTAGTTTCTGTTGCTCCCTTACTATGATGCTGCTTTAAAAACACTGAATACAAATGCTGGCGATGTTTCAAAAGAGACTGTGTTGACCATTGCCCCATGGCTGCTTGCTCTGTGGTTGCCATGGCCATAACAGTCGTTGTAACCAATAGTGGTACCCATACATTTTTTTTAAAAAAAGGATTTGATCAAGTTCATCATATATTTCTAGAATTGAAATATTAACAAAGAAATACTCACGAATCCTGCTATCACCAGTTAACATAACCACAAGTTAAACCATAACCCCAGTCAGACATGGTGGTAGGGATAGATATGAAAATAAAACAGCTTTTGCACAGAAATTGCTAAAAAAAAAAAAAAAAAAAAAAAAAAAGAAAAGGTGCATATCATGTACATAGCTACAAGGCAATAAACAGGGTATAACACTGCATTTATATGTTTTCATGTGGAACGGGACTTTATTTGAAATGCACAACTGTGGACGGGGATATCTTTTAAATGTAAATGAAAGAAACCTCAGTTTTCCAATATACCATTTAAATGTGGCCACTGAAGAAAACCAAGAAGTTAAACAAAGAGTTACAAAAAGATAAAACAAGAAGTAACTTTGGCTTAAACAAAATGTAAGATGTTGAAGAAATTAATTTTAATGACAAGTCAAAATTCAGAATGAAGTCATTTTAAAAGTAACAGTGCATTGTTCTAATTAAAACAGTAACTCAAATTTATTTTTCAGTAAGACATTAAAAGCTGTCATAGCTGCAGCATAGTGTTGAAATTAAAAACAATCTGTAAGCTTTATTAAGTTGACCTCACTTTATTTAAACTGAAAAGTTTGTATTTCTTTAGAGTCTTTCTAATGTCTTCCTTGTGTTTTTATCCTAAAATCAAGCAAACTTTGTGTATTCATAATTTTTTGTTCTTGTGATCAAAAGAGCATAAATAGAGGAACAGGAGCAGCAGGCTAGTAGGCAGGTAATTGTTGGCATTGTGAGGGTGAGCATATTTAAACCACATGATTGTAGAGGTGACTTTAGGCTTTAAATTGGATCAACCAATCATGCTTTTTAACAAATATTGTCTCGCATTGATCAGCATTCAATCAACTGGTGCCCCTGTATTTTGATTATATATCATTGCTGTCAGACACAAACTTTCTATTTCTATTTTGATATTCAGTGCTATTGGTCACCCTCCATGTTGGTGACTAGGTTTAATATTTCATAACATCAACCTTTAGCCAAATTAAGGTTCCAAAAAAATAATAATACGTAATGAGGCCAATAAAATATTAATCCATTCAGTAACGTTGCAGTTTTGGATATAAGAGGTCTGTGCACAACAGTGATGATTCCTTTTTCCAGTCTCTTGTCAACTTGGCCACTTGAAAGCTTTGTATTCAAGTAATATATTCACAAAAAAATGCATTAGTATGATTTTGATTAAAAAATGTAAGTGTTTCAATGTATCACTACCTTTTTAAAATTAAAACATCATTTTTAACCCCATACTGATTCAAATTCTCAGACTTAATTCACCAACAGTGTAGGCCCCTGATTCATGCATCACATTAATCCAAAGTGCTGTCCCATTTATCATGCGGTATTTCCAACCTTTTGACTCTGCTCTCACATTTTCCTTGCACCTCGAGGTGATGATGGTTTAAGTCTGTTTGGGATCACAGCTGATGTTGTGGGTGGACACTGGGAGTGGGCCAGAAAAGGTTTTTGCTCTCCAGACACCAAAACAAGACAAGTGCCGAAGAGGCTAGAAGAGGTGAGGAGATAAGAAAATACTACGCAAGTGTGTGTGCGTGCGCGCGCGTTTGTTGACGATGACAGATGTGTGTGTTGCTGCTGTTTCCCCCCCCTCATGCACACACGTTCTCAGCACTTGACACAAATTTCATTGACCTGCACTGGCCTAACCTGCAGAATAAATGTGTGCACGCCTACATGCTGTTCTCACATAATGTCTGTGGCTCTCTTGGGGGTGCTCAAGATGGATCAAGCTACTGGTGGGTCTGCCTCTCGTGGGTCATATGGTGGTGGTGGGGATTAATAGGCCTTTTGAAATCACAGTACGCTGATACAGGAGAACCCACACTGTGAACCAGCTCAACGCCACATAAATTCATTCACTGAAGGTTTCATCCTGCTGTTTCCTCTTTTTTTTTTCTTTAAGAAGACAGAGAGTATCTGTAATGGTTGCTGCAGATATGCCATCTCAGGTATAAAAATTATGCACTATTATGCTGAGGCACTCTTCTAAATTACATTTCAAGTTTCTAATTTGATATAAAGCTACCACATACCATCGCTGCATATTAACCACTGCTCTGTAGTACCGTAATATATGCTGCAGCAGGACAACATAGACATTTTCTGAGCACTCATCATTTTTTCTAAACCTGTCTAAGGAATGAATTATCACTAATTAACCTTCAATTAAATCAATGTTCTTTATGGTTAGGAATCACAAAGTACCGTGATTTCCGGACTACAAGCCGCTACTTTTTTCCCACGCTTTGAACCCTGTGGCTTAAACAATGATGCGGCTGATTTAAAGGATTTTCTTTACATTACATTTAGCCTCATCACATCAGATTTTATTTAGAGTTAAGAAATCTTTCTGTGTAACATATATGTGTGTAAATATCTTGTGTTATAGCTCCAACTTCCACTCAAATTTCAACCCTTTAGACGCATGGAGTGAGTGGTACCTGAGCGAAATTGGAGTGAGAAGGAGCAAAAAATAAGATGACGCTCCAGCTTGTTAGAAAAAAAACGCTCAGCGGTCTGGCCAAAGTCCTTCCCCTCGCGCTCCTGATCCTGCGGACACCTGCGGCTTATAGACAAGTGTGGCCTAGATGTACACATTTTTTTTTTTTTAATATAGTGGGTGCGGCTAATATTCAGGTGCACTCAATAGCCCGAAATTTACGGTAGCTAATCCCTATGATAAATAATGCAAGATTGACCCACAGTTACAATTGCACCGATTTGTTAATTAGCTTATTATATTATAATCATGTAATATTACATCATCATGCCAGATTTTCAAAGAGTGGGACAAGTGCCTAAAATGGTTGAGTTCATAATTTTATGTAATAATTCTTCATTTTTGTTTTGTTGACACTGAAATTGACAATCTTAAATAAAACCATGTTAATCCTCCCAACTCCACAGATAGCATTCGCCCCCAAATGGTAACACTAAAGCTGTGTTCACACCAAACACGATAAAAAAATATATACACGCCGCACATTTGTGCAACAAAATTTGGGGATGTATTTGCATGTTCATATGGTTCATGTTTATTATAGCAGATTTTCTATCTCTTAGCCACAACAATATGTGTTTCCACCTTCTCCACAATTGCAGTCTTCTTCCTGTTCTTTAAAATGAGAAGCTCAATGTCCCTGAAAAGTCCAAGATAGTAAAGCGTCCATTTGACAATTCATAGCATCCTTTAACCATGATGTCTGGGTGGTGGCACCTTTACTGCTTGCAGAATCAAATTGTCTCTTTACCTGGTACAGCTGGTGACCCACTCCTCCTCTCTCCCTGGCCTATTCTTTCTCTCATGGGTGCACTGGTAGTTCTTCAGTGAGGTTTGGCATATTTTTTCTGGTGAAAAACACATTAAATCGAAAACACACTAGTAGCCATCTAGCCGTTGTGCACTTAACATCACATTACGAATGTGCGTATGAAAAGTGTTAAAAAGTAGGATGTGAACTTACTGGATACTCTAAGTCACAAATGACTTTCTCCCCATTTCTTCTGTCTGTGGTCTGGTCTCTAAAAACTAAAATAACTGTGTAGAGGAGCTCTGATGCCGACGTGCAGCAATGTTTACTTCCTTCTCTGATTATGTTATCTTCTCTCTCAATGCAGATTGGCTTTCGCATCACGGCTTCAGGCAAATTTTGTGGCCATAGTTGGAAATTTTCAACTCTCCTAGAGTTTGTGCGAAATTTGCAGCAAAACTGTTGTGCATCTATACTGACCGTATTTCAGCAGATAAGAATGCACATCAGAAGACTAAGTGAGAGAGAAGGTACATACAGTATGGTTACACTTCCCGTGATTTTCAAAGTAAAAGCCTGGTTTGCCAATTTTTTCAGTTTTTACAGGATTCAAACATTTCCAGGAATCAATTATACATTAAATCAATGTACCTGTGAGGAGTGTTGTTGATTTTCCTGAACTTCCTATTTCCTAGTTTACTGGTGAACACCTTATGTTTCTCCCTTTCCTGTATATGATCCTCAACATTTAAAGTCAAGAGAATAAAAAAATAAACATCTGCAGCCTTTACTTAGGTAAATGTTAGTAAGAGAGCCAGAGCTGTGACAGCAGGAAGATGCAGCTGAAACATAGCACACATGAGTCTGGACTGAAAGTAGTGACCCTGTAGTGTCACAAGCCACAGCTGACACATGCGTCAGCCATCATGCATCTAGTTTGTTTTTGAGTCATTATGGATGGCCCTCGCTTAATTTGTCATGATGAAATTATGTTTCTCCTGAAACCTACTTCTCCTAATGTACTGATGAAGGTTAAACTTCAGGGGAGGTGTATGGATGACTGGATCACACAAGTCAAGATGACACTATAATGCCATTCCAACATTTTATCTCCTCATGCAGCTAAGTTTCATCCTGACATAATTTTCACACACAAATACACACGCACACAGATGCACATGAGGATCAAAAGCGATAGCTCTTTTTTTACATTACATAACAATGCCTTGCAGCATTAAGGGACCTAGTACTATTAGGGGACAGCATATATTTTCTGCTAAACTAAACAGCTCTTGAGCCAAAAGCATAGGAATGCATTCAATAACCAGATGAAATCAGTGATATCCTCTCCAGCTCTGAGTGCAGCGGACAGTGCTCCCAGCAGTGCTGAGAAGAGAAGCATGATTAAAAACTGAATGCTTTATTTTAACATGATTTTCTAAATGAGTGAAACAACAAAGCGAGTATAAGTGTTTGGGTATTGTTGCCAGAAGGGTTTCCTTATTATGTTGTTATCATAGTCCTACAGTAGCTACAATGTAGTCTGTAAGTATTACTAGGTTTTGTATTGTTTTGGCTTTGTATCCGGCGAGCCGTATTGAATTGGACTGGATGGGTGAGCAGTGTTGTTCCAGTTTTAGGACGCTGCAGGAGAACAATGATCCTAGTGTACAAACAAGACAACCAATGAATATTTTATAGTCAAACAGAGGAAAGTGGTTTGTTTGCCAGTTCAGACACCTAACCTCACTCCAGCTGATTTTGTTTTTCATGAAACATACAATATGTGTGGTTGGCTGCAGTACAAGCATGGCAGAACATCACTAGGATAATGTATGCTGATATATGTGGACCTCATTTATTTATTTATTTTAACTTTTATGTATTCCGGGGAGTCTGTCTGTGAGCCAAGCTCTCCTTTCAGAAGTGCTGTGATCACACACTCACAGTTGAACACATTCAAAACGGGAAAACCCAACAGTCCATCCATGGTTTGATCTGCTGGTCACCACAGCTGCTCTTAAAATCTGTGACTCACTGCCAGTCTGAACAGAGTCTTCCATTAAGCTTAACAGATATTTGCAATAAAAAAGTGATAAAGCAATATTTTTATCGTACCACTGTTTTCATAGGAACATGTACCAGGTAAATGCAGCACCTTTTGTGTACATCGGTGAAAGTTAGTCATTGACAAACTGATGTTGTAGATGGGATCAAATCTGTAGTATAAGAGTTATTTAGTTTGTGTCTACAGACTTAGTAAAATAAGCCTCTTGTTTACGAAGACAAAGCCTTGTCAGAAAAAAGTGATCAGTACTTCCTTTTACCGAAGGAACTCAGAAAAGGTACTGATCAGATTTGGATTTCTATAAGATCAAATGTGGTGCCCTATAGGCGAGATTTTGTATGGCGCCTGCCTACTATTGTCTTTAATTTATAAGATAACATGTCACCCAATTTACGTGCTTAACAAATTACAAACAAAAAACCTAAAATACAAAATACATGTCCTAACCTCAAAATGAATATCTTGTAAACAAGTGAATAAATAATAATAGTAATGAATTATAAATATAACAATCAGCATCAAACTATTTATATAACCACACAGTTTGCACACAATAACTTAATACATGAGCTACATTTACAATATCTATATACAACAACTAAATAAAATAACTACAAAAAAGGCATAAAATTACAAATATGCAACCATATGCACAACTATAGTTGGGGGTGGTGGGGAAACATATTTGGTATTATCATTTGTAGTAATATTATTTTGGCATTGCTTTACATTTGAATCAATGCAAGCTCTTTCATTTTAAGAGTTAATTGTAATAAACCTTTTTAATACTATAACTTTAACAGACCATCTGGTCTTTTGTCTTTTTTGTCAATAGATATGTCAGGACCTGTCCTTTGAGTAGATTTTTTTTTCACCCTTTATTCATGAGAAATAAAAGTAAACAATTGTGGCAAGAATTTCTCATTATTGTGTTATACATGCTCAAAACAGTGTGTAATTACAAGAAAGAATAAAAGGGATTTTTAATTTTCAACAGGTCTCTCTTTATAAACAGTTGTAAATGAACATGTACAATTTTTTTGAGATAACAAAACAAACTTAACCTATTTTACATACACTCAAACATTTTTGTTTGCCTACAGCATTTAGTATCCATGTTACAGCTTGTTATATTAGACAATGTCCAGGTGTTTTTTTTTTGTTTTTTTTTACTGATGATAGTCCCTGAAACAGTTCCTGTCCAGCTGAAGGCAGAGCCCTACCTTGCACTTTTCACACATCCAAGGAGTAATTTTTTTTTGCACACAGTGCACTGCTTCCTCCCCAGGCTAAACACGGCAAAAATGCAGGGAAAGAATGGCAAGAAACTCCAGCATGATATTAATGCTATTATTTACAATATATTTGTTTTTACATTATTTACACAGACGATATTGATGAAGCACTGATAAATCACTCGCAAGTTTGGCACTGAATGCTCTCACTCTGCTAACCGGCTCAGCCAGGAGAGATGTCACAATTTTACCATAACACAAATGATGTCCTCGAAACCCCAAATTCCACATAACGCGAAAGCACCTCGCCGCGGTCTTGATTCGTACTGTGGAGCACTTAGCTCCCACTCTAGTCTATCAGAGCGATTCCACTGCCCGCGCGTGCCAGCTTCGCATCGCTGGCACCGGCGTGCCAAGGCGCTGGAGGTTTGCTTCAGGTCTATTTTCTGCTCAGCCGCTTCCAAACCTCGTAAATTCACTGTCGTTCAGAAAGCACCAGAAAGGAAGTTAAAGGTGTGGAGTATCCGGTGCTTTCAAAAGAACACAACAACACTGCGGCTCGGCGTGGCGTGGCGTGGCATGGCGTGGCGTGGCGCTGTGCAGAGCAGTGCTTTTGCATTATGTGGAATTTGGGGGTAATAGACTACTGTTCCATAATCAACAATCCACCACATTGAGATATAACAAGAAAAATACCTATCCTGCCAACTCTTGGTCCTGCATCAGACTGATGCCGTCACACAACTATCTCCACCTCTCTGACATCATACAGATGTTTATCCTTGTCTTATTAATCCTGTTGTTGAGTTGTCTTTGTATTCCTTTCCCCCCCTTAGATCCCATTTCTCAGTAAGTATAAGGGTATACACATATCCCTCGGTAGGGTAGTCAGTTGGATTGCTCACCGATTGGCCGAAAAGCAGGTGCACCTTAGAAGTGCCGCCAATGGAGACATTTTCCCTAATCTCAGCTCTTATTGGCTGAGAAGGATGCATCCCTTGCTTGACTTTCTGAAGGCTGATTACCAAGCCTGGAGGGGGCGCAGACGTCTTAAGTCTCTCTGAAATCTCAAATATGTAATAATCCTGAAAAAAAGTTACGTTTTTTTGGAGCCAATGACACAAAAACAAAAGCGTACTGCAGCTTTAAAATACATGAATTAAAATCGGATCAGATTGGATGTACACATCCTTTGATGCCTGCTCCATTTTTAGAAATCTCTTCAATAATCAAGTGGATGGCTTTAACAGTTCCAGGTATCTGCAGACAGATACACATTTATTAAAGTCAAAAAAGGGTAATCATTGAAGTGCATTAGTGACTTAGTGGGCATCAGGTTTGAGTTCAAATTGAATGACCACAGGACCATTTCATCTGAGTGCCATCTTTGTTTGCTGCTATTACATTTTCAGATATTCTTTATTTACTGCAACCTCTTAATCCAGAAAAGCTGTTTTTACTCTTCATTTGAATGTTCAAAGTAATGACTTCAGCTCCCCTGCACATCGTGAAATGGTGTGTTTCTTCTTTGTCTGTGGAGGTTTCAATAGAATACATTGAAATGTAATTAAAAACTCACCACTCCCATTGAAACCCTTATAATACATCTGCACAAAGCTGTACCAGCTCTTTAAAGGTGAATGATTTCCCACACATGGCTACTGAAAGCTGAGTGAACATAATCAAGAACATTGTCTTCCCCTTAATGCATATATGTGTTGGTGTAAAGAAGATACACTGTGCTGACTTTCAGGTATATGACTTCTAGTGAGGTCTTTTTGGATTGTTTATGTGTTTGGTAGAAAATCATATTGATTTTAGACCCAGACTGTCCTGACCAGGTTGTTAGGCTGAATCTTCTGCCACTTGTCTTGGCGAAATATTCATGGCACTAAACACAAATGCGGTCCATACGATGGTGCTCAAACTTGCCTTTGAGCTAAATATGTATAAGTTAGGAGGCCATTAAAGAGACAAAGACTGAAACTTTTTATTTTGCACAAATGTTACCGTAGCCTCATTCATGCTGCCATAAAATGGACACCCATGTGACATTCCTCAAACTTTGCTCAAATGCCAAGGATGAACAAATTAGTCTTAGGAGGTCAAAGTCAAGGAGGCCCATGTTCATCCCTTCCATGTAAACACAATATATTAAAAAGGCCTAAACGGATTTACTTCAGACTTTACACAAACGTACCTTGGGAATGCTATTCTATTATCATTACAAGCACATTTTTCACAAATGCCTTTTCCTACTCAATACTAAATTTATATGAAAGACAAAAAAAACAAGTGCTTCCTGGACTCAAAGAAGAGTTTGTCTGAGGTGATGTTTGGCATGGGATTCACATAACCTTGTATTTATCAAGAAAAGCCTCCAAGGCACCCTTTTTAAACACATTAATTGCCTTTGTTTTCATAGTGAAATCCTGCAGAGCTTAAAAACAAACTTTGACATGCTTTGGCATCAAGGCTTCGTCAGAAAGTCAAGCAAATAGATGCTCAGTCACAGCAGGCCCTTTTAAAGTGGTGCTTCACCAATCGGGAGACGTCACTTGGGCTTAGAGCCTTGGCCTGCAGAGGGTGACACATAAGACCCTTCAGTTGATGGTGTAATTCAGGTCAAAGGAGGCAACAGAAATGTTTTTAACTCAAACCAATGCATATAGTAATGTCAAAAAAGCAGACAGAAATCAGTAAAAATATCCCAGCAATGGTTTGCAATGAGTTAAAAAAGGACACCTCTATCTTAAAATTGATTTAACATTTTAACACATCATCCTTACTTTACAAGGAAACAGTCAAATCCAGTTCTTCATTTAATGCAGGATATTTAGTAGCCTGTAATCTGTAAATCCAAAATAGCTTCCCATTGGTTCAGTTTCTTATGGACAATGGAAAATGGTCAATTCCACTCATCTGTGATGTCACTGGGTTATTGTTGTCTAGTTCAAGGTAATACTTTACCATAGGATAGTTGATATTCCCTGTTCTGATTACATATCTGTGCTCTGCCAACCTGCCCTGCAAGTGTCTTTTGGTCCCCCAATGTAGAAGACTTTGCAGGTGGGCCAATCCAGACTGTAAATGAAAGTGGTTTTGCAGTTAATGTTGAGACTGAATCTGTATTCTTTTTGCGAAGTGAAGTCCAGAAATGTCTTTGACCAAAATACATTTGTGCAGTGGTTGCAGTGATTGCATTTCTTTTTGTTTTTGTTCCAGCCATGAACTTGGTATGTTTTAGAGGTCATGATCAAAATGCAGTCTTTCAGCCAATTTCTTAAAAATGCTTCCAAGCACTTTCTTCAAACTTTGCACAGATGTCCACTAGTGCTGGATAATTCATTGGATTTGATTTTTATGGTTATAGCCTCCCACATCCACAAGAGCAGAGTAATCATCAATACACGATCACAGTGCATACATTACTCTCTGTCACATGGATGACGCACTCCCTTCTCTCCTGTCACAGTGCAGCTCGTTTGCTTTGCAGAATTATGCCTAAGCACACGGAATTAACACGCTTGTATTTTTGATGATTGGTGGATTTGACAGTTTAGTGTTTGGGTCATGGACCAGACTTGAGTGTAGTTCATTGTAAAGACCAAAAGTAAGTGTGTGTGCTTCAATAAGGCGAAAGTTTCAGGCTCCCATCATGCCACCATCATAAGCCATGCCCTGTTACAACCATTGTGATTAAGGTGCTTTTGGGCTTTAAAATTATGGAAACAGAAACTCTATATAAAGGATCTTTGAGTTTTCTGGAAATTAAATTTACTTTTTCTGAAAATGTAAATAATGATTTTTTCCTTTTCCATAGCTCCCTGCGGAGGACAGTATGGAGGATCTGAAGGAGTCGTCTTGTCCCCCAACTATCCTTTAAACTACACCACGAGGCAAACCTGCTCCTACTACATCACTGTGTCCCCACAGTTTGGTAAGTGCTTACATGCACACAAAGTGTTTTAATTGACCTTAATGTAAACACTCTATTTCTCTTTCGTTTTACATTTATTTTCTTTCGTTTTCCTCTTTAGTGGTGTTTGGTCAGTTTGCTGTTTTCCAGACAGCGATGAACGACTCAGTGGAGCTTTTTGATGGAGCCAATGAGAACGCTCGATTGCTCAGCTCCCTGGCTGGGTCACATTCAGGTGAGTCTACAAGCAGGAATAAGTGTCAATTTTTTTTTCATAAAGAAACTTCCTTAAAGCTTTATACATTTTGTCTCTGGATGCAATTAAGTTTCAGTGTTTTACAGGTTTACCCCACTTTCCTTTTCTGTTCTTTGTTCCTGAGTTTCATCTTTGAAGAAGATAAAATAATGAAATCATCCGTAAGGAAGCAGCTCTTGGGGGCTGTAGAACACAGCACCAGTAGTCGTTATCACAACTTATTTGACAGTGATGTATTTGGTGAAAATCCATTATGGGTTATCTTTACAAGAGGAAATCACCGGTGGAAAGCGTCTCACTGGGACCGTACAATATAAAGTAGAGCTGATACTCCTTAACACAATCCTCCCTGGGTTTCCCTTTTCCTCCAACTTTGAGCCACCCCAGTTCCCCGACTTTGGGTCAGTGCACAGTTTGCATGGATGGAGATGGTAACATGAGGCAAAATCAATGCTGATAACATAGCAAGAAGAAAGAAATATGAAGTAATATTGATTACCACAGCTGTGAGCAGAATGTGCCCAGATTGCCTCGGTGTTTCGTCTTCTTCTGTTGAGTGTAATGGCCAGGGGGTAAGCTGCAGGGGGAATCCCACAGGAATCAGCATTTAGTTTCTTTTCAAAAGAATACAGGGCTTTTAAAATATTTCCTTTTAAGTGTTTATTTAGCTGTCTGCATGTGTTTAAAATTAGCTCCCTGATATTCAAGAGGAATACTAGTCAAAATAGAGAAAGTGTAGCATTGTCACATGGGTTTTGGCAGTTCTCTTGGGTATTTTTTTCTTCTTTTTTTAACACGGCAGGGATTTACCTTTTTACCTTTATACTCTGTTGTACTTTTCATCTATGTGTTTATTATTTTGCGTAAAGCTAAGGATCATAAGGTGAAGGATGCAGGTTTAAGGATAAGGGTCAAAAGGAAGGTATGAATGGATCAGGGTGAGGGTTAATGGAAAAAGGGATGTAGGGATTAGATTTGAGATCAATATTTTTTCCTGAGAGGGGTGGTGAAATGATAAAAGTATGAAGGGATGGGGAAAATAATTGACGAATAAAATCAAATTATGATTTCCGTAGTTGATGTCATGTTGTTGTGGAAAGGATGACATACTGATGTGAGCTAGTGATGGTCCAATGTGAGGAAACCAAAAGGGTCCAAATTCTTGGGGAGGCTCTGCCTCTTTGTGGCTCCAAATGAGGAACCATGGTGGTGTCCTGTATTCCCACAAAGAGAGAAGGGCAAAAAAAAAAAAGGTCAAGGGACAGAAAATAAGGCAGAAGACTCCAAATTTCCCAGATTAAGTGTGAGCACAGCCCTGATACTTCATATTCTCTTTTAAAACTGCTATTGATCTTAGTTTGTTGAAAGACATGAAGCCAGTTTTTCTGATGTAAAACAACCGTTTTTTTTCCTGAAAGTAAATTTCTTCCTTTTACACAAAATCAAAACTCACCAGGCTTTACAGAGCAACGTGAGCTACATTATTACTGTATCACACAAACACACACAGAGGTGCGAACCGGCAAACAGCTTTCTGGTGCATTGTCCCCCCTGTCTGACTGATTACCCTGACACACAAACATATTAGCGCACATACACACTTGCAAACTCCATGCATATGCACACACCAACATCCCAACGCAGCTAATGATGGCTCTAAATGTCAGCCACACCAGACCATGTTATTCTCATTTATCACTGTTACTGGGTTTGCTTCTGTAGCCTGTGCATATAAATCTGTGTGTGTGTTTGTTTGTGCATTCTTATTATTGTGAAGACCGCATTGTAGCCTGAGGCGAAATGAATGAGAAACCCTGCTAAGTGCTGAGATATGAATGTAAACTAGCAGAGTTAAATGTATGGTTATGAGTGTCAGCGATGCAGACAGGCTGTGGAGGTGTGTGTGTGTTTGTGTGCACTTATTGGCTTATAAGCCTCAATTGGCTTTAGTTCAAACAAACAAACAAACAAACAACAAACAAAGCAGAAACAGTAGTAGCGTCTTTCATGCAGAAGTTGAAAAGTCTTCAGCATCATACATGTGTATGCAAAATCCCCAGCCAGGGGGTCTGAATCAGAACAATAACAGATAAGAAGAGAGTTTGACATGCTACGAGCAATATCCCCCTCCGCTGCATACCCAATAGTTTTGGTTTGTGGAATAATTTCGTAAACTAACACTGAAAATCTGTTTAAAGTAGTAGTCCTTATTTGTACTGCAAGCATTCTGAGACTGCTTGCAACACACTCCATTGAATTTTTACAGCTTTTCCTCTCCACGCCTTCTCATCATGTGAAATTATTTAAAAAAAAAAAAAAGTTATTGTTGTTTTCTTGGAGTAGAGGCCTAATTTCAAAACTAGACATAGGCCTGAGCTGGAAGGACCCAATGCCATTATTAATTCTACTAATTGATTTGATTCTTACCAATTCCATTATTATTCTCTATTGATTTTCTGTATCAAACAGTCGACCTGCAGAAGTTTTCACTTGAAACAATGTCTGGGTGTTCCTGACATTTAAGAGGCCATTTACGCAGAGACGAATTCAGGCATTTCCACACAAGTTTTTGGTTGTATAGGCATTACATCCACACAAATATGGTATTGTTGGTGCACAGTGCACATTATTTAAACTAAATAACGAAAATGGAAATTTTCAGAAACCTTGACGTCATAGCCCTGTCTCCATGACTTGACAACAAAATCTTCTGCTCCTCTTCGACCACTGTGAGCATCAAGAGGAGACAAAGAACAGCAGATGCAAGTGTTTGTTTGCATCTCTCATGCTGAATGAACATGCTCCATGTCTTCTCTGATTTTGGTGTCTGTCTGCAGCAGCGCCACTTACAGGCCTGGCATATATACTCCAGCATTTTCAAAGTTCTTTTGTGGACAGACACATTTCTTTAAACAATGTCGTCTTTACAGAGAAATGTTTTTGTGTCCGTGTTGACAGGGCCTAATGCTATGCTACCAAAGGGTGGCATGGTGGCACAGCATGCCTCACAGCAAGAAGATTGCTCTTTTGACTAATCGTGTCGACCAGGGTCTTTCTATGTGGAGTTTGCATGGTCTCCGTGTGCCTTAGTGGGTTTTCTCCGGACATGCCAGTTCCTCCCACAGACCAAAAAACATACTTCTTAGGTTGATTGGTGACTCTTAATTGCCCTTAGGTATAAGTGTAAGCGTGAATGGTTGCCTCTCTGTCTGTGTGGCCCTGTGGTGGGCTGGCAACAGGTTGAAGGTGATACCAAGCCTCTTGCCCAATGTCAGCTTGGATAGGCTGGATGTTGATTCATTGAGCTTGTTGTTAATAATTAGTTGTAATTGATTCCTATCCCTAGCTGTCAATGAGGGTTTGTTTTCTACAAAGCAGCAAGCGCTTGAAAAAAAAAGAAAAGCTAACATTAAAGTTCAAAAAAAGCAGAGCAGAGAATAGTTGTGGTCAGGTACAAGAAAACAGTATAAAACATGTTTCATATTCAGTAGATTGTCCCGCTTCATTGTGTAGAAGTCTTTAGCATAAATTTTGAGTTTTAATGGCGCTATCCAACATCTCTTGTCTGTCATGGTGACCCTGCCATTACTGTTGCTACTTCAAAACATACCCCTTGCAACCAAAAAAAAGGGGGTTTCTTTGTCTTTTTGAGTTTTTGAAAATGTTTAAGGTGCAATGAGTACTTCAATGGAAATATGTATAACAGGATTAGTCATTTTTGTAATTAATTAATTATTTCAGATGTCAATTTTTAAGATATCCACAGTATTACATCTTAAACATTCATTTATTTGTTTTTAATCATATATGTCTGTATGTGTGTTACAGGAGAGACATTGCCATTGGCAACTTCCAATCAGATCATGCTGCGGTTTAATGCCAAGAGTGGCCAGTCAGCAAGAGGCTTTCACTTTGTCTATCAAGGTAACTCTCTGTCTGTCTCTATGTCTCTCCCCCTCACATAAACCCGAGCACTACAAGTTGCATTTGATTCAAGTCCAAAGAAAACAACAGTATTTTTTGTATCTGTTTCTTTAAAAAATTGTTATAATTCTTCTTTTTCCTCCTCTAGCTGTGCCGCGCACCAGCGACAGCCAGTGCAGCTCAGTGCCTGAGCCTAGGCACGGCAGACGGATCGGTTCAGAGTTCTCAGCCGGCTCTGTGGTTCGTTTCGAGTGCAGCCCGGGGTACCTGCTAAAAGGATCCAGTGCCATCAGGTGCCAGGCAGTGCCGGGCGCTCTTGCACAGTGGAATGCCACAACACCAACATGCATTGGTAAGGCTGACTGACCTTGAATGTGTTATGATGATAACAGCTGACAAAAGCTGCAACAATGTGAGAAATCAATCCTCTGTGAATCACCCTGTGTTAGTGTCAGCATGCTGACATGACTTCTAACCATTTTCTGTATATTGATACAGATAGTGCAGGTCCATTTTCTTCTGTTTTATATATCTGAGATCAAAATGGCCCCATAACATGACACATTTGCTGTCAATGTAATTATAATGCAAGCCAAGCACAAATTAAATAGAGCAAACATCCTTCAGTTTTGTACAGTCCACAGCATAACAAATACTTTACTGTAACTTTTAGGCAAACACACCAGTTTAATTGACAGTTTGGTGACTGTGTCATTGGTCTTCATAAAGTTTTAAAAATGCTGTAAGAAGCTGTATCTGTTGACAAAGCTGTCAATCAAAATGTTGCATACACTTTGTTCATTGCATTGGATACCCAGTGTTTCAAACCAGTGAATATCAAGCAGTTATATTTATATGGTATTGTATGGGCAAATACATTTTACATATTCTAATTTCAGATATTTTGTTTTTGTCAGGATTTTGCTTTCAGTGGCATCTCTGGGTTCTTTGCAAATGCTCCTTAATACATTAATATGTCCAAAAAATAAATTCTCCATTAAGTGGCTCATTTATCCACTGATAGACTGGACACAGATCTTATTTAAAACACTCATAGCTATCTCCTCTCCCTGTAAACTTGCGGTTATTTGAAAGCTTTGTTCTCCAACCTGCTGTATTGTCAGAAACATAGAAACTTCTGCATCTCCGTTTGTACACATTGTTGATGCAGTTTTTGTGCCATGATGGAGACAAGACTTAGTGATAGCTTACAGCATAGCTAAATGGGGCTGTCTTCAACCTGCTGGGAGGGTCAGCGGAGAACTGATGATCACACACAGAAAGTGCAGAATCATTACTAAACAACATGTGGTTTACAACTTAGAGGTTGCTTTACATTTATAAAGAGAGTGACTTTTGCTCAAATTTGGCAAAAGGAGTGAGATGGATTTAGACCCAGGATGGAATAAACTGCATAATGTAAGTTGCATTTTTGTACTTACATTTTTAAAAAGGGAGCTTTCATTTGTTGCACCAACCCTCTGAGAAACACCAATTTAAATAAACACAAAGAATATCAAACACTTGGAGGCTGCCATAGCTGATTTGTTAGCCTGCACACCCCTTGTACCGAACTGTGTGCCCTTTTCCAGGTCGTTCCCCATTCTTCACCCACCTATTGGACTTAATCCACTCTCTACTCTACCAAATAAAGACAAAAAAAGCCTGAAAATAAAATTTTGAAAACTAGAATTACTATGGGTGGGGTAAAAATTGTTACACCATGGTATTGCAATATTTGACATGGCAATAGTATATCGATTCAAGGCTACCAGGTATTGATCTTATTTACTGCATTATTTTCCAGAATTTCAAAAAACTTTGAGTTCCATTGAAAGAAAATCAATTATTCTTTAAGACTACACAATTGTACTGGTGAGCCAATGCAGGTGAGGTCAGCTTAAGTGACGTTCATTGTGTGTGAGAGTTTGTAGATCAATCACGGTAGCACATGAGAAAGACAAAAGGAGTGCATGTTCACCTTTAAATCAGTTCTGTGGATTTTCTTTGGACTTCTAGAAGAATGTTAGCGATGGACATGACACATGGGATTTACAAGGAGTTATGCATGAGAATGAAATACTGTGGAAATTCAGCTTGGGAAGTGAAGCCAACTTAGCAAAGCTAATGCTTAGCTAACCCTGCTGAAAAACCAGCCAACACTTGACATGCTTAACTTGTCAAAGTTGTCTCCCAATTGTGAACAAGATAAGACAATAGCTCAATCCATTACTTACTTTATGCACAGACTCAAGGTCTCCCCATTATTGTGGTTAACAAGGGCCTTTATTACATGCTAGTTGGAGCACAGGTATTTGCCTCTGTCTCTGCATTATTTTACTAACACAGCAGTACAAATGCTCTACAGAGCAGTGAAGCTAAAAGTTGAATTACAGCAGAGCAGGCTGCATTAACTTGCAATCCGTTGACATCAGTCTGTTAAATTTTACTCCTGTTTTAAAGGTCCTTTGTCCTACAAAATCAAATTTCTTTGCTTTTAAAGTTGTTCGAAGGACCTTGGGATGCAGAAGAACATGACACGTTTTACTAGACTCTCTGTTTAATCAGGCTTTGTTTGGGCAGACAATTAATGCAGAGCTCATTATCATAGCCGCCTCAGATCTAAGTGTTTCCAAAGGGGAAGGAAAAAGAGCTGCATCCGATCCTCTACAGAGATTAAATTTTTCACTATTTCATTCAGCTTAAATCAAAGCCTTGCTGAATACACAGCCAAGACGTGATGTAAATAGTCAAACACACCAAGTTATGGAACCTTGAAATCAAAGACATGTATATACTAAAAAACTGTCCTTTTTTTCCTGTTGGATGTAAATGCAACTAAATAAAGGTTATACATTGTGATATATCTCCGAGTTAAGTATCACAAAAACATTTCATAAAATATTAAGAATTACAATAAAATTGAATTGGGGCTTAAGTATTGTGATATTAAGTTACTGCTGTGGTCCCACTGGGGATTCAACACGTATTATTATTATTATTATCATTATATTATTATTATTATTATTATTATTATTATTATTATTATTATTATTATTACAAAAATAATAATAATAATAAATATTTTTTGATATTCTTGGGGTTCTAACTATCTCAACATGGTTCAGTTTGGTATGATACATTATTTAATGTGTATTTAAACTTGTTTTGCTCATCTGTTATCTGTTATCATAGAGGGGGCAGTGTTTAATGATCTACACTGCAGTTTAGCAGCAATCTAAATATTTTGGCTTGACTTTCAGCCAGCTGATGCTTCATCCTTCCTTATAATAATATATTTTTTGTTTATACAGCACTTTTAAAAACAGATGTTTAAAAAGTGCTTTAACTGACAAAACAAAGACAGGAAAAGGAAGGACTCTGGGTACAATAAATCAACAACTAGAAAGCACTTGGAGAGCGCAAACCTCCACCAAGTTAGGTTTTTTGTGGAGTTATATGCACAAATGCCGAAAATGGTCCTATCTCGCAATGTTAAAGAATCCTTTAAAAAATTCCTGGATCCGGATGGTGATCCGGATCAGTCCCAAAATCTAATCATTTGTTCCTTATCCCATTCCACACATTTCCTGAAAATTTAATCCAATAACTAAATAAATAACATCCAATAATTACATCCATCCATAACTTTTCAAGTTATTTTGAACACAAACAGACAAACAAACAAACCAATGCCGGCAAAAAAATAACCTCCTTGATGGAGGTAATCAGATCAAACGGAGACCAAAAGAGTCAAACAAAGAGAGACTGAGGTTTGTGTAAAATGAAGCAGCTAAAGGAAAGAAAACGGTAAACTGGAGACGACTGAAGTACTATAGGAATATACTACATTAGTACTGGCTAAAATGTCAACATGTACATATCAGTAACAGAAGAAAAGAAAGTATTTCATTTTATATATAATGATAAGGAGACTATTAATAGATGATAGATGTATAGATACATAGATAAATAGATGACAGTTGGTAGTTGACACAGTATATACAGTCTATGTATGTAACACACTGAATATTAACCTGATTGAAACCTCTCCCTGCGGTGAACAAGCTATTAAATTGTCACCTCAGTTTATCCCATATATGCCACAGCCCTATTCCAACAACCTATCCTGTCTGTTGGCTATTTGGTGAATAAACCTTGCCAAGAAATGCATATTTTATGTCTTTATTTCAGTTCCCTGCAGTGGCAATTTAACTGAACGTCGGGGTACAATCCTATCTCCTGGCTATCCTGAACCTTACCCAAACAGTCTCAACTGTCTGTGGAGGATACATGTCAGTGAAGGAGCTGGCATCCAGGTAAAACATGAAAAAGAATATTTGTGCAACAACTCTGGACGATGCAGATAAAATATGAAGTTAATTTATTTCCATTGTTTGCTGTTTAGATCCAAGTGATGACATTCGCGACGGAGCACAACTGGGACTCTCTGGAGATCTACGATGGAGGAGACATGACGGCTCCTAAATTAGGGTCATTTTCTGGTATGACAATACTCTCACGCACACACAGACACACAAACCGGTGTGCAGTCACCCACGCACGCAAGCACTCCGGAGATCTATGATGGATGAGATATGACAGCTTCTAAACTTCTGATACACACACGCACATTAAGACTGACTGACACACACGCGCACACCCAGAAGATTTATGAGGAATTAGATAAGACAGGTTTAAACTACAGATACACACACACATACGGCGCACACTGGAGATCTTTGATGGATGAGTTGTAATACCAAAAAATATGATTTATATCTTGAATAAATTTATTTAAGACTCAAAATTTTTCAGATTGCTGGGCAGTTGGGGAAAAGAAGACAAGAAAAAGGACAGGCAGGGAAGAGGAGGGAGTTTCTCTGAGTTTGAGTGAAGGACAGAAGAAAATAGAAAGAAAGGAGAAGAGGGGGAGGGAGAAGACAAGGTGGGATGAAGAATGATCTAACCTTTTACAATTTCCCAGTGGAGTTTCCCCTGTGACCTGCCCCAAGCACATACCTGTCACACACCTATCACACATAAAACATGCCGCCCATAGGGCAACACGCACACCGGCCCACACACACCACTGTGCCCTTCTCAAGCAGGCACACTGGGGAGCTGCCCACTCTAACCACAGTGATCTGGTGGATGGCCACTGAGCAGCTTCAATGGGGCAGAGGAGGGTTGCTCACATGGGGACACTCAAATGCTAGCAGTCTGTAGGGGGGATGCAAGGGTCACTACCTTTCTCGACATATCATTTCCCAGATGGTTGAGGGATTTAAACAAGACTTAAGTCAGTCTTGCCTGCTAATATAGTGGTAGGGGAGACTGGGGTAAGTTGAGCCAAAGGGTAAGTTGAGCAACCCCCTGTTGCTAGGAAACGGTAATAAAAATTGATCATGTGACCAAATATTTAGGAGGTGGGCATCATTTCATGGAGTCTATGAAGGTAAGAAGCACACGGGTTAGACATTTATATCCAAAAAAACATTTTTCACTCTTGAAAGTGAATTTAGTCTATCAAAAATTTTATTAGAATTGTGTTTAGACCAAAAAAGATCATTTTAAATTTGTTTTATACATCAATTGTGGTGTCTATGAGCTACAACATGAGGTCAAAAACCTAGCATAAAAGTCCAATATTTTAGCTTAAGGGACTAATAAAGTCAGAATGGTAGCTCTGGGGTAAGTTGAGTGTATTTTGCACACATTAAGGCAAATTACTGAGCAATGTAGTTTTCATTCGAGTCATTATTTACTGTGTACGTCTCTGTGATTATATATTCTCTTGTAGTTTCCATAGCAAAAATCTTTGAAAGCTGTAATATGCTAACCTTGCAGTGCAGCTGAATCCACCTTATACAAAGTATGTAACTGTAAGTAAATCAGGTTTATAGTTTTTAAAATTGCAGATGAAGCTTGATTTTACAGTTACTGTTAGAAACATATTTTCAAATGATGTAGGTGTAATCTTAAAAATAACTATGTTGAGTCATTTCTATACATACCCTACAAAATATGCTTTTTAAACCTTGATTTAGTTGCAGATGTTCCCGGAAAGGATCGAACTGGTGCTATTTACTGCCATAAAGTTTGTTTTTATATGCTTTTGTTAAAGTTGCCTTTCTTTGAAGTTGATTTGTTTTGTTTTAAGGTACAAAAGTTATTGTACCTGTTGAATTGTGTATAATAAATAAAAATACAAATGAATGTGAAGAAGTGACTGTTATTTAGGGAGGGGGAAGGTGAGGGCTTGGGTGGAGGCTGGGAGTAGAGTGGGAGGGAGTAGGGGCTCAACTTACCCCATACACGGGGTAAGTTGTGCCACAAGACCACTTTTTTTAGACATTCTATATTATCAAGACAGTTATGTTTACACTCATTCTGTTGGTTTGCAGGGATGTACAACATCCTGAAATATATGCAGAAATGCTAGTTAGAGACAAAACTATGATAGCCTTGATGTAGTGATCCGAAATATGAAAAATGGCTCATCTTACCTCAGTCTCACCTATGATGTATTTTCAACGATATCTACTCCCATTAACCAGATTGTGCTACCCAAATGATATTGCTACAAGGCAATGTGGTCAAGATGTGTATGTATTTTTACCATCTTTATATTACTTTGCAAAGAAATCTCTGTCAGAGGATTGAACCAGATAAAAAAATCAAACACTTAAATTGTTTTTGACTCTGTTAAGCTTTACCTTCATACAAGGGTTTCTGAGCCTGTGTAGAGCCTTTACTAGGAGTTGCAGATGAATGCTTAGAAAAAACAAGCATTGCAAAAGTTGGTGCACTTTCAAGGCCTGTTAGTTTTGTTTTGTCTCTATTGCTATAATTGGTTGAAAAAGTGTATTAACTTGTCATCTCAGTAGAGTGGTGCAGGAATGAGACCAACAATATGGAAGTGAGTTAGCATTTAGCTCTTCCTGGTGTTCGAACCAGCCTGAAGGCCGAAACTAAATGGGATTTTAAATACTTGTTTTAGCAAATGTCTGAGATTGCTAACTCACTGCCAACAAAGACTTGAAAATGGCCAGGGACCCTACAACAAAACTGTTTTTAATCAATCAGTAATTCAGACACTCTTGCTACAGCCATGAGGACCAATTTGAACAGGTCATTTGATAAAAAGGAAACTCTCAAAAAAGAGGGTACAGCAAGACATAATACACTGAAAATATTAATGTTGCTTATAACTCAAACCACCGTGTTGTAGTGTATTAGTAGTTTGCTAATACCTTTTCACTCTCACCAGTTACGTTTAAGCTTAAAAAATGTGAAAAGGGGTTTGTTTGTTTAGATAATCAAATAGAGAAGAATATGTTTGTTATTATCAGCAATGATTCATAACACAGTGAAATATGTTTAAAGTAGGCCTGCAGTCAAGGGAACCAGCACGATGCAAACTTTTGTAATGGCCTACAAAAATACGTTATCCCAGCACCACTCTATATTTCATTGAGATGGCAAGTCCTGGTGTTAGACAAGTTAAGGTCAGCAACAGTATTAGTAACAAAGCTCTGTCTTTGTGCATATCTATGCTTCTGCAATGGCATAAAATCTGTCATAATTGACTGTCACAAAGAACACAATAATAGACAATTAGCATTGCAATTAGCAAAAATCTTTTTTCTTACTCTCATCTTGCATTGCATTTACAGTCGATGTTTGCCCTGTCAAAATATCAAAAATATCTTTATATTAGTTTTTCCCTTTGTTGTGAATTTTCAGTTAAAGGTAGAAAATATATGACTGTCCTCCTTCCCATTGTCTGCCACTGTTTTAACACCAAAGTATTTATCTTTATTTGTCATTGTTTTAGGTATTTTCTTCCCCTTTCACACCTTGAGATTTTGCCAGACTTCTGGTGTTAATAGTCAGTTAGCGTTAAATTGTTTGGGAATAGAATTACGGCAAGTTTAGGAGACGTCCCACATGGCTACACCAACCCAAGTTAAAGATTATAGTCTCATTCTAGCCTGAATTCTTTTCCTCCATGATGCATACAACGTGAAAATAATTACTTAAGTTACCTGGATGGCTGCTAAACTGGCCATGTTACAAAGTTTTCTGTATGTTTAACCAACTTCCTCTTTGATGGATCTTCAGTGGCAGCCATCCCCAACCAGCACACCTTTGCAACTTTGTGACTTTTATTGTAACTGTTACATGAGTGTAAGTATCCCACTTCAACTGGGAACATTTATGAGGCCTTTGTTTTTTTACAGGAACAACTGCTCCCGCCCTCCTTAATTCAACCTCCAATCAGCTTCTTCTGCACTTTCAGAGTGACATCAGTGTGGTGGCAGCAGGTTTTCACCTCGAGTACAAAAGTAAGTTGAAGCTCTCAGTTGTTTTGGTGGATGGATGGATAGATGGAAGGACAAACTCATTTTACCTCTGTTTTTGCTTTTTTATATATATTTCATGTATTTTAGAATTTATTTTATTTTAAACATATATGCATCCCAGGGCCAAACAATTTTGGTTAAATGATGTTGCGGTATTTTTTTTTAACATGTGGCTTTTTTATTACTCTCGAAAGGACACGCAGAACAAACAAAGTCCGTGAAGGTCTACCTTAACATGTTCATCAAATGTGAGACCTGATGTAGAAAACCATGAGAAAACATTAGTGGTGTAGGAAAAAACACTCGAACACCACATGAGAACTGAGTCACTGCTATAGTGACTTTCAGTGTTTGTGTTTGTCCCTATGAAGATCGTTTTTTGCGATTAAATGTATCCTAACATTCCTCTTAGTTTAAAGTTTCAGTGCTGACATATCTAATCAGTATTTGTGACATTATAACTAAATTAAAAAAAACAGTCTAAACAGGGAGAAATTTGGCTGATAGTCACTTACTTACATGGTCAGCTTTTGAATTGTTAGCCAGGCGTAGCATTAAGGGCAGCTGTGTCACCTGTAGCATGACATGCGAGATAACACACAGACTCTACATGCAAAGTTGTCAGTTATCCGACTGGTAATGATAATGATATCAGACAAAATCTTATAAAAGATTAGTAAAGAAAACAAACCAAAAAAATATTGCAATTTCTTTGGTCACGACTGATATCACATGTCCTGCAATGTGACTGTAGCAAATTTACAATATACAGTTGGTTGGGTAAAGCATACATACAGGGGGAAGTAAATTTGTCTCCCAAGAAAGTCTTTCACACCACTGTCAAGATCACTCCCTCTTTAAAACTTGTCACCCAATGTATAGTCTCCACCATATGACAGACACTCAAAGCAGAGTCGTGCCGTCCCTATGATGCTAACCACTTTTCTCCAAACACTACTCAATTATAAATCTGTACTTAGTTTTACCAGAAGTTAGAGCAATGAAAATTTCCTGTGAAAAGTAAACTTGACATCTAATTTCTAAAGCAGACTCAAAGGTTCAAACTTGAGCACCAGTTAAATTCCACCTTCATTATCACAAGATGCCAGCAAGGAGGTAATGTTTTTTTACCTGCATTTGTCCATTTGCTTGTTTGTCTGTGAGTAAGATAACTTTCAGCAGACTTCAATTGAAGTTTCATGGAATGTTGCAAGAAGTGATAAGATTCTGGTGGTGATCTGAATCTGGACTCTGATCCAGGATTTTTTTTAAGGTTTTGTTAAAATTGCAAGATGGGACAGCTTTCTACATTTTAACTAATAATCCACATAAAATGTCAGAAACTCTTTGGTGGAGGTTTGTGCTCTCTAAACACTTGTTCTGATTGTCAATGCTATCAACACCCAGACTTCACTTCTAGACAGCAAATCATCCTGACCAACCCGCAACAATGAGCCAACCCATTGTGAAATATTGCATGGAATTTTGGCAGGACAATGGGATTGCAAGACTCCCTGTCTGTCAATTTTTTGAATTCTTTCCACAGTCAATGAATTTTTGTTAGAAAGACGGACTCTTTTAGCATGCACATTACCAGTTTCCCACATTCAGTGCAGCAAGCCTCGATCCAAAATCTGATGGGTAAGGGTGGTGACAGCAGAGCCAGTTTGAGTGTTTTTTTGTGGAAACGTGTTTGACAATTTGATTTATACTGTTGTCTGGGGGAGGGGTAAAGAAAAAAATGACCCACACCCTTAGTACCTGTCTCAAATGGTCATTCTGACACAATAAAGGCATTTAGTCAGATAAATGTGTCCATCCTGACAACAGTCTTACAACCAGAAAGGGGGAAATCTATTGTAGAAGGAGATACGTCCCTCTCATCGCAAACAAATACAGACACACAAACATATACTCACAGACAAACAAACTACATGCATCCATGTAAGTTAAAATGATACAATGGTACAACTTTTATTTAGCGGAGATACAACCTAAGCAAGAATACAGACCGGGGTGGGGGGGGGCAACATTAGTAAGTACAACAAACTGCATTCAGTCTTAGTGGACACAGGTGCTTCCATGTAGAGCCTTTTTGTCTTTTTTTGTCTTAACCAAGAAATTGACAAAAAAAACATTTCATGTCAAGATACTTACATATATATATATATATATATATATATATATATATATATTAACACCAGATGGACCATTCAATATATACTCTACAGAATATCTCACTGGTCTATCTGAACAACAGCCCATAGAAAGTGTTTTGGAATGGGCAGAACCCTTCAAAAGCATATGTGGCAGGGGATTGGATGATTGCTCTGTTAATCACATTCATTAGGCCAATCAGATAATGTACGGTACTGCTGTGGTGTTAAGTACAAATTGTAAGCCATCTCATAGGACAAACTCTTGATGAAACGTGTTGGAAGTGGAGTGAGAATATATTTCTATGAAGGATTGCTTTCGGTGTTGTCCTTATTTTGTTTATTTAATAAGAAAAAGGGATTCCAAATCTGATAAAACTGTTACTGAAGCTGTTAGCATATATGCTAATCTTTGTACTAGCAGTCACTTCATGCTGTCATCTTGCTGGTAGCTCCCACCTCTTCCTGCTCTAAAGGACTCTGATTGGGCCGTGCAGCTATGGGCCCAGCAGAATTGTTGTAGGTTTGAGCTTAACAAGATGGATCTGCCTGATTACAGAGACTAAATCAGGTGGATCCAGGTGCACTGCAAGGTTATACATGCATACATAAATGGACTAGATTCATAAGGGCACTCATACAGCAAAAAGAGTTCAATGCTGTTTCACCAAAAAGCACAAACCTACAGACACAAACTCGCACATTTTTGCAGTCGAAGCTCAACATCAAATAACTAGAATCAGTGACCTGAACTGGTATCGCCTGAAAGCATGCACACACAAACTTGGACTCACGCAGGCACACACGCACAGGACACGCAGACAAAGGCAGACGAAGGCGTGCACATGCATATTACCATCATGCATTTACACACATATACACCTGTCAGGGCATGGCTGTGCTTTTCAGGCCTTTGTAGTTGTTTTGGCTTAGAATCACTTCTAGATCAATGAGCATGTCCCCTTTCCTGTGGTAGAGTGTTGGAACATGCATTTGTTTGTGTGCGTGTGTGTTTTTGTTCAGGTTAGTGCACAAGTTTTGGGGTCAGCAGTATGAAAACTTGAGGAGAACAGTCAAGTTTGAGGCGTTTTATTTTGTCTCATGTCTTCTCCTTTGTTTTAATGCATTTCTAACAGCGGACCTCTTTTAAGTGTGGCTTTTATTTTCAGACCCGTACATGACAACCACATTTGGAGTGGGTGCCTTCCTCTTCAGTGTCCAAAAATAATCCTAAGATAGAAATGACTCTTGGTTCAGTGGCTCTTCTATTTTTATGGTTTAGCATTTATTTTGCTCAGAGCAGCAGCACACATTTATTATTACGATGAGAGCAGTGCAGGTGGTTTTCTTTTGGGGCTGTTTCACTTTATTCTAGCCCCTAGTTTTCCATGTAAGAAAGGAAAGATTGTGCTTCCACTCAGTTTTTGTAATCAGGACCCAATCTGAGATCCAGCTCAGGCCGGTCTAAATTAAATTAGTCTTCTGAGGTTGCGCACAATGGCTGTTTGTGCCATAATACATAATACTTGAGTGCATCTGAGCACACTTGTTGGCATTTTTATGGCTGCTGCTTGCTCAGTTGTGGTACTCTTGCGGGTTCTTCAGGATTTTAAATATTGTAATCGATATTGTTGTAGCTTAAATGCATAATTTGCCACTGCTTTCTAAGAAATATGGTATAAGCTGCTCTTACACCAGGCTCTTAGTTTTCGATGACACTGCAGGAGCATGTACATTTGTATTAAGGATACCAATCTACAAAAAGTAGGTATGTTAAAGTTGCTTTAATCTGAAAACTGTGAGGCTGAAGAGACGTGAATCGATTGACTTTGTGTGAAACATTGCTTTTGCTACACCCCAGGGGTTTGGGGGGACCTTTGGTGCTGTCACATTTTGATTAATCCCCAAACACAATTTGAAGTCAGAGTCCTCTTTTTTGGACAAAAATAAATAATGCGACTGAATTTTGGTAGATGCACAAGATTACAGGAGGAATAATCTTGTCTACACATGTGACCGCATATGCAGATTGGTTTGTGTGTTTGTGCTTGTATGCCTTGGGCTTTGTGTAACTTAGCCTTACCGCTGACCTGTGACATTTCATGTTTTCACACTTAAAGAAGGAGTTATAAAGCAGCACAGAGGGGAGTGTAAATGGAAAAGGCTGCACAGTGAGGCTACAACATGTTATATAAGGAGATTTAAAGTCAGATGGATAAAAGGGAGAAACGAGAAGGGAGAAGTTGTTTTTTATTTTGTCACTTGAATGCTTATCTTTGCGTTTGTGTTTTTGCCTTTTTTTTTTAGTCAATGTTTTTTTTCTTTTTTTCTAAGGCATTTTTGCCGTATTACAGAGTTAGCCAGCAATTTGGTTATTAACTGTTATCACAGAAACCCAGTCCAGACACAAGTTTTTACAAGATCACCAAAAACTATGTGAAACATCCAAACACTTCAATCTCATTTATGTCAGCGTCTTAGCTAAAACTGTATCAGAACTTTGTTATAGTTTGCTTGAGGTTCTGTGCAAGAGGTCATGCAACAATTGTTCTCTGACCTTTTCAGACAACAAGATTGATCAAAATCATTGTTGGATATTGAAGTCACAGTTTAACGTTTGTAGGGTTTTATTGCTTCCTGGTGAAAAAAGGAACTATTGATGCTCCGTGACCCGTGGCAAACAACAAGATTATCAGAGAGGGGGCCGACTGATTCTGTGTTTTATGTTTCTATGTAGTCTGTTGTCTTTTTAATTTTAACAATGAAAGCACTTTTTCCTGATATGTTTTTGGGATTAATGAAAGGTGTTTGTTTCCTGTGCCTAGGTTACAATCTGTCACCTGTGGGGATAGGGCTACCCTCGTGGGTAGTTCTCCCCCCCCCCCGACACACACACACACACACACACACACACTTCCTGATTGGCTCAGTATTGTTATCATGTATTTAACTAAAAACTGATTTCTGGTATCTTGCTTGCATATTTTAACTTGTGCTGAATTTTATTTATTTATGATGTCTGTTTTAAATTTGTACAGAATTTTGTCTATTTATGATGTCTCTTTTTATGTAAGGACTACAGATGGAAATTAGCTTCTCTGCTAAATCTGGTGCAGCCATCTTTTTATTTCTCTGGAATGATTTATGTCTCTGCACGCTGTCCTGCTATAAACCAATAAACTAAACTAAAGTAAACTAAACTTACAGAGGTTTTTTTCATAAACTAATTTGTCAATCAGCGATTCATCCTTTTCATGTTTTCATAATTCATGGGGGGTCATGTTGTGTTAAAAAATTTGACATTTTTAAAAAAAATTCTAGCACATTAAATGAATATGTTTACATTCCGGAAAATTGTTTGATAGTCCACCATAAAAGTCCCAGGTGATCCAGCTGTAAGATATCTGCAGAAACAGGGTAAAGTGAACCCACCTTACTTTGCTCCAAAGCTCCTCTCTTTAGTTTTACTGCCACAGCTTGTTTAAGTGAACAAAATCATCTGCTGGGGACGCGTCTCTGACTGTGGTGATGATGTTCCCATAATTTTAAACTGACTAAAGGGACTGTCTTCTAAAGGGCAGAGTGAGACATAACTCTCCCTCGTCTGTGTTTAAGTAAACAGAGACAGAAGTATAGTTTATCCAGTCAGTTAGACTTAAATGCTGACACTGTGTAGTTGTAGTCCAGTGGTCCTGGCGGAAAGCTTTTGCGGACCTGTCAGCATTTTACGGAGCATCGCTGCTCTGTCATTACCAGAGAACAGAGGGAACAGTTTGCTAGCCCAGAAAGAGAGAGAGAGAAGAAAGAGAGGGATAGAGGGAAGGCCTGGCCAAATGAAATAGTTTCATTGATCAGTCGTCCTGACAGCCTGCTGATGCTCTGCCTGATAATACACTGTTGTGCTTGCAATTTGTGACTCAAAGCTATTGTCTCATCAGTGTTAACTTTGGCAGCAGTGCTGGATGAAGTTGTATTCTTAAGACAAATCTGTTTCAGTTTTGTCACATTTTACTAATTTTTACCTTCTGAAATCCACAAAAAACTCAACCCAAATATGTTGGTCCAGTTATTCAGTAAAGCCGTCACACTGAATCATTTGTTTATGTTTTAGCTCAGTCATTATTAGGAAAAGAAAATTTTAAGATTTTACCGATTCAGTGCCATCATTGATTCTGCATATTAATAAAATTCTTGACCAGTTCCCCTATAAGATTCCTCGAAATGAGCTTTGAGTGACTTATCCCACCTTTTGGGCCTTACGAGGAACAATGAGTGGTTTATCACATCTTATTAGTCTGCTTATTCTGTGTAATTAGTGGCTTTTAAACTCTTATGATTGCTTATTACATCTTCAACTTCTGTTTCTTTTTATGTTATCTTTGTATGTATGCATGTTTGTTTGTGTGATTGTATTCATGCATGCATGTATGTATGTATGTATGTATGTATGTAACTGTCTAACTGTCTACCAGTCAGTTAAATAGCATCTGCAAAGTGCCAAATCAAGTCTTTTTGTTTTCTATCTATTAATTAATCTGTTAAGCTAGCCCTCGATTGTTACTTCATTGTCTGTTGGTCTGTCTTTACTTCTGTCTGTCCATCCGTTCATCTGTGAGAAGATAACTCAAAAGGTTTACAATGGATTTTGTGGAAATTTTTAGGGAACGTTGGTCATGGCACAAAGAAAAGGTGATTAGATTTTGGTGGTTCACCAAACACACTGTCAGATGAAGATCTAGGACTTTTTTTAACGGATTTGTTAACATTGCGAGAGGGGGCAGTTTTCTCAGGTTTTTGCCAATAACTTTAACAGTTCTCAAAGGATTATAAAGACAGTTCTAGGGAATGTTGGTCGTGGCACAAGGGACTAGTTATTAGATTGTAATGACAATCTAATGCTAGTTGCAGATCCAGGAATTTTTTTAAAGGATTTCTCTACATTGGACAGTTTAGGCCAGTTTTCCACATTTTCGCTAAAACCTCAGCAAAGGCAGGAATGCCTCAGGGGAGGTTTGTGCTCTCACTTCCAGTCTAAAAAGTTTTTTTTTTTTTAAACTTACTTTATGATAAACATTGTAATATTAATATTGATGATTCATCAGCATGTCAGCAGCAAATGCCCTTTTGTTTGGCATTTTGTTTTTCTGTGCAGCCTCACTCTTCTCTATCTTTGCATGTTGAGCAAGGGGGTGATTGTCTTTTACTGACTTGAATGTCATTACTTAAATTAAATTAATAAAAAACAGGTGTACTTTTCTTAGATGACGGTGATGATCCGAATCTGAATGTGGATTCAGGGTTTTTTTTGTAAACATTATAAGGGCAGTTATGTGCATTTTTGGCAATAACTCATCTGACTTATCCGTGCTTTGTTTCATTCACACCCCTCCCACCGCCTTTCAAAATTAAATTTCATCTTCTAACATTACTACTAAATAAATAATTGTCAGATTCATCTTGTTGATGTTTTGGTCCTTGCATGTGAATTTTCTTGTAAAAAGATGGGATAATGTGCTTCAAACAGAACTCATAACAGAAACAGTAACCTAACATTTTGATCTTGTCCGTTTTTTTTGTTGTTGTTGGAAATAGTAAGTAAACATTTCATCAAAGCTTTTGTTATTGAAGATTTATTTTTAGCTTGTTTTGTGTCTATTTTTCATAAAAACAAGTTGGATGGTGGTTTCTGTTTTTTTTTTTTTTCTGGTAAATTGATAATGTGTCTCTCACAGATGTTTCATTTACACTCAGTCTAAAATAAGACCCTCTAAAGTCCCCCTGCAGACAAACACACATGTTGGAGCCCATCACATTCAAAGACACCATAGACTTGAGCCAGACAATATGAGTATGTGTGGGGGGGCTCAGTGGGATCACCTCGTTTGGCTGGTAGTAGAGTAGATAATGAAGCAACATGACCTGAAGCAAACACACACAAACATTCAGTCCTCTCTATCCCCTTATTTTACTCTCTATCCCTCACCAGCCCCTGTGTTGTCATGGTAACCGCTCTAGGGTAGTCTCCTGCGGAAGTTTCCCAGTGAAACACGCACGCTCACACACAAACACACAGACAGTGATGCTGTTTGATAAAAGACCTTCTGCTGTCAGACTTATTAAAGAAGTGTTTAACCTTGATTGTGTTGGGAATTCACAACCAAAGTCATTATGTTACCTTCACATGTTTTTGAAGCACATTTCAGAGGCCGCTCTCACCTCTGAGCTACTGTTATTGGACAAGCTGTTCATTTTGTATATCACTAAACAAAACGCTAAAAGCTTTTGTCGTGAATCTGTCGCACAAGTTTTTGTCAAATGAAACTCCTTGTTGTAAATGTCCTCTGGGTGCAACACATTTACCTAATAATAAATGTACATACATAAGAGAAAAAAAATGATTCAAACAAAGGGCTTTAGATGAGTTGCATAACGGCTGCGTGCTGGTTCAGGCAGAAAACTTGAGCTGCTCTGATTTCACATTACACATGTGTCATCGTTCAGTGTTTAGATAAGCATCATACTAATTATTGAGCTATTTCAGCTCCAAGATTTCCATTTCTTTTTTTGCTTTTTCTGCCCTGCGTCCATTCTGCCAGGGTTGCCATGGAGGGCAGAAAAGTTAAGATGATTTTGAGGGCCTATAACCAACAGGAGCTCTAAAAGTTTTTTCTACTTTTTGATAAGACATCATACATTTTTCTTTCTTCACAATGTGCAGGAAACACATTTTCTTTTGTATTTGCTGGTCTTCATTGCAGAAGTAGATGACATTTAGGTAGGCTTTTTATGGCAAAGAAAATAAAACCTAAAACTGTGCAGAATTATTGGAATTTTAATGATATTTTTAGGGGAGCTTAACCCAAAATGTAAGGCAAGATATTTTTAATATGTTCTTTTTTTGATACAAGAATTATTTTAACCCCAAAACAATAATATTGTTGAGTTTACTACTTAATATGCCCTTTTTTTTTAACTTTCCCAATGGGAACACAAAGATATATTGTTTTTCACTAACCATCACAGTTTAAAATATAGTTATGGACAATAGAAATTTGGGTAATGCTAATTTAAGATATATTCTCAGCTAACTAGTTGCTCATAAACATGCTAATTGGTAGCTTACTAACTGCTTATTATTTTGAGGGCTTTTTAGCACAGTACCTTATTCCACATGACCATATTATAAAGTGAGTCAGCAACTTACTGAGAGCTTTCACTTTTAACCACCTAATACTGCTAATTGGTAATTAGTTAAGAAGTTTGTTGTGTATGAATTAGGAACTTAATTAGCTTTTCTTAGCAAGGCTTTTATAAGGTCATAGTGTCATAGGAATAGTTATTCTGTTGTAATTACTTTTATTGAAATAATGGCCAATTCTTATGAAACCATTGCAAACACCTTGTCTTAGTTGAGTATAACTTATAATTAATTATTTGTAACTCAGAATGTGTTTCCTAAAGTGATGTCATGTTTATATCTAATTTGCTTGTTGTTTCACATTTACTAAGTAGTATTTGTTCCCTTAACCAAAGTGAGCTTTTGTTCATAACTAATTTACTTTTAGTTGTAGACCTATTATCTTAATAAACTGCAGACTTAACGTTTGACAATTTCTGGATTAGTTCATTATTAATAGGAAATATTTTTAGTCCATAATAAATGAGAATAATCAGGGGAGCATAAATCCCCGTGACTCTAAAAACGTATAAAGGCCTTGCTGAGCAAAGCTAATTAAGATCATAATTCATGTAAAATGACTTCTTAACTAATAACCAATAAGCAGTAATTAGGTAGTTAATAAGAGAAAACTCTCAGTTTGTACCTTATGAGCTGTATATGATGGCCATGTGGGATTAGGTACTAAATATAAGCAGCTGTAGTTATTGGTGAATATGGTGACCTTAGAACTAAGAGTTACCGATACTTGATATCTTTGTTCTGTTGAAAAGCTTTGGATGGAAACTTGTGAGAGAGATTTCAAATTGGTTGAAAGGTAAAAGAGGTGCTTTATGGTACAGTTTAGGTTGTTATGTAGAAAGCAAGAAAGTTCAAGTTTCCACTTCTAAGGTTTAGTGTTTGTCTTCTTAAACAGACAGAAAGTGAGATGAAATTATTTTCTTTCACAGAAAAAGTGACAATCAGTGTACAAGTAACTTCAAGGAATGTGTTAGATTAAGAAGTTAAATTTAAGAAGTGTTTGTTGTTTTTTATTGCATAATGTGGCGGTGGTGAAGCAGTGTTCATGGCCCATGGAGGGGCCCACAGTAATATCCTTTCTCTGTCCCTGAGTACTGCCCTTCTGTTGAGCCCCCGACCACCCCAGCATTTACCCGTAGACTCCAACAGGGGACTTTAAGATCTCATCACTCCTCAAGTGTGCATGTAAATTATTCTGGGAGAACTGATGAGATCAAAGATGACCGTGACACCAAACTCAAACTATGTTCTGTTGCAATACTTCTTTATACAAATACAAATGTAAGTTGCCTGGCTGAACTGCATATAAGAAACAGAAAACAGAGCAAGGATGGATTAATTTTCCTGCCGTAGCCCTGTATAAGTTATATTGAGTTTGAAATAGAACATTTTCTTAAAATACTGACTGCAAAAATCATGGTTAATACTATTACTGATGTTTAAATAACAATTTAGCTTATGCGGATACCAAAGCAGATGTTTTTATTCGTCCTTTTGGGTTTTTTCTCTCATGTTTGGTCATAAAAACAGATTAGACTGTACTACAATTTGTGCCCCTTGCCCACTAAAAAGACTCTGATTCAGTGATTAGTTGTGATTGACGGGAACATTTAATTGATGTGGCTAACATAAAAACATCTGCAGATGACTCCTGTTCATGCCACATTGTTTTTAATGTTTGTGAAAAAAAAGATATTGGCAGATACTAATGTAAACAGATGCAGCTGTGCATCCCTAAATTTAAACTTTTAGATCAGTGCTTCCAAAGTGTGGGTCAGCCTCCTTGAAAGCCTTGAAGGTACTGCACATGGGCAAAAGGAGTGAATACATCTTCATAAAAGGTTTTTGACACAGCTGTTAGTGTTCCTACAAGAAAATGAAACAGTGTTACTTTTTTACATCTCAAGTGGAGCATGGTTGGTAATAACAACGACTGCGATGGATCATATTGTTATTAATTAATATACTGTTTTGAAATGTGTGAAAAGTGTTTGTCTTAGCAATGCTGTTTTTGTCCATGTTATGATGTTTTGTTTATGTTGTAACATTTTGCTGGATATTTATTTTTTCTTAATTGATGGCCCTCTTCATATTTCCAAGCAGGACTTTTACCATCTGTTACACCTTCTTGTCCAATTATGGAGGCCAGATAAAACTTTACATTGCATTATTCAAACTAAATTATGTATTTGTCTTGAGCAGGCAAACGCAAGTTTCAACATTTCTTCTTGCAAAAGAGGGAAATAGAGGTAAAATTCTTCGAGTTTCTGTTAGGGATGTATAAAGTTTTTGCTCAGCCTCTGATACTGAGCTTTGACTTATGCATTGGTATTTGGGGAAGGCTGTTTTAGAAATTTGAGTGTGTTAAACAGACTCTATAATGTACAATACTTTGTGTAATTCCTTTTTTAAGACCAAAGGACTTTCAGAAGAGGCTTAACAATGTTAATGTCAACAAATGTATAAATGTGTCATAGTAAGATACAGTGAGCTAATGTTCTTTTTCTGTTTCGTTGCTCTGCAGCTGTTGGTCTCACCACCTGTCCAGAGCCAATGATGCCAGCCAACGGCATCAAGTCAGGAGACAGATACATGGTCAATGAGGTGGTGGCATTCACATGTGAACCTGGATACACGTTACAGGTAACAATCATAGACAACACAAACACAACAAAGAAATGTATTACTTATACACACAATTAATTGCTCATGGATAATCACTGTCTTTTATGTATTAGGGCTATTAATTTCTTCAACAAAAGTTTCATTTTTAGTTTTATTATAGGCAGCACTTTTAACATGAGCAAACTTTTTACAAAAACACTGTTACGCTGACCTGCATGAAGATTATAGTCCAACCCGAGGTTGATTAAGAGCGCAGCCTTGAGCCTCTCCATTTTGGATGCATATGATGTCTAAAGAGACACCTAGGCTTCCTTAAATGACTGCAAAGCAATACTGTTAGTAGGGGTTTGCACATATGGAAATGACAGGGTTGGGCACCTTCAGTAACCAAAATGGCCACATCCATTTTATCTTTGTTCCTGCTGGCCTAATTGTTGGAGCTTGAACTACATACTCTCAACTTTTAGGGTATTTACAAGTTATTAAATTGAAATTTACAAAAACTTTCATTTTTATTTTAAAAAATACATTTAGTATTTAACACAAAAGGGAGTTTTACAGGGACAATCAAAGCCATTTGTAGCTTTAATTTCTTATAAATATCCCAATTTAAACATTTACGCAGTAAATTATGTCACATCTTCTTTATTTATATGCATTTGGCAGTAATATTTATGTCACAGCATGTGATGTGTTGAAAATCCAATAACATTAACTCAGTCTCTCATTGTCTCCAGTGTCTTGTTTCCTCTGGCGTTGTTCTTGTAGTGTAGTATTTGTTTCCATCATGTCGCTCTTAACTGAGTATATGAGCAATAAAAGCGTAATAGTACCTCCATACCCCCATGTACAATGTCAGTACCTCTTCCACATCTCCAAGCTTCCCACGTCTCTTAAAGACAGTAACCTCAAACAAATCTCATAAGCATCATCATAGCAATGTGCATGTGTCACATCTTCCTCTATTATCATTTTTTACAAAAGCACTGTGTCATTTCTCCTCCCATTTAAGATGCCAGTACTTAAAATTTGTTTGATTTCTCTTGACTATTTTGTTTGAAAGAAAGTGACCTGCTTTGTCATATATTCCCACTGACCTATCTTTGTGTTTTGAACCTAACCCTGAAGTATTTTCTTTTTCAGGGCCACTCTCATATCTCCTGCATGCCAGGAACTGTGCGTCGATGGAACTACCCACCTCCTCTTTGCATAGGTACTGCACACATATGACACTGATACTTACACTTACACGTGCATTCTTGAAAGGATCATTGACTGGTTGAGAAGAAAGGGGAAAACAAAAACACCTGCAAGTGTGAGGTTAACATAGAACTTAAACACCATCCACAACGTTTTTAGTCAACGTTTCTTGACATGGAGGGAAACTTCAAGCTAAGTCAGGCTATGCAGAACTAAGTTAACATCGGTTAGCTGCTTCCTCCTCAGGACTGGACTCCTGCTGTATGACTTGAGGCGCCCTTCTGGGGACAGCCATCTTTCCTCCTCTTGGCATGGTGTCGGAATGCTGAGACCAGCTGCTGCTGCATGTGGTGAAATACATCCGCTTTATTTGACACTGCCATATTTTGGGGGAGCAGGTAACAGAAAAGTTGTGAAAATAATGACACAAGCACCAAATTTGGCAGTCAGTCTTAAGGAACCTCTTGTCAAGTCTGCCCAATCAACCACTTGAAAATCCAAGATGGCAGCCGTTGTCCAATGGTCTCAGATGAGCTTGGGCCCTGAGAAAAATTTACAAATTTATAAAAAGATCATTAAAATCCATCTAATGCATCAATTTCTTTTAGCAGAAATCATTTTCAGAAGCCGCGCCGGTGGCCATCTTGGAAAATGGCCACTATCTTGCGTTTTTAAGTGGTCGATCAGGCAGAACTGACAAGAGGTTCTTAAAAAATAGCTGTGCCAAATTTGGTACTTGTATCATCATTTGCATGATTCTTCTAATATTTGACATTACCAGCTCCACTGTTTTTACAACGTTCAGCAGGAGCAAGCTCTATTAGACATGTAATGCATTCTACCCATACATTACATGCTTTAGATATGTCAATGACCAAAGCAAAACTGACCCTGGGGATGTCCTTTTCCAAAAATTTTGATCATTTTCACAGTTTGTCAACGTCAGGTAATATACGTTGATGTGTTAATGAGCCTTAAAGCACTGCTCAGTTACATGAAAATGGAAATTGTGTAAAAAAAAAAAAAGGCTCAGGTCTATGGTTATGCTTTATATAAACAAAGAGTATGCAGGAGTTTAAAAGAGAGCGACTCTTTTTCCTATCAACTTTAAGGGGGCATTTCTCAAAGAACATATTTTCAGTATTTTTTGCCATATTTGAGTATTTCAGTAATCCACTCACCCAATCCTTTGTCTGTTGTACAACTTCATCTGCAACGTGAGATCTGTTGGTTTGTTGAGATCTGTGCTGCTTATGCCATCAGAGTGTGTCATTACAATAATACCAGCCCCTCTCCTGGTATCTCCACCCATAGATCTTCATCCATAAGCAACAAAAATCCCACAGCTCTGCATGTGTCAGCATACACTCTGGAAAACGATAGAGAACATTTAAAGAGCTACTTACTAAAACGGAGGGCTCTGTAAAGACTGTTTGGAGCTTACTTATGGAGAGTCAAAAACTTCCCCAGGTGATCGATGCTGATGTTATTTTCACCAAACTGCAGCACAGAGGTCTCACTTAGACCACAGGGGACTGTTAAAAGGTGGTAACAGGGGCAATAAACCTGTAGTAAGCCTCCTAAAAATTCTGCAGTGAGGGAAATATGAAACAGTCAATCACGTTCTTGTGGAAATACTTTCTTATAATGCAAAAGCCAATAGAGTGGTGCGGGGATGACATAATTTTGTAGGCCAATGCCAAAGATAGCATCCCGCTGGTTCTCTTGACTGCAAGCCCACTGAAAGCCTATGGGAACCTCACTGTGTTTTGGATAATTGCTGATGATAAGCTCTGTCGTGAATGAAAATTATGAAACTTACATGTTCTGCTCTTTGTTATAATTTTAACAAACAAACCTACTTTTCACAATTTTTTAAGCTTAAATGTAATCGTTGAGGGTGTGAAAACACTTTGTTTTGACCTCTTGTTTGAAAGTTTCAAATGCTTAGAGGCCATTTTTGTAGTTCTTATTAGCACTTAGTTAGCAATCTTCATTTTAAACAAACATCAACAGTTTAAGATTTAAAAGTGGGCAACATCAGATGCATTTTATTATTCCTATTAAACATTAAAATCTCATGTGTGTGTGTGTTTTCACAAACATTATTTTATTTATCAAAACAAAAAAAAATTCTAAATTCCATAAAGCTTTGGACTTTAGAACCAGGAAGTTGTAGCTGCTAACTCACTTCCACATTGTTGGAATGATTCCTGTGCCACCCTGTTACGAAAAGCAGTAAATTCTTTAAAGTACAAAGTTAAGATTCAAGTAATTAACATTCCTTTAGTTCTGGATGCTGTTTCTGAAACAAACAATATCATTACTAATTATTTCAAATAGTATACTCTATCCATTACTTCACATTATGTACAAGAAATTAGTTCAGCTGAAAATAAACCATGGTCATTAGATGATATTACAACTAAAATAAAAGTAATATGTAAAAAAAATCCTAAAGATGTAAGATAGCTATAATATAGGGGTTTGCTATTTAAGATGGACCTGTTTGCAAATACATTTAGGATGTCCACACCTCTTATAGCCCTTCTTGTGATAAATACTATGATACCATAAAAAAAATCTCATGCTTTGTAATCTATCATGCTGATTTCATTTTTCTGCCCCTGCTGTAAAAAGCATTTTAGTGCTTGTGCTTGGCTGTCCAACATTATTCTGCTTCTTTAATAACCTCTAGGGACAGTGGGGGTCCTCTGTCTCTGGCTGTGTTATGTTTGGAGTAGAGGGGCTGAAAAGTTTGGGGACTCTTAATCTAATGCTTTATACCCTGATGCTAATGAATAATACATCACTCTAGCGTGCAACAGGAAGCACATTTTGGTCAAATAAACACAAAATCTGAACTGAATGACTTCATGCAGTGGGTGTATTTGATATCCTTGCCTAAAACTTGGAAGTAAGCAACTTCCTGACTGACATGAGGTCAGCGATCTATAAGATCAATAAACCTGCTGGGCACAAACAGAAATTTGCTCTGTTTTTGTGCTGAGAGCCAAACTTACGAACTTCTGCAACAGTGTTCAGGAGCCTTGATTACATTGATGTTTCAGTTTAGGCCTGAATAATTTAATCCTCGGTGAAAACGTGTGTGAGGTGGGGAGAGCAAGTTTCTGTTAAACTCAACCTTGACAGGTCAGGACCTACTGAACCAAGCACTGCCTGACAGTCTTCAGTGTGAGTCATTTTGTTTGTTTAGCTTGTTTCTTTGTGGGAAACTCTTGGATCAAACACCTATTTCCAAACTGTTAGTGGGGGGCATAATTTTAATCTCTAGAACTTCTTGTATCATGACAGGGGCCAAAATTGCAGAGGATACTAGGCCTTTAAATAAAAGGATTTTCATTTATTTTTTTAAAATCAAATATTAATAATTTGATGTAGTTTTCCTCTATTTTTCACTGTTACAACTCATTCTCAAAATCTCTTTAAATGAATTATCTTTAAAATAGTCACCAAAGAATTTAGCTTTAGCATTTCTTGTCATCATTTTAAGTATGAACTTACAACCTGTGTCGTAGGGCTTGGAATGACCAGTTTCCCCACTATATGGTATCATCATGATGCTTGAGTCCTAATTTAATTTTATTGTGACTGTTAATATAATACAATATGATGAGTATTGCAATATTTAACATTAAGATTAATTGTGATTTATAACCTTTTCTTGGCTGCATTTGCACCAAACAAGAAAAATAATATGTCAGAAGTCTATAAAATTAAATAAGAAACATATCTCAGTATATTTATGTCACTTAAGTATTTATTAAAAAAACATGAGAAAAACTCACAGACTGAAGTGCACACGTAACCAGTTAGTACAACCCACTCTGCTATGCTGAGTCTCACTTCAGTTTTGAGTGTCACTGCTCTGTAGATCTTCGGTGCTACTCTGTCGATAAAATAATGCAGAGATGGATGCACATACCTGCACTCCGACCAGCATGTAACAAAGGCCCTTGTTTTCCCCAATATGGTGAGACCTTGAGTCTTTGCACATAAAGTAAGTGATAGATTGCATTTTTGTCTTAGCTTGCTCAGAATTAGGAGGCAGCTTTGACAAGCCAAGCATGTCAATTGTTGACTGGATTTTCAGTTGGGTTAGCTTAATATTAGCTTTGCTGTTGTTGGCTTTCCCTTCTTCTGGCGATGCCAAGTGAGGTGAGGTTTTCTTGCTGTTTTCATTATGGTAGCGTTTATCAATAAGTAAATGGAGCAATGTAATTAAATGTTAAAAATAGTATTAAAAGGGCACTGACTTTTTTCATTGATATACTACAGTCATACCATCAACTGATGTTCTGTACCATAAAAATATACAGCACTCTTGCTACTGACAGTTTCTTACATAACGATGGCTTGGTCACTGCTTCACCAAACACTCAACAAAAGTGGCTTGCTTAAGGAAATATTGCAAACACATTCACGGATGGAAAAAAGGGGGAGGGAGAGTTTGCCTTCTGTTTGTAGTTACAAGCCTAAATGAGGAATGTAATGTTTCATCCTCATGGACCAACCAACAAGAACGGCAGCAGAGCTCAAAACCTGTTGTAACACAACCCACATTGATTTTTATCCAAATGTGGGAAAGTACTAAAAATGGTGTTTAAATAATACCGGGTGTCCCATTTCACACTTTCACTTGCATTAAATCTGTAGCAGGGTTGCATTAAATTTCTGTGCATTGCTCTGGTCTAAAGTTAAAACTTACTGGGGCCACTGAAAGTAAATATTGATAATACTTCTACCTCAAAAGTGTGCTCTAACCCTTAAGTTTCTGTTTGTTTTGTATTTTCCAACATTTCAGTCTCCTGGCTGTGGTGTAACCATCTCTCTGCTGCAGTAAAGAGGACAAAGTGATGATCCCCCACTGTACACCCCTGTCTGCTTTAACAATGTGTTTACTCTGCCTGTGTTGTCAGCTTGTTGCGGCGGGGTGTTGTCTGAGATGAGTGGTGTCATCCTTAGTCCAGGTTTTCCTGGCAACTACCCTGGAAACCTGGACTGCACCTGGCAAATCGACCTGCCAACTGGATATGGTAAGTGTTACAGGACAGAGAAGTGTCCCTTAAAACACAACTCTTTCAGTACATCTGTCAGTGCAGTTTGGAAACACAGATTTTCTTATTTTAGTGCAGAGTCATCAACAGTCACACATGGTTTATTGAAAGCACCACCACATGTTTAATTAGAGGCTGACACATGGCGTGTATTGTTTAATGACCACAGTAGCTGATGGTTTGAATCATGCTCATTCTTAATCCTTTAGTGTGCATGGCGTGTGTATGTCACAGAGTATGTGTTATTATCGCTCATATGAGGTTGATGCACTTTCTATTTACAGGACTAATAACACTCCACTATAAGAATAATAAAACTTAACTCAAGGGGGCTTACTTGAGACACAAACTGCTTATAAATCTTACAGTCATGAATACAACAGCAATATAAAAGTGCCACATTCCATAATGTGGCCAGTCATCCCAACACTGTGTCGCCAAGTTTTCTGTCACCCAAAATCAGGTAAATAAGCAGCGCTCTTGGCCCCAGCTGCAGGGATGTATAGCCTGACTTCCATCCCAATCCACTTCTTACAGCTGATTAAAATGTCTATGGCCAATGTGTTTACAATCCAAATGAACTGAACTCAACTTCACTTCAAAAATACTGAACTGCCCTTAAAGACAACTAAAAGTGAATACAGTCACTACAAGGAACATCATTTGTACACAATTTTCTCCTGCATCCTGTTATGTTTAAAGACCCTGGTCTCCCATACAAGTGTTAGTGAGAGAGCCCTTGAGTAGACCTCTTCTCAGGACTGTGTGGGAGTGGTAGAGTCATTTTGACTGACAGCTCTACAACCCTAGGAAATTTGAAGAAACTATACTGGTAAGTCTTGTTGATGTGTTATCATTTCAATTTGGCCTTAAGACTACAGTAATAAATGACATAAACTTAATGACATCATAAATACACACCATAGCCCCACCTGTTTTAAACCTCCCCTAGTCTATTCAACCCAGGGGCACCACAAGGAGCTGTGGGCCCCGTGAAAGGGTCATTCAAACTCAAGTTATGATTGTACAAATTCCCTAGGCACACCTGGGCTTGGCATACCAGTGTGCCTAGCCACATCATTTGGAGCCACAGCTCTAGTACTCCACAGACAGAAGCAGATCCTGAAATGAACAGATTTTTATGGTTAATAGAGAATGTGTTGTGAATCATGAATTGGTTTGAATGGAAAATCAATTTTGAATTGATTTAAGGCCCCCCAAGTCAAATCAAATCAAATCAAATCAAACCTACTGGAAGATTCACACCCATAACGCAGAGAGAGAAATGAATTTTAGTTTTATAAAATTTAATTAATTTATTTCACTTTTTTGGCCAATGGAGTCTCTAAGGTGTTTTATTTTGAAAAAACAAAACTGTCTATGCAAATAGTGGCAACACTTTTCTTGTAACTTATTCTCCAGGCACACATGGATTGGAGACATTACCCCTCAAAAATATATTTTCTTTTTTATTTCACATGAGCCTGTTAAGTAGTTTTTATTTATTTTTTTGCTATCAGGATGAAAAAGGATTGAATTCTATTGTTTCATAAATGACTGTATGATGGTTCATTTAAAGATGCACAGACAATACCAGCACATAATTCTGGTTGCTTTGCAGGACAGGGCACATGTCTTTATTTTTGTCTTATTGGCACATGTGAAGCATGCACAAAAGCTGTGAAATAACTGATGAATCAGCCTTATAATGCTTCTCCTCTGTATCAAGCATTAACTTTGGTCTTTAACGCTGTATTTTTATTTTCCAGGAGCCCATATTCAGTTCCAAAACTTCTCCTCTGAAGACAACCACGACTTTCTTGAAGTCAGAGCTGGACCTCAGCACAGCTCTGCTCTTATTGGACAGTTTACTGGATCACAGATCCCACCCCCCTTGCTAAGCACAACCCACCTGACAATCATCCACTTCTACAGTGACCACTCAGAGAACAGGCCTGGCTTCAAGCTGACCTATCAAGGTGAGTTAAGACAGAATAGTGGCCACGTTATAGACAATGGAGAAAGTATCTGTTTTCTGCTGGAGGCTAATGTGTATTTCTCTATATTGAATCAGAATAAAAAGGTTGTCTGAATAATGGTAGTTGGAAAAAAATGTCAGAATTGTTGTGAATATATCAACATCAAGACATTGCATTACAAAGCTCTTCCAACTCTATGATATGAAAGCCAGGATGAGAAAATGTATTGCTCTTAGGTTCTGAGCTTTGATCCGTGGATGAGTCATGCTAAAGACTTACAAACTTTATTGCTTTCTACTTTCTGCTCATCATTAGAAGAGATGGATTGTTAGTAAGCCCCTCTAAGAGACTGCCATCTTGTGCGAGCTTTATACTTGTAGCCTGTAGTGCTTCACTTCAAAGAAAAGGGAGATGTGCAGTTGGCTAATAAGCAAACATATCTACAATAGAGCTTACAAACTTGCTGTAATATAACCCAGATTCACATAATGTAATTCTATTTCCCTCAATTTTCAACAACAATATCCCTTACGTCACTGTCTATGTCTGTAATATCAAATCTCCAATCATCTCTCAGTCAACTGTTTGCAAAACAGATTTACCTTTTGGGGTACTAATGAAGAAACCTTGAACCTTTGAATCCCTTTATCAAGCCCGCTTTCACCAGGGAGTTACTCTTTAGCTAGCCCTGCCTTCATGAAAACTCATCATAATGTTAGATAAAATAACCTTTTTTGCTCTAGACTGTTTAGAAACAAAGGACAACACCCAAAAATTTGATCAGCCTGTATTTTGGTTGAACTGATGAAATGCATTTGTAAACTTGCCTCCTTTAAGGAAACAAAGATAAAGATGCAACAGTGTGATGGAGGTTACCTTGACATTAGGGCTTCTCAGTTTCTGCAAAAATTAAGAGTTGTAACTATTTTGAATAATATTGAGTAACACTTATTTCACACAATTCATATACTACTGGATAACATAGGGGGGATTATAGGGGAAGGATTGAATAAGTTTTTAACTTCTTCCTACTCCTTTTTGAGCATACTTGTTTTTTGTTTCATTGGGCATCTTTGAGGATTTTGTTGTGGGTGTTTGCTTTTTTCTTTGCTTTTGTTGATGTACGCATTTGTGTTTATGCTCGAAATAAAGATGCAGTCAATCAATCAATCAATCAATCAAACAATATGAATGTCGTGGGTTGCTCTTGCAGATACTCCAGCATCAAGTTAAAGTGAAAAAAGAGAAAGGTCATCGTTTTCCCTCTATATAATGAAATACTTGGCCAAGGCTAAAGTTTGTCTTGCCAAAAGTCCGTTATAACTTACCCAGCCTGGATGCATATCCCCCAAACCCCACAGAACCCAAAGTATAGATTGTCATATTTAAAGCTCAGTGACTCCTAGCCTTTGGCCCATTTGTTCATACAGTGATTGCATAAGTAGCCTAACATTGTTCAACAAGGAAAAAGTATGTTTACACAGTTTTCTCTAAAGACCTTGATTCAACTGCACAATAAATGCAATGTGGTTGTTTTGTCAATGGTTTCAAAAATTGTTTTGATTGCCTCAGAGCAGCTAGAGCTTTGCACCCCCATGAGACCTATGGCACACTTCAAGGGGATCCTATATGCAAAAATAAAAACCAATAATAGCAAGTGTATGAAATATTTAATTACACTATGTAAGCCGTATTTACTTGCCATGTCAAATTAAACATCTTAGTTAAAAATAGTTAAGGACAAAAGGGTCTGCATTGCTTGTGATAAATAAAATAAATTCCTTTTTGCATGCAAATTATACTTGATGTATGTCTTGAATTAAAATGTCTATGTTTAAATGAAGTAGTGCAACTCATACTAGAACAAAATAAGTGAAATATGCTTGCCTTAAGGGCAGTTGTCACTAATGACAAACAGTTAATGCTTAGCATTTATCTTTTATATTATAAAGTAATGTATCCATCTGGACTTTCCATTAATCTGCCAGATCAACAGTTAATAAATCTACAAGATATTCACTAAACCATTTTGACAGTAGCCTATTGTAGGTGGTTACGAAGGGCAGAATCATTCATAAACATATGAAATTGGTGATTGGTCAGTGACATTCAATACATAACTCAAGCCGGATTTTAAATCCAACTCTGGCTTAACATGTTGGGAGAGGAACAAAAGTATTTTTTTTTTCTATCTGGAAAAGTTCCCATGTTGTTATTTGTTTTTTCATTCAATGATGACAGTTATGTTTTGATAAAACTGCCACTATAGCAGGTAGCATCCCTGCTAATCTCTTTACAAGCAACCATCCTCTACAAGATGCAGACATTTCATACCATCTCCAAGCTCGTAGCTCCAGCTTGTTTCTTCTCTAATGACTCTGATTGGTCAGTGCCTCTGAAGACCGAGATTAATTGTTCCATCTTGAAGCTTTGCCAGATTGATTTGCCCGATTGTAGACATTAGATCACACAAATCCAGCTGCACTGCAAGGCTTACTTGTCAGATTACTGCCAGATAATATTAGAATGTCAATATTCTTGACAAAAAGAACAGACAAATGTGATTGCTAATGTTCCAGCATAAGGCATCAGCCCAAGTCATCTTTACGCTACTCATTTTTGTTTATTTTTCCAGTAGGGTCATAGCTAATACATGGTATGTTTTTTTTTTTACATACCACATCTGGCACGATTCAAAGCAAGCTGAGCTACTACTAGAAAAAAAAACATGCTGATCATTGATTAATGGTCAGAAATAACTGTCACAACACATCAAGGAAATGAAACACCTCTCATTGTTTGCTCTGTACCTGTGAATGACTTTCCAAACTGTTTTTAAAAGCATGTTGTTTTGCCGCTTGCCACCATCTCCTCATCATCACCTGTCTCCATACTACAGCGTAAATCTACAGATGAATAGCCAGCAACAATATAGTCTCTATTTTCTCCTTTGTTTTTGTTTGGATGTTGCCCTAAACTTTTGTATTTTGAAAGGGATACCATCAAAATACACTCTGTAATAGAAAATCAAGAGGTCCATAATGATTGAGGTTTTTCTGTGTATCAACTGAAAAAAAGTCCAGGCAGTATTTAGGTTTAAATGAAACAAAAGTAATGGAATTAGACCATGCTTAAAAAACATACTTGAATAAGGTTAACACATTATGTTGTCTCACATCCTTTGAACATTTTTCCAAGCTGTCTATCTGGTCTTGTCCGATCATTTTCTAGCTCAAGTATGAATTATATTGTACAGGCTGAAGGTTGGGAAACAATGGCCCAGTCAGTGATGTTCACAACCACAAAATTGCTTTGGAACAACTTCTTGGTGCCATAAAATTAGAGTGGACAATATAGAGAAAGCGCCCGAACAGTAACCTAAACATCACTAATAAAATCCAAGGGGAGCACTGATTCTTCTTTTAGAGTTTGGCGCTGAGTTATCACAGCTTCTGTCTTGTCTTTGCAAAACTGGAAGCACTCCCACTACCACTTTTGGCCCACACTCACCCTTGTTCCTCTGTTAGCTCTTGGTATCTCTTCTTTCATATCCCTTCCCCTTGATGCTGCCTCCACGTGGGATCTGTACATCTGTCACCGCTTGCTTTTATTTTCTTCTTTCACATCCACAACGTCCAGTTTAGTACATCAATATTTGTTTACCTGTCAGGCTCTAAAAGTCCCACAGGATCTCAGTTCTGACGTTCTTAAGCCTCCTTTGTGAAAACTCCCATCTGGGTATGGGACACACTAACTGATACTGGCAGCAACACAGGTGTCTAAGTACACTTCCTGCTCTTTCATTGGGACTTATGAGACTCTGCTCTTCACCTTTAGATCTGATACAACCAGAATGGATTGTGCGCTGTTGGCCATCAGGCCCTGTCCGCTGCTGCTCCTCTCTTCCTTGTATTGACTGGGCACTGAGTGCTTGTTCTTGTGCTCTGAGGTGATGTCCCTCTGTCTAGTCTTTTCTTGCAGCCCATCACCCCTGCTTTCTGTCAGTGGCACGTCTAATGGAAGAGCTTGACTTTCCAGGAAACTCACACAAAGTGAGATGTGACCCAAATAGACCTGTGAAACTCATTTCTTACAGCAAGCACGAGCTCGCCATGCATACATGCGGCAGATAAGTGTGTAGGAGGCGATTAGAACTATTGATGTTGCTGCACTTACGATTGGAAGCCTCTGTGGGTTATAGATTTTTAATGCCCCTTCAAGTCCATTAGAGGCAGACAGAAAAAAAGTGAATGGAATACTATGAATCACGCTTGTCAGCTTGTGGTTGCAATTTGGGACTTCTGGGTCGGCACAGAAGGCTTCTATATATAAACCCAAGTTGAAAAGAGTTGGGAGATTGTGTAAAATATAAACCAGTATATTTAAATTGTTTTGAAAACAATGAATCCAGCCTATGACATGACATTCAAAATTTAAATTTTACAAACTTGGTTGTGTATTTTAGGGATATATTCACATCATAAATTTGATACCTGCAACATGGTCCAGAAACATTTTGTGACCCTCAACCCCCTTAGGCAGCACTGCTTGAAAAATAGGCATCAGTCAGGACATTATAACAAGGGATCCAAGTTTATTGCAGATAATTTAAATACAGCCACCCCAAGTTGAAAATACAATCAACCAACTAGTTTAAAGACAATAAAACACTCAGAAAAAATGTTAAAGTAATAGTCAAAATAGTTATCACAGAATGACCTTGTAGGTAAACCAAGGATTGTGGCTAAAGTTCAGATTAGCATAGCTAGCACTGCTATCCCTTGATTGTCCTTCGAGTTTAACATCCATATTTCTATGATTAATGATGTTACTCACTGTCTCTACTGAAAGGTTATGATTTAGTGTATGTGACAGTGCCTAAATACAGTGTCTCTCCAATTTTTACATTTTAGATCAAGATACTGCTCAACAGTGCTGATTATTAGATGCTACTGATATTCAGGGTTTGTTTCAAAGTGTTCTTCGATGTCTTGTGTTTACAGCGAACTTGGAATGCATTTGGCAGAAGGATACGGTGTTCTTTCAGCAGAACTACAGTGGTTGCAGTGCTTTACGGTTCACACAAAGCATTTGACCTGTTAGGACCTGGAGCAATTAGAGAAAGAACTCCACTTTAAGTTCTTCAAAAATGAATGTCATCTGACCCTACCCACTAAGTGTTGTTAGAAGAAAAAGTCATGTAATATTGAGGTAAACATGCCTCTGTTCCAACTGTTTTAGAGAATGTAGCAGGCATCAAATTCTGAATTTGTGTATTCTGAAGAAACAGAAATAATCAGTTTGGACTTAAAATATCTTGTCTCTATGCTGTATTAGGTTTTAAAGATTGCAAATCACTTTATTTTTTGTGCACATTCAACAAAGGGTCCTTTTTTTTAATTTGAGCTAGACATAATACACAACACACAAGAACAAATACAAAAATGTATGATGTTATAAGAAATTTAAATTCCTAAAATCTGAAACCAAAGTCAAGTGTATGTCCAATTTTTGGCTATTTTTTTTTCTCTGTCTTTAGCCTATCAACTTCAAAACTGCCAGGACCCCTCTCCTTTCCCCAATGGTGACATCATCAACAGTGACTACAGCCCTGGCCAGTCTGTGACTTTTCAGTGCTACCCTGGTTACGTCTTAATTGGACACCCAGTGCTGACATGCCTGCATGGGACAAACAGAAAGTGGAACCATCCATTTCCCCGCTGTGAAGGTAAATCTTGGTCAATATTGGTTTTATAGCCAAAAATGTTTAAACTAACAGGGAATTTTATGTGGTGTTCAGTGTGAATCACAAAAGTAGAATAGAGATTGAAAAGGCTTCAAAAGAGTACTCTTACAGTCAGGGAACTTTTGTGCAACAGAAAAAAAAATATTTGATGTAGTGTTAGATCAGCATTAATAAACAAAAATGTACAAAAGGGGTGAGGGGAAAACCAAACAGTTTTGCATGTATGTAAATATGGTCTGTGTCCATTAATGGCCTCTTTTGCACTGGAAGGTTCCAAAGTTGTTTCTGAGCACTTCTTACCAACCTTATTTTTTCTTTTTTAAGTGCAATTTTACTTCCTTTTGTAGTGGCTGTTTGGTCTTCATAAATAGCCCTGCGTTCCTGTTTTGTGTTTATAAAATAAATCGTAAGAAAAAAAGATTCACATCTTAGTCTTCCTTTAAGACAACATTTTTCTTCCTCTAAACTTACTCCATACAAGCCAAATTCTATAGTCACCATAAAATTCAGAACGTAAGTCACACTTGTGACAAAGCTGGCATTAGTTTAAGTTTTCCTTTGAAGGAAAAGGGTTTGAAATACTCCTTTTTTGTGCTGGTTTATCCGTAATTTAGATAAGTCTTCATATGCCACCATTTTATTTGAAGACAGGATTATGTCTTACCCCCACTAGCTCTGTGTTTCCTTGAACGTTTTGAGCAATGGAGATGCCACTTACAATAAGCTACGATGAACAGGAGCAAACTTTTGATTGCATCAGGTTGTGTGCAGTGTGTGAGAGTGGATGTTCCACTTGAGGTCATTACAGTGCATGTCTCAGCCTAATATAGAGGAATGTTGGTCAAATCAGTACATAAGCCACAATCAACTACACTGATAAAAAAGAAATTGGTATCGAAAGTGCAGCTGATAAACATCATATTACAGTAACATGTTGGCATTCTGCTCAAGTTGATACCCCACCAATATGTGGATTAAAAAAAAGACTAAAAACTTGACATTCCTTGAATAAAATACCTTCTTATTTATTTATTGCCACTACCATCATTTCCTGGCTGCTAAGATGAGCCAGTGGATTTCTTAAAGATCTTGTGAATACACTATACAGGTTATAATTTACTGGTCCATCTGGGCAATAGCCCATAGAAAGTGTTTGGGGATGGGCAGAACCTCAACAAACGACCCATCAATCATATTCATTATGGATCAATCATGTAACGCAGTAGGCAGGGGCTACTGCTATAGCATAAAGTACCAAATGTAAGCTGCTTTGTAGAACAAACTGTCGCTGAAACATGTAAAAAGTGGAGTGAAAATATCCTCCTATTGAGAAATGCTTTCAGTGTTGTCTGATCTTCATTTAATAAAGAAATATGGTCCAGATCTGACAAAACTGCTACTGAAGCTGTTCTCATTAATGCTAATCTTTGTAAGAGCAGTCACTTCCTGTTGTCGTCTCACTAGGTGCTCCACCTCTTTCTCCTCTTTCTGCTTTAAAGGACTCTGATTTGGCTGTGCCGCTACAAGATGAGCACAATCATTGTAGATTGCTGCTTGGCAAGCTAGATCTGCCTGATTACAGACATTAAATCAGGTGGCTCCAGCTGAAATGCAAGGTTAATCAGCCAAAATCAGATTAGTCTCTTCTGTTGTTGACAAATCTGACATCAAAAGTCTGGCCTACTCTCGATTTTGATTGATCATTGTGGAAAAAGATGGCAATACAGGGGGCATTTTTTCTAAGAACATTGAAGGGCCTTCATCAAAAATAGGAGCTGCCAGTGCAAGATGGGCTGTTAACCCATGCAAGCTATAGGCTTAACTTTTATTTTTAAAAACAAATAAATCAATGAATAAAATACAAGATCTGACCCTTTTATGTGAATTTAAAGTGGGGGCCATTTTAAAGAGTTACGTTATATTGTGTTGTATTTTCATTTTGACCAAGAGCATGCACTTCTTTTACCTGGATGTAATTTGTCACCTGTACATTTACACATACTGTTGATCCAAATTGAATTTCAGTTAAATTCAATATAACTTGCGCCACAAGACAGTAGTGCAGGGAGTTAAGTGGACCAATATATAACATGCCACTCAAATCATTTATGTCATACATCAGTAGCACAATGTTATATCCTCACTTTTACTACCACTATTGCTTTTACTTGCACATATTACAAGTCAACTGTATTTCTCACTGTCCACAGACCTACATCTATTCTTGTCTCATGGACCTTCCAGCTCCAGGACATTAGAATAAAGTGACAAATTTGCAAATAGATCATTGCATAACTTTGCTTTTACAGCTCCTTGCGGCTACAATGTCACGGCTGAAAATGGGACCATCTATTCACCTCAGTACCCCAATGAATACCCAAACTCCCAGGACTGTAGCTGGCTCATCACTGTTCCCCACGGACATGGAGTTTATATTAACTTCACCTTACTGCAGACAGAGCCTGTCACAGATTACATCGCCGTCTGGTAAGTCTGGATACACACACCCACACACACAGGTACATATTTGGACAACTGCACATGATTTTTTTTAGTGCGGCCTTTTATCCTTTGACTGATTGCATCACTGCTATAAGCTTTCAATCAGCTTAAAGCCTTTGTCTCCATAATGTTGATGTTTCTCCTTGTTTTACTCCTTTTTCTGGCCTCAAACACAGACTTTTCTTACATATTGTATGTATATTAACCTGATCTCTGACTTGGATTGCATTTTCATCACATCAGTGTACAGACACCTTCATGGTTGTTCAAGCTTGTGGTATATCTCAATGTGTCAACCCATAGGGATAAATCTATAGCACGGTTGATACTCAAGGATCACAGCTCCATAACTCCTAATACACATACACTCCAACCCATGCATGCTCTGCCTCTCCTTCAGTTATAATGCGACTCTGTGTGGAGGTAAGATTGTTATATCTGGAGTGTGAGAGTAATGCATTTACAATGGGACCACTGACCAATTCAATCTAACTCAGTCGCATGGCCAAACGCAGGCCCAGAGAGAGTTCAGGAACTCTGGCAGTAACGATGAGATTCAGAGGGGAGAAGAAAATGTAATGAAAGGAGCTGAGGAGCTGGGTGCACAAATCTAGCGGGACTGAGTTGTATCTGAAAAGCTTTGGTCAGTCTGAAAGAATTTCTCACTTTTAGCCTAATTGTGTTAGTTGTCAAATACTGTACAGTGAATTCATTTGGCAGAAAATTGACTATTTGTGCCATGGTTTTGCATTTGTTTAGTTCTGGAAATAAATATTTGGTGTTTGGTTTTGGTCAGTCTTTTATTTCAGAGCTCAAGAGTCAAGCTCCAGGGAGTGAGCAGTTGAAATTCAGGCAGCGGGAAAGTAATACATTCACAGTTGGTGACTACTCGCTTTCAATCTCACCAGCCACCCGAGCCATGGATATAGTGGTGCAGAGTCACGGCATCGAGTTATTTTGCAGTTGCAAATTGATTTTTGTGATCCATGTGTTTTTTGGGCACATTTCACTCGGAACAGAATTATAAAAGCTGATCCATGGATCGTAGGGCACCAAAAGGCATCAGTCATGTGATATTAGTGCATACATGATCGACTCTTGCAGCACTCAATCTAGCCATATCGCACAACCAGGAATATATATTTGGAAGTGGCTAGGGGCTCATGCTGAAGAGAGGAGTGTGTTTCTCAGACCCAGTGGGATTCCATCTACCTTCCAGGGCCTGAGACAGATTTAGAGTGGGTGATTCAAAGGTCTACTGCTACTGCATTACAGCCAAGTAAATAGGAAAATACTGAAAATCACACCAGTGTGCTGGGCCTGAATTAAAAAGGAAAATAGAGCCTTTGGATTTGACTTGATGATTGGATGCATGTGATCTTTGGATAATAATGATTATGAATCAGTTTATTCTTATTCAAAGGAATTTGATGCTGTTAATCATTTGACTTTGCTTTCAAAAATATTTTGACATTGTTTTTGTAATAATTTGTACAAGTGGCTGAAAAACTACATTCATGATAAAATGCAGTATGTTTTGTTTATGGTCATGAGCCTTCAGCAGTATTATCAAATATGTTATATCTCAAAGATCCATATATATATATATATATATACATATATATATATATATATATATATATATATATATATATATATATATATATATATATATATATATATATATATATATATATATATATATATATATATATAAATATATATGTATATGTATATATACATATATATATGTGCACATCTGAAAAACATCAAATTCTCACAGATTCCCAAAGAGGGACCCGGTACTGAAAAGGCTAGATAAAATCAATACATGCTGCCATGCACTTGCAAGTTGACAAAACCTACCATGAAATATAATAGCAACATTTCCAAGAAAATTTAGTTATAACTGGCAGTTATGCCTTCTGTAGAACTCCCATTTCTGCAAATACTAAATGCATAATATAAAAGTGTCAGTAATATTTACTTTAATAACCAGTCAGTACACTCATAATCAAGTACATCATTCAAATTCAAACCATTTGCCCCTGTCATTGAGAAAAAAAAAAATATTGGACTCGTGCTTACCCAAGTTTCTCATCTGTACTATGCATTGTAAACATTTTTAGTATGTTTATTAATTTATTTTGCTTTTTTCACAAGATACTGGAATGAAGGCATTTGCCAATCTCAAAGTGGTGACAACTAATCTATGTATGTTGGTAGTTGTTGTGCACATAATTAAAGATTTATTAAAACAGAGAGTATGGTAGAATTATTATTATTGTACAAGTTTAAATTAATCAGTCAACTGATTTATTAATGAACCATCAGTAATTTATGGAGAAAGGGTGTATATAAATACATTAACACTTTTGCCCACTCCTTTTCAATTGTGTAACATAAAGCAAGAATTGTTTAGCATTTTAATGCTGTACTTTTCTTTTGGTATAGTACTCTACATTTATGTCTAGGCTACTTGTTGATGTGTGTTTTTTCGTTTCTTTTTTTTTTTTCAAATGTTCAAAATAAATCAGTTCATTCATTAACTGCTGCACAGTATGTTGTAGGCATTAGCAAAGCAGAGGCATCAATAATCGCCTTCAGTTTCTGTCCGTCAGATCAAAGATTGTTGCATCAGTCACTCACGCCACCATACTCTTTGACTGCATGCACTCACCTCTCATCTACTGATCAACAAATTTAGAATTCTATCTCATATCCCTGTGTGTGAAGCTTTTATTTTCATATTTGGTTGCTCGACTCACCCAGACAGAAACAAATGTGCTTTTCATGTGAAAGGCAAGGGCGTGATAGAGGTTGGGAGAAATAATGGCCCACATCCTAATTAGATTACAAACAGAGGCCTTTTAAAACTTTTTTTTAATGATGGACTTTGCATTTGGAATACTTTTAATTATGTTCATCAGCGCTGGACTGTAAAAAAAAAAGATAACTGACATTATCTCATTGTATTCATTAGAGCTTAAGATTGGGGCCACTGCTTTTGCCATGATTCGGGCGTTTGACTGTTTGGATTTCTGAATTCAGTTGGACAGAAAGAGGGCAAAGACATGTTTCATAAATGCCCTGTGTTGGCTGCTGGGTTAATAGGAAATTGATTGGGAGCATAATTTCAATTAAATACGGGTCTTTTAGCAGTTAACTTTAAGAGTTTGATCTAAAAATGTATCATAATGGATTGGAGTGGATAAAAGCAAGGCTATTATTGATAACAATAGAAATTTAATTTACTTTAAGAAGCTGTCGGCAAATATCTACTTTTTTAGATTATTTTCTTGGCACATTAAATAAATGTTCTGAGTACACAAGGGTACTGAGTACCCATTTCTTACAGTATATTTGAAATAAAGACAAAAAAAGTATGAATAAAGATAAAATACATTTGTTTAAAGTTTTTCTTGTCTGTAGTGCACGTAAGCCTTTTTGAAACTTTGCCTTTTAACGTTTACTGTTTAGCGGGCAGACAAAATGTCTTGCTGCCAGGCTCTTTCCCATTCAGAAAATAATACCTTGCATTCTGATAAATTCAGAGAGCAAGTCAAGATGGTGTACAAGAAAATCTCTAAATCTCTATAAACTTGCCAAACTGTTAAAATGTTATCAATGTCTGATGACTGTGATGTCAGCAAAACTATACTGTCAGTTTAGCAGGACAAAATAAAAAAATGAATGTGTTATATTATACAGTCTGCCATTCTGGACCAACCACAAAATGCCACTTTTCTTACTTGAAACAACATTTTAAACAAATGATTGATAATCATTTTGGGGAAAGACACATGTTGAGGTCAGGGGAGTACTGCCAGGGCTGAAAAACAGAGGCCCATGCAGAAGTGCCAAAAACTGTAGTACCCTGAGAGTCCACTTGAGGCTGGCTGCAGACACTTGCCTTCTCGTTGAAGTAACAAAATTAAACTTCAACTGGATGCAGCAAAAAGTCAAGTCAAGTCAAGTCAAAGTTTATATGGAACAAAAATGAACACAATATTAAAAATGCATATATAAAAATAGAAATAAAATAAGAATAAAAACAATAAAAGGAGAGTAAAAGAGAAGGAGGAGGGGAATAAAAGATAAAGATATAAGCCAAGGTTACTCGTCTAGCTGGGACTGAACGCCAAAGAAAAAGAGGGGTTTTTAGCCGAGTTTTAAAGTGTTCAGTTGACTGTGCAGCTCTAACCTGGACAGGTAGACTGTTTCACAGTTTTTGAGCAGCCATTGAGAAGGTCCCCACAAGTGGAGAGCCTGGACCGAGGCACTGCCAGGAGCAGCTGGTTTGATGACCTAAGTGCCCTGGCAGTCAAGTGGGGTCTCCACAACTCGGATAAATATGATGGTGCCAGACCATTTAAACACTTATAAACAATTAATAAAACTTTAAAATGTATCAGCCAGTGCAAAGAGGCAAGGATGGGTGTAATGTGGTCATGCCGTTTCTTGCCAGTCAGCAGGCGGGCAGCTGCATTCTGGACAACCTGCAGAGGGCGCAGAGCTGACTGGCTAAGACCAATAAAATAGAGAATCACAGTTAGTCCAGGTGTGACGTGACAAAGCAGTGAATAGCCCTGTCTAAATCTTTTTTTGGGAGATAGGTTTTCACTTTTGCCAGTAACCATAACTGGAAAATGCTTGTTTTACAGTGGAGCGTATCTGTCTTTCTAGCTTAAGGTCACTGTCCAAAATGACACCAAGATTCTTAGCAAAGCTATGGCAATATGAATTAATTGTGTCAATGGCGCTGCCATAGCCATCTAAATGGTTTTGACCTCTAAAAAGACTTGACCTTGGCAGAAGTTTAGCTGGAAATAGCTCAGTAGTGATCACCATGAGAGGGGCTCACTGGTTTGTCTACTGACCCACCAATCAAAGAGTGCAGGCTAGCAGACCAATCACGGATCCAACAAAGGGTCAGTAGTAGGTATGAACTTGAATTACAGAGCAAATTGATTCATTTTCAATAAAAAAAAATGTATTACACATTGCCTTTAAATAGGACAAAATTCTTTGATTTTGTTTAACAAAACTCACTCACAGGGGTTCATAGGTCACCAGTCTCAGTGTCACTGTTGGAAATGCTTGTGATAGAGGCAGATTGAACAATGGAGCTAAGTCTTTATTTATTTATTTTGATATATGTATGTGTGTATTTAGGTGTGTATGTGTATATGTATGTATATGTGTATGTATGTTTTTCTGTTTGTACTGAATTATTGTACCATGTCACAGATGTCTTGGTGTTTATTTATGTTTGTATGTTTTCCAGTTGTCTTGTTTATATGTATTGTCACATTTAAATTGAGTAGACCCCAGGAAGAATAGCTGCTGCTATGCAAAAGCTAATGGGGATCTAAATAAACTAAACTAAACTAAACAGGGGTTCATAAACACACTTTAAGGAGTTTGCTTAAGTTGCTTTGGAGACTACTTGATTAATGAACTTTATCAGGAACTGTAACACCACAAAAGAACATGAGATATAGTTTAGAAGTATCAGTGCTCCAGTTTCAATTGAAGCATGTCACATTCACATTGCACATTTCCCCACTTACACTTCATCAGAGCTGGCAAAAAAGTTACCAGTCAAAAGTTTTAAAACCACTGGTTTCACAAAATAGTTCAAGAAAAAGAAAAATAATATCACCAAACCTTATCCCCTATTCATTTATAGTTAATCTTTTTTCAGCTTTACCACTAATGGAAAGCCAATCAATTAAAAAAAAGATCAAACAACTTGATTTTTGTCCTGGAAAACTGTACAAAACCTTCTCACTGATAAGTAAGAAATTTAAAACTGTAATGATGTCAAATCTTATTTTACTGGTTCTTGAGCCATAAACACAGACAAAGTCAATGTCAACTCTTAAAAGAACTACCTCCATTTTTTTACTTTGTCTTTTTTTTTTAATTGCCTCTGAGCTCCTCCTTGTCCATCTTTTCTGACATTTGCAAGGGATAGAGTTCTCTTGCATGGTGCATTACTGAGTCTTGTACATTCAATATGGCAGACATGTGTGCCCGCTGGTTCTCCTGTTTCTGCCCCCTGGGACTCATGTGGTGGCAGCTGCGCCCAGATGTTAGGGCCTGAAGCCAAACCATTTCTGTGGTCTTCCATCAGTTGTTTTGGTACACTACCCATTGTTCCTGTGGCATTTTAACATCCAAATTGCCAACAGGCTATCACATCTGATAATCACAATATATTTTTCTTTTCAAAAGTATATGTTGTGCCCTATTTTTTTTTTTTATAAAGTTAAATAATACATCTTAAGCTGCCATATGCCTTCTAGTGTGTGGTTAAATTACATGATTTGGGTCTTATTATTATATACTACAGTACATAATACACTGTTACATAGAGAAACAACTTGTTGACTCACCAGCTGCTGTTCTCTTAACATAACACAGGAAAATGTACCTGAAATACTCAGTAATTTAATTGCATTTTAAATGAAGGACTTGTCTATTTTACTTAAGTAAACTTATAATGACCAATCTAAAGGTTTGCTTGCACAAAAACACGTGCAAACTTCATAGCATGCGCAAAGCTGATCTGCTAACTGGGTGCAACGAGGATTGTGTCTGTCAAAAGAGCAAAATAGCACGCACAATCCATTTAGCATGTTTGCCTTCATGAATATGCATAATACATGCAGATGATCAGAACATGCAAAATACTGGGAGGAGGAGATGCAAATGTAATCATTTAGCACCCGCATTGTGGTTTATCAAACCCACAACTGATTGCACGCAGTGTTTTTGCTTCTAAATTTAGCACGTTTGAAGGGCAGGTACAGGCAGGTGCAAGCAGGTGCAAACAGGCACAGCATTATGCAAAAATTGCCACAGCCATTATGGCGAGAAACAGGGGTCGCATTAACCGAACATTTTCCATCATTTAATTTTTTTGATGAATGACGCAAAGATTTGGAGGCTGTCCGTCATTATGATGAACTGGAAAAAGAGGGACAATGCCATCATACTCATGCAGACACAAAGGGTGTAAAGTACACTAAGACCAGCCCATCTGGCACCAACTGCCATGCCACATTCAGAGTCACTTAAACCACCGTTCATCATTCAGATATTCAGTCTGAGCTTCAGCAGGTCATCTTGAGGATGTATACATGCCACATGTCTCAGCCATGTGATTGGTGATAACGAGCAGTTGAATGGGTGTACCTAATGAAGTGGCCAGTGAGTGTAACCGTCTTTTGTGTGGTGAGCATGTCTTCTTTAATATGGAGGCACTGACCTTCAGTTCCTTTTGATTACAACCAGCTAAACATAGAGAGAAATGATTGATGATGCTCCTACAGTTCTTCTCTGCCCTGATCCCCATCTGTCCTCAGCTGCACTACACTGGTGACAATCACTTGTGACCTCACAAACTGAGGGGAAAAACACGAGGTGTTCATTTGTGCCTCATGGAACTTTTTTAAACTTCATTACCAGAGGCAGGGCTCATTTAGAAAATGTGGAACAATATCTCACTTACTCCCCCTGACCATGCTGCTTTGGCAGACGTTCTAATTCACACCAGCAGCTCTTTTGTTCACAGGTTAGCCTCTTATGGCTCCAAGGTACTAAATTCATTTCACAGAAGCACATTTCTGAAGCAAAGTTTTATCCAAGTTGTAATAGATCTTCACTTTTTAGAGATAACTATAAAATATAAATGAGGCCCCAAAATGCATGTTTTAATAAATTAGATTGTATGCATTTTTGGGGCTGAGAAAACTACTGCTTTGGGATTTGCTTTTTTTTCACTAAGCAAAAAACAGAGGCATACTGTCTGACTGGGTTTTGATGTAAATGACCCAGAAGGCACATTTGGATTCGCCAAATGAGCTCCAACACCTTCAAAAGACCTTGAATTATTGAGTAGCCAAGAGATCCCAGGCTCTGTTCATGAATTAAAATTTTAAAACCCTTGTTTAATCCAGTGGCATGTTCATTAACAACCTAAAACTGGGCATTTAGAAACTTCAGAAAATGTAACCTTTCAACAAACATTCAATATTTAATGAGCAAAGATAAGCCTTTAATCCACAGGCTTTGTTCAATTAAGTTGTTTGAAAACATAGGGGAGTAAAGAGGAGGGGAAAAAAATGGTATGCCTTCAATGAACAGGAGTTTTGATTTACCAGATTTACAATTTTTCATTTGATTAACAAAGACTGCTTTTGGTTTCTCTTAATCTTTTTCCCCATAAAGTAAAAGCAAATGTATATTTAAGCTCACATGATCTTTAAACTGATTATAAGCCCTAGTCTTGATTAGGGTTGCTACCCGTTCTGCCACCCGCTAGCTCCCACCTACTCATAGTGGCACTTGGTTTGGTTGATTGATTTTCGGCATGAGGAATAAGTGCTCATCATTGATGGGGTGAGAGAAAGTCATGGGAAATCAGAAGAAAACATGTCTGCGTCTGCGGCTGCATCTGGTACTGCGCACCGTGCCCCATTGAAACGGAAACGGATGCAGAAATACAGACGTGAGTGGGAAAGCACAAATGGCTGGCTTGACAGCGTCAGTGTAAATGAATATATAGGAACAGATGCTCTGTGGAAATTAAGAGAAGTGAGCTCTTGATCACTCTCAACTTTGAGCAGTCCTGTTCAGAGTTTTCCTGCAGTGTTTTGAAAGACAAACAGCTACTCAGTGTTTCAAGAAGTACACATGAAAAAAAGTAGCACATTTAAGAAGAGAGAAGGCTGTCGACTCTTTGGCATGGACTACTGCTCCACACATGAAAGAAAAGAAAACTTTTTTGGTAAACAAATCACTTTGTAAAACAGAGATGTGGGCAGAAGGATAGTTCTATAGTTTTAATGTTTGTTATTTGCACACCAAAAAATTTGTTTGGGGTTTCTTTTATTAGTGGTAAAACAGGAAACAGAAAAGTCAGGTGTGCAACGCCATCCTGAGATGAGATTATTTTTTATAATTATTCCTACTTTCTGAAAGTTGTTGTGTTCTCCTGCACCACATATTTTTGAAAGTGTCAAAGCATTTGTTTAATTATAATTTAATAAATTGATGCTAAGTTAATTAGTTGTTTTAAGTTAAGTTTGAAGTTAACGAGTTTGTATTTACTCAAGTTGTTATTAATTGCTGTATCTGCTTAGTTTTACATTTGCAGATATTTTCTGAAAAACTGTGAAATAAAGTCCTTAAAAATTTAACTAGTACATTATTAAAACAATGTCTTACTATGATCGAACACAACTGATGCCCCAACACACTATTAGGCCATTGACGGTTGGGCCCTTGCAGTGTGGCATCCCCACTGCCAGGGGTGTCCTTTATTTTTCTGCTTGAAAAGTGGCAACCCTAGTCTTGATTCAGAAACCTGTCAACACATTTATTCTTAAAGGTGGTGTTGGGCTTCAGTCTGCAGTTTGGTAATTGAGAACGTTTATATAGAATCATGAAGTATGAAGTATCTTGCACATTATTATTATAACGTCTAAAATAAATATAGGACTATAATTTTGGGTGGAGATCACAAGTTATGGGTGGAACTGAGCTGCTTGACAGAGGTCTGCGCTCTCGGAGTGCTTTTCTAGTTTTGCTTTTGTAATGAATGTAAGCTGATTTAAGGGTAATAATGGTTATTAAAGAAAAATAATACTCATCATTGTTAACCTTGGCTTACGTAGAATATTATAATATTAATATTATTACTTCTATGTACAACAAAGTTCTTAGCATCAGGACTTTTCCATCTTCCCCTGTATACAGCGCCAGTAGCTGCCTTAAACAGCTAACTCCTCCAGCCCTCTTGAATAGACCTTCCAATATAGTTTTCAATATACGTTATCCATGCACCACTTTATCATAAAACTGTACAGAAGTAAACAAATGTAAAACAATCATAGAAAAAAGGTGCAATACGAACAAAAACATATTACAGTGTTTTAATAAAATGTAGAATTGTGCACCACAGTTCACTAAAAAAGAATGCAGTTGAAAGTCCTGCAGATGCAGACCTGTGGTATCAGGAGCTTTGAACTGTATTACTAGAACTTCAGTGAGACCTTAGAATGACACACAATAGGAGACCAGTATCATAGTATTTTAGTGTTTAGCAAAGATTTTCAGCTGAGAATATTTTTGATTAACAATTAGCTTCTACATTTGCATAAGTGCAGCGTTGTCATTGGTAGACTGACCCCAAATTTCCACAACAGTATTTCATTTGTGCAGCATACTCCTCAACAAAATGCTCCTATTCTAGTCAATCATTATGATTACACATCCTGAGCCGCAATCCATCTCCAGCATGTGCTAAAAGTGCCACTCTAAACTGTTCACTGGAGATTCACGGTGAGTCTGCTCTCAGCAGGAGCTGCCTCAAGCCCACGTCAATCTCCACTGAACAGATCTACCCTAATGGACAGACTGCTGCATATTGACGATGTGGAGTTTGGTTATGACAGATATACTAGCAGGACTCTGATAAAACTCTCACCCTAATGGTGTTAGATTCGTTAACTGAGCGCGTGCTGTTGTGGACATGAAACATGCAAAATATTGATCAACAGTGAGTCAATAAATAAGCAATAATCATAACCCTGTTAACACAATTTTTGATCAAACATTAACAGTCCCATGGACCTTTTCTCTGACTTAAAGAGCAATATGCAGATTAAATTTGTTTTGATATTACTACCAAAACTTGTCTGTCAGTGTGTGTCATCTAATGTCATTCTTGGTTTTAAGGTTTTTAAAAGACAAAGGCCCAAATTTTGATGATAAAAGGCATATTTTCAATGAGGCTGCTAAAAACACAGGCGTCATGGTTACCGTAAAACACCAAAAAATAGCCGGGGCTATTTATTTATTTGTTTCAATCAGTGAGCAGACCAGGCGTTTATTTAGGACCAGGCGTCTATTTGGAAGAGGCGTTTAATTCCTTTCTCACAAAAATCTTGCTTAGCAAAAAATGAAAAAATATGGCAAATGTAATCATATTATTTATTTACACCAGTATGAATATCACTATTACATTTTCAAGGAAAGATTACTTTTTTTTTAAAATTATTATGAACTTTATTTGACCAGAAGAGCCTCATTGAGATAAAAAATCTCATTTACAAGAGTATCCTGGCCAAGACAGGCAGTACCATAGTTATACTTTTGTCTTCTTCTTTCAACTCAGCACTCTCTAAACACTCTGGTAAGGAACTAGTTAAGTTAAGGTCTTACTTTTTTTTCTGCTGTACCGGGCCATGGTGATCAGCAGCAATGTACCAGTAACTGATGTGACTGGCCTCCTGACGTTAGTTAAGAGCAAACGACATGCAGCGGCAGTGACAACGTCTTCTTTGAATTTTTAAAGCCCTAGTATGTAAGATTCCGGCTTTCTGCTCTCTAGTGTCCTAGACATAGTGGTCGTTGAGTGTAACTGCACTGTTGTAAAACAGAGCGCCTCACACCAACGTGCATTTGTTGACATACAGACGGAGGCGAAGCGAGCCGACAGGACGTCCCAAGAGACAAATAAACCATGCAGACTGATAAGGTACAGTCTGATCATGTTTCTTTTTTAATAAATCACTTTTCAAGCGTCAACTGTCAGTTGGTAGCTCAGCGTTTGCAGGTGTGTTCTGTAACTCTGACTGTAGCTCGTAGGCTGTGCCTAATAAATTGGACTCTGCATTTATTTTGAAAGGGTGTTTATTCGTCAAAATGTGCTGCTACACCCTGCGTTTATTTGGGACTCGGCGATTAATTGGAACTCGGCGTTTATTTGGTATTTTACTGTAGTTATAGTACACATGCCTCACAGCCTCGATCCCTGTGCATGTTCTCTCCAGGTACTCCAGCTTTCATCCACAGACCATAAAAATGCTCATCAGGTTAAGTGGTGTCTTCACATTGCCTTTAGGTATGAGTGAGAGAGTGAGTGGCTGTCTGTCTCTCTATGTGGCCCTGTGATTGGTGGGCAGTAGGTTCAGGGAGTACCCCACCTTTTGTCTAATGTCAGCTGGGACCGGCTCCAGCCCCTGCCTCTTAATATTTTTTACTTTCCATTTTACTTGTTGATGAGATGGTTCAATATTCTGTCTGTGTCAGTTTTAGAGGACATTTTGTCCATTTTTCCCCAACATGAAAGAAAAACTGTGCTGCTTCCTCTGTCCACTGTATCTCCTTACCGTGTCATTGAATGCTGGTTGCCTCTCTTCTAATGCCAAGTCAATTTAGAGGTCGAATACATTCTGCTCTCATAAGTCTTCACAATTAGAGTCTTCAGGTTTTAATTGAGGACTTTGTAGATTAAAAAGTCTCACAGGATGTAAGGATGTTTATAGCAGCAGCAACTTAACACAAAGTCTGAACTTACAAGCAGGGAGGGTTAGAAATAGGGCTGAACGATTTAACGTTTTTGGATCGAAATCGCTATTTCAGGCAATGCAGTAATGTGATCGCTAAAGCTAAAAATTTTTGCAGTGCTCCTGACTGACCCAGGATCTGCTGTGTCAGTTATTTTACACATAAAATTTTACAAATTTTCAGGCAATTTGCATTTACAGAGGTGCTGGTAAGCAGGTCAACAATACAAAGCCTCTGTTTAGAAGTTGAATTTGGAGTATCCCTTAAATAATGAGAACAGATCATTTATCATCAATACTAGATAATAAATAATGTGTTATGTGCTTTTGATCACTGATTTCCTTACAGTTGTCTATACTGTAAACATAGTGAATATTGCACTGAAGCTTCAATTGAAGAAAATCATCAATCGAAATGAAATTGCAATATCTGCCAGAAAAACCGCAATTAGATCTTTTCCTAAAATCGTTCAGCCCTGGTCAGAAAGATATGGCTCGTCTCTGACTCTGGTAAGAGCTGAAAGTTACAGAGAACTGTAATTTGTGACTTCCTCTGGTCTTATGAACTTTACACACTGTGATTTGCACAGGTACCTTTTTCAGCTCTCATACATACTCAGGTGATATACCCCTCTTGAGGGGGAGCGGGTTAGAAGCGTAAAAAGCTGTGATGAACGATAATGAGTTGGAAAAAACACTTCAGGAGCAGCCTGTATGTGTGTGCATGAAGGTTTACATGTTTTTAAAACATTGAAGGGAAATGCAGTCATCTTCAGCATGAATATGTTGTCTGATGTTCACTAACTTATGCTGCTCACTTGCCTCTTTGGTCTTTATTTCCCCTCAACCTGACCTGTTTCTGCTCTCTTTGACACCTGACAGGTTCATTATCAAAACTGTGATGGTAACTGTATAGCTATGAATTAAAAAATGCGTCCTCTCTATTAACAAAATTATTAATTACTTCCATATTTATTAATGTAAAGTATAATTTAGTGACGCTCCTGCTTGTTACAGTACGTCACAGATAGTTGGCTGTTTTAAATGCGGAAGTAAAATCAAATGTGCAAAAATGACTTCAGAGCTCACTGTAGTGTATTAATTTATATATTTTGTGAATAATATGTTTTCTGAATTATTTTTTCACAAACTGATTGAATGGAGTCTCTAACCTAAACGTTGATCTTTAACTGAACAGACTCCAAGCTACTACTCCATCGAATCACAACAGTTTATTATGAAGGCAGATCTATGCACACAGCTTTGCACACCAAAGAAAACGTGAATTATTCATGCCAAACTAATTTTTTAAACAGGCTGCAAATATGTCTATATCTTTTTTAACAAATTAACATTTTAACATATTTCAAGTGGACTCTCACAGAACAGGAGTGTTTTGCACTTCTTCGCTGGTTTACTCTCTCAACTCTTCAGGTTGATATTCAGTTGACCTTTATCAAGTCCCACCCTTTGCAGGTAGTGATCCTCTAATATGCCCTGTTCTTCTTAATAACTGTTTCTTGTTTAGACAAAATCTGCAGTTGCTGGGCTCTTTCCTTTTAGAAACAATTGAAAATTACTCACTTTTTGATTACTTCATGTTTAGTTAATTTGATTATTTTCAAAATTAGGCCTAAATGACAGAATAAAGACTGAACCACAGTCTGGTGTATGAATAAAACTGAAAATCATTATGAATCTTTTTCAAACAGTTAAAATTATAGCTGTTGAATGACCTTTCATTGTCTTTTACTGGCGGTTCATGTCAACAAAATGCTTTATCTTTTACACTGAGTCTTCTTAGAGCACCAAATATTTTCAGTATTCAAATGTTTCCTCTTACCATTGGTTGTAGATGAGTTTTCTTTGTGGTTTTCTAAGTTGAAGTAACTAAACTGAAATAAACTTTCACCACAATTAATTAAAATATACTCTGTTAACACAATAACTTTCTGACTATAGTTACCTGGCAGCTGCTGCTTTGAACAGTTGTACCCGGTTCTAAATGGTTGGTTGATAAATCAATCAGAGCCAACAAAGGGTCAATTATGGCTGATAAGTGTGACGATAATAACACTAATCTCTGCAACTGTACAAAACAAAAAAATACATTCTTTTTTTGTTCAGTAAAGAAGTTATTTCTGCTGCTAAAGTAAGTTGTGGAAACATTTTGCATTTGTATTGTATGACTTAATCTGTGCTGATGAGGCAGCTCATAAGATGTATTCAACATACAGTTTGCTCATCAACAGTTTTCTTTGTCGTCTTTTCTTCTGAATTCAGGGATGGCCCCGACACATCCAGTCCTCAGCTGGGAGTCTTCAGTGGCAACACGGCATTGGAGTCGGCCTACAGCACCAGCCAGAAAGTTCTAATACGCTTTCACTCCGACTTCTCTACTGGAGGGTTTTTCATCCTGAACTTCCATGGTACAGATACATACACACAGCTCTATATGTGTGTTAACTTCATACACAGAAATACTGCAGCTTAAAGAGACAAACTAGTCTAGCATAGTAATACATCTGTTATCACATTAGTCTGTATGTTTGTGTGTGAAAGTGGTGCCTAAATGTTGCTACGTCATGTGTTTTTGTCAAACTAAAAACTTCAATAAGCAGGGCTGCAGAAACAAAAATACAAGAGAAACGTGTCTTCCCTGTTTTCAACTCTTGACCTTCATGCTGTTTATTGTTTTTAAGAAGTATTTGTCCATCTGTCAGTGATGCATTTCCACTGAGGAGGAGTCATTTCCTTAAAGGTAGGGTCTACAGGATTTTCCTTAAAAATAGAACATATCAAATATCAACTTTTTCAGGAAAAATCCTGCTCAGTCGTCTCCTATGGGTCTCTACTGGTGTCTGATGGTGTCTTTGTTTACCTCAACCCCCTCCTCAGCCTGTATTTTGATGTTTTGGTTGTCTCGGGATGTTTTTGGGCGGAGAGAAGGCTGGGATACCCCAGCCAATCACAGCGCGCCCACAGTGCACAAATGACTTTGAGTGTTATAAAGACTGGTAAAGATGGCAGACGCTACAGCGAAGAAAAGAAGACACAATCAGGCAGAAACAATACACCAAGCAGACAAAGCTCAGTCTAAAACCAGAGTGAACCTAGGGTTGGCTTTCACCCACTTCCGAGCTCTGAAGGACCATCTCCAGATGAAAAGCGACGCGGAGTTAGCCTTCATGCTGTTGGACAAGTAGGTCATTTTCCTGCTTGGAGCCAGCTGCAGGGCTATCGGGCTGGGGAGGCATGCTCTCCATCTGCTGCCAGAGAGGGTGGGCACCCACATCAGGTTGCAAGGAGTTCAAGGGGAGGGGCTTCATTTGAATGTTGTGTTTACAAACAGTAACGAAAAATCCTGCAGACCCTACCTTTAAACTGTACCTTTTTCAATCTGGGACTGTAAAGGGACATTTTGTTTTTCATAGGGATCTATTTATGTAAAAGAAAATAATATACATGGATGTACTTTGTCCAGTGTCTCATGGCAGGAGAGATATAAGTTGTTGTGACATTATCATATACTTATCACATCTCCTTGGAATTACAATATTCTACCTGCATTCAGAGCATTTTTAAGATATTTAGCTTCAACATTTGGGATTTAAAGGAGCTATAAGAGCTTTTTTGTTGTTTTAAACATTTAAAGCCAAACAAATGCATTAAACTGAAAATAATGCCTGAAATGTGTGCTAAAAAAGTGTGGATGCTGTAGACAATACCTTGGTGCCCTACCAACATTTTTGCCTTTCTCTCCAGCCTATCGTCTTAAGAAGTGCCCACCCCCTCCTGTTGTGGAGAATGCTGAGGTGATCTACGAAGATGAAGACTTTCAAATAGGTAATCATTCTTATCAATAATTGAATTGATTGGGAGAGGCTGAGTGAATGACATTATTTACTTACAGAGTTTAGATGACTCTTTGACGAAGGCTATCTTGATCAAAAATACTTTGTCCAGTTAGGGTTATATGTACTTTTAGTCAATAGAGGGGTGTCAATAGAGGGGACAGTGTTAGCATCTGTTTGGAAAACGCCAGAAGAACAATGTCTGCAGCATTAAGTACTCCAAGCTTAAGAGAAACTTTAAGGGACTGTCATTTTTGATTAATTTGCACCATACAAGTTCAATTTGTCAGACCTGTGCTGTAACGGTTGTTCTGTGTCACAAAAGTTGACACTATTTTTCTTTCTTCGTCGGGTCCTAAAGGTCTTTAAAAGCCTTCCATTTGATTTTACAAGTTGCACAGCAGCTAGGAACGCAACAATACACTTACCCATGGTTCAATACGTACCTCAGCTTTTTGGATCCCTGGAAAAAAAAGACACTGCATCTCAAGGTGCTATCGTCTAAGAAATGTGAAATTTAAAATTTGGTCATCATTTATGGTTGATTCTGACAACACTCGCCATTGAGGTGCTTTTTTTTATTCTATTCCATTCTGAGGTATTTTAAGCAAATTTAACAAAACAAGGGAATGATGAGGAGAAAACGCTATCACTTTTTATCCCTCAATATTTTATTTTATTTAACTTTTGAGAAAAAAATGAATAAATAAATAAATATCCCTTTACACTTTAAGATATAAAATTAAAACAAAACTTTAGCAGCTGTTATATCTTTTTTATATCACTGGAAGAACAAGTAGTATGGAAACGTTCCGGTTTTTAGACAAAAACTAAATGTCCTTTTTCATGTATCAGTATTTGAACATATCGTGATGTCTGTTTGTCAATTTTCCGAGCTGCCTTTGAACACATCATAATTTAAGGTCTGATTGTTCAGGCTAGGTTTACTAGCTAAGACCATCCTGCCAATTTCATCAAAGATTTAAAAAAGGGATGTCCGTTTCAACCTGAGTGACTTTTGATAAAGTCTAGGTGTACTTTTTTTTTACCCTTTTGAGCAGGATTTTTCCTGCTGCAGAGGCCATGTTATCAGACTGTTGTGAAGTTACCTGAGGTGTGTTTTTTTTTTTTTCTTTTTTTTCGGTTTCAAAGTAAGAAGGTACAACATTTTACGTTCAATTTGATGAGCAATGCTGATGAGACTGGTATATTGTTTACCCCTGCAAGAGCTAATGTATGTTTGTGCACCAGTGGTTTGACAAAATGGCACCATATTGATAAGCTTCCATGTAAAAGATTTTTAGCAAATGCTGAGCTACCTTTGCCCTTATCCACCCCACAGATAAAACAATTATTTCTTTTTATATTGCAGCCTCTCCTCGCAATGTATTTAGTGTTATATTGCTACAGCTTTTGTACATTGTGATGGATTAGGCTTCTTATGGCACAAGTTTACTTATTCCTGCACACTGACTCACAGGCTCAAATGCAGTGGTTCAAACAAAGAGAGAAATAAGCTGTAATGCACAAAAGCTATTTGTACTCAAAACTGAAAATACACAGACTGTTGTGGATTTTTTGTATCAAATTGCAGCACAAAAAGATGAGAGCAGAAACTGTGGCTCTATGAGACAATACTGTTTTTAATGTCAGGACATTAGAACAGGAGCATGGGGTACAACAAAAAGATAACACCAAAACAGAATCGGACATAAGAGCACACAATTAAATGTAAGAGAGTTAATATTTGACAATTGTACAAATGTTGAAGCACACTATCAGACAGTCTGTATAATGATTTTTTGGACTTAGCAGAGTGTCAGAACGTTTCGTCTAACAAGCATTCCTACAAGCATTATAACAGACCGCAAACATTTACCATTACTATTTGGGTATCATTTTAGCACAAACAACTATTGAAGCATCACTTTACTTTGAATATTGTGGAAATGTACAGATATTTTAAGTGCCATACATACTGCATTAAGTTATTTGAGAAACATGTTTGTCAGCTACAGGGCAATCAATAATCACCTTGAGACAGTCAGGTTAACCTACCACCGCCATGTTGAACTGATCTCAAATCTGGTTGTCAAAGCACAACAAGGGCATTTTATAGTTTCTACTATACAATTCCCTCCTTTGATGCTTGGAAATGTCACATAATTTCATGATTAATGATTTAGAAATCCCCATCCTAAAAAATAATCAAATAAAAACTCTGAAGCACAAGTTTTTGTATCCCTGCGCTCTAACTCAGGCTCAGCACACCAAATAAAGAGGGAAATAAGCTGTAATGCACGTAAGCTATTTGTACTCAAAACTGCATATGTAACCACAAATGTCCTACCAAACAGTTCAATATTTATTGAGAATTGCTGCGGTCATAGTAAGAACCCTGTTTTAAGTAATTATATTTTCCAAAACATTGTAAAAATGTTTTCCAGTTGGAAAAAAAAATACAAGTAATAGTTCCTGATAATTAACAAATTAAATCTTCTTAAAATGCCACAGAAAAAGTGGTTGAAACTGTTGAAGTGAAACTTTGCTGAAAGATGAACAAAAGTCATCCATGAAGAAATGGATGGTTGATTTTCTCTGATTTGCTGAATTTCAATAGAGAGAATTGGATATTGTCTTTAAGGCTTGCAAGACGCATCCTTCCTAGAGGGACTAAATGTGTGGGGTTTTTTTTTTTTTTTTTTTTTTTACAGCATTTCAACATACTGTAAAAAAACAAATTTACAAACACATGGGGGAAATTACCTTTGAATATCAGGATTCCAAAGTGCCTGGTTATGGGGTGCTGATGCCTGAGAGGGGCATCAGCTAACAGGGCTCTATGGCCAGCGGGGGTTTAAATGCAGGCCTGAGCCCTTAGCTACATATGTTCCCCCGTCCATTGTCTCTTCACTTTATCCAATAATGGCACAAATGATCTCTTAATAGTCTTGTTTTGGAATTACAGCATTTTTTCCCTATTCTCTAAGTTTACCAATATCTTTTCATAATATAGAGGAAGGAATACTTTCTTCAAAGCTTTCAAGAAACATCCATCCTTGGAAGAATAATCACATGTCAAGTTCTCCATTTTCCCTCAGCCATATGTTGTGTGATTTGCTCAAAGCTTCTTACGCTTAGGTATGGTGACCTTTCAGATCAACGGGGGCTGTAATTCTGAAAAAAGCAGACATTTCATAAAGCAGGGGCAGGACCAATTTTACCCTGTCAGAGCTATTCAAAGCCCTGTGGCTTCTGGAAAAGTATATAATCTTTTCTCTTGAGAAAACTTCCATTCTGAAATGTCAGTATTTTATGAATTCCGGAGAGGGGCTGATTTTTCTCTGATTTGCTGAATTTTAGGCACTTTTTGACCTCACAAAGATAAACTTCTGGTGCATGACATTTATCTTAGTCATGGAAGATGTCTTTAGCCATGATTTTGACAATAGAAAGCTTTAAGCTGATTTAAAGACACCAACAATAAAGCATATTTTTTTGTTAAGAACATTGTAGTTTTTTCTTTTTTTTTGTTTAAGATGTTTATTTAAAAAGATTATTGACCCTATACCCACCACATGCATTTCTGACAGCAGCACAATACCTGCTTCTGTTTAGAACAGATCAGGGGTTGGATTGTGGTAAAACAGGAATCCCACAGAAAATCCAAACATTGGACAACATGTCCAATTTTATTTTTACATTCATAAAACAACATGGGGCCCTGGAGACATCACTGGCTTTTGTATAAAATGGTTTAAGAGCCAATTATACGATCTAAACAAGCTGCAGAAAAGCTGGATTTTCTTTTTGTTCTGCTGGACAGTTTAAAGCAGCACAGTACCACGCTGTAAGCTTGTGCTCTGTTTGTCTCCTGGGCAGAAACTGAAGCATGCTAACATCTCCGTGAAAGGTGTTGGATCCCCACCCCTTTTAAGATCACAAGTCTGTCAAACTTTGACTCTGAGAGTTGAGCCAAGAAGACAACAAAGCTTACCTCTACACAAAATATACAACTCAAATCCCAGATTTCCTGAAGATTTTTATAGGATTCTTAAAATACATGAACAGACAAGGGATTGGACATTAAGACATTACAGTTACAGAAACATTTATAGTTTTACAATATTCTAAGTGATTTTGCTTTATTTGAGCCAGACTTTAGATGCTTGTTATATGCTGTTTTATTTGCCTTGTGTAAAAACCACTGTGTTCATGTTGACTTTTAAAGATAAAATAAAAAATAAGGTTATATTTTTTATTATTACTAATGATAGCAATATCACTGTATAAAACACATAGGGCCTGAACTACTAAGATCCAAAATAACGAGTGCTAAATTGCGTGTGCAACCTAAAAAATTGCACGTGCTAGTGGGCGTGTTGCAGTTGATCTACTATTACTGCGTGCACAAATGATAACAGGTGCAAAACTGGTGTGGACCACCCCCTTTAAAGGAGGATTCCTCCACGATGTATTAAGAGAGCAAAACAGAGAGGGTTTACTTTAATCGTGCGTCTTCATAAGTATGACGGCACACCGAATTGTCCCTCTTTTTCCAGTCCTTCCTAACGACAGACAGCTTCCAAATCTTTCTGTAATTCATCAAAAAATTCAGTCAGTGATCCAAAATATCCCCTTAATGCGACTCCTGTTTCTCACCACAATGACCGCAGCCCTCTGTGCGTAACACTGTGCCTTTTTTGCACCTGCTTTTCAAACGTGCTAAATTTAGACGCAAAAACACCACGTGCAGGCAGTTGCGGGTTTGATAAATCACATTGAGGGTGCTAAATGATTACATTTGCATCTCCCCCTCCCAGTTTTTTGCGTGTTCTGATCATCTGCATGTATTCTGCATATTCATGAAGGCAAACACGCTAAATGGTCTGCGTGTGCTATTTTGCTCATTTGACGGACGCAATCCTCGGTGCACCCTGTTAGTAGATTTGCGCGCACTATCAAGTTTGAACGTGTTTTTATACATGCAAACCTTTAGTAGATCGGGCCTATAGAGTAACAGTGCAGCAACTGTGCTATTCTGTCGAAGTTTTTTTAATGTCAAAAACAAAAGAGTGGGAAATGATGTGGAGAAAAATATTAGCAAGAGTAATAGCTGATGATTTAAGTTGATGTCATAGCATTTAGAATTTCAACAACTCATTATTATTTCAACACTACCACTACATTTGTAGGTCTACCTTATGGAAACTTTCTACTGTGATTAATAAGCTTAAAGCTTGGGTATGTATCTTGGATGAGACTGCAGTGCAAACTGCAACTTTATTCCCCCCTCCCTTCCATGGTTGTGTTCCTAGCCATGCCTCTTCCCTTGTACGCAACACGTCCACTGTGCTTTTGTACCTTTAGCTGCTGTTAGCATAATGCCAAAGTAAGGCAGCCACTAAAGAGCCACAACCCCCATTTTCCTTGGGAACCTAAAGTAAAGCTCATTTCGATATAACAAGCACTTATACCTTAGTAGAGAATCCAGTAAGAGCACTGTCCCTGAGCTGAGCCCTGATTGCCGAAAAGTGAGTGTCCCTTCCTAGATTTTTCTAAAAGCTTAATACAGCAGAGCAATGAGGGGGCACAGATGTCTAATGATCTCTCATGTGGCTGCAGAAATAAGATGTTGACATGTAAACATATTTTGGGCCAGTAACAAAAAAAAGACATACATAAGCTTTAAATATTGTTGTTAAGTGTCATACAAACTCAATAATGTCTACATGATCATTAATCAGTTCTGTTGATCATTGCTTCTTGTTAGATTTTTAAGTAGAAAAGATGGAAAGAGTTTGACAACATCTTTGATCCATGCAGTCCTAGTAATATTTAAATAAGAGTTATATACAATTGGTCCTAATTGATTGTGACCCCTTTTAAACTGAACCCTGACAAAATCTATGTGAAGTTAAATAACTCATTACTAACGTGATCCTACTCAATCACCTTTGTAACTTTTACCTCTGCATTGTTCTTGCAGGTCCAGTTGAGATGGTTGGTCAAGTTTGACCCGTTCAGCATACTGGCCACAACTTGTTTGAAGAAGTTATCTTTAATAACTTAATAGCTGTTGTAGCTGTGCTAGTGTAGAGTAGTGCAGTAATGAGTTCAAAAACACGGAAGTGAGTTAGCATTTAGCACTTCCTGGTTTCCAACCCTTTAGAGTAAATGGGATTTAGAACACCGATTTTGTATGAATGCCTGAAATAAGGTTCATGGTGAACACATGTACATGCCATGGTTTAATGGGAAATAATAAAATACATCTGATGTTGCCTGTTCAGTCAAACTGGTCGTTGGAATGTTTAGAAATGACAGCAGTGTTGTAAAAATAGCCCAAAAACCTTTAAAACATTAAAAAGTCTATAAAGACCTTAAAAAGTAGGTAGAGATATTAAAAAAGGTAAATAGCTATTGGTTAAAGGGATTAAAAAAATTAAATGCTGCATAATATTATAAGGTATAGGCAAGACAGTTGACATTAAAATGTATTAAATATTAAACTCTTCCAGTTAAAATAAGTTATATGGTATCATTTGTAAGTATGGACAACACAATTTGAAATTATTGTCATCCCTGCACCCCTGAAGTCAATGCTGTCAAGTTTGTTCAGTGGATACAAAACCAAACTGCCATGTCTCCTGGCAATACTAAAGCTATGCAGTGTAGCCAAACAGCTACTAAAGATGGCAGATAAAGCTGGGGTGGGCAGTGTGGCTGTTAACAGTCCATTCAGTTTTTGCAGTACCAAAAACAAGGTTTGGGTGTGTTTTTTTGAGTGAGGGAAAATATACATTGTTGAAATGCAGTTGAAATGTAACACTATTAACTGTTATAGCTGTCATATCCCTACAACAGACTAAGGTATATTGCTCATTGTTTTTCTGTAACAATTCAATAAATTTATTTGATATAACATTTCAAGGCCATACTTCCGAGATAATACTCTCTTTGTTATGAAATATTCAAGAGGTGTGAATTTTAACAGCCAGCTTATCTTAACCTACCTATTACTTTATTAGGATTGAGTTCTTGGGGAACACTATTCAACAACATAAACTGATATCTTATTAAACTTTACATTTTTCTTGCCTCAGGTGACATTGTGAGGTACCGCTGTTTACCTGGATACACACTGACTGGAAAGGCGGAGATCATGTGCAAACTTAACTCCCATCTGCTTTTTGAAGCCCCGCCCCCAACATGTCAAGGTAAGGCCATGCTGTTTGTGCTTTATCTTGATTCTTCATGTTTGTCCCTTCTGTCAGGTGGTTATTGTACTTGGAGTGTTACTGAGCATGTTGTTTAAGATTATTAAAGCACTATTAACATACCCAGAAATGTTCACAATTAAGCATTCTCTGTTTTTCATGGGACCACAGCATCAGGAGGAATAAAGCAGAGTGGAGTGTGGCCGTTGCTAATTTTAACAGTGCTGGTATCACTAGCTTTTGGTTGTCCTTTCAGTATAATGTCCATATATCTACTGAATGCAGTCACTCACTGCTCAAGTTGAATGTTTTATGTAAATATATTCTGACACAGCTTTAATACAACTTAACCCTTAGACCAGGGCTATCGGCCACTATTAGTACTTTTTAAAAAGCAAGCGGTAAAGAATATTGTACATCAAGTTTCATTAAGCTAATGTTTTCAAGTACTTTCAAGCAAAACAACATTTTAGGACAACTTCAGCTATTTGAATTTTTATGCTGCAGTGGTGTCAGAATAATGCTTTAAAAGTTGTACAACCACTGAGAAATTTCAAATAATCATTACCAAAATTAAAATCTCACAGAACTTTATGCAAACTACATACAGTGTGATGATGACCAAGCTTTGTCACATTTGAATCTGAATTGGTTGCCTCCCTCCTTACTGTGAAAATGTACAGATGAATATTGAAAGGGAAATATTGAGAATGAAGTTAAAGGCAGAAACCACTTGTCAGAGTCCACAGTAATGTTCACACAGAAACACATTTTATAAGCATGGAAATGATCAATTCTGCTCATGAATGTGTTTTATGTGAATTCTAAGGGATACACAAAGAGCCTCTTTGTTGCAACTTCATTGGGTAAAGATAACTCTACTATCTGATGAACAGTTTGGCATGAGAGATGCATGAACACATGGAACTAGAGGAGACAGGCTTTAGAAAACAACGTAATACAGTGCATTAAAAAACACACATAAAAGCAGTACTAGTACTACTTTCTTGAGTACTCTGAAAGGGCTCGGCTTTATTAGATGCTATGCAATATGGGGGGTACCCTTCAAACAGCAACACGCTGCTTTCCTCTTATCAGCTGTTCAAGTCAGCGTACCGCACTGCTGGGTCAGTTAGCTGTCACTGGAGCACAAGCTGTTATAAATGTTACTCTCATAACTAAGAAGATGGGTCACCATTTAATCCAGGTGTAAAACCTGGAAAATTAAATCGTCTGATTTGACTGTATTCCGTCTCATGACGTGGGACTTCACCAACTTTGACTTGTTGTTTTGAATGTGGACATCATGACTCCTCCCTCTGTAATGAAGGAACATTGTATCTGCAATGTCCATTTTACCCATCAGGACTAGAAATGTTCAAGAGCAGTGTTGTTTCTGAGTCCTACTCATGACAGAAATGGGCCACCGGGTTCATGTACCTGCACCACCTGGTAAATTGTGATCTGTGCTGCTCAGTTTCCACTACAGTTTTTCCCATCCCTCTTTCTATCTGTGACTCCATGTAAAAAAAAAAAAAAAATCTTTAACAGTATATGCTAGTTCAAAAAGATATCCTTTTGTACCCATGACTAATGGCATATCGTCATTACTCAAGCCAATAGTGCAAATTTTTGGATCTGTTTTGGTGAAGTTAGCATTTGTTGTCTCTTCTAGAGACCAATGACTTGAACAGCAGAAGAGAAGGAAGCAGCATTTTGCTGGTGGAAGAATACATAACCACTAAGTCCCATCACACAGAAGATCTAAACACAGGGGCTAAGTTTAGGAAAAATGAGGTGCTGTAAAGGTTCATACTGTAGCATTCAGTCGAACCAATAATGTTTTTTGTGTAATTTTATCCTAAAAGTGGGGTAATTATGAGGCTTTTGGTGGCACCATTGACAGGTAGGTATCACCTAGCATCCGTACCTGACCATCACCCTACAGTAGCGGAGCTGGCCAGTTGGCAATTACATTTTGCTACTGACAGGCAGAAACCTCCTATCTCCAAAACTCTTATCTTTCAGTGAAGTAAAAAAATGCTGTAATAGTGAATGAATGTTGTGTTGTCCTGATTACAATTTACTTTTTTGTACTTTGATTTGGTTACATTTTTATAACAGCCACTTACCAACATGGAAGGTGACCAATAGCACTGTTTAATATATAAAAAGAAAATCACAAAAAATGGAGATAGGTTTTTGCCCAACAGTGACAATTTACTAGTGCTATTGGCCTCAAGCAACCCACTTCAAAAAACCCAACTATCCCTTTAACTTGAGTTCATATATTTTATTCTGATGACTCCTTCAGTATGTTCACTCTAGATAATGTTAAAAAACAATACTGGTTTTCACAAACTGAGAACTCCTGATCCACCTCCAATCTCAGTCTGTCTGAGATGCTCTGTTGGAGCTCCTGTCTTATTCCCTACATGGGGACATATTGGTCTTAACTGGACATGGAAATGACTTAAGGTTTTTAGATAAACAAAACCAAGAACTCTCAACAGCATGCAGTGGGATGCTATTAGACAGATCTAAGCATTCAAAAGAAAAAATTACACTGTTATACTTTTTTTTTTTTAACCTTCCAGCACAATGCCCTGCCAACGAGGAGCGGACTTCATCGTCAGGGGTGATTTTAAGCCCTGGTTTTCCAAGCAACTATCCAAACAGCCAAACTTGCTCCTGGCTGCTTCACATGATTCCAGGTAAAGTTTGTATATGTCGAGGGAGTGACATGACTGTGTTTGATGTGGAATTTTGCCTGAAGAACAAGAATAATCTCATGTGTACCTTAGATTTAGAATTTTTGTGGTGTGTATGTTTTGTAATTTTGAGAACTGTCTATTGTGCCTACATTAGCCACATTAGTGTGATACTCACAGATGTATGTGCATTTGTGCGATGTACACCTAAAGGCCTGTAACCCATAACAAGTTTGTCTGTTTTTTGCTGGCAGTGCCCACAGCTTCAGTTTCAAAGCCTTCATTGGCATTTACTGTTTTAGGCTTTAAGAATAGACTTCAGCTTCCTCTGCAGTAATCTTCAGTTCTGGTTGGAGTAGCTTTATGTGCCAACCATCTTCAATTATTGATGAAATATCAGTAAGATAAAGGCATTTTCAAGAAGAGACGCAGAGCTGAAAACTGATATCTGCTATTTTCAAACAAATACTGGCCAACACCCTAAGAGATTTATACCAGGGATGCACCAATAACAGTTTTTATTTTTTAGTTTTTTTATTCAGTCCAGGTACAAGTATGTGCATTTTACAACTAAATGATGCTGAATACAAATATGAGTGCCCAATGATACCATCTCAGTTCTCAAAATTACATTGAAAGTTTGTTTTATTCCACCAAATGTTCCTCATCTTCTCTTTAAACAATGTAGCAGTAGCAGCATAGTTTGCACTCAGCTCCTCTTTTGTCAGTCTCACATATTTTAAAATGTTATTAAATCAAAAACATGGTCTTAGCTTTGCCTATATCTGTACAAATAAAGCTTAATAATGATTCATGTTTTAGGATATTAGCTGCTAGTATCTATCATGCTGTCAACAGTTTTCAATCCTAGTTTGAAGGAACTGTATGCTGGCATTATCATGTCAGCAACATTTCAGAGAAGATTAAATACTGCTGTCAGAAGTAAACAACTCAAAGTAGCTTCTTTGTAAGTTATCCATCAGTATTACCTAGCACAACGCCTTTTCGTGCCCATTTACACGCCACTGATGCAGCAAATCTGGGTTAAGTACTTTGCCAAAGGACACATCAACATGTGACAGCCAGGCCAGACAGCTGGGCTTGAACCTGCAACCTTCCAATTACTGACAAACTGAGCCACTGACGCCCTATAAAGTCCCATCCTCTTAAGATTATAGTTGGTCAATGAGGGAAAAGTGATACACATACGTATGCATGGCACCATTCTGAAAGCTGAACTTTTTTATTTGAGAGCACTGAGAGGGCATCAACAGATTGCAACAGCACAGAGGGTGTTTTTGCCTTCAAGGCACTAAGGGCTTGATCTATTAAAGGTTTGCGTGTATAAAAACATTTGCTAACTTGATAGCGCACACAAAGCTGATCTACACCAAGGATTGCGTCGGTCAAATGAGCAAAATAGCACACACAGTCCATTTAGCGTGTTTGCCTTCATGAATATGCAGAATACATGCAGATCATCATAATGCGCAAAATACTGGGAGGAGGAGATGCAAATGTAATCATTTAGCATTGTGATTTATCAAACCCGCAACTGCCTGCGCACAGTGTTTTTGCATCTAAATTTTGCACGTTTGAAAAGCAGGTGCAAAAAAGGCACAGTGTTACGCACAGAGGGCTGCGGTCATTGTGGTGAGAAACAGGGGTTGCATAAACAGAATATTTTGCATCACTGACTGTATTTTTTGATGAAAAACAGAAAGATTTGGAGACTGTCTGTCATTATGATGGACAGGGACAATTCAGTGTGCCGTCATACTAATGCAGACGCAAACAGAAAGTAAACTCTCTCTGTTTTGTGCTCTATATCATGGAGGAGGTCATTTAATGTGTATTTAAAAAAGAAAACCCTTCATAGCCATAATCACTCTGTTTATCACTCAGAGTTGACTGCATCACACTCTCCACGCGCTGAAAGCAAGTTTAGAGGCTGTCAGTGCGTGGAGATTGTGGCGCAGTCAGTTCGTAAAAGGCAAGAGTACCCGCTCAGTCTGTGTGTGCCTAAAGTAAGACTGCTCTTCACATGAGAGGTTATTGATGATGAAGCTGTGTAACTTTGTGAATGCTGTCATTTAGATTATGTTTAATTGCAATCAGAAAAGAAAAATCAAAAATGACGGATAGAAATAAGGCATGACGGAAAAGTGACAACCTTGTCCGTCAAAATGACGGACAGCAAAAAAAAAAAAAAAAAAAAGAAGTGTGTTCATATGGCTCTTACTCCGAGGCTTCAAGCTCCATTTCATTTACAGCCACTCTGCTCTCCCAAACTCTCCATGGTGACAGCCAGGAGCACAAGCAAAATCCTCCTTTAAAGGGGGCGGTCCGCACCACTTTTGCGCCTGTTATCAATTGCGCACTCAGTGATAGTCGATCACCCGCAACATGCCCACTGAAAGCACGTGCAATTATTCAGTTTGCACACGCAATTTAGCACTCGTTATTTTGGATCTTAGTAGATCAGGCCCTAAGTGCAAAAAATGTTGTTATGTATTTGTTCTGCATTTATTATCGTAAATAAACAGAGTTAATTTAGTTTAGCTTTTTGGACGTTTCTTTTGTTAATAATGTCTTGTGTTTTTTTCCAGGTTACACCATCAATATCTACGTAGAGATGTTCCACAGCGAGAAACAGTTTGATGAGCTGGAAATCTTCGATGGTATGATCAGCTTTTCTTCCTTCTCTCTGCCCCACAGCCACACACATGCTTAGACACACACTCTTTCTCACATGTAGCTTTAATTTGTGTTTGTTTATGAAAAGTAGTTCAACAGTTAATAAGATGCACAACACTTAATTCTCATTTGTGGTGCCGTGAATTTTTCCCCCAGGAGGTCTTAGGATGTTGTGTAACAGTGAATTTTGGAGTGTGCAGATTAGGGTGTGTGTGTGTGTGTGTTGTCTTAACTTTCTTTGCCTCCTTTTAATCAGTAGTTTATAGAAACAGCTTTCCTTTTTTAACAGTGTTTTGGTAGCTTTTTAGCTTGAATCATAGTATCTCTTCTTTAAATCATGAGGTGCTTCACAGTGCCAACAGCTTAGTTTGTAAGACAGTGAATATCATAATGGGCAAACAAAATATAAATAAAATTTATGATGGCTTTGAAATCCGTGAGCAGGGATAAACATACTGTATATGCTACCTCTAATATATGCATCCCACACAGACTTGGCGGTTTGCGTTCATACAGACATGTCCTAAAGAGACTTCAGCTGCCTTTTTTGTAGCCGACAGCCATTGCATCACTGAGGAGGAGGCAGTGGTGACTGCAGCATGTTTTTTTTTTTTTCTCTCTTAATCTTTGCAGCATTGTTGACAGGAACAAAGTGTCAATAAATGTCAGAGAGGCGGTTTATTGTGGCGGGAACTTTTAAGTTCTGAAGAGAGGGCACAGTGCCTCATACAAAGAGGTTTATTGATGCAATGTTCATCTTTCTAAACTAAAGCAAGTAAAATCTGCAACCACTGCTGTGTCAAAAAAAAACCCAATTCTTACACAACAAAGAAAACAGTACATGTAAAATAAAACATAAATAAACATGGGTGCTGGACACAAAATTGTTGCAAACAAGAGAAAGAGGTCCACACACCAAGGGTTGATCCAGAGTTATTTTAGGATGAGAATAACCACCGTAGATGCTATGATTCAGGTCCTAGCTTTCATCTGACATCAGTTCAAACAAAAGGAGAAGGTTCCTGAGGCCTTAGCCAAAGTATATGCTAAAGGGATTTAGGGTAACATTGTCTCTTTCAAAAGAACCAGATATGCAATAAATCAGACTTTCTATAAAGTGGTGCAGGGAAAAAAGTGTCAATAATTGTAACACTAGATGGACTAGAATAGCATTTGTCTTACATGCCGTTTGTATTTTTGTGGGTCAACGCAGAAGTTAGCATCGTGTGGTTCCCTCAGCTACAATTTTTCACTGTGTTGGATAATAGCTGATAATAAGCTCAGTGGAGTACCAAAGATATGAAACTCACTTGTTCTGTTCTTTCTGATAATTTTAACAAACAAACTTGTCATGACTTTTAAAGCTTAAGCATAATCGACGAGAGCAAAAGCTTTTTGTAAGCTACTAATGAACCACAACATAATGGTTTCATTTAGAAGCAACTACAATATTTTCAATGTAAACCGTCTTGCTGTACCCTCTTCTTTTCCTCTTAATCATAAAACCTTATCAAGTTATTGCTATGGTAATAGTGTAAGAATGATTGGTGTCATAAAACCACCAGAATTAGAGAGTATACATGGACATCACAATTTGTGCAACCGACTGGCACTTACACTCCCTGGGTGACGGAGAACAATATTGGAATTTAACATTGGTGGTTAGAAAGAGTGAAATGCTTTAATTCAGCTAAAAAGTGCTGTGATTTTAGTCATTTCCAGTAGGCCTAATTATTTTTGATAATGTTTATAATGGAGCACGAGGATTCTAGTCTGATTTATATTTAAAAATGATGAGGTTAAACTTTTGGAGCCATACAGTTTCATTTTAAATGCAGCATTTATAAGTCTGAGTTATAGGAAAAAGTCCCGTAGAGTCAATTTTAACTCTGTATCTATGTTATTTTGTGTTTATCCAAAATGAGATGGATGACCGCAGGCTATTCTCTGAGCATATGGCTTTTGGCATTCTTTTAACCATTAACTATCCTAGTACTTCCCAATGCATGTAATACTGTTTCCTTTCCCATGCCAACATATACCTAATGATGCTTTACCATGATTAGCTGCAGCTTGCATATACAAACCCAAGATTTGATAGTATTTTCTGTGATGTCACTGATAAAATTGATCTTTTTTCTTTAGTCTAACACACGTGAAAAATTGAGCACATGTCCATTCGTATATCTTATGGCCCTTTATTTCCCATATCCTTGAAGAACCCTTAGAGAGCACTGTATGTTGTGCATTCCTGCTTTAATAATGTAAAGAATGTTTTACACTCAGCAGTTCTGAAGTGTCCCTCATTTACTGTCACAGGATCCTCGGGACAGAGCCCTCTACTTGTCGCTTTAAGTGGTAACCACTCATCTCAGCTCAACTTCACATCAAAAACAAACCAGCTCTACCTACGATGGTCCACTGATCACGCTACCAACAAGCGAGGATTCAAGATACGATACTCAGGTACAGTCAGTATCCTTCTTCATCTACTATCACGGGAGAATTAAGCATGTCCTGTCCTAGCTGACAGCCTTTTTTCTCTGTCTCACTGTTAGGTTTCATTTAAAAGAAATTTCAATTGAAGTGCTTGCTTATGCAAAAAGGCCTTATGTGATTAGTAGCGATGTTGAGTCTGTTTTTCAAGGTTTATATTTTCATGATTTAAAAAAAAAAAATACAGTCGTGCCTGCAGGATATTTTTTTTCTAATTTTGTATTTATGTATCTATGTTTGCTAAGCTATGTTTGGTTAGGACAGTGGTGCAGTAGGTAGTGCGCATGCTTCACAGCAAGAGGTTGCTGGTTCGAACCCCTTGTTGGACAGGGCCTTTCTGTGTGGAGTTTGCATGTTCTCCCTGTGCATGTGTGGGTTCTCTCTAGGCACTCCGGCTTCCTCCCACAAATGAAAACAGACTCATCAGGTCAATTGGTGGTTCTTAATTGCCCTTAGGTACAAGTATTAGCTTAAGTGTTTGTCTGACTCTCTACGAGGCCCTGTGATTGGCTGGTGACCAGTTCAGAGTGTACCCAGCCTCTCGCCCAATGTCAGCTGGGATACACTCCAGCTCCCTGCGACCCAAAAAGGGGTAAGCGGTATAGGGGATGGATGGATACATTCGGTTAATCAACACACTGTTTGGTCTTAGATCAATATCAGAATTATCCATGTGGATAAATACAATATAAAACAACCATAAAGCCCTCATCATAGCTTGAATCACCATTTATACCCATTCAGATGTGACATAAGCTGCTGCTCAGCTTGCACATTGAGGTCTTTTAACGCCCTGCAACATTAAATAATGTACAGTGCTTAACAAACTTATTAGACCACCTGTCAAAAAAATGACAAAACCTTAATATATAAGAAATCTTGTAAAAACTTGTTTGAAACTGAAACTGTTATTGTTATTGGACATACATTTTGAACATGAATGAGGAATTTTAAACTGAATTCAACCTTTATACCAAAATTTGTGTCGCCTCACTGGGCTTCTCCGAGAAGACAAAAATTATTCAAGCATAACATTTAACCACTAAAACTGATTTTTCTGTTAAGGGCTGCAAGTAAATAACTATAATTTGATATTATAATCAAGAAATAATAATGAGCTTTACTATTTTTTCTGTTTATTTTTTCTTTTTAAACACTTAATTTTAAAATTCTTGGATAACACTGTAGACTCAGTGGTTGGCCCTAAAAACTTAATGTAGCAGATAAAAGACATCAGTTACCTCCCTTCAGTATTGGAAGATGTGCAGTGTCATCAACTTAGAACTGACAGAAACCAGTGATACCCAGGTACACCCCTCGGCTGTTCAGAGAAGTCTGTCTTGAAGTGGTATTCATAAAAGAGTTGCAGCCAAAATGCTATACCTCCAATGTGGAAACAAGGACAAGTAACTCAACTTTGCACATAATCATTGGGACTGAGGTGATGAAAAATGTCAGCAGGTGCTCTGAACTTACGAGTCAAAATTGGAAATACATGACTATTGTAGAAGACAGTCTGTTGGCCACAGGGCTGGAAGACAGTACAATTATGAGTGTCTGCAGGCAACGGTGAAGCATGGCAGAAGCTCCTTGCAATTTTGGGGCTGCATTTGTTCAGATGAAGTTGGGGATTTGTCCAGGATTAAAGGTCTCCTCAGTGCTGAGGAATACAAGCAGATACTTATCTATAGCGCAATACCATCAGAGAGGTATGATATTTATTTATTGTTTATTTGATGTGGACATCACAATTACATTGGACAAACCAGATGCATTGTTTGAGTGTTTTAGCACAGGTGCTAAATCGCAACACTTGTCCACAGGAGGCTTTTGAGATGATTAAAAAAATCTGATTGGCATCAAATGTACACAAGCCAAAAGCCAAAACATCCAGACTCATTAAGAATCTGTCGTGTAAAGAAGACCAAGGAGTCCTTGAAGTGATGGTATCATTGAGTGAGTCTGGGATGACATAAAGAAACAGAGGGATTGGAGCCAGGCTACACCAACATAAGATCTGTGTTTAGTCCTCCAAGATGTTTTTAATGGAGCACATTATACCAGTTGTTATCATGAGGGGTAAACAAACCACTGGTGTGGTGTGAATGAAATCTTGTTTGGTAGAGCAGACACCCCTTCAGTCCAAGGACATTTGAAAAGAAAGCGTCCATTGATAAATCACGATACCAGAGCATTTAACTACAATGATTGGATACATTTAGCACACTGTCAAGGCATGCTTACATGAGGACTGTTGTGACATGCAGCTGAATGAAGCATGACAGCCACTGAGCTATGGACAGTGACAGAAGGTGAATACCAATCCAGATGCTAAATATCAGATCTGTAATAGGGCTCAGATCAGCACAAGGTGCCAGGCTGCATTACACTGAATCCCCATACCTCACCTCATCATGCTGTTGGGATGCAGAGGTGTCATTTCACCAGGTCAGCGATACAGATTTTTAAATTTAAAGCAAGCTGGCTTATTTTTCATCAATTACTTTCTTGGTTTTCCATTGTGGGGCCAGGCAAGGCCAATGAAATAGAGCTGGAACTCAGCTTTGCTGCATCCCTGGAAAAAAAAAAAAAAAAAAAAAAAAAAAAAATATATATATATATATATATATATATATATATATATATATATATGATGTGTGTGGGTGTGTGTGGGTGTAATGTTAGCTACCCACAATGCTCAAGACCTTTGAAGAAATTATGTGAATACCTTTTGGTACCAAGTGATCCAGACTACATAAAAGGCAACATAAAAAATTTCCTCTGTTGGAGAATATGTAATGGAGTGTGTCATAAAAGTAGAAGTACATTAACCGATTAACACCCAGGGCTTCTGAAAAACAAACTCTTCACCCTCAGTATTGTTTGAAAATCATCTTGAAACAGAGCAGAACAGAAAGAGAAATAAAATCCAAAATACACAAATACAATAACTAAGGGTTTTAAGTGTGAATAATAGCCTTTGCCATAAAGTTCAAAAATATTTCTTTACCATCATCAGTTTTACTTTTCCACAAGCATGGCCTCATCCACAGAGCCTTCCCAGTAACTTCATTTCTTTGGTTGTCATAGTCCTGTTTATTGCTAGCATCTTCTTACCATCTTGCCTGCCTCTGTGTTGCCTCTCCATGTTGCCCCCTCACCTAGGGTCATAGCACATCAGTGCTAAAGCTCCACTTAAAAGCTTTTCTATCCATTAGCTTTTCCATGTCAAGGCTAAAGAAGTAAGACCAAGACCTTATTATAGGGATGCAGGGATGCAACAGTTTAACATCAGTACTGACTTACCTAGACCCTTTTTACAATCACTGGCATCAGTAAACAGTGTTGGATGAACAGCTGTAATTTGTAGATGTTTATTTGTTGTCACTTCAATTGAATACTGACATTTAGTCCACCAAGCTGCTGTAGAAGTTTTGATTGGGCAAAAAGGTTTGACGGACTCTGATCAGTGTTCATGATCAGATATGATATCAAATGCTGGCATTGTGAGAGAATTTAACCCAAACTAGGACTTTAAAACATTGATATCTGTATCTGTGTTGGCCCTGGTGATGCATCACTAATTTCATGTCTTGTGTGCCCTTCACTGTCATGGATATAAGGACCAATATCATTAATGAATGTTTCCAGCAAGGTGTAGCTATATCAGGACAAAATGCTGTCTGACATGGTTCAAATCTTAGAATTTTCCAATCTTTATTAACATGTACCAAAATAAATAACTGGTTTACTCATTGCATTCCAACTGTTATCCTGTTTGCATGACGCAAATTTATTTAAAATACTTTGTACTTTGAGCCTCAAATCATGTCATTATGCTACTAGTATTTTTTTTTACTTCAGATTGTGCAGATTAATAGAGTGCTTGAGTAGTATTTGATCAGAGTAACAATACCTTTACATTAGAACAATTTTCTAGGCCCATCCCCTTCCATTGCAAACAGGAGATGTGCGTCACAGTCTCAAAGATTTCTATCTTAACTGCATACCATCAAGACCGTAAAAACTCCACACAAGACATTTTCATATATCAGAGTATTTTCAGAAAACTTTGCAAGCGAGATGCCATCAGCTCTGCGGTAAATCATATATAGAATAATTTTGTATCTAACACGACCTTATAAACGTATGCCAGATCCTCACATAGAGGCCTAATGTGAGGAGGAGAGACAATTCAGAAAGTCTAAGTCTTCCTACTTTGCAACAAAACCTTGTGTTCCGTGTACTAATGGTTTCTATTATTATTAAGCATTTTTGTGCACCTTCATCACTTAAATGAATTCTATCCGAGCTATGATCATGAAGAAAAACCCTTAAATGGAAACCCATCTTTTGAATGCATTAGACTAATTAAGAGACAAAGAAAATTAGTAAATCCTATCTGTTAATTCCATAATTTGTAAAACTGAGATATAACCTCTGCAGGTTCCTGCCAACACCGACCTGTTCCAACCATTAGCTTTGTTCAATTTCAGGCCAAGGCATTTTTCAGATGCCCCCGTCCTAATCACTGGTTTTAACTTTTGAAGAATTTGTCGAAGATGACCACCAATCTCAGTCGGAGAAAATACAATTTGCCATGACACTGATTCTGTTTGGGCTTCAGATGAGTGAGTCACAAGGTCAGTCTCCTCGCTCCCTATGGTGGGGGGAAAACATGATATATTTCAGTTTGGGGGTTATATCAGCACAGTGGTCCGAGGTAACGGCATTGTCTTCTCCCCATGGTGCTGTAATGCTCAGACAAAGGCAAAAATTCATTGCACAGATTTTTCATTTACTATGCACTCCTCATAATGTGCCAGTGTGTCCCTGATGTGATTAAGAAAGAACATCATACCTCTTATGCGATGAGTCCTGTATCTGCATTGAATCAACTGCCTAAAAATCTATAAAGCCAGAGACTAGGACGTGTATTATTTCTATGAAGGTCCTCGCATGTATAATCCATGTCCAGGTTTTTTTGTTCAGACTGTTATGGCTGTATTTGCAAAGCATTTATTTACATTGCCTACTCCTCCTCCAGCTGTGGAGTGTCCTTGTAGCACCATCCTGTTTTGTGTCATGTTCATTAATCCTCTGGCCTTTCTTAAGGTACTGTAACATTACCGGCTTTATGTTCATTTATTAAAGGCCGATATACTGCCCTACGTCTGCTATTTTTCTTCTCAGCTTATTGAATGTGTGCACAGAGACAATTATATATAAAGAATTGTAAGCATGGTCGTGACCCTAGTTGAAGTTACATGATAAATAGTAAATACAGATAAAAAAGAGGCATGTAATGGTGCTTTTCCATGATGTGTTTGCAACTCAATTTTGCTTTACTCTGCTAGGTTTTAAAACTAGCTTGAATAGCACCTCCACAATGTAGGAAGGATCGTCATTGCTCTGCTGGGCAAAACTGCTTTAACATCCAAACAAGAAAAAAATAAAGGAAGCAGGGCTGGACAATATGGCCTAAAAGTAGATTAGTTTCTCTTACATAACTTTATTTTGAATTCTAAAAGATTTTTTTACCTCCTTATGACAGAAATAGCTAAAACATCATCAATAATAATAATAATAATAATAATAATAATAATAATAATAATGATTATAACAATAATAATAATAATGATAATATCAGTACAATAAAAATAAATAAAAATAATGATAATAATGATAACATTATTTGTATAGCATTTTTCAAAACAGAGAGCAGATAGAAACATACAGACAGCAAAGCACAAGAGTTAAAGCACAAAAGGAACTAATCAGAAAAAAGCACTATTTCAATCAAAGAACCCTTAGAAACAAGTGGCACAAATGGCATTGTAAACCCAGGCACCACAAGAACCTAAGAGAGAGAGAGCAGGAGAACGTAAAAACATTTAAAGGAAAGTGAGGAGAACCTAACACCCAAAAAGCAGGCTCAAACAACCCTGGCCAAGGCACCCAACTTGGCCCCTAAAAAAGAAGAAAAAAAAAAAAAATAGGTGTCTTTAGTCTTTTACTTGCAATGGGGGGAGCAGTTTATAGCAGGGCTACTTCCTCTCGCACTGAACAGTGCTTCTAAACTTCACACATTTAAAACAATCAAGGTATGCCTTATCACACAAACAAGCTGTTTCCTGCTTATCAAGTAAAGGCAGTTCTTAACAGTTTCTGACCACTTTATCTAAGCTGCTGTGCAAGCACTTATCTATATTACTTGGGCAAGCAGCATTCTTCCACTCAGTAAGAACACTCATCACTCAGCAGTCACCTCCAGTCTCTCTCTCTAAAACCTACGAATCAGGTTAGAAATCTCGGGGTAATAATGGACTCAGACTTGAACTTTAACAGCTACATCAAATCGATAACATCAGCAGCCTTTTACCATCTAAAAAACATTGCCAAAATCAAAGGTATAGTGTCTAAACCTGACCTGGAGAGACTTATCCATGCATTTGTCTCTAGTAGGTTAGACTACTGTAACGGCCTGCTCACTGGCCTCTCCAAACGAGCGGTAAGACAGCTGCAGTACATCCAGAATGCTGCTGCTCGGATCCTGACCAGAACCAGGAAGTACGAGCACATTAGTCCTGTGCTCAGGTCCCTACACTGGCTTCCTGTGGCTCAGAGAATAGACTTTAAAGCAGCTCTGCTTGTGTACAAGTCTCTCCACGGCCTAGCACCAAAGTACATCTCTGACATGTTAGTGCCATATGAACCATCTCGGACTCTGAGGACCTCAGGGACCGGCCTCCTGCTGGTGCCCAGAGTCAGGACTAAATATGGGGAATCAGGGTTCCAGTTTTATGCAGCTAAAATCTGGAACTCTAGGCTCAAAACAGCTCTATTTAACTGTGCATATGACTGAAAGGATCTGATCTGCACTCTTCTCTTTTAAAGCTCATTTTATAATGATTATTTTTGTTTTCATTTTGTTTTGTGATTTTCTTGTTCTGTAAAGCACTTTGAATTACCTTGTGTACGCTCTACAAATAAACTTGCCTTGCCTTGCCTCATATATATATATACATATATATATATATATATTTTAATCCTCACGTCTATATAAGTCACACAATATACATAATGATAATATAATATATACATTTTTTCCTTCAATATCATACCATAAGGATGAGCCTGGGAATCATTTATATGTAAGGCCAACATATTTATATATCTATATCTATATCTATATCTATATCTATCTATATCCATATATATCTATCTCTCTCTCTCTCTCTCTCTCTCTCTATATATATATATATATATATATATATATATATATATATATATATATATATATATATATATATATATATATATAACATAAACTGGCTGAAAATGATTACAGTCTGTCCCACAATCTGTGTCCCACTCACAATATCTTTGCTCACCCTCCATGCCACAGTGAGCCAAAGCCATGCACTTAAATGTTTTCACTGACATTAACATGCAAGTAACAATTTCCCTTTAAGTTTGAAAAAGATAGATTGGATGGAGCGATAGAAAGATAGATAGATAGATAGATAGATAGATAGATAGATAGAATTACCTCTATTTTCCATTACACATGCAACAAAGAAGATAACTAAAGCAAAATGATGACAAGAAAAAGATTGAAAGGGCTTTATCTTATATCTATGCATTATTTTCAACAGTATATCTCAAAAACAAAAAATAAGTTTCACCAGTTTCTTTTTAGTTTATTCCAAAACTTTGAGGCTCAAGAAGTCAAAACTGCTTTGAAAGCACATGTAACTTTATTATTAAAAGGAAACAATCTGTATTCAAGAGCAAAAAGTAATATATAAAACAGCAAAAATAAAGAAACAGAACAAAAATGGAGGCTGCTTTAGCAGATCTATTGGAAGAAGCCATGGGGAATTGCAGAAGCTATCAAGAGATATACATTTGCATGAACTTGAGCAAATCAATAAAGTATGTTTTTGACCTTAAGAACAGCACTGCATAGAATGTTGAGGTATATGTGGTGAAGTGTTTTTGCTTTGTATTCCCCAGGAATGAAACTAAAGGCATGAGGTGTGCAAAGTGCCGCTCAATATCAAGTTAGTGTACCACTTACAGGATCAAAGGGTGCACGGTGTGATGATACATGTCTCTATGACAGTCTCATTAAAATGTCCAACACATCTTTCTCTTCTCTCTCCTGGATGATGTCTTGAAAGTTCTCAGGTCAAAGGTCACAAAGATGTTGACCCCTTTGAAGTGGGACTGTGCTGCTTCCTTGTATGCTGTTGTGGTTGTCAGCTCCATGTTGCATTCTAATCAGTTGTCACAGAGTGTTTTGACTGCATATGCCAATACGAAGTTCTCTATCTTTCAGTTCTTTCAATCAGTTACTATTTTCTTTTGCAAATGGCCATGAAATAAGCATAAGAACATACTGTGATACATCTGAAGAGAGAGCATATTCTTTGTCTCTTTGTTGTGTCTTATCCTTCGGCAACTCGTTGCTATCTGCCTTGCTGAATTCTCCACTAAAGCACATCATGCAGGGTTTATGGTCTCAGGCCAAAAGAAAAGGACAGCCACAGCTCTTATCTGATGCTCTGTGACGAGTGTAGTCCACTCAGTCCACTGTGTCCTTGTGCACAACAAGAACATTTACACCAGCATTGGTTTGTGTTCAGTGCTAATGTAAGTTTACTTTCAGGGTTTTGTTTAGATTGGCAGAAAAGGATTTCTATCTCCAGTGAGCTAGACAATACTTCAGTGCACTTCAGTGTTGCATATTCCAAGATACTTGAAGAATGTAGGGCTGTAGATGAAAACTTATCATACGGAAACCATGGGGACTACTTTACTATTAATTCCACCATAGATAAAGGACTGGACCTGCTTCTTATTATGTATTTATTTCATTAGTCCAAATAACCGTGTTCTCGTATAGAAAATGTGTCATTAAGCATTGTACGCCAGGGTAGGTATGTAAACAATTGGATTAGCTCATTAACAATACATTTTTCTGTTGTAAACAATCCAGAAATAACTTGTGTTGATATTTACATGAATTTAGTTTATATACAGTGCTTAACAAATTCATTAGACCATCACCGAATGTCAGGTTTATGCCACAGCTGCCTTAAATTAACAACATTGGTAATTACCAAAACTATTCTTTGTGTTTCTGTAATGATTAATTCACCAGTATGTACAAGCTCTTTATCCAAAATAATATTTTTAAAACTAAAACCTAATTATTATTATTTATCATGAGTTTTCAAGTGTACTGTATTATTAAAAAAAAAAAAAAAAAAAAAAAAAAAAAAAAAACAGAAAAAATAGTAAAGCACATTATTATTTCTTGATGAAGATGTCACATTATTGTTATTTACTTGCATTCCTGAACAGAAGGTTGAATGTCATTCTGGATTAATTTCTGTCTCCAGAGATGTCCAGTGAGCTGGCTTAAATTTGGGCATAAAAAAATGAATTCAGCTCGACATTACTTTTCCTGTTCAAAGCCTATGTCCTACAGCAAAAAAAAGCATTCATAGTTTAAACACGTTTTTGAAAGATTTCTGAAATATTATGTTTTAGGCTGTGATTGCCTCATTACTTAGGTATTACTACTGGCATTTGAGTGCAAAACCACAAATTTTGGTGTAAGAGGATTCAAAGAAAGCTACATATTTGCTCTTGCTGAATCACAAGTACTTTTTAGTATTTTACTGAGTACATCCCACTATTTATGTAATAAACACCATAATTAATGTAGTCCTCCATGTGACAAAGTTGCCCACCCCTGTCATTAAGCAGTATAATTGACCCGAGTGAATAAAACTGGAGATACTTGTTGATTTGAGAAGTTTTATAGGTGACAATAAAACGAACCATGGCTGTTTTGTCCTGACGAGTTTAGAAAGTCATTGCACCAATGTGAGGCCAAAAGAGAACTGAGCCAAAAACCGAGGGGCAGTGACCACATCGGACAGAGGAGGAGAGCCAAATGGCCCATCGTGGCGTGGTCAGCTGGATGGTTGAATTACTCTGGCAGTGAAGCTTTTTGGTTGACAAAAGACTTCATTATCTGGAGTCCATATATAGAGCAGTGATATATATTTATTAGTGTCTGGTTGATTTGATAAGCTCATGGTTTTAATGTTTTTTTTTTTTTTAAATACCATATAACCAAGCTTTGCTGCCTGAAATGCTAGAAGAGACACTGTGATAGTTTCTCTATCTTGAGACCAAAATGTCCTGTACATGATACATGTAACCAAACACTGTTTGGGCCCCCTGCTGATTATTGTCTCCATAAAGAAAGAGCAAAAATAGACTGATAGTAGGTCGAATTTCCACAAACCAATCAATCAATCAATCAATCTATCAATCTTTATTTGCCACTTTACAATACAGCAGGCTGAAGACAAACTATTCAGTTTATAGATACACATATATGTATATATACACATATAAAATACACATTTATACACTTCCAAATATTCAAAACCCAACATGAATCCATCATGAGCACAGCACTGAGCCAACCAAACTGCAGAAGGTGCATCTGTAGGGGGGCTTACAGTAACTGCGGCAAGAAAAAACTTCAGTTTAGCAGTTGGAAATCTTGAGATCCAGTCTCATGTTGAACAGCCATCCACCAGAGCTGTGTTGGGTGTGTGGGCAAAGGAAGGGAGGTGGGCAGAGACAAGTGAACTCAAGTGAGAATTGAAGCTAGTGAAAGATCCATGGGCCAATCAAAGATCTGTCATCATGATATTTGTCTCTGTTGAATATAAATTCATGAAAGGTACACCCCTTGAGATGTGGCCTCTAATTTTCAGGAGAGTCCTCATGTCTATATGGTTGATAAGGTAGTTACTGTGGATGTATAATCAGTTATAGCCATGGATAGTACCATGTGTTTAATTTTGTTGATCTCTCTAAAGTTAATATCAGGAACTGTAATAATAGTGGAGTAGGGCTAAAGGAATGGCCAAATATTTTTAATTGTAGTTAATGAAGCTTTGTAAGTCCAACATCACAAATTACTCATTATTTTTTTTTCTGCCGTTGATTCTCTGTTTTCTCTTACCCCAGCTGCCTACTGTAGCATCAATGATCCTCCTCTCAACGGAGGCGTGGTCAACCGAACCAAGCTCCATCCAGGTAGCAGGCTACAGTTTTACTGTAACCGTGGTTACCGTCTGGTAGGCTCAAGCAATGCCACCTGCAGACTCCACCAAAATGGACTTTTTCAGTGGGATACAACACCGCCTTTCTGTCAAGGTAATTTTTTCTAAATGCTCACACCTGTTACAAAAATGTGTTGCTTATGATCAGACCTTAAGAGAACAGCTTTAAATGCGGCAGTTTAAATGCAAATATGCATGTGCCATACAATCTGGTTTCCACCAGCGTCCTTTATTGTGGTGGGACCAATCTGTCAGTGTAAATCGTGAAGAGAGTTATTTTTATGGTGCTATAGTCTATCAAAAGCTAGCTGCCTCCATTACTGCAAACAGTCTGTAAATTGAACCTACACAGTGGTTATTACAAGAAGCCACTTTATTGTAAAATGATTCTGAATACACAGTGTTGCAGACTAGGCTGGCTGTTTAGCTTTTCAGTAGCTTCTCTCCCTCATCAGGTCACAGGGGCACCTGGTTATGGCTCTTAACACCTGGTTTTGCCTTTCCTCTGACAGGCTAAACTTGCAGTGCAGCTGGATTTGTCAGATTCCATGTCTGTCATGTGGCAGATCGATTTTGCAAAGCTTCAATCTGGAACAATTGTTCCCCATCAGAAAATGATTCCATTCTCCTTTTGTCGACAAAGAGGTTTTACAGTCCATCCGGGTTGTCAGGTTAATGAAAGGCCTCTATAGATCTAAAACTTAGCAAGGTCAGAGAAGTAAAAATACAACTGTCTGTCAGCCACTAAACTGTGCATTATTAGGGTCTTGCCTGAGATTCTTTAGCAGATCTATTCTTGATGGTTGTGACCCCATAGACATTGTAGGCCATTATCCTGCATTTAAAGAAGGCAACAGTGAACTGCTAAGTAAATAAACTTTGCAGAATACGAGTTTGATTGGAGTCGTTGTGGACTGTGCTGAACACAGAGGAAATTGTCACAAAGGAAGACAGTACAAATCTTTCTGTTGTCTAGAAGACTGCTTTAAAAAAGAATGCGTCTTTTGTGCCAGTATGACATTTTTGCAAGTTTTATGGTCCTTTTCATTATTAAACATATACATTAAAGTACTCTCATTAAAACTCACAGCCACTTTAAATATAGTTTGAACATTGAAAGTTGAGTAAGCAAGATGAAAAAAACTTTGTGTTATAATGAAACCTGGTGTCTTTCTTACTACGTAATCAGGGTTGTCTATAAATTCTATAATCCAGACATGCAGAAACTGTACCCATATGTAACATGCATGCCTGTTTTGAAACTTCTATCATGATTCTTCATACTAAATCCGATGACTTAGTTTAAAATCTACCCTAATTTCTGAATGGCATTAAAATGGTTCAACCAAAAAGGAGTTAGTCAGGGGAAAATGAAAAGTGGAAATCAAGATATATTTGCAAGTGAAAGAGCTTTCAATCAGCGTTATTAGTTACTTGGATACAAAGGTTAGTCTGTCCTTTAGTTTGGCATCTGTGGACACACTGTTGAATGCTGTAGACATTTTGGCCCAGAGCTCCTCAGGTTATTGTCAAAATGATTGATTCTAAAAGCATCTACAGTGTGTCTTGGTTGCTGTCACATGAGTTGATTACTTAAGACCAGATCTCTTATGAACTGTGCTGTTATTCAGAGTAAAGAGGGCCTGAGTTAAAAGTTGATAGCACTGAACACTTAGAGCATGTATTTTAATTTCTTGCGTAACTTCTCTTCATGTTATTCGGCAGCCATCTCATGTGGGATCCCTCAGTCACCAGGCAATGGCAGCTTCCAGGCAAACCAGTACACTGTTGGTAGTCAAGTGATGTACCATTGTAACGAAGGTTACCACCTTGACCCTGGTGTGACTATGACAGCAGTGTGTTTGGAGGACAGCATCTGGAGTAATGCAGCCTCACCACCAAGATGCCTGCGTAAGTTTTAAAATGTTGATTTAAAGCAGTTTAGAGTCTGAGCTAAGGCTTGCTTTGGCTGAAACTGCTTGCTATTTTAATGGTTCTAACACATATATTAGTGTTCTTTGACTTGTTTGTCAGACTTGGCTCATTTTTATAGTTTTCATATTGTCTTCATGCTAACTTAGGTCACTTAATTGTGCCCTTGGGATAAAGGATTCTGTTTGGCATCAGAGAAGTTTTTGGATAGAGCTTCAAAGTTTGGATTATAGAGTAACCAGTGGAAGATTTATTAAAAAGCACAAAACTGAAAACAATCTAATAATTTTAGTTGGAAGACTAATTACATTTAAGTAACTCAAATTCGAACAAAAAAAAAATCTTTGTCAGAACCTCATTGGTTGTAGGGGGGAACTCTGCTTTGGTAGGTTCCAGATTGCAGTGGAGAACTTCATTGTTATTATGTAAGGATGCACAGCATGACATTTTTGCCAATATCCAATATGCTAATATTGCTACAAAATTTTTCAGTCAAGTGTATACAGTCTTCACTTCACCAAAACTAAACCCATCCTTACACTGTGTCAGTTTATTGATGTAAGAAACAGATATAAAACTAAAAACAATATTTGATTCACTTATAAACCCTACAGTTGACGTTTGACTGCTGACAGGCTGCTGACTGCTGAATGATCGAAGCGTTGTGGTACATTCACTCACTCTTATTTTTTAGTGGCTACAGTATATAGACATATACTTTTAATATGCACGACCAATATATTAGCTACTGGCAGAGATTTGTGATCAGCCAATGCCTATAATCAGCTTTTTTAGCTATCATCAGCTGATATAGATACTTTGCCGATGATACTGTACATCCATACCAAAAAGTGAGATTTGAATGATGATAATCCAAAATTAAGTTTTAAGAACACCCTCCATTATGAAGCTGTATTATTTAAAACAGCTCAGTGAGAATCATTTTTTGTGATGTAATTGATTAAATAAGTTTGTTTGGACTGCAACTCAATGTGAAATAAAAGGGAAAAAAGTATACTACATTGTCATTGCTCTACTTGTTAAACTTTTATATTTACATTGTTTGTATAAAGTATATTGAATCTAATAATCAGTTTCAAAATCAACATTTGTTTAGCTGAAGATGTAGCAGAATCATTAAAAAATTAGAGAGTTTAAAAAAAAATATATGAAGCTTTCAGATGACTAAAAGTGTGTACTACCTTGTATCAATCCCACGCATTTGAATAATTGGTTGGGTGTTAAAGCTGCTTTAAATATTGAAATTTGTGTAGATAAAAAGCAGATTTGAGGCGCCAGTTCCCTAGCAGCTAATGGACTAGTCTTATAAATGTAGGTGTACTATACTAGTTATAACTACTTAGTTATAGTAGTTGTGTAAAATGATACTTAACATGCAGAGGCCATAGGATTGGTGACAAGAAGACAGAATTTTGAATGCATAAAACCTAGTTCTAGACAATTTAGCTTTAAATGTGAGATGGTATCAGACTGCAGCCTGATACCATCTTAATGAACTACAAAAGAAATCAACTCACTGGCAAGAGGACTGATGATTTCTGTACTTTTAGTCATAACCATAAGCAACCATCAACAAATCGATATAAATCGAAAAATGTGGTAAACCACAGAAAAAGAAGAGTTTGAACATATTTTAAATTTTATAATCCTCCCAATTCAAACACCAGGCCATTTAAGCAGGCCATGAGACCACAAACCTGTCATTTTTTTTTTCCACACCTCTTTTACCTTAATTTTGATGTTAAAAAATGTATTGCGCAACCTGTTTCTGCCTTTTTCCAGCATGAAATGTCAACAATAACTTATTACTTGCTACCCGTTACATCAATGTCCTAAGTTGGTTATCCTGGTGTGAGTTGTAGTTTGAAAGCAAACAAAAACCCAGAAGAATGAGGGAAAGATCTTGCATGAAAAAAAGGTAATCATAAATACTGAACACATTTGGTATTTAGAATTTGACACCGTAAGAGGTTTTGATCTGATTTGGAGCAGTAAAATAATTGTAGAGACACCAGGATTGATTGTTTTAAGACTGTTTGGGCAAATATTCGGTTGCAGCAAGTCTTGATTGGGCCCACTCTCTACGTTCCTTAAGAGGGGCAAATCAAGTCAAAATTCTTGCTTAAAATTGTTGTAATTTTTTATTTTTTTGTAAAATAATCTTTTTATTTTCAGCGATCTTCTGTCCCAGCATAGAGAGCACCCTATCAGAACACATGACGTACCGCCTGCTCTCTGGTCGACTGGGGGAGTTTGGGTCCATGGTCATGCTGGAATGTTCTACAGGATACTATCTTGGGGTGGGACATCGGACTCTTCGCTGCCTTTCTAATGGAACCTGGGAGGGGTCAGATGATCCTGCTACATGCAAGAGTGAGTATTTTAACTAACATGAGCACAACACAACTCTCACTGTTCTTTTTAATGTAGCTGAAAATAACCGGACCTCTTCCCCTCTGAGGGAGTTAATAAAACTCGGTTATATTATGTTTGGAGTGCATGTTTTCCTCCCTCAGCTCTCAGGATGACATATAATTTTATTTATGAGTCCTCGTAGACAAAGAGCCAGGCCGAGGATTTTATTATAAGAGAATCTTGTAATCTTTTTTTTTTTCATCTGAACTGATTCTCCTACCCTCACAATACACAGGTCAATTTAAACTTATTTTATATGGTTAGACACTGAGAAATCAATACCTCTCATGGATGGGGACAACAGACCTCTGAAACCAGGGGAGTTAAAAGATTCTAAAACTCTCTCTCATGCACACAAGTGCCAAGTAGCTCCTTTTTTTGTTGCTGACAAAATCCCTTGTTTATGGGCTCTTCTCCATTAGAAAAAAATATATATACTGATAACATACAATGCAAGTGGTGTCAGGTAACGCTAGTTGCCATAATGTTGCATCAACAAAATACTTAAAAATACATAATTAATAATAAAATAGAACTGTATGGCATTGACCTACTCCTTTCTAGTTGTGTCTTAAGATAGGTTTTGTAATGATTTTGACAATGTAAAAATAAAGTTTCATTGATTGGTTGACACTTGTTTGGCAATAGGTGGATGGATGGATGGATGGATAGATGGATGGATGGATGGATGGATAGATGGATGGATAAGGCAAACCCTTGAATCATGCATACAGTTCATGTTTGGTTCAGAGTAAAAGCCAATAAAAAAAACTAAATACATTTCTTTAAAGAAAGATTTGGCAAAACAGAAACTCAGTCATGATATTAGCAATATAATATTTATTTATTTTCAATTTTGTAAGATTAGAGCCAGATGAAAATATCTCATGCTGTCAAAAATTGAAAATGATTTTGTTTGGGTTTTTTTGCACCATTTCAAATGCTTTATTTATACATCAGTGTAGCATTGTTTATTTCTAGGATGAGTGTAAAACATGTAAAGCTGGTTTTATTTATTCAAATTAATCCATCCATTGATTTTCTATACTGCTCATCTCATGTTAATAAGCATTATGCGCCCTCGACTGATCAACAGCCAGTCACAGGGCTGACATACAGAGAAAAATGTTTAAAAAAAAAAAAAAAAATCCTTCATTAATGCATTATTGATGATGAGTTCTGTATTTGCTGATGTATCCTTATTTGTTTAAAATGCAAAGTAAAGTAAAGCATGATTCATGTATTTTAGAGGGCTTTTTAAAGGACTTACGGCTTCAAGACGAAAAAGCTTCTGTGCAAATCCAAACATCAAAACTAATAAAAAGATAACCAAGACTTTGTGTCACTTTAACTTTTTGTTTTGGGAATGTGAAGGTTTTTACTCTGTATTCAGCCTGTGATCCCTAAATTTGAGGTATCTGTGACTAGGGGCGGAAATGTGTTTTTTTTTTTTTTTTTTTTTTTTTTTAATCTTGTTGTTTCTGAAAAGTGTTGCTGTTGTGCCTTGACAGTCAGGGGCGCTTTAAAGACGTGCTAGACCTTAAAAAAAAATGCCTCACTATCTGCAGGTTTCAGTGCTTTGGCACTTTAATTAATACAGAAAATTTTAAATCCTTACATTCGAGTGTTTGCTTATCAATTTGTTTATTTTTTACTGTCTTTTTTCAATGGTCCATGGTCTTACCAAACTCTGCCGTATCTCTGTGGGAGTTGGACAGCTGGCTGTTTTTAGAGTTATATCCTCCAAGGATATTAGGGAGAAATTGTTTTCTATTCTCTCCCCTAAATTTAATAAAGCATGGTATTGTGTTTGATCATTTTATACAGAGCTTTAATTTGGTATGACTGTCCACAAAGACTTAACAGTGTAGCCTTTTCATATCAGGATTTTTTAAATAAAAAAAATACAGCAGAACTGGTTTCTCCATAACAATGTGTCAGAGCAAATTTCCAACTCATTCTTTTGTATCTTTTTTCATTATTCAGTCATTTCCTGCGGTGAGCTTCCATCTCCACCTTTTGGGACCAAACTCGGGACACTGACAACATTTGGAGCGACTGCAATATTTATGTGTAACCATGGTTACACGCTGGTCGGATCACATGTCAGAGAGTGCGGCGCTAACGGGCTGTGGAGCGGTGCAGAAACCAGATGTTTGGGTAAGGTATACCACAGCTGTGGAGAGCGCTTAACAGTCAGTCAATGATAATCTGAACGATATAGGATAAAGCTATACTACAATAGTTTTTCCTCCTGCAATACATTGTGATTTTTAAAGAAAACTTTAGTAATGTTTTTTTTTTTTTTTGATATACAACATTCTAAATTTGATCTTAACCCACTTTCATTAACCATTTTCTTTAACCCACTCATTTTTCTCACTGTGCACAAAAGCCCTCTGATAGTGATAGTGATTTCATTTTTTTTATTTTTTCTGTTTCTTTTATAAACTTTAAGCTCAATGCTTGATTCAGGACATAATGAGTATTTTTCTAATTATGATTATCATTAAAACTGCAAAACAAAAAATAAAAAATCATCAATTTGACATGGTAGCACTCTGTGATCAGTAACATTAATGTTGTCTCACTGGGCAAAAGTTGTTTTCCTTCTGGCTTAAAGGTTCCATTTTTTTTTATTTAAGTGGGGTTGGTCAATGTCAATAGAGAGGTGCAGGGATGAGTTGTTTTTGAAGGGCACTGGAAAAGTAGCATCACGCTGGTTCCTTCAACCCCAGACTTACTAAAAGCTTATTGGATTTTTCTCTGTGATTTGGATCACCAGTGATAATAAAGTCTGTAGCAAACAAAACATATGAAACTTACATTTTCTGTTCTTTGTGATAATCTTAACAAACAAACCTTTTTTTTTTTTTTTATTGTAATCGGCAAGAGTAAAAAGCTATTTGTGAGCTACTATGGAACTACAACATGGCATTTTGGCTTTGGAGCCAAAACAATATTTCCAATATTTAATGTCATGCTCTAAATCTCTTGGAGAATTTCTTCCTAATCAAATGACCTGATAAAGTTGGTCCTTGTGGCTGTGGCAGTAGTGTGTGAATTATTGATGAGCCCTCAGAAATGCCTGCAGTTGGGTCCTTGGCCATCTCTGTAGTCCTGTTTAGAAGATCATTTGCAACTGTTCTTTTAAATACCCAACAACACTTTAAAATTAAACAGCTTATATTAGCAGATGTATTTTATTATTCACGGCTGGACATTAAAGTCTAGTATGTGTTCATCACAAAACGTATTTCAGGTATTCATCCAAAATGGGTATTCTAAATCCCACATAGCTTCGGTCTGGAGAACCAGGAAGTGCTAAATGCTAAATGCTAAGTGCTCACTTCTGCATTTTCAGACTCATTCCTGCACCACTCTATGGCACAAGTAAATATAACGGTAATAAAGCACCTGTTTAGCTTTGAAGTTAGCTGTAAATGGTGCCACCAAAAGCCTCGTAATTACCCCACTTTCTGGCTAAAACTACTCGATGCTACAGTTTGAACAACAGGTGCTACCAGTAATTTTTCAGACATTCAAATGCGATGTCATTGCCATACATTGTCAGACATATTTTTTAGCTTCTACAAACACAGTGTGAGGCTTTTAACAGCACTGTGGGTGCCAAAGAATGCTAATCTGAAATCACTAAATGTTACTACCTTAATATGTTTTTTTATTTATTTGTTACCTCCGCCAAGGAGGTTATGTTTTTGCCGGCGTTTATCTGTCTGTCTGTTAGTTTGTTTGTGTTCAAAATAACTTGAAAAGTTCTGAACGGATTTGGATGAAATTTTCAGGAATTGTCGGAAATGGGATATGGAAGAACTGCTTAAATTTTGGGGGTGATTTGGATCACCATCTGGATCCAGGAATTTTTTTGGTATGAATCACAATATGGAGGGAACTGTGGCACCTGGCGGAGGTCAGCACTCTCCGAGTGCTTTTCTAGTTTTTTTATACATTCATACTGTCTTTTAATTCTACTTGATTTTTCTCTCAAAATGCATCAAACTGATGCTTTTAAATATGCAGCAGAGAAACAGCACAACTTCCAGGCCAGCGTTTTCAGTGTTTTCATGTGGACAGACATGTAAGGAATGTTCCTTACATCATTTCAAAAACAAAAACGTTTTTGTCTCCGTGTGGACGGGGCCTAAATCATTCAGAGTGAGATGAAGTTTTGCAAAATTCAAACCATCAATAAATATTAGATTGTATGTTGATTTTGTTTACGTGTCCAAAAAGGAGTGAGAGGAAGAAAACACTTCATTAATTACATTAATTTCTTAGCCACCTTTAGTACAAAAAAACACATCAAGTAATGCATATAATACAGTGCTATAAATGCCACTTTGCTAAAAAAAAAATGTACTAAATACAAAGAAAAAGTCCAAACGGTATAGAGATCTTTAAGAAACTCAAAGTAGAGTAAGATAAGGTTGATGGATTCATATGTGTTAACAATCTGATTTGCATTTTGTCTCTATGTCATCAGACATTCAAGCCTGTGTCTTAGTGTCGTATTAGCTGAATGGCTTGAAGATATAAGTCCAAAAAAGGCATGTACAGTAATGTATGGAAAATTTATTTTAATCATTCATTATAGGCAGCAGATCCTAATTTCATGCACAGCTTCTGTAGTGGAGGCTGAGCGGAGTGAGCCCTGTGTCAAGGACTTTTTAGAAAGGATTAATATTCAATGTAAGTGTGTGAACATGTAAATTTTACACCTCAGCTTTATTAATACATGAGGTTTGTGTCGAGGTAAGGTCTGTAGAAATTAGACCAGAGCTAAGTAAGATAAACTGTGCACATGCACCAGTAACTCAAATGATCTACTACTGAGACATTTTATTACTTAATACATTAAGGGCTTGATTTAGACCCCCAGCGGTCAGAGATGATTAATCCTGATTTTACATGCACACTCTACTCCAGCAAACCAGCCTCGGAGTTACATGCCTGAATAAGGAACCTTCAGCAAGATGCACATTTTTATATAATGAACTTATAAATCAAAGCCATGCTGCCTTTATAGAATAATCCAGAGATTCTGTAGCTAACAGGGAAAGGCAGAACAGAAAGAGTCTAAAAAGATGAAGTGGTGAAGTCTTAAAAATTAAATTGAATTACAGCTACAATTTTGGTTCATCCAGACACAGAAATCCACAATGAGTTCGGGATTTGCACATTTCTGTTATGAAGAGTAGATCATCCAATTTGTACTTAACCGTGTAATAAAACTTCATGGTGCGATTATAATAGATAGTAAACTCTTGAGCTTCATTTATCTATCTCATAGGCTTATTTTAGATTCTTCGAATTATTTCCCCCTCAAAAACATAATGGGGTTTATGTGAAAACATTTCGGCTCTATCACAACATTTATCCTCAAATTAAAAGAGATTTTATTTCCAAAATTAGATTCTATTGTGAAAATGTAATTACCAAGAGTGTCTTTTATAAGTAGGAGAAACATTCATTCAACAGCTCTTTTACTCTGTCTTTCAGTGTGTTTATATTTCTTTGGCTGATTCAAGAAGCACAGTTATTCTTTATCTCAAAGGCTATTTTTCTTGCAGATGACTAAAACACTGAAGAGTTCTGTTTGTAACCAGGATGACAATATTTCATATCTGATTAGAACAGTGAGACAAATATCCAAATATCTCAGTTTGAAGGGAGATGGTGATGATTAGAGAGTCAACAATAGCAGAGTCGTTGACATAAAGAATAACTGGGTACATTTGTCTACATAATTAGTGTAATGATGTCTTCCAGAAAGTATACATAAAGTAAATCAGTGGTCACCAACTTTTTTTAATGGAAGCTCTACTGTGATGCCGATAGAGAAAGCTCGATCTGCCCGCCCAAACTGCCTTACTTTGAGGCAACAGTACTACCTTCTGAACCACAGTGCAGCCCTTAGATGAATACTGTCTTGGGCATTATTATACTGGGATGTGAAGTTAAATCCATGTAAAACAAATCAGACAAAATCTATTTTAATTCTTATGTTCAAAGTGATGTTGGATGGCTTATTGGTTAAAATACTGTGTAGTAATATAGTAATTGCATTTTGCTGTATGTCATGATAAATAAAACTGAGAAGTTTTCCAGCTCAAGTAGAATAAAAATGTTCATTTTGGTATTACTTTATTACTTTACGTTTGTCTTTTCCGATAAAAATATTCCCTTTAAAAAATACAATACTCTTTAAAATGGGTATTGATCATAACAAGAATAAAGCTGTCAAAATATCTACACACTGCCTTTGTCTTAGGTCTGTGTTTTAAATCATTCAGCAGTAAAGCCTGCTACAACAGGAACCTGAACCAGCAATGAAGAAAGAAAAGCCCAGGATGAGAAAGTTTTTTTTTTTTTTTTTTTTAATATCAGCTTCATTGACTTTCATTTTGACTGTCATTTTGTCTCCTGTAGCTGGTCACTGTGACTCCCCAGATCCTATAGTCAATGGCCACATTAGTGGAGATGGCTCCAGCTACCGTGACACAGTGGTGTATCAGTGCATGCTGGGATATCGCCTTATTGGCACGTCAGTCCGGATCTGTCAGCAAGACCATCGCTGGTCTGGAATTACACCCGTCTGCGTCCGTAAGTGTCTCATGATCCCTAAGCCAATGTAGCTCCTCTGTCTTTTGAGATGATTTATTCTTCTGATTTATGATGTAAGAACTTCTATGTTTTTTTCTCTACGTGAATTTAAAGCTGTTAAATGTTCCTCTGCAGCATCTGCACTGTGTAAGTTTGAACAGAAAGCTGAAAGTAACGAAACATGAAGAGAAAAATAACACTGTTGCACCTATCCCTTCTTTTCACACCTCCACTTCTCATTACTCTTCTCTGTCCCCCTTCAGCGATCACCTGTGGTCACCCCGGCAACCCATCCAATGGACGGACCAACGGCAGCGAGTTCAACCTCAATGATGTTGTCAACTTCACCTGCAACAAAGGTTACATCCTCAGTGGAAACGCTCGCGCTCAGTGCCGACTCAATGGACAGTGGAGCAGCCCCTTACCTGTCTGCAAAGGTCTCAGACCCTCTCATACAACATACTGAACATGACCACAGTCACAGGCAGACACACGTACAGGCCTGAAAACTTAAGTTTATTCAGCTCTTAAAATGAGAATGGGATAGAGCTTTGTTTTTAACTTTCAAATGTAATCCCGCTACAGTGAGTAATTTTGCTTACGTGCATCTTTGTGACTTATAATAAAATTCATTAGCAAGGACCACACCATCAACAAGATGAGTTTGACAATTATTTATTAGTAACATTAGAAGAAGTATTTGAATTTTGTAATGTATAATATGTAGCAGATAATGATTTTGGGAAACTTCTTGGGGAATCCGCCATAGCTCCCCGTACGACAGACCCCCAAAAGCCCCAAGTTACAAAAAATACTGAGACCCTGCAAGATCAATTGGGATGGACATGGTTGTAACAAGCTTGTAGGTACCGAGCTCAATTTATGAAGTGCTCTTACTTGCTATTAAAGGAGACTGAGAGGTAGAATAGCCTGATGTAAGTAAAGGTAAAGCCTGAACGAAGTGGCGATTGGTCTGGGTTATGCAGGGCTGAATGATTGATGGATGAGATGATAAGTTGATTGGAGGATGTGAATTGATTAGGATGGTTTCTAACTGATAATGCGGTGGCACGTCTTGTGAATTAGAGTTGAAATTGTTCAAGTTTTGGTCATTTACATTTAAAATATCTTGTTCGATGTGAATGAATCTGATGCAAGAATCATGCAACATCACCTTGGTAAAGAGGTGAAGTGGTGGATTTCAAGCATGAACAAATGTGAGAAAGGAAGCAAGAATGTGACTTTCAGCTTCATTGGCCGGTGAAGATCTGTATCAAGAATGACGAGTGAGGATGCAACATGACCATGGATGTACTGAGAGGCAGTAATGGGCTTGCAGTGATAGACAGTGGAACTTTGTGAATTGACTGGTACAGTGATGTTCTGGTCTAAATGGGCAATCAAAGTTGATTTGTGATTTGTTGATGAAACGGGAAAAGCACAATCTGAACACGGAGAAATTGATGTTGGACAAACAATCGAAGTGCCACAAGTCAAGGAATTATTTTAGCTAAGATGAAAAATGCTTTTGAAAGAGTGACAAGACGGTCTGGCATTACTTGCCGTTCTATAAACCATAACACTATGAGGGACTGATTAATTTGAAAGCCGATGTGAAGGCATAAGTTTATGAAAGAAGGTCCTGTGCATGTGTTTATCATTCATAGACAAGATGATGCTGATCTGATCAATAAGAAAGGAGATCTAGTGACATTTCAGCATGGCTTGAAACCAATGTTGGAATAATGGGAGGAGGGGCTGGGTAGAAGGAACCACCTTGGTTGCTGAAGGTGAGGTTATTTAGCACTACTATTAACTCGTTAATAAAGATGATAAAATATTTTGGATGGATTAAATGAAAATAAAAAGTGTTTGAAAGAATCAAAAGAAAGATAGGAAAACTGGTACCAGGATCCCCTTCTAATGAAGCATGTGGTGTATTCCTGCTGGCATGGCAACTGACAATTGATATATATGTACCCAATGGAGAGTGGATTATAATTCTGGTGACAAGAGCTCCCCCTTAATAAAATCTCATAAAGCTGATGATGGTAGCCCACTGGGGCCACTGACATCCCTGTGCCAGGTGCCCCAGCTCGTGTGTTCTCAAATTAATGATGGTAGCTTAAGGTACTACACCATAAGTAGTCTGCAGCCAATGTAAACTGCAAAATTAGTTACCACTGTAAAACTCTTGAACTCAAGCATTCTTTCTACAGTTATTCAAAATTATGATTTAGTATTGTGCTCAATTTTTATGCAGAAGCTTCACGGAGAACATAGAATATTTCTAAGTAAACTCAAGACATTAGGTTGCCTAAATACCTCAGTGTTTTTTTTTCATTTGTTAAGTTTCTAGTCGTTATGGTACTGTGCCTGTTTCAACAATGAAAGATGGAAATGTCAACAGTAATGCCTGCTGTTGTACAAACTCACATAGATATAGGCATCAAATCAGGCAATTAAAACACAGATTACGACCACCCTGCATATGATAATTTGACACTGGGAAAGCCCCTTACCCTAACACACTGCAGAGGATTATACCTCAAAGAAAGTGTTGTGATTTGGCTGAAGCTTTACTGTTATTGATACCTGCAATAAAGAGCAAGTCATCAGCATTATGATGTGGAATGATGGCCATGTTGATAAAAATGAGACCTGAGTGGCACCAAACAAATCGATTTTTTGAAAAATCATGACTTCTGGATGGTTGGAATATATTCAGAATTGTGTTTGCCTGATTAGCTCCAAGCTATGGCATGTCAAGTGGAACATTTTTGGCAGAATTCGCTGCCAGCAGACTGTAAAATTGAGAGCTGAATAATTGTAGCGTAAATTTTACCACTGAGTTGTACTCAGCAGCAATTATTTTGTTGTGTGCCTGTGTATTTATAAGCCAAACCCAGGCTCTCAAACACATATACACACACGCACAGCTGGGTACATGTCCAGAGACACGTTCTTCTCCTCCGCTAACCATGCATGGTCTTTGCACTACAAGCCTCCCCAGATCTTCAGTAGTGTAGCTGTTTTACGATGAACTTAAACACACACACAGGCATCCTGCACTGTCATGATAGCAGATCAATACGACATAGTTGCTCACATGGGTTTTCTATTGAAGGGATTCATCCTCGCCTGCCTGGTTTCTCTATCTTTCCCAAGTTTTTTTGTCCCATCACTCCTTCCCTCTCTATCCCTCCCAGCAGCAGCTGTCAATTATGAGACTGAAACTTTCTTTGTTCCCATAGGGTGCCCGACGCACGCATGTATACACACACATTTCCTGATGTCCCCCATGGTCTTGATTTGAGTGAATGTCAGTCTCCCCTGTGTCATGTGAAAAAAGGAAAGAAACTTCAGTCTTATTAGACTGGCATCCACACAGAGAGCAGAGAACAGTCCCGAGGATAAAGGAGAGAACAAAACAGAAGTTAAGTTAGAGGCAGTGTTTGACTAAAGAGCAATTCACTCATAACCAAAACAGATCAGCTGTAACAAAAGGTTTTGTAAAAGAACCCCTGAAAGTAACGTGATTTGTGTATCATTTGGTTTTTCACATGCAAGTCAACTCTCAAAAGCCCATTCACACTATCATTTCAAGCCATGATATTTACGCCCCTGTGTTACTTTGCCTCCACTCTGAACTACGCAGAGACATAATAGAGCGGTGCATCAATGAGTCCAAAATTGCAGAAGTGAGGTAGTATTTAGCACTTCCTGGTTCCCAACCCTCCAGAGTAAACCGCATTCAGAATACCAGTTTTGAATAAGTGCCTGAAATAAGGCTTGTGGTGATCACACAAGCATGAGATTTTAAATGTTTTATGGGAAGTAATAAAATGTATCTGATATATCCTGCTTTTAAATCTTAAACAGTTGTTGTATGTTTAAAAATATGGTTGCTAGCAAACTGCTAACAAGGACTACATAGCCTTTCTGATTATTTTTTATTAATAATCAATTATTCATACAATATTGTCATAGCCATGAAGGCCAACATGATAAGGTCATTTTAATATGAGGAAATTCTCAAACATCACTGCACCACTCTATTGACACCAATATTACATACAGTATTTATATGAATGTCTTGAGGTGTAATGATTATGGAGCTTACTATTTATTCTATAAAGTGCTATGTTTATTATTTATCATTTTATCCATATCCATAAATAGAGTATGAAAAAATGCCTACATTTCCAAAATGATAGCATTTTTAATTGTCATGGCATGTCAAATTCCATTGTTTTGTTATTGAAGGGCAAATCATTCAATAGTTGCATTTACAAACTGACTCACAAACATGGAGTTGGACAAAAAAAAAATCAAGTCTTAACACTACAATGAGTTGTAACATAGAAATTCATACCAATGTCTCTGTATGGCCTACAAGACAGAAGACACATTGAGCCACAAGATTGTTTATTTCTGTATTGTAATATTAAATCCAGAAAAAGGCTGCCTGGGCAAGGTGCCAGACAAAGAATTTGAGTTCATGCTTATAACAGCTGTTTTACTCTTTACACTGCAAAGAATTTTGATGACTAATATGTTAGACTATCAAAAGAAAAGAAGATGTTTTATTGTTGTTTTTGTTAAAGAGCACACGACTTACTATTGTGCAGGACAAATGAGACAGTCCTTCAAGATTAAACGAAGTTGGAGGAGCTACAAACTGGAATCAATAGACTTCTTAAATCTACTCAAATTTTCACAATAACAGTCTGGTTTGCAAACACCTCAACTATCTCAGCAGGGTTATGTTTAATCATTGAACTGGACCTGGAGTCCCTGAGCAGCATCCCCATCAGAAGGACTACAAAGAGAGGACTGCAGATACTCTTTAGGACCATTTGAACACTGCATAACCAAAATACCCACACTTAAACCTCATTCACACTTGCAAAAATACCCTGAAAATATCCTAAATTTTCCTGGGTAATTCCTCCTGCTCCCCTAGTATTTTATCCATGTAAATTCTGAGTGAGCTGTTGTGTGAATGCAGCAGTGGGTAGCCCAGGAAATTCATTGGAGCGAGTAGGGAGAGCTGTTGGCTTCATACTGTGTGAATAGCGCAAAACCAGAAAAGGGAGACTTGACAGGGTGAATTAAAACAACCACTTTATAAAGAGAAGTTAATTTGACTGTGAGGAAAGTAGCACATTGTCAAGTATACGTCTAGATATCCAAAATGTTGTTTCCACTGCACATCATCAAAGTTCTACAGAACATCAGCTCAAAAATGATCACCACTTGGTCTGTCATGCATGGAAGAGACGTCTCGTGCTGCTGTTGGATACAGAGCTACAACACTGCAGCTTCCTTTCTCCAGTGTAATTGTCGTTCACATAATGACGCTGCTTCATGTTGCGTGCAACAGCGGTCCTCTCAACTCTTTAATTGATGCTGTTGATATGCTTTTTAACATGTATCAATGAAGTTAGGATATAAATTGTGGTATATACTGTTTGTCCGCTATCACATTGTCCGTATATTTTTTATGTTGTATGCTGCAGTGACCCTGACTGAACTCTTTAATGTCCCTGTTAGCTTCCAAGCATTTTCAGCACCCTTTGCCAGGCAAACTGTAGGAAGATGAGAGGAACAAGTGTAAAGCAAATCAGGAAACTTCCTGAGTAGGTTACAGTATTTTGCAGAGTCAAAAAAGAAGCTCTGCTTATTGACAATAATAGGTATGAATCTCAATTTCAGGCTAGACATTTGAATGTTTATCAAACAGGCAAAAATAAAGAGCTGTTTGATTGTAGGTACAGATCATATTACTGTAGCTGTCACTGTAATCTGCAGCTGTCACAAAGTTAGGACAATAGTTCCTCTCTTATCCACTCTGTTTTTTATTCTCTACCATCGTCCTCCCTCCTTTAACCCAAACAAAGTAAGTCTACATTTCTGTCCATAAGTGTTCCTTAATTTGGCCTTAACAGTTTGTTCTGCTCTCCTTTGCAGTGGTGAACTGTTCTGACCCTGGCCATGTGGAGAATGGTGTACGCCAGTCTGGTCTACGTTACCCTGAAGTCTTCAGCTATGGTGTGACTGTGGCAGTTCACTGTAAAAGAGGATTCTACCTCCTAGGGTCTGCAATCCTAACCTGCCAGCATGACGGACGCTGGGACAGACCCATGCCTCACTGCCTAGGTAAATATGAAAAGAAAAATAGATTTAGGTTTGGATTAGCAACATCAGTTACCAAAGCCTCATTTTCTGGTTTGGTTCAGTACAGTCTGGAGCAGTAAACCAAAGTGGAAACTTTGGTTCATAATGACATGATAATATCACACAGCTGCTGCAGATTTGTTGGCTGTGCACCCATGACGCAAATTTCCTGTTCCATCCAAGCGGCAACCTCTGGGGCTGAAAAAATGAAGCACTTGCTAGCTAGTACAGGCTAACATGTCCTGAGGTTTGTTTTGTCTGTAGCAAGGCTACGTGCCTCAAAAACATCAAATATGATTCCCAAAGAACAATGCAGGAGACAAGAAAAAGTAGAGCAATGAAAAACAAAAGAAGTTGTTCTGAAAATGTTTGTGCTGTCCGTTTCCAAACAGAAACTAAAAGAGTTTGTCAAGCTGAACACAGGTAGTCATCAGCAGGTGGGTTTCTATCCATTTTGCTTTGTACTTGTGAGGGGAAGCTATTTGAGGAGTGAAATGGTTTGAATAGCTTCAGCCAGAAAGATGAGGTGCAAATGAGAAACAGAGAAGTGAGAGGGGGTTGAAGGTACAAAATGGAGGTGGAAGTAATCATAGACGGGAAGGCAGGAATATGACAGAAATAAGCTTAAGGGTTCGAGCATGTTTGCCTGTGTTCGAATGTGTGGGAACAGAAATAAAGGGCGGACATGTGTCTCTTAGGGCAATAGAACTTCTTTGCAGAGAGCGCCGTCAGCTGATAGAAATGTTGAGATTAAACCAGAGAAGCTGATTCAGAGATGGAGCAAGGGAGACACGGAGAGACGAGCAGGGCCGCAGAACGAGGACACGGTGACAGAGAGGTAGAGATGAGGAATCAGACACACACTGGTGGGATGCTGGCATTGCTGCATCGAGCATTACATTCCAGAAACAAGGTCTTATCGGAAAATTGGGGGGAGAGGTGTGATGACTAAGGGGCAAGGGAGGATGGAGTAATATAATTTGGGGGTTAGGGGAGATATCAGAGGACCAGTCATTTGGCAGAAATAGAAAATCGAGGGCTGTTTCATATCTGTGTTCTCCAGAAACCTGTGCTCTGTAAAACGTCGATTTTTTTTCCCAAAATTGAAGAGTATTGAAGATTCTTTTTCCATTCATGTCTGTTGCTTTGGTGCTGTGGAATGAGTTCTACTTGTTTTCAACAAAAACTGGGTGGGGGAGAGACTCTTTCTATGTTTCTTGCAAAAGGGAATTTAATTTGATATGAGTTATTGCCTCTTTCACTCCCAGGCAGTGCAATTAAACTTTGAAGAAAAAAAAACAACTTTACTGGTATGACTGTATACAGCTTTACAGTGCAACCTAAGCACTGTGGTTTCTGTTTAATTATGTGTTTATATAAAAGTGATATCATAAGATTGCTAAAAGCGTACCATATAACTGCAATAATTACAGCCAGGATTCTTTTATAATGCATGCCATCCATACTTCCCTCCCTGTAGACACACTTACTTTATCCTCTGTTTCTGCAATCAAATAAACTAAGATAAAACTGAGGAAATATACAAGTAAGCATGCATAGAAAAAAGAATGCAGGTTGATTAAAGGTGTAGTGTGTAGAAGTTGGCAGCATTTTGCCAAACAGAAACGGTGAATATAGGATATAATGTTTCTATTTGTATGTGAAGTCTGTCGAAATAGGTGTACAATAATCCCCATGAAACTTTTTTTTTTAATTTTTATTAAGTGAGAAAAAGCTTTTTATGTTTATGTACCGTGGGTCTCCCCTTTGTAGAGGCTGACATAACGATCCGCCATGTCGTCTACTGGTTGGTTTTGGGGACAAAAAGAGCGAAACGTGATTTTTTAATACGAGTCTGGCCTCCGGTCCTGAAATCTACCTGGATGGCATGAAGAAGAAGAAGAAGAAAAGAGAGAGCGGGTATTACAAGAGAAGAAGACGGCACAGGCACGGTGTTTGTAACTGCTGTAAATGATGCCCTGTTCACGATCCTTTTAGGTCTTCATCGTCTCTCCCCGCTTAGTGATGTGATGTTTTAGTAACGGACGGGCTCATCCCAAAATCTTAACTCTTGATGTTGCTAAAATGCCAATTTCTACACAATGCACCTTTAAGTATTCATTAAATAAATTTTATTGTGAACCAAATTGTGTTAATATTGACTTGCAAGGCTAACAGAACATTAATGTGAATAGAAAGAATAAAAGGGTAATATAGACACAACAATGTAAACACACTATAGCTGTGTTTCCACCAAGCAGTCCTGTTCAGTTCAGCTTGGTACAGTGAACAATTACAGATGCTTCCACTGTCAAATGAGGAGGAAAGGTACCCAAATAACTGACCTGTGCTGTCCCATTTTTGGTACCTCTCTAAAGGGATACCGAGTGTATTAAATGGACACTAAAGGGTGGAGCTAAAAGCGCTGCAGTTTGTTGATTGTTGTCAAAAATTGTCAGTTACCCTGTGACAGCAGCTAAAAAATTAATACTTACCTTGCCAAGTTCAAATAAGCTGTGGATTTAGAGTGGTTGGTCACTGCTGTTGCTGTAAAGGATGTCCTCATGAAACAATGCTCCACGCAGTGCTGGAGTGCCGGAAGTCCTGCATTGTTGCTCTTTGTTTACAATCCTGCTCTACTTCAAATCCCTTCACTGCAACATCACACCTTTCACTATCTTCCTGGTTCTCATCCCCGCTCCCCCATGAAGGTACAACAGGTGGTGGGAGCGCAAACAAGTTTAGGGTTTACTGCTTGAAACTGCACCAAACTGTACTGAACCAGACTAGACCACTCAGGCAATATACAAAAGCTAATGATTTAACTTCTGATTCTGCCATATTCTAGTGAGAAATACACAGCATTTATTAATTAAAATTAACCTAAATAACAGATTATTATTTACTTAATAAAGTTGGTTAGCTTTACTCCCAAAAGGCTACTAAACATGTGTCAATCTTGTCAGTTGTCACTGTTTCTAATAAATACGTTTTCTAATGTGAACAAAGAATTATATATATATATATATATATATATATATATATATATATATATATATATATATATATATATATATATATATATATATATATACATATATATATATAGCTGTATTTGCATAGTCACACACATAGTAATGGCCAACAAGTCTCTGTGTTTTACTTTAAGAAAACTTGCCCTACTTGAGTTGTGTCAGAATTGTAGGACAACCAAACCATCACCTCATGAATTTTGTAATTTTGTAATTCCAGACATGAGGAAGTCAAATAGTGCAAAAATACTGAGACAAGCTTTAGCTGCATGTGGTGAAATGGCACGTGTCTGCTTTATATGGCGTTAACTGAGTGATGTTGCAACAGAATTGCACAGCATTTTGTAGCGCTAAGCTATGCTCGGCAAAAAGTTTCCCGCAGTTTAGCATGCTACTCATGTGTTAGGTCTGGGGAACGTTTAAAATTGTCTACAATAATCCAGGGGACCTTTGGGAAATGCCATACGCCACAAGCACATTTCTCTCAGCTTTACATACCTAGACCTGGGTTGAATATAGCAAAATTGGCACCTGAATTGTACTATTCCAGAAATTTTGATGATTATTCAACGCTGATGAACTTCAGGTACTAAATGTTGATGTGTGAATGGGCCTTAGGGGACCTGTAATAGTAATGATACATTACTTTACAAACATTAGGGATGCTTATCTTTTTCCATGTTTCTTGTCTGTTAAAGGAAAATTACCTAGATACAGGCCATACATTCCAGACACGCATTCCTATTTAGAAAATATTAATTAATTAATTAATTAATTAATTAATTAATTAATTAATACCCATGTGATCATCACATGCATACACTGGGAGCAAAGGGGTTCAAATAATTTAAGGCACATTAGCTTAAATGACTATTCTTAAAAATCATTGTTTTCATAGCATTTTCAACATGAAAATAACTGTAAAAAATATACATCACTTTTCCAACATTAAAACTGATATTTTTTCCAACTGTTTGTGCTTTGCATTAAATGAGAAAAGTTGCACTTCTCTCTGTTACTCTGTTTTTTGATACAAACACACTCATAAAGATCAGATATTTGTGGTAACCTTCCTGTTGTCACTCCATCCCTTAAGCTGCAGTGACCCAGCAGCAGCTGCTAATGTGTTTATCTGAAATCTATACTTGGACACAGTCACATTATTAACACTCTCTCTCCCTTTCTCTCTACAGCCATTTCCTGTGGTGACCCTGGTGTACCCCCTAATGCAGTGGTATCTGGAACCCGCAGCTGGACTTACAGCTCAGTGCTGCAGTACTCCTGTCTGCCTGGAGGGATGCTAGTAGGCAACACTAGTCGCCACTGTCAGGAGGACGGCATATGGAGCGGACCACCACCATACTGCACAGGTGAAGACACACTGATCAATAATGAAGAATTTCAGGCTCTTGGTAGAACAGCAGAGGATGTTCAAAGTGAGAGTCGGGTAGACCTTTTTGTTTGTTTTGTTTTGTTTTTAGTATTTTTTTTTAATTTTTGACTTTATACCTTTAATAGTGTTAGCCTGGTGCAGAGCCATGAAAACCCAGCAGCTAAGGAAAACTTTTCACACTAGGGTTCTTCAATTATGGAGAAAAACTGTAACCATGATTATTTTGCCTAATATTGAAATTGTGATTTTTAAGCATGATAACTCATTGATTTTACATCTACGAAAAAATAAAAATAAAAATAAAAATATTAAATTAATCATAATGCATCAAGATGCAGCTACATCTGAGTAATTCGGCAAACTATTAAAATTGTCTCAAGACTGTTTGAAATTAACAATAGGACTTAAAATTGAGAGCAGCATGATCCACAAAAGCAAAATTAATATATGAAAGAAACATACAGTGCTTAACAAATTTATTAGACCACCACTACTTTAAGGTTTATGTTATAATACCCTAAATTAACAGCATTAATAATTACTAAAATTATTTTTAATTTTATCTTAATGGTTAATACACTAGTATGTGAAAGCCCTTTAACTGAAATCATATTTTTTATGAAAAAAAATGTTATTGTTTGCATTAATTTTCTAAATTTACTGTTTCACAATGACAGAAAAAATAGCCAAGCACATTATTATTCCCTGATTATGATGCCAAATTATAGTTATTTACTTGCATTCCTGAGCATAAAAGTTAGTTTTAGTGGTCTGATGTTATGTTTAATTCATTTCTGACTTCTTAAAGATGTGGGTAAGATCAAATCTGGGTACACAAAGGTGAATTCAGATTGAAGTTCATTGTTCAAGTTCAAAATGTATTTCTGATAACAAACCCTTTATAAGAAGTAATCAAGAAGCTTTAGAGTTTCTCTTTCCACTAAATGAGCTGGAGCCTGATTATGAAAGTTTTGAGCTGTCACGTAGGCCAGAGCTACTGCAGGTAACCATTTTCTATCAAGTAAACTCAGGGTTTTTTGAAAATATTGCTTGTCTGTCAAAATCCAGCCAACTGAACAGGTGTGTTGTCGTACTTTAATTTTCAGTTTTGACAATTCAGACAGAAATTTCACAACACACCGCAACACATTATAATTTAAGGGCACTTAATCTATTGACTGAGTGACAAACTGTAGTGAGCTGTTTATATCTAACACTCTAAATTACCCTCAACCTCACCAACAGAAAACTATCCTACATGCAGCCTTTCTTTTCCTCCCAACCCCCTGAGATCTCCGCTCTTTGACATAAAATGTATTTTTGCCTCTTTAACACAGTTTGATATCATTTTGATGAATTAATTGCAACAAATTTAAAGTAGTTTTATGCCAAGCCTTTGTACCCTTGTGCTTTAGTTGGTGTTTTGTATAAGTTCAGTCACAAATTGTCATTTATGCTTGTTTATGTGGTCTTGGTAGTATTTGTAAGAATTATTAATAGAATAATTCAAGACTTTACTCATGAATTAGTATTTAAGACAGTCACTTTTTTACGACATAAATCATAACCAGGGATATTGTTATATTTAGGGCTGAACTGAATTGGATAAAGGTAATACTGTAATATTTCTTCCTGAGATTTAATGCAAAATTAAATTAGATACACTGCTAATATAACAGATTTAAGAAACACAAGCAAGTAAATAGTAAAAAGTTGAAAAAAAAAACAAAAAAAAAACATACAAGTAAAAGGGTGTGAAGACTCTTTGTTTAGGTGTTGCTCTACAGCTGACTTGTCTTTTCCTCAACACTAGGACTGATCATTTCTAAACCCCAGTATCAAATGTCTCAACAGCTGAAATGCAATAAGCTTCCTCCTCTGGCCTCGAAACAAACCGCTCAGCAGGGCAGAAACCATCCTGCAGCTGAAGACCTAATTGAGATGCAAGCCGCTGCATTTGGAGCTGTACCCTGTTAAACTCACAAATCCCCACCGATGGAATTTAAGCTTCTGAAATTGTGACACGCTCAGTGCTTTTAATGCTAGAACAATTTGGTATAGCCTAAATGCAAAGTACAGTTCTGCAAAGTTTGAGTTCGAGGGCATGTGAGTGTGCTGTATGAGTGTGTCAGTGTCGTATATGAAAAACAGGGGAGGTAAAATATTCCCGCATTTTCCGCATGAGAGGTTAGCAGCAGACAGAATCAGAAATGCCTTTTAGTTTTATGGAGCTGGCCTGTAGCATGAATGCATGTTATTTTAGCACTGTGGCCTCAATGAGAGTCAGCCTCCTAACCCAGTGTTTCACCATTTAGTTACATAAAATCTCCAAAACCTATTAGAGGGCTGATGGACATTAGTCTAATGTAGCTGCAGTTTCCTGTCAACTGTATCGAGTGTATTTAAATGGTCTGTGTGTAGTTTTGTGTGTTTCACAGTCCATGGTCCTAGGCTGCTGGACTGCTGTGCACGTTCCTAGCTGCTTGTGCTCATTTGGATTCTCATTTTTTTGTTGATTTCTCATGATAGGTGCAAGTCCAGGAGTCTGCGGAGACCCAGGGATTCCTCCCCACGGTGCCCGTCTTGGAGGAGAAGAATTTAAAACCAAGAGCCTGCTGCGTTTCAGCTGCGAGGCGGGATACAGTCTGACTGGATCAGCTGAGAGAACCTGCCTTCACAACGGCACCTGGAGCGGCACGCAGCCTTTCTGTCAAGGTGAGAAGAGCACGGTGACAGCTTTATAAGAAGTATGGGGGCTTTGGGAAATTTCACTAAGAGAAGACATTTAACAAAAGAGAGAGTAAAACAAATTGGTACTGATAAATTAATGGTTTTAAACATTTTTAATCATACCAATAATTAGAGCTTAGATCGGGCCCAGATAATCCAACCCGATGCTACACCGAGCCCGTGCCCGTTGTGTCCGAGCCCGGCCTGGCCTGACATATTAACTGTAATTATGAGCCCGAGCCCGATTAACACCCGACTTTTCTTTTTTTTTTTAATCAGTGCCGTGGGCTGTTTAAATTCGGCGGCGGAGCTGGTCAGGGTCCTGACTCTCCTGCATCTCTGCAGCAACCTTGCAGTGTGTGCGGCTGTGCGCACGCGCACCCTGTGCACGTGAAGGAGACGTGATGCTATTTTTCAACACTCGTTAGCTTAATTAACCAAAAATAAGTGAATAAAATATTGCTGATTACGGCTTTTCGGCCTGGCCCGGCCCAGCCCGCGGATATTGGTGTGAAATGTCGGACTGATCCGGCACGCAATCGGGTTGGGTTCGGGCCGGGCTCGGGTACGGGCAGAGAATCTAAACTCTACCAATAATGTAATTTAAACCAACTATTTTTTGAACCACCGTTAAAGGTCCCATGTTGTACTAAATCATCTAATTTGCTTTTAGGGGCAGAGGAACATGACACCTTTACTAAGCTCTCAGTTCACAGAGAAATGCCCAATTCCTCTGAAGAAAATACCCCTTGAAATGCTTCATTTTTTACTTCCTGTAGTCTATTATGTCATCGTTATACAGCCTCCACTTACATGTGCATTTTCTCTTGCCTCTCTGTGTGTCAGAGGCAGATGCCATGACTGCTTTGAAAGTCCACTCTATGGATTGTAACCCCTCCTCCCCCCTCCCATTAGACATTTTTTGGGCAGCCAATTAGAGCAGAGCTCATTATCATAGCCTCCCGTCGCCTCACCAACCCCTCAGAGCTATGTGTTTCCAGAGGGGAGGGGAAAAGAGCTGCATCTGATCCTTTAAAGATATTAAAAGAGATGAACTTTTTCATTTTTTTTTTATGCATCTGAAGTGAAATGCTTGCTAAATAGACACCCAAGACATGATGTATCGTCAACTACACCAGGACATGGGTCTTTTAAACACAGTAGAAAAGAACAAATAAAGAGGGAGTACAAAAAGTTTACCAAGTGAACTGTTTAGGGGGAGGATAACACATCTGCCGTTTGAAAATCCTGGACTACAAGGACCCCAAAGGCAGGATAAAAGTGCTTTTCCATTTTGCTTTGCCTCAGCTCAGCTCTACTCAGTTTGAGCAGTAGGTGCTTTGTTTTCCATTACAGTGTATACTTTGATTGTACCTCAAGAAAATAGAGGTGATGGTGAGAGCTTCAGTCTGTGGCTATTTGTCACCACAAGTAGCAAAACTAGAGGACAAGGGCCACTGAAGAAAAACCTTTTTTTAGAGGTTGATTTTTTTTTAGTCTGTGAAAAAGTCAGAATTGTTCTCTGAAAAATGCTCTTATGCCCTGTCTGTACAAAACAGCTTACTACTTCAAGAAGAGGAAAGTTTTAGAAGTCATGTCACATTCTTAAGCTGACAACGGATGTTGAGCCAGTGCTCCCTTGTGAAATATAAGTTAACATATCTGACTTTTGAATTTTGCAATACCATATCTTAAAAGTCACATAAAGAGATATCAATTGCAATGGAGACATTTCAAAGAAATACAAAGCAGATGTAGCCACAGGCATTAGCTGTGAGGTAAAGGCTATCTAGTCTTATCTATCTTTTACAAAAATGACTCAAATAATATAAGCCTGAGGCTTTTAAAAAGAATAAGTATATCACCAAATAATACAGTTAACAGTAAAAGTAGCAAAATTGCAACAAAAAATTAAAATATTTTCCACAGCAAAATTCAATCTGATTTAATGTATACACTATTTTAGACCACACCTTTGTTCCGATATTTCATGTTTTTTTAATATCTTATTGTGAAGTCTTTAAGTATTTTTAATAACTGTCGCTTACGTCTACATTTAGAACCCATAAATGCACCACTCCACAGTTGTAGTAAAAGAATAGAAGGAAAATGCCAATAATCTAGCTTTCAAATTAGAAACATTTTTTATTGTATGTATTTATTAAATGAAGTTTCTAATATAAATTGACCTAACTGTTCACAAGTTTAAAGGAAAAAATAATAAATAACAACATGAAAGTAAGAACTTTATGTATTAAATTCATGAAGTCAGTAAGATAAGATCTTTTATCACTAGATGATCATAAAGTATTTTTTTAAACAAGAAAGGGAAACTGTGAGAATCTTGCCATCAGGAGCAGGTAATAATCAATTCTTGGCAAAACTTGAAAAAATCATATTGTGCACCCTTGCACAAAAATCATTAACACCCATGCAGCATCAGCTCTGTTTTAGGAGTTAGTATATTTTTGTTTCATTGTAGCACTTGGTGATTTAATCAACCAAGTGACTTTTTGAGTGGTTGTTGTTTACAGTATTCTTTTCAAAGGAGCTGTTTACTGACCTTGTTTCACAGTAAGAGAATGCTGTGGGTTTAACAAGAGGCCTGGATTTGAAAGCGCAGCATTTGCCGAACTGTCTGTTTTCAAAAGCATCACCCATTTTGATTCCAAGTTATATGCATCTCAATAAGGGTTACCTTTGGGTCCCAACCCAGATTTTATAAAACACAGCTGTAAAAATAAACCTTTTTTTTGTGAAAATAAGCAGTACAGGTTTTTCTACAAACTCACAGTGTGATTGTGGCACACTCATCTAATTATTCAGTATTTTATGTGGAAAATAAATCTGCTCAGCCTCCAAAGATGAACAGCTTAATCTCTTCTCTGGAGAATAATGTAGCACCGGGCTGCTTGGTATTCTGGTGACAGTAAGCAACAAATCCATTACCGAATATAGCTTAAAACATATTACTCTCATTTCATGCCTCACTGTTTACTTTATTTAAATAATGTGTTTGTGAGGTTAAAAAACAGTTTATCCACTTCTGCATATAGATTGATTTAATTTATGAGATTAAAAAAAAAATGTATGCAGTTGTTTATGTCATTGACCTTAGATTGACCCATTTTATGGGGAAATAACTTATTATTTATATCATCATATTTATTTCTTTTATCAAACAAGGACACATGCAAAGACATTGCTTTTTCTGAAGAATACAGTTAAGTTGCATGTATTCAGTTTTAATGTTACTGCGGTTGGTAAATCTCTTGGATTGAATTCAGAGTATTAGGCATCATTTATACTTCATGATGACCTGAATCTTCCTAGTATACCAAACATTGTCAGCATTGAAATGTTTTCTCTTACCTGCTCTCTCTGTGATTTCCAGTGTTGAAGTAGGAAATTAAGATAACAACTCCACCACAGTGCATTGAAATAGACTCTGCTCTTTCATTCATTGTCTGGCTGGAGTTGTCCGGCAATGGCTGCTTTGAAGAAGGGCTCTCTGATTCTGATTGGTTGGTCAGTTAACCAATCAGTGAGCCAACAAGAGGTCAATTGGTCAGTTCAGCACTGTTCAGCACCATCTTAAACAGCTCTGCATTCTTTCTACAGTCCATGCTTTGCACAGGGTTTTCCTCCTCGATCTAATGGACTTTAACCAAAGACTTATCAATGGTATGACATCACACCGGTAGGTCTATTCAAGGAAAAGCTGTTTCAGGCGGTTACTGGTGCTGTTCCATGGGGAAAAGGAGAAGCCCAGATGATGTGCACCTTCTTGTCTTGCACATGAAAGTACTCTATTACATGGAGGAGACACATAACACACATGAAATGGTAAAAAACGTGAAAAAGCATAACATGAACTCTTTAAGAATCTGGAGGCTTTCATAAAGCATGTTATGAAAAAAAGTAATCTTCCTGTTTCTGTGTGTGCATTTTTGTATCAGGGCGGCCCAGATACAAAAGACTGAAGTGTCTCACTCCTGGCTGACTGAACTGAATCTGCTGTAGCCCTGCTGTGAGTTTAAAATATATCTTGCACAAGTAGCTTCCAAAGACAGAATTTAAATCATATGGGGGCTACAAGAAAATTAAAGTGAATGCCCATGGTGCTGCTGAGGTGCTGGGATCCTTCCTCTATCCCTCCGTATTCCAAACAATAGCAGGTAGGCCATATGAAACACTGCTGACAATGACTCCAGTCGGATGTAGATTTTTATATTCAGCTAGATGGATGGGCTGTCCATGCTGTAATTTGAGCGGAGGGGGAGAGGGAAGAATGAGTCATACAGTTTCAGTGCACCCTTATGATTGTGTGGCCAAGACCCAAAACACCACCAGAGGATCTAAAAATAGACAGCTGAAGAACTTAACTGCAGCTCTGAGTAAAACATGAAAACACAGCAGCATCTAGATTCACATGAATAAAAATGTGAGTGCTATATAACGAGGCCTCATGCCGAAAATGATTTTCATAAGCTCCGTCTGCATAAAGTTAGAATAATCTTACAAATGTTACATCTGAGAAAATGTGTTTTGATATCAATCAGGGTTAATAGAAATGCTTCGATCCTATCTCACCCTCCGCCCTCGATATCAAACTCCTTTCAAGATTTTAAAAAATCAAGATGCTGTTAAACTTTAACAGAAATAATTCTTAAAAAATAGATCTGCAAAACTTTATAGGAAACATGAAGCAATTATGTTGATTTGTGATGAGTGTGTTGTAAAGGCGTCAAGGGTAGTTTTGTGTCTCAGATCTAAGCAGACTTGATCCCAAATTTTGGGTCATTTTCTAAGTGAGTACACAAACATACCACAACATGGTAGCCTGAAAAATGGTCATGGACATAATTTACTGTATCTGTTCTTGAGCACAGTTTATGCATTAAGATAGAGTAAGTGTTAACTTTATTCTATGCCTTTTTGAACAGGTTAGCCTACCTCTTGTTCAGGTGGATATTTAGCCACCACTGCTGATATTTTTATTATATCTTGGATATAATAAAAAACTATGATCATTCATTCATCTTTGTTTTTATTTACATTTGTTGTTTGAAATAAATTCAATCAAATTAAACTAAATCCAATACTGGAGATGTTACACAACCATGCTTTAGTATGAGGAATTTAGCCACAAGTAGAGTTGTGAGGGTAATTCTATACGTCTCTTGTCTACCCTAACAGCATCATACTCATGCAGCAAGGGTGTCTTATAAAAATAGGGAGATAGTTATTTTTGGCTCTCAAAAAAATAATAAAATAACTCCAAAGTATCAGCAATTAAGTTCATATGTGACATTAGTTCCTTTTTTTTTTTTTTGGCAGATTTGCAAACATTTTTTTTTTCTGATGTAGTTTTATGTTGCGAATGTTTGTTTGTGAAAAGGATAACACACAAAGTTTAGAATTGATTTTGCTGACATTTTTAGGAAACATTGGTCATGGCACAAAATGAATTGATTAGATTTTGGTGGTGATCCAAATCCATATGTAGATACAGGAACATTTTTTTAGGATCTTTTAACATTGCGCGACAGGGAAGTTTCTCACATTTTTACCGATAGCTTAATAAGATCTCAATAGATTTTGATGACATTTTCAGGAAATTGTGCTCAATGCTGCGACACAAAGGAGAAGTGATTAGACACTGGTAATGACCTGAATTCAGATGTGGATCCAGGAATTTCGTTAAGGATTTGTGAACAGTGCGAGAAAGGGTAACCTGACCCACAAGGTAAACCGTTCAACATATTTCTGGTAGGTGATTGCACAATTGTTCAGTCAATCAAATTCAATCAGACAAGGTGGTGGTGGGGGGGTGCTACTTTCGGGGTGTAAGGGACAGAACATGAGCCACTTTGTAAAACAAACCATTCCAAAAAAAGTTTTGGAAGTTGAGCGAAAATATCCTCGCTTTAGAATAGTATGTTGTGTTGTTATTTGTTTTTTATTTAATAAAGAAATGTGGTCTAGAACTGATAAAACTGCAACTTAAGCTTTTAGCATCAGTGCTAATCACTGTTCAAGCAGGCACTTCTTGCTGTCGTCTTGCACGTAACTCCCACTTCTTCCTGTTCTGAAAGATGCTGATTGGGTCCTGCTGCTTTGGGCCACTCTCAGTCTTTGATTGACAGTGACGTGCTCTGCAACGTTGGAAATGCCAAAGCGTTGGTTTGTGCTCTGGAAGAACCTCTAGTTGAAAATGTTACTAATGCACATTGAAATAACAAAACTGCATTCTGAAGTGTCATTTTTTAAGATTATTTTTGGGCAAGTATGTGCTTTAATTGATTGGAGAGTGGGACAGTGGATAGGCTTGTGAAGGTGGGCGACAGAGAGCAGGGGGAGGGCGCTCTGCAAACAGGCCACAGGCTAGATTCAGACCCAGCCTGGCAGAAGCTTATACATGGGTCGTGCCTGGTTGCTTACCACTCCGCCAAGCCAGCACCCCCTGGTGTGTCCTTTTTGACAAAAAAAAAAAAAATCCCAATTTTTAATCTTTAATTTTCAACATAACAAAATATTGCAATGTCAGTTTATTCCATATTGTTCAGCCTACGGTACCATATTGAAATGTGAATATGCACAAGTGTGCTTGAGCACAAAAACAGTGTTACTGATGTAAAAGTAAACTCGGCTAGAGAGGGATGAGTGGAGCCATTGTGCTCAGCCGTGGGACGATGCAATGGTGCCTAATGTGTAACTGTCATTATTCCACATCCCAACTTTTAGTTTTGGTTTGTTTACTTGAACTGAATTACATAAAATCTTTTCCACTCGTCTAGAGCACATCCATATCCCCCCCCAAAACACACACTCATACACCACAGAGGTTTGTGTTTGTTTGTTTGTGTGCCACTTTGTTTGTGTAAAACTAATCATTTATGTCTGTTTACAGTTGTTTTTCATTAAGCTAATAGCAGTTAAAAGCTGATTCAGAAAGGATGAGACATCTATCAGGAAGACACAAACACAAATAAATCTATACACACACATCCATACACAGACACCACACACTCTCACACACACACTTGCATACTGTTGCTTGCAGCTGGTTCACTAAGAATAGCTAAACATAAACTGCAAGACACACAAATACAGCATTATAGTCCACCGCTCTCACACACTGTTACTGGACAGAGCTTTTAAGGGCTCTAACTAATGAAGCCCATCAATAGGTGTTTGATTGTTAAAGCCTGTCAGCTGTCATGATCGTATTAGTGAAATGTGCTGCTCACTAATTCCTGTCTGTTCTGTTAATGTGCTGTGCCAGCAAACTGGAGATTAATGGATCGTGTGTTTGGAGACATTTCGCAGACGCAGACCTTCCACATCTTGATCTGGAGCATTCCCAGTCTAGTCTTTCCAGAGGTGCTTTGGTTCAGTTGCAAAGACAGCAGAGGGTGGATGGAGGTTTTAGTCTTCGACTGTTGATGAAGAACTTCTCTGCCCCTCCACACATGAACAAGAGAGACTTAAAACCTATTTAGAACATGAACTCGTGTCCTCCTCTAGCTCTAGGAGGTTATGATGCACCAACAGGGGAGGTGGTGAGATGCATTCCAAAAAACAATAAAAATTTTAATGACTTAAATTACATATTTAACATGTGATTTTAGGAATATATGCATAAATGAGTTTGGTTCAAACTTTAACTATAGTCATCAGGTGAGATATATGCTCATGTGCGGGAAATATGTCAAAAATTTTCCTATGTTTGCACATGACACCAATACTGTAGGGGTTTTTGAAGCTGGTTACAGTGGGGGGTCCCTTGTTCCTGTTATTGCTATTTTAGGAGTTGTGAGCTGAAATGATTGAGAACTCCCATTTTAATACAGAATTATCTCTGAAAACCAGGACTTTGTTTTATTTTTGTTGGACATTGTAGTGCTGCTGGATCTGCTTAGTTCATTGTCTGTAATCAGATAGATCCATCTTGCAAAGCTTCAAGCCAAAAAACAATTGAGCTCAGTCTGCAGAGGCACTGCACAGTCATCCTTAAAGCAGGAGGAGGAGGAAGCTATGAGCATAACAGCAAATAGCTATTGTTTGCACAGAGACTGGCAGAGACACTATCAGCTTCAGTAGCATTTTGTCAGGTTTGCTGTACAATCGGCAGGAGCACCCACAACAACATCTGGTTGACCGGTAATGTATGTGATTGATGGAACGATCATCCAATCACCTTCTGGGTATGTTTTTGAAAGGTTCTGCCATCCCCAATCACTTTCTATGCCTATATGGACTAGTGAAATACATTCTGTATAGTATATAGTGAACTTTCTGTCTGGTGGGTCAGATTACATGTTGGTTGAACAACAACAGTTGTGGACAACTGAGTTCTGTTTGTGTTGCTCAGTGCCACTCAACATTTCTTGCAATGCATTTGCTTTTCATTTAATTTTAATTTTGGAAGTCAGTTATTGCAATCTCAATTAAGATTTGATCAATTGCTCAGCTCTAGTAAGTTGTGAGTTTTTTCATTGATTCATAAACAATTTCCATATTTGTTTTTATACTACAGCAAAAAGATAATTAATAATAAATAAAATAAATAAATAAATGAAGTCCTCCTCCTCAAGTATTGTTTAATTTCTTGTTTCCATTAATGCAAAAGCTGCTGGTAAATTTCTGACCACCGTCTGAGCTGCACTAACACAATGACAATGCTTTTAAATTCTGCCATTGTATGAGTGCAATTTAATCTGGATTTAGAATGGACTCGGCTTCAAGTGATACATACCAATTTTCATCCCTGATTCATTTAAAGCGACCCATTACTCCGAATGGTCCACCAGACTTGCTGCCATTTCTTCACTGCAGCTTTTGTTTAAAATATGAGAGATCTGTATTTTTAAAGGCTTTGGTACTTTTCACAGGCATCAATCATTAAAATAATGGAGATTGTATTATTTTAAAACACCCAGTACTAAAAATCCTTGAGTATTAAAATTTGAAAACATTATTACCTTGACACATCTCACCTGAATCTTATGCAGTCATTATACAAAGCGGCTGGCAGGAAAAAAGGTTGGATAGCGTCAATCTGAATAGAACTGGCCATTTGTGTTCCATACATGCACCCCACCTGGACCCTGTGGAGGGATTTCCACAGTGCAGTGGATGTTTGAAAGGGGCTTTAGATCCCCGGTGAGAGCTGCATATCATAAAGGCTCTGGCATGGGGCTTGTTGAAGCAGCTGTGGAGATGAACACCAGTGTGTCTTCATGAATGCTGCAACGTCAGGTGTAGAGCCAATCTGAAGTCATAAATATGTATTCTCAGTGCTCTCATCGCGGGGACTTTGTTCTCCCCAGGATAACTCTGGAAGGACATTGTCCACAAATACTGACTGCGAATGAGAATTTGCAACCTTGCTGCATGACCACTTCTCCCCCTTACTGTGTGTTATTCCCACAACCCCTTGGTTATTGTGTCATGAGAATTTTGTTAAGAATTGTTATGGATGTGTATTTGAGAAGGACAAGTCTTTATTTGACAAAACACAAGCACATGCTAGAGGAGCCTGTCCTTAATGCAGGTTAAGGCTCTCTTTTTAACTCATGGGCACTTAAGTGGGTGATAAAGGGGCTGTAAAAATAATGAAAAAAAAAGGTATCTTGTTACTTTAACTGTAAAGACATTAAAGAATGTGACTTTTCAGTTAAATCTGCTTTTACAGCCCTGGTTCTACTCTGGTGAATGTGTTGCACCCGTATTTTAAATATCAGCAGTCATAAACAGACAACTGGCTGAGCAGCTCTATTTGTCTTTTTTCCATTAAAAGTTAATGACAATCGCCCATCAACATTTTGCTCTCTGTCTCCCCTCTCTTTCTTGACCTCCAACCTGTTTATGTAAACAAATAATAATGTATTTTATCAGCATAAAGCGGAGCTTTTCTTATATAGAATAGTGCCATACTGTTTTATTATTATGCCATAGGTGCAAGGACATCAATTCTTGACAGCCTGAACAAAGGAACTCCAAAGAAATCTGAAAAAGGTGTTGAATCAAAGCAAAATATGGTCATTTTTACTGTATGCTTGCAAAATCCTTTCTTGTAGCATGCAGACTCTTAACATTAGTTTAAGCTGCTACAGCTAGTAATGCCCTCATTGCCTCAGATCAGCCAAGAAAAGCCAAACAAATTTTGTGATGTGCAAATTCCATTGGTTAAAAAAAATATCTATTCATTATTGGCATCCATGCTGAAATTATCAGGATAACAGTTGATTAACTAACAATCCAAGAACACATACTGCACAGTTACTTACTGACATGTTAGAAAAACATCTATTATCTGAACATGAATGAAATTATTGGTTTAAATGTAACATCAAGAAAAGAATATTCAGTTTCTGGTGTGAAATTGAAATAGATCGCATAGAATAAGTTTGGAGGATTTGAGAAAACTTCTTATCAAATTAAATCATTTATTTAGTCACGTGATACAAGATCCTCTCAGTTTTACCAGCTCTGTGAAAATGTATTGTTCCGTTACTTTTCAAACCAAATTATTAATAGTGCCATTGATATGAGACATTGAGGATGATCAGTATTTGTATAATCAGGAATCACATGATTGCATTGGCAATAAGAACAGCATGCTCCAGCCACCAGTTCACTCTGGGGCAGTGGTGGCTTAATCTGGAAAGTGCTTCACAGTCAATCAGTGATGCCAGTGGTCGAATTCAGCTCTGGCTGTCTCATGTCAGTGAGTCCTTTGGCAAGGCACTTAACCCCTAAATGGATAAATTACATTTAAACTTCAATCACCTGTAAGTGAAGGATAGGTGTGACTTGGGTTTAAAAGTGTTATGGTGGTCAGAAAGACTAGAAAAGCTTAAGCTCAAGTCCTTTGACCATTTATCATGTAGTACCTCGGGTGAGAAGTTAATAGGCTAACATGACACATGAGTGGATCACAGACGAACAAGTTTGTCTCTGTATCAAAAATATATATTTCAAGGAAACAGAGTAAGTTACGTTAAGAGCAAGAACATTTAGGTTTTGGGATTGGGAATAAGTTTTTAACTTCTAATGTGGGTCCATCCACATCTGAATAAATTTACTCAAAGATGACAATTCTGTTTTACAATTTACTTAACACCCACTTTCACAGTGGATGCACTGACTCTCCTATTAGCAGCCAGCTGCAGTGTCAACATGAAGAAAATGACATAAAATATATGACCTGTTTTGAGAAAGACATAAAGATGCTTTTTAAATAAAATAAACACAAAGATAATGCTTCATTTAGCCTTAACATTTCAAATAGATTGCCTCGTGGTAAATAAACATATCAATGTTTTTTTTACTGACCATAAGCCCTCCTCCATTTTTTATTCAAATCAACACAAACTACATCAATAAACATTATTATTTTATATTGTTCAGTTTATATTGCTGTATCTTGAGAACTGAGTAACTTACCCATTCATAACTTAAATGCCAAAGCAGATTCTCCTGTTTTAAGCAGACAGTTTTAAAGCTGAATATCTATAATTCAGCGCTGGGAGTCATTCCAACATCCTTAAATCATCAATAAGCCTCACTACCTCCGGGACATATATTTAGATGTATTTCTAGCTGACTCCAGTGATAATCTCATTATTCCAGTTTACAGCTGATCAAGCCTTGAGTGACAGCAAGACAGTACTGCACATGCTGATGTTATCACGATGATTAATCACTGCTGTTTAATATTTCCTCCTCCCTCAGCTGTATCTTGTGGTAACCCTGGCACCCCAGCACATGGCAGGATCGTCTTCAGCGACGGTATTACCTTCGGCAGTTCAGTGGCCTATGCATGCTGGGAGGGCTTCAAAACATCAGGCCTGACCACGAGACACTGCACAACAAATGGGACATGGACGGGACAACCTCCAGACTGCGCTGGTGGGTTGATTATTACTGCTTCTAGTGTCTCTATTAGAGAAATTCATAGAAGAGTGAAACTTTAAGTTTTTAGTCAGCTTAAAAATAAGTCTAATTCAGTAAGTGAGATGAGTGTTACTTATTGCCTCAGTTATGCAGGAGTGTAATCTGACACAGACTACATGAAGATCTCAGCTCTGTAGATCAGACTACGGCCAAAGTGCCCATAAGATATGTTATAAAAGCTTTCTGATTATTCATGTCTTGGTTGAAGAGCATTATGGAAGTATCCAACAACTTTGGTTTAGTGTAGTTTATTGCATGTTATGACAATAATATATAAGAACAATACAGAACAGTGAAGTTAAATATTGTGCAAAGGAGGTTAGAAGTCACAAAAGGCTCATTAAAATACCCCACTTAAAATAACAAATGTTATAGGCAGCACATTATAAAACAATAAATCAGATTCAAGATCCAGGAGTAATAATGTATTTTATCAAATTAGTGAGCTTTTTAAATGCTTTTTGAGAAGAAGAAGAAGAAGACTTTAATGCATAGAGAAAAGTAGGGGGTAAGCCGTGGACTAAGAGCACATACACTTACACTTACATACACAAACACACAGGTTTGATAACTATGTGTTCACATTTGAAACTGACAAAAGTTTGAACGCACAGCAGATAAAGGTGCTTAAAATGAGATCAATTTAGATGAGAAAAGATTATACTGCATTAGATATCACAGCATTACAGTGAAAGGGTGAAAATCTGACTGTAATTCCCTCATGCACCATGATATGATGGAGGATGATAGAAACAGCAACTGACAGATGCACACTTTATTAATGTCTTTATGACTTCTGTTGTAAAATCCTCTTACCTCCTGCAGTGATCAGCTGTGGAGATCCTGGACCAGTCGCCAATGGGATCTACATAGGAAGTGAGTTTACCTTCAACCACACTGTGATCTACCGCTGTAACCCCGGACACCTCATGGAGCCGCCTGGACGCAATGTGCTTCACTGCACTAGAGAAGGAACTTGGAACCAAACCAAACCCAGCTGCAGAGGTAAATACTCCATAACTCAAAACGTCCACCAGGCAAGAATATAAACTTTTTAGGTGAGATGAACTTGGACCTCAACTCAAGGGCAAATAGATTTGAACTTTTTACTGCAGATAAGGCTCCTCTTGGACAATTACCGGTACCATTTCACTACAATACTAAACTTTAGATTGATGCTACCTCTGCCAAGGAGGTTCTGTTTTTATGAGCGATTGTTAGCTTGTTTAACAGGAAAACTCACAATGTTAGGAACAGAATTAAGACCAGATATGGTGCAAGGACCTATCACTTTAATTTTTGTGGTGATATGAATGAAGATGTGTATCAATACATTTTTGATTGCATTGTTTCCACTGCAAGATGGGGAAGTTTTCCACATTTTTGCCAATAACTCAAAAGTTCTCTACGGATTTGGATGACATTTTCAGGTAATGTTGGACATAACACAAGGCAGAATTGATCAGATTTTGGTGGTGATCTGAATCTTAATGGTGCAAGATAGGGCAGGTTTCCACATTTTTGACAATAACTGATAACAGTGTTGGAAATGCCTTGGCGGAATTTTGTGCTGTCTGAACACATCTAGTATTCAAATATTTTAAATGTTTTTTTTTTTAACATATTAAAAATATTCTTCTGCTGTAAGGTAAAAAGATTAATATGAAACAATGCTTTTTTGACAAATATGACAGGACGTGAAAGTACACATAATATCTAACGCAGATGTATTTATGAAAAGAATAAACATGTTTCGATACAAATGTATCAAAACACTTAAAGTAGGGGTGTCGATAGCCTAGTGGTAACATCTACACACTCTTTCTACAGAGGCTGTTGTCCTAGTCTAGCTGGTTGCTCCTCTGTTTTGTTTATTCAGGCACCATTACAAAAAGGCAGGTTTACTAAATTTTGTATTATATGGTTATGTGTTTTATATGAACGCCCTTGTTCAGAGTCTTCACATTTTAGACAGAGTGTGTCATGGTGCTGTGTGATTCATTACAAACTATGGATTTCTCACTCATTATTGTACTTTTTATTCCAAAGTGAGCTGGAAGTCTCTAAGCACCCAAAGACTTTCACACCAGTATATCTTCATTTATGAGGCAATTCTGGAGAAGAGTTCGGACTAACTTTCTTCTCTTTTAATTCCAAAGAATGGTGTACACAACCCATGATCCTTGGACGTTTTACAATTTATGACTACTAAAGTCCAAACTGAGACAAGAAAGAAAGTTTTTAGGTTTTTAGGTATTGCTTGAAATAGTTTTAGACTGATTTTAAAATGCAAAGCCTAGTTACCCTGAATGCTTTAAATCACTGGTATAAAAACAAACACACACAAAAAATGGATTCCAGGCTTTCAGTGTGCAACTGTTTTGAATAGGGATGCACAATATTGATATTGGCAGATATCGACTTGAAAAGTGGAACATTGTTCTTAAAAGATACCAAAATACCTGATGATATTTTGGGCAATACTTATTGTAAATATAAATATATGTATATATGTGTATATATATACATACATATACATATATATGTATACATACATACATACCTACATGAATACACACACACACACACACACACACACACACACACATATAAGTATATATATATATATATATATATATATATATATATATATATACATATATAGAAAGAAAGATAGATAGATAGATAGATAGATAGATAGACAGATATAAAATATATCGGCTGTAATACCCACAGAATAAATATAGCACAGTGTATGTATGTATGAATGAATGTAGCACATTTTGAATTTCCCCTTGGGGGACAAATAAAGTTTTTGAATTTGAATTGAGTTGAAATGCTTCACCTTTTTATTGCTGAATGTTAACATTTTAAACTCAATAGTGTCCACTTCAATTTCTGACCAATAAACACTGTCACAATGAGAGGAGCAAGTCAGTTTAAGTAAGTAAAGTTTAAGTGAAGATACCTTGTACTCTTGCCCAAAAACATTAGTCTCAGTATGGGCAATGACATGTATGGTAATATCTGCATATTGGGAAATGTCAACAATCCAACATTGTGCATTCCTAGTTTTAACTGATGATTCATTATTGATTTTAATATTTTATGTGTTTTGTATAAGTTTAAGTATTTGTTAAAACTGTGTTGCTGCCATTCTTGGTCAGAAAAGAGATCCCTGGTCTCAATTTGACTAACCTGGCTAAATAAAGGTTAAATAAAACAAAATAAAATACAGAAAATAGTGATTGATTTAGACACAGCATCAGTATCAACCATCAGAGACAAAGACAAAAGAGAAAAGAGAAACTGATTTGGAAAAGACGATCATATAGCTACCACTCTCCATGTTGTCAAGTAATTGTAAATGTTGCTTTAGTTCAATGACAGAGGTAGCTTGTTCTGTTTTGGTGTAACATTTACACCTAAATATACAGGTGAGGAAATGTGTAGCAAAGGAATTCAGTGAAAAAACACATATCTAAATACAATCTGAAGACCACTGTAATAAATCCAACGACAAGATAACATCAAGACGTCAAAGAAGAGCCATACAGTAGGAAAAAAAAAAAGTAGAAATATTAGATATATGAATATATAATTCAGCAAATAACACCTGATTCGCTATTTGTGTTAGGTTTTGATACTGGCCACATGTAAACAGTTTTTGTGAACTTAAATTAAAGAGTTTAAGCCCAAATAAATTCACCTTGTTAACCTTACACAGCAATCAAACACAATACAGAGTAAATGTGTTGTGCCTTCTTCTAATAATAAGCTGCCAAACAACATAGAATAATTAGATTAGTAATTGTTACAGAGCTGTGCAAATTCAGAAAAGGCAGACAATACAAGCCATTTAAATAAGAACAGTGGATTTTCATTGCTTGCTGACATATTTAAATAACAGACTGTGACTTAAACAGTACTTTAGACAGAGACCAAGAGGAGATTTACATGGCTCTATACAAATAAAACAGGGTGTTAAATTAGGGAGCGTTTAACAAAACCCTTCTTCTCTTATAGGCATAAATGGAAAATAAAAAAGAATGTATTAATGAATTGAGTTTCTGTTTTATAACAGCTTTTATTTAGAGTTTATACACCACAACAGTAAAGGGGAATGTTTCCTGGGATCCTCCCCGCTGCTCCTTCCTCCCACAAACAGAAAATCTCCTGCTGGTCCTGCAGTTGCAGAGGCTTTGAACTGAGATGAAAAAATGTAGAAAGCTGACAGAGGCTACTGAGAGGGAACCAGTGAGAAAGAGATAGATGCAGAGAGTGTGACAATGGAGAAGTAAAAGATACTGTAGGTGATAGAGAATGAGACGGGGGCAGAAAATTGAAAAGAGAAAATAAGAAGAAAAGTGGAAGAATGGGAAACAGAGGGAGAGGTACGGGTAGAAAATGCTGCAAGCAGTCCCTCGCTCTGTTGCTCTTCCTACGTCTTTTCTTTGTTGACCTCCTTTGCTCTTCAATTTTCTACTCTTATCGAGGTTCCACTTCCCCTGTCCCATGTTTTTGTTCGGCTCCCCTGTTTTCATCCCCTTCATCTTCTCCCACTTCAAACTATCCACAAGTCTTCATTTGATCGCATTTTGGAGAAACGGCATCGTCACGCAAAGAGACATATTGAACGAAGGACTTGTAAGTCACACGAGGGGAGCCTGACAGGAAAAATGTGGAAGAAGGGGGGATAAAGATAAAGTGAAACAATGAGGAGGCAGGGAAGAAGAGGAAAAATGAAGGAGTTAGAGGGAGGAGAGAGGGCAGGAATAAGGTGTGGTGCACAGTAACAGTACAATGGGTACAGCAGATGAAGAAAGTAAAGAAAAGGCAGAGATGGAAGAAGTCAAGAAATATATAAACCACCTAAATTAACTGTTACTTTGAGAAGATGTTACTCAAGTACAATAATAGTAGCACTCAGTGAATTTACTCAGTGAAAGTAGGAAGGGCCTTTATGTACTGAGTATTTCCAATTTCCATGCCAAAAATCCAAGATCCGAGCAAAGTTTCAGGCTAGGAACTTCAAAAATAGGATCTGAAGTCACCTGGAGCCAGTGAAAACTTATTAAAGAGGGGGAAAACATGCAATCTTTAAAGACAACAAGTGAAGGTGAGCTGTATGACTCTTGCAGGCTGTTGGTCTACATTTGTAAACAGTCTCTACAGCACAGCCTGAGAGCACAACTACCAAAATAAAGTTAAAAGAAATGCAAGCCAATATGGTGATAACTCATGGTGCCAAAACACAATTGCAAAGAAACTTTAACGTTGTGGACATTTCTGATCATAATATGAATCATCCTGCAGAAGGACAATTCAAATCCTATTTTCCTCTGGGGAACAAAATTTCAGTGAGAATGTACCTTGTGCACTCTGCAAGATATACAATCAATCAGTCAGTGAATCTTTATATAGCGCCAATTCCTAACAAGTGCTATCTCAAGACACTTTACAATAGAGCAGGCTAAAGACAAACTCTTCAGTTTATAGATACACATATATGCATTTATACACATATAAAATACACATGTAATACCCAAACACACACCCAACATGAATCCATCATGAGCACAGCATTTGGCCAACCAAACTACAGGAAGGTGCATCTGTAGGGGGCTTACAGTAGCAGCTGCAAGAAAAAACCTCTGTTTAGAAGTTGGAAATCTTGAGTCGATCCAATCTCATGTTGAACAGCCATTCACCAAAGCTGTGTTGGGTGTGTGGGCGAGGGAGGGGCGGAGACAAGTGGACTAAAGTAAGAAATGATGCTAGTGACATATCCATGGGCTAATCATAAATCTATCCTCATCATATTTGTCTCTTTTGAATATAAATTCATGTAAGCCCCTTGAGATGTGGCATCTCATTTTTAAGAGGGTCCTCATGTTTATATGGTGCTAAAGATAGTTACTGTGGATGTATAATCAATACAACTATGGATAGGGAGATCAATCTTAATATTTACATTAACAACTACAATGATAGTTTTGCATGTTGTCACTGGAAGTCCAAAACCTCTCATTTTTCTCATTTGTTTTTTTCATAAGTCATTGCTATTGGTCACCTCCCAAGTATGTGATTGGGTTTTATGAATTCTAAACAAACTAAAAGTATCTTAAATGTTAAGTAGTAAGTACATTTCCAATCAAGTCAACACAACAACTGATCACTCAATATGGAGCTTTTTTAACCAAAAAGTAGCAGTTTTGGAGATTAGAGATTTTTGCCCAACAACAACAATATTTACACTGTATTTGACTTAATAAATATTGAAATCATACAGATGAATATGGATTTACAATTTGTACTTATGTATACAATATTGGTAAAACTCAACTCTAAAGTTATTTTTTTATTCAATGTCATCAGTAAAGTGTCAGTTCCAGTATTGTGGAGATCCTTGTCCTTATCTATTTGGTATCAAGCCAGTATCATTTCAATTTTAGGTGTTTCAGTATTAAGTGTTATAGTTCTAAAATTTGTATCAAACTCACATTTCGGTTTTGTTACAACAGTAACAATTCAGCTTCAATCTGTAGGGCTTTACATTTATTTTCCTTTACCTTATACTAAGGTGCTAATTGACATGCAGGAAAGTACAATACTTCTAACAAAATAAATACAGCAGAAGTAAAGCAGTAATCTAAATAGAGCACTTCAAATGTGCAAATATATAATAAAAAGGGTTACTCAGTTAAAGCAATGAGTCCATGTACAGTAAATAACTGCTTTCCAACCATCAAGGACAAGTAGTGTGTCGGTTTAGAATTGAGAAAGAAATGAGGTATAGGAGGAAAGCCGTGTGGTTTAATGAACAGAAAAAGAAGAATTTGATGAGCCATCAGTCGAGCAACAATGAAAAAAGTTACAGAGGGGAAGCAAATGATGGGAAAAACTTAGAAAGGCAAATCAATACCTACCCACAGACCTGTAAACACACAGTGAGAGAAGGGATTAAGCCCATAAAATGTGTTGGCTGGGTGAAACGCGCCAAGAGAGATACGCCTAAAAGAGGAAAGGAGTGGAGAGAGAGCCAGGAAACTTTGTGAGGAGAAGAAGGAGACAGGGATAAAAGAGGAATTGAGCTGGGACAGAAGGATGAGGAAGAAAAGTGGCAGAGAAGAAGAGCTGGAGGGAGTGAGACAGAGAGATGGCAGGGGACCACAGTGTGAGAGAGAACAGAGGGAGGAAAGATGAGAGGGTGGAGAAAGGACACAATTATAGAGCTGTGAAATATATCCAGATTTGAAGATGTATCACTTTCAAAGGAAATGTATGGGATGGAAATACTGTTTTTTATGTATATTGTGCATTGGATTGGAAAATAAGCTTAGTAGAAAGATAGTTCACAAGAACTACTATGATGTGCAGATTTACCACAAAATTATGTATTTTAAATATTTACTTTCAATAATGAATTACCATCGTATTTATTTTTTTCTGTTTAAGGAGCATTATTATGAGTCAAAATAAAATTAATTTAACGCTTGTTTCAGTGCCAGTTGAAGTTCTCTCACAACTTCTTGCGTAATTGATTTGTTTAAGTGATCAAAATTGGCAGAGAAAGTCCTGCGTTCAGTCCAAATTGCACAAATACGTTGGAAATATTTAAGACAATAGTTTGAACTTGTAAGGAGTGAGGGTTTCGCTTAAAAACAGAATGCAATGATTTGCAAATACTTTTCAACCTACATTCAACTGAATACACTACAAAGACAAGATATTTACTGTTCAAAGTGATACACCTATTGTTTTCTTGCAAATATTCTCCAATTTTGACTTTGTTTCGGCAACACATTCAAAAGAATCTGGGACATGGACATGTTTACCACTGTGTTACATCACTTTTCCTTGTAACAACACTCAATAAGTGTTTGGGAACGGTGGGCACTAATTGTTGAAGCTTTGTACGGGAAATCCTTTACCATTCTTGCATTGGTTCAAAAATTTAGTTAACAGTCTGGAGTTTCAGTTGTCGTATTTTGTACTTCATAGTGTACCAAACATTTCCAATGAGAGTCAGGTCTGGACGGCTGGCCAGTCTAGTACCTGCACTCATTTACGATAAAGAATGTGGCTTGGTATTGTCTTGCTGAAATAAGCAGGAACTTCCCTGAAAAAGATGTCACCTGGATGGCAATATGTTTCCAAAATCTGTTTGTACCTTTCAGTATAAATGATGCCTTCACAGAAGCACAAGTTGCCCATGCCATGGGTACTAACACACCCCATACCATCACAGATGCTGGCTTTTGAACTCTGCTCTGATATCAGTCTGGATCATCCTTTTCCTCTTTAGCCGGAAGGAGATGACATCTATGTTTTCCAAAAACTTTTTGACATGTGTACTCATGAAACCACAGCACACTTGTCTGCTTTGCATCAGTCAATCTCATATGATAAATGGCTTTAGCTTGGCATTGAGTTTTAACTTGCACTTGTAAATGTAGTGACAAACTGTGTCAAATGACTATGGTCTTCCAGGGTGTTCCTGAGCCCACTTGGTAATGTCCTTTACAGAATGATGTCAATTATTATTGCAGTGTTGTCCAAGGCATTGAAGGTCATGGGCACTCATTGTTGGTTTTCAGCCTTGCCTCTTATGTGCAGAGATTTCTCTGTATTCTCTGAATCATTTGCTGTTATGGTTTGTTGTCTGTCAAGCATCAGATTCAAAATGAGTAAGTACCCACCCACCCCCAAAAAAATAAAAAGAAGCAGAAGCAAGACTCCCCTGAAAAAGAGGTATTTAATCTCAATGGGACCTTCCTGGTTAAATAAAGGTTAAAAAAAAAGAAGTTTATTTATAGTTTGGACATTAAATAGCTTGTCTTTGCAGTGTATTCAGTTGTATGTAGGTCAGAAGGGATTTTCAAATCATTGTAATTTCTTTTTAAATGTTTTACAAAAACGTCCCAACTTTATTGGAATTGGGGTTTGTTCATCAGTTTGGTGGAGTTTAAAATGATTCACTGGAGAACATCCCTAGTGACAACCATTGTTTTTTTTTTTTTTCTTAACAGATATTTTGTGCATCAGCACTCGGTTAAGAAATATTTAATGTTTATTATTTAGCAGGAATGAGACCCATGTGAAGTTAACCCAGCCACAACAAAGTAGAGACGCAGATAAAATAAGGCTTCAGAAACCTTTAATTACAAACTGAAGGGTTCTTTGGGCATCAGAGACCTGAAGTAATGTTGTTTAGGAATATTCACTGCTGAAGTAAAAAAATGTGCTCTTTGTTCTATTTTAGGAAAGCTGGAGTTTCATCCATGACAACAAAGTTGGCTTCTGTAAACACTTTTAATTATTCATTTTAATCCCTATTAGCTCTTGAGTAGCCAGCAGTGATTGTTCCTGGAGTCGCATTACAGAAATTGTCCGACAGCATGCTTTAAGAAGGGTCTCATGTGTGAAGGTGTATTTTTTTTCCCTCCATGCCGAACACGTCTAAGAGAGAGGAGAAAAACAATATGGGGAAATAAACTCTTTTTATGATTCAGCGAGGGAGACTGTAGGGAGATGCAAGGCTTCTTCAGGACACTGGTGACATACAAAGCCAAAATTAGTCAACTGATTAGTTTGCTCTGAGCGCCCTGCGTTGCCAAGAAACTGCAGAGTTACAAACAAAAGCTATATTTAATAGTTCAAGACTTCTTTTTTTTTTTGTTAATGGCACTCTGAGGCTTCCTTTAAAAGACCAGTGACTGAGAGACACAAAAAGACACGAGAAAAAGATTGTCTGGGAGAAGGCAGAATTGACAGCTGGATTGAGGGGGCAGGAGAAAAACTAATGACACAAAAAATAAGAAGTCAGACATAAAGAGAAGCCAAAGGCCCGTGTGATGTGTGTGTTTAGTGGTGCTGGTTGCAATTTTCTTTTTGTTTCCACAAGCCATCCATAAATTGATCAGTTGGTTTCACTTTGTAGTTTTTGCAGCATTTATTTTATACAGAGCTTGTGTGTGTTTTTGTGTCTTATTCTTTTCCCGCCTGTGCATGCCTGTGCGCACTGTACATCATCATAGCTGAGTGAATGGAGCATGAAACCATCTGTCTCCTGGTTAGATGAGAATTACACTGACTTTATTAGATGTTTGAAACCACGCAGATGGGTATCATTATCTTAGGGCGTCAGATACATACTCATGCTTATCAGGGTTTATGGAGTTAAATGCACAAACATCTATCCTCATACAACACACTTAACCTGCATCTATAAACACAGGCAGGTGGATGCCGTCATAGGCAGACAGCAGGTTTTTGATGTCATGTGAGTGTCATGTAACATGTTCAGAAATAAGCAGTGTGTCACCATGTAATCACAGACTCCAGATGCTGTTTTAACGCAAATGAATCGATTTGATCCACTGGACTGTTTCATATCAGGATTGGCTGAATGTATAAGCAGAGAAAAATCTGGTTTGAAGTGGCAGAGAGAGTACAAAAGATTATTCTCAAGTAATAGTGCAAAACCCAATTCCAATAAAGTTGGGACACTGCATAAATTGTAAATGAAAACAGAATACAATGATTTGCAAGTCTTTCTCTACAGTTGAGTACTAGTACCCTACAAAGGTACACATAGATAATATATGTAATGTTTAAATTGATAAACTTCATTGTTTTGCTACAAATGTGCACTCATTTTGAATTTTAAACACATTCCAAAAAAGCTGGACCAGGGGCAACAGAGGACTGGGAAAGTTGATGGATGCTCAAAAAACACCTGCTTGGAACATTCCTCAGGTGAACAAGTTAATGTGAAACAGATGAGTGTATAAGAGGAGCATCCCCTAAATGGTCAGTCGTTCACAAGCAAGGATAAGATGGGGTTCACCAATTTGTGAACAACTGCATGAGCAGATAGTCAAACAGTTTTCCAACATACAATTGCAATTTCTTCATCTGCCATCCATAATATCATCCAAAGAATTAGAGAATCTGAAGTAATCTGTACACAAAAGCAGCAAGGTCAAAACCAACTTTGAATGCCTGTGACCTTTGATCTCTCAGGCAGCACTGCATTTTAAACCAACATCACTCTGTAAAGGCTATTACCAAGTGGGTTCAGGAACACTCTGGAAAACCATTGTTATTTTACACAGTTTGACATTACATTTGAAAGTACAAGTTTAAACTCAACCATGAGAAGTGAAAGCCATACATCAACAGCAACCAGAAACACTGCTGGCTTCTCTGCTAGTCTGAGCTCATCTGAGATGGACTGATGTGAAGTGGAAAAGTGTGCTGTGGTCTGACGAGTCCACATTCAAAAGGCTTCATGAAATCATGTCCTCCTGTTGTCCGGGGTAAAGAGGAAAAGGACCATCCAGATTTTTATCAGAGCAAAGTTCAAAAGCATTACCTGCGTTGGTATAGGGATGTGTTAGCACCTATGGTAGGGCAACTTGCACTTCTGTGAAGGCACCATTAATACTGGTTTTGGAACAACATATGTTGCTAACTTTATCAGTTTGAGTAGTTTATTTAATTGAATATAGGTCAAAAAAGATTTGCAAATCAATCAATTCTGTCACTACTAATTAGGTTTTACACAACATCCCAACTTAATTTGTATGGGGGTTTGTACATCTATCCATCCATCATTATCTTTACCACATGTCCCTTTCAGAGTGGACTGGAGCTTATCCCAACTGACATTTGGTGACAGTCAGGATACACCGTGGACTGGTCACTGGCCAATTACAGAGCCTACATGTAGAGACAGACCATCATACGCACATTTTTACCTGGGCATTTTTTTCATTAGTGGGAGAAAACTGAAGCAGCATGTTCCCCCTAAAGGTCCACGGGGAAACAAGCAAACTCCACTCAGAAAGTCAAGGGAGTCAAACCAGCAAACTTCTTGCTGTGAGGCACCAGCAGTACCTCCTGCACCATCACGCAGCCCATTAAAGGACAATAAGATTGATATTTTTACTCAAGTGCAGGTAAAATTGGCACTCCATGAATCCACTCAGAGTGTCCGTGGAGTCTTAAAGCTATTAGAAGTTTATTAAACTTTTTGAAGGCCTCTGAAACTTTTCCAAAAGCATTATGTACAAAATTATAAGGTTTTTAATCTTATTGCTCTATGTTTATCAAACAGACTGAGGCAACACATTTTTAAAAGTTTTATGCCTTTTTTCCAGTCTTTGTCATATGAGGGCTGATTGATAAGTTGTGAGCCTTGTATTGAAGAAGATAAGCAGGGATGTACTTTTTCAGCTCTACTATTCCCTGACTATCTAAGGCTGTGTACCCGGAGACTGGTGTCATTTGGTCAGTTTATGTCTAAGAGGTAGCGCTCTAAAGTAAACAAGGTAAATGACTTTTGCCATTAAAGATTGTGGCTTGAATTGATTGAGCATCCACCTTATCCGTCTGATCTCGCTCCATCAGACTTTCATCTATTTCCAAAATTGAAAAAGGCCATTTCCGGTACCCACTTTCGGTCAGATGATGACGTCATACATGCCGTAGAGGACTTTCTGAACGGTCAAGAAAAGGACTTCTTTAAAAGTGGCATTGAGGCCCTTAAACATCACTGGCAAAAGTGTATAGATACTCTGGGATAAAAGTCTTTTCATGCCTTTAACTAGTAACCTAGACTCCATTTTTCTCAAGGCTCTGCCATTCAAGCTCGCAACAGATCATTTTAAATACTTAAGAATTAACATTACCAGAAACCCCAAACTCCTTTTCAAACATAATTATATGGAATTTATTGTCAAACTTAAAAGTATGATTGAAAAATCGAAACTCCTCCCGCTCTCTCTGATAGGACGTATTAATATTATTAGAATGATTGTGCTACCCAAATTTATCTATCTTTTCCAGAACGTGCCTATCTTCCTTACATCCTCTTTTTTTAAGACAGTAGACTGTATCATTACGACCTTCATATGGGCCTACAAGCCACCGCGCATAACCAAGGCGCATTTGCAGAAACCCAGAACTGAAGGTGGTCTTGGACTCCCTGTTCTGCGCCATTATTACTGGGCCTGCAATGCCAGAACATGGATTTTTTGGCACCGTGCTGCAACTGTGGATGGAGAGGTATGCAACCTTGACCCCAGCTGGCCTTTAATAGAGTCCCATAAGGCAATGTCGTTGACAGGCGCATCTCTACCAGCAGCTCTGTTCTTGCAATCAAACCTACTCACCACTTTGCTCAAACAGTTTAAAGTTGATTTTATTTTATCTAACTCACTCAGAATTCTTAAGCAAATTAAAAGTGCTCTGAAGCTCTCCGAGCTGTCCTGTTACGCCCCCTTAAGGCAGAATCCTACTTTTAAACCAGGTTTAATGGACCCCACATTTGCTTCCTGGGCTGTGAAGGGTTTGTCTGCAGTGAAAGATTTCTATGTAAACAAATCCTTTGCATCTTTTGCACAACTACAGGAGATGTTCCAGATTCCCGCTGGGCATTTTTTTCGTTATCTACAAACTAGAAATTTTGTAAGGCAGTCTCTTCCCCTTGATCAGTTACCTGACCAGCACAAGTTTTACACTTTAATGACCACTAGTCCTACATCTAAAGGTCTCATTTCTCGGTTTGTTTCACTTTTCACCTCTCATATATCCTCGCTTCACATTAGAGATGCCTGGATCGAGGACACAGGTGTGGAGATTTCAGATGGGCTATGGGAAATGGCGCTGAAGGGGATTAAAGCTTGTTCTATTAATGCAAGGCTTCAGCTTATCCAGTATAAAATCGTACATCGTTTACATTACTCCAAAACTAAACTCAATAAGATTTTCCCCACTGTCTCACCTACCTGTGACAAGTGCAAAGCAAGTGACGGGACCCTTGCACACCTTTTTTGGGACTGTCCCAAGCTCAGTGGTTTCTGGGATGACATTTTTCATCTATACAGTGTAATTTATAATAAGCCACTGAAACCTGATGGTATCTTTGCAATACTACACTGCTCTACTTATTCCATGACTCTCCCAAAAGCACTGCAAGAAGCTCTTGCGTTTGGTATGGTTGTAGCAAAGAGGGTGATCTTGAGGGAATGGAAATCTAGCTCTACACCTTGTTTTAAACAATGGCTAAATGACATGGCTTCTTGTTTATATCTTGAAGAATTGTGATACACAATGTCAGACAGCTGTACCAAATTTTTTCGGGTCTGGGGTCCCTTTATTGATTATGTTAAGAGGGACAAAGACATAGTATCAAACTAGTCACAACTACAGTATTCTGTAATACACCTTTTTTATGGTTGGATGCTTTCCTTTTGTTTTGTATCTGATTTGTCTGCCTGTTTTCCTGCTAAGCCACTGTTATACATTCATGACTCTGGGACATTACCCTCTGGACCTCCCTGATCACTTTGGTTCTCATCTCATGGACTATTCCTGGCATCTAAAGAACACTTTCACAATTTGTTGGACTGACTTGTTGTGATACGCATCTCGTATGGACTGGCAGTGTTTGTGGTTTGTGTTTGTGCTGTGACCTGTGTGTTGTATGTCTTTTGTGGTCTGAAAAACTTTCGAAACTTTCAAAATAAAATGCATAAAAAAAAGTGTATAGATACTGAAGGGGAATATGTTGAAAATTAATGCAATTAGTCTGCCAAAAGTCAAACCCTTAAATATGAAGGTCACAACTTATCAATCAGCCCTCGTGGCTGATGACACTGCATCAGCTGAAGGCAAAACAGAACAAAACTAGAGGTAAACATGAACTGCTGGAACAGGCTAGAAAACAGATCAGAGGAGTTGTTGGGTGCCACAATAGGCTAGGTAACAGTGATGGCTAAAGCTAAGGGTCTTTCTCATTGAAAATTCTAAATCCCAAATAGTGAGTGACTTCCCATATTCAAAGAGACTCATATTTCTCTCTGCCATTGTTGGGGAAAAAGAGCTTGCTGGCACTAGCTAGCTTGTTTTGCCCTCAACCAAACGTCATTCAACAAAAAAGTCAATTTTTTTCAAACACAATAAGGTTAAAGCCTTGTTTACATATATATTTCCTGCTGTGCAATCACTGTCCACTCAACATTTAATTTTTTTTTTTTTTTTAGTTCATTTTGCACACATGTATGTATACTTTGGTATCTCCCATTCTTTTTGTTGTTGTTGCTGTTTTGTTTGCTTGTGTGCTTTGCTTAGATATTGCCTTGGACAGTTTTTTGGGGTTGCCTGAATTGAACATTTTAAAACAGACTCAGACAATGAAGGAGAGGGAACAATGTTGCAGACAATGCACAACTCAAGTGTCCTCTGAGAAAATCTCGGTCCACATGATGACCATGGTTTGTCTTTTGGTTCAGCAGCTAAAATATTGTGACCTTGTTCATCTGCTGCCTAAGGACAATAAAAGCAGACATTGCACTTAATCCTGATCCCTGTACAGAGGCTTGGGCCTATTCACGTATCCATGCATCCAAGGTAATACTTTATATTAGCTGTGAGGGCCACTCTCATATGTGACCTGTGTACCACATCCTCTTTTCCCCCTAGTTTAGAATGAATACTAAAACATTTATCACTGCTGTCTTTTGATTTTTTTGTTAAAGCATTAATTTCAAATCATTTTGACATATATAATTTTTATCCCACATCTTGAGTACTTATCAAATGAAGAGAGAAAGAAGCTGATTGGTTGACAGTATTTGTTATTTTGATTTTTCTGGTGCAAGACCAAGTCCATGCTGTTAAGAAGCCTTGCGTGACTTTATATAAATCTCTTCTTTTTGCAGATGTGACAGTTTCTTTAAAAATAAATGCAAAAAGCAATCCAACTTCACAAGAACATGTTTTTCTTGTTGTTTGTTTCTTATTGTCTGCATCTTAAAATCCAGGGATACATCTAAACTACCGTTTCATCTTCATTACTTCAACAGTCTGACAGCTTATCAAAGTTCACGCTGCTCATTTATTCTGGAGGTAACATTTTTGACTAAGGCAATAATGAAGTGACATACAAATACTACAACATGACAGTATTTTCATTCTAACTGTGATGTCTTAAACAATCACTTTTGCACAGTCAGCTGCAGAGTCATTGTTAAAATGTGTTTAATTATTTACATGTAAGAACCTACTTTCAACATACCCTGTTTTACACGTTGTGGAAGCTAATGCAAGCCAGAGAGGATTAAATTCAACAGAAACACATGTACAGTCACAGCCAGCAGCTGTGTTTGGAGAGTGGAAAATGGAGCACCTGGTTGAGAAAAGATGCAGGCTTAATACAAACAAGTTTACCCACACAAACACACACAAAGTCGAACACAGGCTGTAGTGATGCAGAGACTCCAAAACAGGAAGTTATTAGCATTATTCAACACCATGAATGCTGATGTTAATGCTTTTGTGTTTCAGTGATCCAGTGTGGACCCCCTCCTCAAGTGCTTCATGGGAAAGTAGAAGGAACTGACCATTCATGGGGATCAAGCGTTAGCTACAGCTGTTTCCATGGTTACCAATTGTCCACGCCTGCTGTGTTAACCTGTGAGGGAAATGGGACGTGGACAGGAGACATACCTCAGTGTCTGCGTAAGTTTGCGACCTACAAACCTAAAACTTAGAGTGATGACAGATCAGATTATAAAGACCAGAGACCTCATATTAATATTTCTTACCTGAGTGGAAATACGTAATACTGAGTACTTTTAAAAAGTTTTAGGCAGGTAAGAAATCAAGCTGTAAAGAAAGAATACTTTGCAAATAGAAGTGTAAATAGTTTATTTTTATCAAATAAAAAATGAAAAGTACATGAACAGAAGAAAACCAAATTGAATCAGTGTTCGCACCTTTTCTTTTAACAGATCTAAATCTTCTAGATGATCTTGCACACAGTTTTTGAAGGAACTCTGCAAGGACAAATACTTTGTCTCCTTGTGAAACACTTCATAATGTTGAGACTTTGGTAGCCATACTATATCCCTCAGAACTTCTTTTTCTTTATGCTGAAAATAGTTAATGACACTGGCTGTATGTTTTCAGTTGTTGTCCTGCTGCAGAATAAATTTGGGGCCAATCAGGAGATGCATATCTTATCATAAACATATTATTCCTGTCATGAATCCTGGCAACACCCCAAACACCATTTACAGAAATGCAACCCAGAATTGATAATACTTCAGACAGCTTCAATGTGTTGTGTGCTGTGACGTCATGCATTTACATAGCCAGTGCGACCCTCTCCTCCTGACTCACATTCCTGCTGTCAAGTGAAGGTACAGCTGGTGGTGGAAATGCAAACAAGATCAGTCTTAACCTCTCCAAACTGTACCAAACTACTGAACTCAACCAGAACACTGTGGAAACATAGCTCATGTTCATTAGCTCCCCATTTCTGATTGTGTCTGCTGTTGTCTTTTCCTACAACAGATGTTTAACCAACAAGAGCCCTCCTCCTGCTTCTAATCTTTTCAAGTCGTAGAGTCTTACCTAGCTCATCAGATATGTCTTTTAGATAAAAGTAAGCAAAGAAAGACTTGCAAAGAATGCCTAAAGACACCAGTTAATATGGTCACAAGTTAAACTGTAACACTTGTCAGACTTCATGTCAGTGTAGAACACTCGAAAATGATATTTGCAGAGGATTTGCAAAAACATATCTGCATTTCATTGGGATTGCTGCAAACAGTTGACAGCATTTAATACTGCATTGCTGTATTTATGTGTTTTGATGTTGACAATAATGTTTTTGAAAACTCCACTTGGGGAAAAGTTTTGGATTTTTTTTTCAGAGCAGAGAAACCTCAGTTAGACTCGACTGTGTTTGAAAATATATCCATGTGTTTTAACTTCATATAAAAGCCAGCCCCACACTGATGCTCATATTTGCTTGCCCTTTAACAAATTACAAGAATGCAAACAAATGAAGTTCTGAAAGTCCCTGTTGTCTCATTTTGAAGCTGTCCTGTGTGGTGACCCTGGCTCTCCTGGAGGTGGATTCAGAGAGGGGAACATCTTTTCATACAGGTCAGTGTTTTTAATCCATTATTAGCTTACATTGGCATAGTTTTCTATTTCATGTTTGACTCTGATGGGTGCATCAAAGTAAAACAAAAGGGTGTTCCAGAAAGACTTGAAGCTTTTTGAAAAACTTGTATCATTAAGATGACTTGCACAAATTCTGTGGAGGCCTGCTGTGACAGAGATTTTGAAATGAAAGCAGCCCTCTGTGCAAGATAACTAATTACCATACTAATTTTGTCACTCTAACAGAATTGTCATTTTTTTCCTCTGGTAAAAAAATGCATTATGCATGAATCTACTGTTTGTGATTAAACAAGAGTTGTAAGGCTTTGCAATAAATGTGTTTTAAAGTAAAGAGCGCTGCAAAAAAAAACAGATTTTCGCCCAGAGAAGCCACGCACCCCTTGACTGGGTCCACAGCCTCCTCACTGGGGCGTTGTAGTGTTACAGATTTGGATTTTTGTGAGACTTTTAAGATAGTTTTTGTTTTGTTCCCTGAGAATGGGTGTCAAACTGAAGCTCCATGATTGTGTAGATGCTTTTTACATGTCTAGAGGTGCCTCAACAGAAAAAAGAAATGCTGGCATATCGTGTCAGAGCCACCCTATGATAACCAGCCTACTACCAACACTTCTTTAGACTTTAACCTGAGGTTTTAAACCGAGTTTCCCTCTGTTTCTCCATGAGCTTTTTATACTCATCAGCTTTGTGCCACTTCTTTTGAATCTCAAAAGTTGTGACTGTTCCAAAGTGGTTGGCAGAGCCATGAGAGGTACAAAACTTTTGGTAGTGCATCTTAATGCAGTAATGACTTCCCTCCCTCATATGGTGTTCTCTGCAGTGATGTAGAATCATTTGAGAAAAAAACCCCAATCGTTTAGTATGGCGTATTTTGCAGACCTTGCCGTGCAGATGGATCTGCCAGATGTAATGTCTGTTACCAGGCAGATTCATCTTGCCAAGCTTCAATCTTCAACAATTGTGGCCAAAAATGACCTGGCCAAATCAGCATCCTTTAAATCACGAAGAAGTGGGAGCTAGGAACCAGACTACAACAGGAAGTGACTGCCCTCATAGAGATTAGCATAAATGCTAACAACTTCAGTGGCAGTTTTATGAGATCTAGACCGCACTACTTTGTTGAATGGAAAACAAATAACGACACTACAAACTTCTCTATGGAAAGATATTTTCACTCCATTTCTGTCATGTTTTGCCGATTGTTTGTTTTACGAAGTAGCTCACATTCTGTTCTCTACGCCGCAGTAGCATCTGCTTTCTACATTATCTGATTGGCCTTTTATGAATGTGATCATCCAATCACCTGACGGACATGCTTTTAAAAGGTTCTGCCTTGTCTTTATTACCTCCGCCAAGGAGATTATGTTTTTGCCGGCGTTGGTTTGTTTGTCTGTTTGTTTTTTTGTGTTCAAAATAACTTGAAAAGTTATGGACGGATTTGGATGAAATTTTCAGGAAATGTGTGGAATAGGATAAGGAACAAATGACTAGATTTTGGGACTGATCCGGATCACCATCCCAATCCAGGAATTTTTTAATTTTGAGGGATACTTTGTCATTGTTAGGGGTGGACTGAAGCTGCTTGGCGGAGGTCTACGCTCTCTGAGTGCTTTTCTAGTTATTTGATATATTAATATGACTTGTTTATCCACACTTGGAAGATGATTGATATATCAATTTTACCGTATACATGCTATAGCTGCTCCTAAATGTACATCCATATAGTATACTCCTTGTCTCCTAACCTCAGGAGACTTGACATTAACTGGCTTATAAAAAAACACACTGGGTTGAGCACTGATAAAAATGAACGTTATTTACACAAAAATAAACTACAAACGACTGCAAACTAAATGCATCAAAGATAAGAACGTGTACCTTAAGCATGTTACTCTAAAGGAGGAAATGTTTATTCTGCCGAGGTTACCAAATGTTGGAAAGCAAATATATAAAACTAGAAAAGCACTCAGAGAGCGCAGACCTCCGCCAAGGTGATCCAGATCAGTCCCAAAATTTAATCAGTTCTTCCATATCCCATTTCCAACAATTCCTGAAAATTTCATCCAAATCTGTTCAGAACTTTTCAAGTTATTTTGAACACAAACAGACAAACAGACAGACAGACAGATAAACAGCGGCAAAAACACAACCTCCTTGGTGGAGGTAAAAAGTTAAGACATTTAGTGTCCTCAAGTTGAGATGTCTTATTAGAGCATCACAAGGACATAACCGCTTTTTTGTTTGTTAGCTGGAACAAGAAAAAAGAAGTCAGTAAAAGCTGAAGTACGATATGCAAGAGCTATTTTTCTTACATTTACTACACCCTTACCTTTTAAGTGGAGACCTGTAACACTAAATTAAGGAGGATAGACTAAACGCTTCATTGAATCATTGCTTATTTCTCTGTATGGTATTAAGTGTGTTTTTTAATATGTAATTTTTTTTTTGTTGTTGTCCTTCAGAGCTGAGGTCAGATTTTACTGCCACACGCCATACCTGCTCGTCGGCTCTGCCTCAAGAGTTTGCCAAGCTGACGGGATCTGGAGTGGTCAACAACCAGCCTGCATAGGTAATCTAAAGACTCCTACCATATGCATACAAAACAGTTTTGCACTACAGGGCTATTAAAGGAACACTCCAACGTTTTTGTTGTTTTTGTGTCTTACCTCACTCCTGAGTCCATGACAAGCAGGTAGACACCATTCTTGTGACTGTGCGTCCAGTAACGAGAAAGAGAAGGCCAAAGCTCGCCAACCGCTAGTTAGCTTAGCTCATACGCTGGGAGTATACGGTTATTGCTTTAGCCTGCCTTTGCCTAAGGTCATCAGATAACTCTAGACAGTCCTGTGTGCCTGTTGTTACTTGCTTTTTACCCCTTTACGTCACGTTGTCTTCTACTATCTTCATATTATCTTCTACTCCTAGCCAGAGGATTTGTTTTGTTGACCTACAGTGGTTTTCGGGAGAGATGTGACATTCTCGAATGAGTCAAGTCTTTTGAACAGCTCTTTTAAGTGAACGATTAGAACCAATTTGCGGTTCTGATTGAGCCGTTTGTTTCTTAAATTTGCAGGCAATTGGCATTTAATAATGGCTCATAAACAAACGGCTCAATCAGAACCACAAATCGGTTCTCATCATTCACTTAAAAGAGCTGCTCAAAAGACTTGACTCGTTTAAGAACGTAACATCTCTCATGAAAACCACCGTGGAAGCAGGTCAGCAAAACAAACCCTCTGTTTAGGAGTAGAAGAAACAAAAACAAAGGGGGGTTGTGGTTGAAAATGAGCGCTGCCAGTCAAAAGTCATTTTTTTGTAGACTGCATGCAGACTGCAGGACTGGATGCTTAGATGTAAAACAATAAAATAAAGGCTATGAAAAACAAGACTAACACTGCAAGATTAGGTGTATTGACATTGTGATCAAGCTCTCTGATTTGCCTGTTGGCCAGAAACTGCTTCATTGAGAGTGCAGTGTGACCTGAAGCATTGTCTTGATGAAGAATGAAACCATTTTTCCACAGTTTTGGTCTTTGTCTTTAGACTGTTTCTTGCAGTGTTTCTTGCATCTGTTGTGGTAGAACTAATTCACAGTTGACCCGGCTGGAACCCACTCCTTCAAAGTTATTATCTTAATGTCAAAGAAAACAAACAACATGGTCTTGAATTTGGACTTTCTTTGTCGTGCTTTCTTTATCCTTGGTGACAATGGTGTTTTCCAGTGCACTGTTTTGTTCCAGGATCATATTGGAAGATCCAAGCTTCAGCACATGTAATCGCTCCTAAAAAATGTGGGTTTCCCTCAATTTAATCCAAAATGTCTCTGTAAATTTTGTTGCGTTTTTGCTTTCGAGCAGGAGTCAGAAGTTTTGACATATTCAAATTTTCACACATTTGCTGAACCATCTCTTTATAAATGGAGACCCTTTCTGCCGTCATTCTTACACTGAGTTGTCAATCATTTTGAAAAATTTGTTTAATTCGAAGGACGTTTTCTGAAGTTTTTGATGTGCAAAGGAGCTCAGGACATTCATCATCTTGAACATCCTCTCTTCTTTCTCAAGATTTTTTTGTGCCAACCAAACATACGTTCAATGACAAGTAGTGTTCCCCAGACATGTCAGTTAATGGAAGAAAAGATTTGGCTGCTGTTTTGTTCAATTTCACCAAAAAATTAATGCTTAACTTTTAGTGAACTAAAGACGTCACTTATTGGAAACTTATAGCCGTTGTGCATGAATACCCAACCTTTAATATATGCACTCAGTGTGACTGTGAACCACGTGGTTGTGTCATCATAAGACTCATTATCTAACAGCCATACCTCACAAATCAGAGTTGTGATAATAATTTTGTGTAAAGAATGAAGGAAAGGCTCGTGATAATTAACATTTGAAGTAGAATTAATCAATACATGAATCAAAGAACACTTCTGGTAAATATTAACTAAAAATGCATCAGCTCATACATACTTGCACATGTTTGCAGTCAACCCCTCACCCCCTGCCGACAACTTTCCCAGCATGCACAATGGCTCTAGATAAACTCTGTATAATTAGACAGAGTATACCTGTATCTGCTGGTGGATGATCCTCGTGCAGCTTTCAAGCAATTCAACTCCTGATTATATTAATAGCCCTGATGTCAAAATAGCATTTGTTCACACTTTTAATGAACAGACTCCCTATTTTGAGATCACAGAAGTGGGGAGTTGTAGAAATGTTCACAGGAAGTCTATGATCATGCTTTGAAATACTGTGAGGCTGTTGCCTCCAACTCATAGCAGAAGGTTATACTTTAACTCTCACTTATTTAGCTCTTAGTGCACATTACATTTGCATACCAAGAGTCAGATCTGCCCCAAACGTATGCATAATGATTGCTTGAAATGTGCATTTAGAGGTGAAGTAGGGAGCCTCTGTTTGCCCTTAAATGTAGTGTTGGTTACATTTGACCCTTTGCATTGGCTTTGAGAATGAGTCATGTCCTTTTTGTGTTATCAACACAGCTTTAGCAGTTGCATAAGCCCCACAATGCTTTAGTGGTGAACATTTTTTACAGCAGCTGAGTGTTATTTTGTTGTTTCTGTTCTGGAGCTGTGGATCATTTGACATAATGACTTTCTTCTACAAAGATATCACTGATTCCTGCTTCCATTAGAGCAGACTAATTTCTGGTAAGAGAGCATAACATTAAAATGTGACCATTTCTAAGTTGCCTTGATTCTCCACTTTAACAAACAAAAATAACTCTCTGGGAATAAAGTCATTCTTTCAGTGTAAACCTAAAAGTAGACAATCAGTACATCAGTGCTTCTGACACCCTTCAGGTCAGGTTTGGGAGCATATGCAGGGTCGGCACTTTGCCATTCATCATTCCTGATGACTCATCTGTACCACCATCAACGTGAACCCTAGTTCATTTGTTGATGCTGACCTGCAATGAAGTTTAACAGGGCAAGGATGCAAACCCTCGAGGCTCTGGAGGCAAGGAACTTCATCCCTTTCAGCTGCGTTGCCAATTGCTGCAACTGGCGGCAGTGCCCCAGGAAGTCAGCTTGCACCTCCCCGTCTACCAAACCAGCAGTCAGCTTGCACCTCCCTAGCAACTAAAACAACTTCCAAGTATGTTTCAGTTAGGACGTGAACTGGTCACCCTCCGGTCCCCAGCCCAAGCCCTTATGGACTGAGCTGCACTGCCGCCTGACACCCTCCTTGGTCAAATATAGAAAAGGAATACAGAAATCATAGATACAACACTGAATCATCAGAATGTTGTGAAGTTTTAAAGCATATTTTGCTGCCTTTCTTCAAAATATGAAAGGACCACTTAATTTACTGGAAAGAGGAACATTTCATTAAGAAGTTATAAATCAAATTCTTTAAAATCTGATTATCAGCTAACAACATTGTGGAGCTTGTCCTTGTCTGTACTCTGGCATTAGCATTCCTTTGCAGATAGTATTGAAGGGAGATAAACAAAATATGTGGATTTATGTCCACTTTGTGCCACCATAAATCGTAGACTTTTTTTGCAGGAAAATTCTGCTACACATTCATAGCCGACTGAAATAACTCTGTGATAAACTGGGTCCCAACTCATCAGCTGAGAATCATTGGTCTATCATTTATTAAATGCACCAAATTGAAAGCTTAAGAAACAAACTGGGACTGGAACATTCCTGAAGACTTCATAACATCCATAAACTCCACAAGTGACCCTGACCCATTACATGGTATGAATGGATTCAAGTCTAGCTTTAGTTTTTGTTCTCAGTCAAACAACTTAAAGGCACAAGCTCAACTAGGAACAGCAACCATGATAACACTCCTTCTCATTACAGTCAGTATTACAACTTTGTGAACAAAGGTCTAGAATAATGCCCACATCAGAGCACTAGGTAATAACATAAAACAAGCATCTAAAAAGAAACCAAAGAAAACACATCCAGCTTCAGAGAACAACTCATCAGAGCAAGAAGATCTAATGTAGAAGACAATGTCTTTGGAAGAAGTGTAGACGGTCCAGTTCATGAAAACCTTGCTTTAGTTTCACTTGCAGAAACAAAGTCTTGGAGCTTTACAAAGGGGAAGCTGGAAGAGTTTGTCATCTCCATTGATAGATTAACACTCATACATAACCATTAAAAACTTTCTTTGTGCTACAGATAAATGAACAACACCCTGAGGACAGACTCCTAATCCTTCAGAGAGGTTTAGAAAGTTGTCAAGCACTCAAGATCTTCATCTGCTCTAAGTCTCAGTGGTATTGCACACAAAGTAAACAAGAAATACCCTAAACTCCTCTGAAGGCTTTGGAGGCTTATGCAGAGAATTGACTGAGGGCGATTCTCCAGTAAACTAGCAAATACCAGAAGAATTCATCGTCCCAAATGAATTTAGCTCCACGCTGATCAGACAGTTTTAGAGTTTAGCTCACTATGGAGGAGGTGTATTTTCTGCATGTGCCTGAAGGATTAGCACATACCTGACCTCGGACAAATATGTTGACACATCTGCACAGAAAGGTGTGTTGTGCGTTTATGATCAGTGGACAACTATTCACTGTGTCACTTAATAATATTGACTATCAGAAATAATTGATAATAACTTACATTAAGTATTGGGATTTAATTTACATTAAATCTACCTCGGGGCACCACCCATAAAGGGAAATGATAGTCAATTTATTAAGTCAGTCTCATAAAAGTTACTGCCTATCAATTTGGAACCATGACTTATAATTAACTTAATAAAAATAACCAAAGTTACCTAATCAATTGTCAGTCAAAGTTGAAGGATTTGGAGTTCTGCAGAGCAGAGGTTGGCAAGATTCATTCTTATGCAACATTAAAAGACCAGCAACTGACTTTGTGTTCAAAATCATTTATCAACAAACAAACATGAAAACATACAATATCTAACCTAAGAAAGTCCTATGAACAAGTGTGTGTGTGTGTGTGTGTGTGTGGGTAACAAAGGCAAGATGGCTGCCTCTAAAGGATGTCTTAAGACCACATGACTCAAAGCATTTACAACTAGGACCACATGGGGAGTGGTGGAGGAAAATGGTCTCTTTGTGTAAGGTTGATGTCTTTACAAGAAGTGGTAAAGTTAAAATATAGTTAGCAGCAGTTAGCCATAGCTTAAAGCATAAAGAACATATTCAATAAAACAATGCAGCAATTGTAGAAATAGAAAAGTCCTGTGCTTAGCCGTACTATGCTAAACTATGTAAGGCCCAGTTACGTTACCAAATCCATGTATAAAGAGGTGTCCTTTCTGGTGGTGCTCTGCAAAGTCCTGTACTGCAGGTTTGGCAGCTTCCAGTGGGTTCCAGGCCGGTCTGGCTCTTCAGCTTCTGGCTCTGAAGACCACTGGTTGCTTCTTTGTCCCTGGAGTTAGCAGCTTGATGCTTACTGTGTCATGTTGCTTTTTTGTTGTTTGGACTGGGAACTCCTACTCCTTAAGCAGGCTCTCGTGTCGCTGTTCTTAGGAGGATTGCAGTGCTACAGTCTGCATTGAGCAGGACTGTGGAAGAAGTCTTGAGTTGTATTCCTGAGAAGAGACTGGAGAGGTTCTGTGTCCCCTTCTACAGGCTGAGGAAAAGCTGAGAGAGAGCTGAGAGAGAGGAGCTGTGTCCCCTTCTCTCCATGGTTCAGAAAAAAAAGACTGCATAGCAGAGCAGGGTCTTATTGTCCTTATCAGAGGGTTCACACCTACGTGTGACCTAGGGGAGGGGGTCAGATGGTCAGCCAACTTTGGTTCAGCCTTCTGCAGGGACATGTTCCTTTTAGTATGGATCCCAACAGGTGTGTCGCTGAAGGCCATTCCCTGTAACAGCTCATTTTCACTTCTGCATTTGCTCGATGTCTGTAGGTATACAGATGATGCCTCACAATGTTCAAGTTCGTTTCCTTACAGATGGATAGAAGCGAGATTGACAGAACTACCATTAGTTTTGGAACTTGCTTTCCATAGAAATCCATGGACTTCCATTAAACTTTCATTGTAATCAAACAGAAATGGAAACAAGGCATTAAAGTACAATTGGTCTTGGCAAACTCATCGAGGAATCCAAGGAGAAGAAAGGCAACCTCACAGGTCTACTTTACTGATGCCTGTGGATCCATTCCCCATGTTACACCATGGATCACTGCCACATCCACAAAGCATAGCCACTGCCCAATCACCAATTACTTTCACAATTATTTTGAGGAACCAAAACTAATTCCAATTAACTAGGTCACCAAACAGTGACAGCTCATTGGAATGCTCTTTCATCTTGTTTGTCATGGTAATGAATTTAATTATCGCACCAAAGTCCAGAGGGCCAAATATCATAATAGAGTTTTAAGACTGCAGCCATGAAATAACACCAGTGCATATGCCAGAAATAAGGTTAATACTAATCATAATCATAATAAAAGAAAAAGTAATGTTAATAGTAATAATAAAAATTGTTGTAAAAACAGCACAACAACTCAACAAATTGCTCCACAAAGAAAATGGAGACATTGTAATAAATAAATTTGACAACAAACCAGCATTAACTGCTGTGGACACACATATGAGCTGGATTAAGCTAAATATGGCTCTCTATTAGCTATTTTCTGTCTGTTTTGGCCCAGAAACCTGTGCAGCTTGCGTAAAAAAATAGGCAAGCCTCCTATTTTTTGAGATTTTCGATGCAGTAGACACGCTTAAGATGTGTGGCTCTTGCTTCAAATCTGAAAACTCTGAATTAATAACTTGCACACCAAAATGAAAACAGGCCGGCGCCACTGCTGTCACACAAGTAAAATGTTTCCAGTGTGAAACACCCCTTATATTACCACTTCATAATTGTTACCAAATATACAGATGGCTTATCAAGGACATCGGTGCTCCTACACCTGTCCCCCTGCCTCTGCTATTGATGTCTGCTTCAGCCTAAAGTAACATTAACAATCGTTGACAATTTTCCAGGAAAACGCCTGTCAGCCACTCTGTAACATAGGTAACCTATGAGTTACTGCAGTTGCTTATCTAGCAACACATCTCTCTTGTTATATGCCTCTAATTCTCATCTTGATGTTCAAGTCTGGGCCCTCACTTTTTCCCTCTCCACTCTATTGTGCAGGGTTGTCCTTCTATGTCCTTTAGCTCAGGGCCAGTTGCTCAACAATGTTAAAGGGGCAGTGTCTCCAGGTCACCAGAAAGCAAGCTGTAGGAGACCCTCAAATTCTGCTAGACTTTTGAAACAGAATGAAAAGAGCAACAGTAACCTTAGAAACACAAATGGCCAGGGGCCTTAGACAATAAATAAAACAGACATTAAGAACAATAGTGGAAATATAGTTTAAATGAAAAGCTCCAGAGCTCATAGTTCGCAAACAAATGTTATTGACCTAGTTTTAAAAGAGGACACAGGTAACTTGTTTAAAGGACTTGCCTTTGCGTACTTATATCTCTGGAACCATATAACAGATCTTTAGGGGAGCTCCAGGTCAAATGTCTCCCTGCCAGAAAATACAGCCATAAAGTACATTGTTTTTTTGTCCTTTTTTCAGAAATTTTACATTCATGGATCAACAGTGATAAATCCATTGCAATTATTTTTATCATATTTTCTTGATAAAAACAACTTTAGCAGCAGTGTTACTGGACCAGTGTAATTGGAAAATGGAAATTTCCTGTCAACTTCTGTGGACCAACTTCTCTGGTATTGTTCAGTCCCTCAAAGATATTGCAGCAAATTCTTGTGATTGTTGTGGCGGAAAACTGCACGGGGTATGTATTTCAACAATTTAGCAGCAAAAGAGAAGTTTTTAAAAATTATTTTATTCAAGAAAGTGACCCTCCCGGATTTCTAGGGACTCTGTATTTGTTCCGGCACAAAATGCTGATGTTAAGACTTAGTTTTTTAAGCATTACCACTGTGGATCAGTTTGCAACTTCTTATGGTGTTTTAGGTAACCTAAAACTATATATACATATATATATATATATGTATTTTTATATATATATATATATATATATATATATATATATATATATATATATATATATATATATATATATATATATATATATATATATATATATATATATATAAATTATACCCCAATTCTCGAATAAAATGTGCCTTTTTTTACAGATAGCACTTTTTCTGCAAGGGGTACTGTCCTATTTTGGTAGTACACATTAGCCATAATATCACATATTGGCTGTAATATCCACATACTGAGTGAATGCAGCACATTGCTACACCCTGTTATTGCTGAATGTTTACATTGTATATGCAATAGTGGCATCTATTAGAGAATTAAATGTAGTTTTCCTTGGTCCACATCTTTTTCTAACACAAATACAGTGTCACAATGAGAGGAACAGGTCAATTTCAGTAAAGGAGATAACACATCCTCTAGCTAAAAATATTCATATCTATATCGGTAATGATGTGTTTGGAAAAATCCAATATCATGCATCTCTAAATTAACAGAACATTGTTGCTTTCCTTGAAATTCAGTCACTGGTTCACCAGCAAGGCATAATTACCGGACTTTGTGACTGCTCATCAATTTTGAAGAGCATGTGACTACAGTGATGGGAATGAAGAGGATGATTAGTAGGCCCCTTTGCAAATAATCTAAATGTACCCCTCCTGACACATGCTATTTCCCATGTCCCAGGCTTTAAATTGGATTTGAACCGGTCAACAGGTGTAGAGGCAAACAAAATAGTTAATTTCTGCCTCCTCTTGACATATTTTGTCCTTTCTACTTTACTTCACCAGTACCGTATTTTTTTTAATCAGGTGTCCATCACACATTCAAATTTCTGATATGAAGCAGCCATAAAGATATTAAAGTTGATAATATATTCAGCTATTGTAAAAAACATGTGATGACATAATTTCATGTGTGTTTGTTTGTGTAGATCCAGCTTTCAACAATTGTCGTGATCCAGGAACTCCAGCCTATGGGATCCCAGTCATGGCACAGGGATTTCAGGTGAGAAATATAAATATATATATGCATACATTTATTCTAAAGAAGATTATGTTTAAAAGCTTAATATCTTAACTTGGTGTCGAACTGTCAAAAGAAAGTTAAAGAGGATGTACTATATAAGACCTTTTAGTGCACCATGTCAAACCTTTCATAAGCACTCATAAGTGATCAAAGAATCCCCCAGAGTAAAGAAAATGAACTTAATACTAAGCATGCAGATTGAACAACCTGAAAGGCAAAAATATTAAACTCAAGCTGAGGTGCAATTTGCTGGATATGAACAAAGACTTATAGCTGGAAAAAATATCAATGCATGTCAAAAGTACAAGTCTTGAATCAAAAGAGCCATTTAGACTGCCAGGATAGAACTTAATGGTTAAAATGGTACAAATGTTACAAGAATATGCAAAATTATCTGTAATTAGGGGGTCAGGTAGTCCAAGGCATGGATAAAGACCTTGTGATGGCATGTATTGGCCATAAAATTCCCAGCTCCTCACAAACATGCTAAGACCTTAATATGTGAGGTTACAGTTGGATGTCATCTGCATTTTTTTCCACTAATGTCTCAAAAACAGGAAGTACTTAACACTTACATAACCTCCTACATACAAATGAAAGGATTTTGTAATTTCTTGTTTTTAGATTTTAAAAGTTTTGATTAAACCACTTTCTTGTTGTTAAATGTGACTGCTGGTAAAGATGAATGTCTGTGCGTTTCCATTTTTTAGGTTGGTAGTAAGATTTCTTTTAAGTGCCGAAAGAACTACCACATCCTTGGCTCCACCACGAGAACGTGCCTAGAAAACCTCACCTGGAGCGGAACACAACCAGAGTGCATAGGTGAGGGTGCTGGATAGCACTGCTGTGCCATTATTATCTATCATTCATATTATTGCCATTTTTCAAGGTATGAAATACCTTGAATTGTGATCTTCTATTGTGATTTTTTTAACAAGTGCCAAATAAGCCTGAATATGTTACATTTACAATTATTATTATATAGATATATTTTTTTTACTTAAATATACGGTCTACAACTAATTGTGGATTTATGCATGAATTCACGAATTCAATTAATGGAACAAATCAGGATTACATGCATGCATTCACAATGAAACATTAGTAATACACAATAATCAACCATATCTCATGCATGACTTCATACATCAGTGACAACTTGAACTAGAATTCTAGTCATCATGATTTATGGCCTATTTAGGATGTTCATGGTTTGTTTTTACATTAATTAGAAAGAAGGAAAAGTGACAAATTAGCCAAATTCCATGTGACGTAATCATGTTTATTTCAGTATTAAATTCACTTCACTCTTGCTGCAACCTGTGACACCTGAACTGGTTGGATACTTTCATTTCATTAAAGATATGTGAAGATTAAACTAACATAGGACTAAATATAAGTCATGCTGATTTCATTATTTCATTCATTTGAGATAAGGATATATAGACTTGAGCATTTTCTTTTAAAAACTTTATTTTCAAACCAGCCATAGTAACAGACTTGCTGTGATTTATGTCGGCTTAAGCATGAAAACGTCATATGTTGTCCTCAATGCATCGTCATCTAAGATGTTGGTCTTTTTGTTTTATGATTAATTTGATTGATTTTCCTTTGAGGTAAATACTAGAAGGCAGAGAAGAAGTGGAGTTCATATTCTATGAATGCATTTGTGCTCCGTGATAAACCCGGCATTATGGCTCTAAACATTTATATATTATTAGCTGAGGATCTTAACTGCCCATAGAGAACATTATCAACTCATAATTACTGAAAATTTGAAACTGTCTATTTTTATCCTGTTTTTTGCACTTTGTCTGGAAGAAATGTAACCTTGTTTATCTATAGCCTTGTATGCAGATTAGTGACAAAAAAGAATCACTTTTGTGCTGGTGTCATGTATTCATGACTTTATTTTCTCATGTATCGTTTCAATTGAAGTGAAATTGACGGAGATGTTGAGGTCAACTTTTCTAAAGGTTTTGTATTAAGGAATAACACTTTGTCAGCATTAAATCTGTTCATTTTCTCTTTCCCATTACTCAGCCCATTCATGCAGACAGCCAGAAACTCCAAGTAATGTTGATGTTCGATCTATGGACCTGCCTACCTTGGGATACACGCTGATCTACACCTGTCAGGATGGATTCTATCTGGCTGGAGGATCAGAGCACAGGACCTGCAAAAGTGATGGGAGATGGTCAGGCAAACCCCCACTCTGCAAAGGTAAACAGATCATAAATGCAGGACTTGAATGAAGTGGGCTTATGTTAGTCTAAATTCTAATGTAGATCTCAGCAGCCCCCACAAAATAAATGCACATAATCATACTGATATTAAAGTTTTCTTTGAATCAGCCCCAGGCATACGATGAATGCTGTGGTGGTGTTTCATTTTTTTCCAATTACATAATCATGGCCATATGTAGTTTCAAAAACAAGCAGCAGATGGCTGTGAATACTGAAACGTACGACAACTGAGCAATCAGGTTTATGACCTGACAGGAAACAATGCTGGTTGTTTACTGCTTTGTGTTTCTTTTCTTTTATTATGTCTGGATTCTTTTCCCTCTGTGGATATATTTCTTCATGAATGAATACTTGTTATTCTCAAGTTCAGTCTGTTTCTTCGAGGGCTGAATGATAAAAAATGACACTGTAATATTTTTTCCTCTCACTATATTTATTGTGACTTTTTGGAAGAAATTTTCAACAGATAAATACAGAATGTTTTTATTAGCATTGGTTAAGCCTCCAATGAATAATCATGCTTTTTTAAAATTGATCTTTAACCGCTGTTTTGCTCCTGGTACAGATAAGCACGCTCCAAATAACGTTTGACAAGTATTTACTCTGTTCTTTGCCACTGCAAAATCTCCTTTTCATCAGCAAACAAATTTAAAAACTAAAATGGAATGAAAGTCAAGACAAAGGCAATGTAGAATAACGAAACAGATAAATAGATACTTTATTTCAGACCCACAGATCCATGTTGTGATTTAATACATAAAAACAAAGTTGATATATTAAAATGCATAGGGACATTTGCACCAGTGTTTCCAGTAACAAGAGAAATACGTTGTATCACTTGATCAGTGACATTTACCACGTTTACATGAGCACTTTAATTCCCCTTTAATTCAGAATAAAACTTAAATCCTCTTTAAAAAGATTAAAAATGACCATTAAACACCTAATTCCGAATGAAAATGATAATTCTGAATAAATAAATAATAAAAGTAAGTGGCTGGTTTATTCTGATTTTAAATCCGAATTAAATAATTCCTCAATCATGTATATGTTCATTCCACTTTAAATTAATTCCAGTCGTTCTGCGCATGCTCGTTGCCTTGTCCTGTCGGTATGATGCACGGGACGCTGACAGGAACAGGATGGCCGCCCGAAGCAAGCACTGGACTCAAGCCGAGATAATTTATTTAATCAGAGCCTTAGAAGATTTGGAAATAATGAAAAGAGTGGATGGACGTAAGCATAAAAATGCAGACCTTTTTAAAGTTGTACAGTTGTCCAAGTTGGACGAGGTTTCCCTGACAGACACTGGAGATGCTGAACTGGAGTTTTTCTTCCAGTAGATGTAAATACGTCACTACGTCACGTCCGCCCCATGTCCAATCGAGCCATTCTCAACCCCCAGACCTTAAGCGGAATTGAATAAAGGCAAATAAATGTCTTTTCCATGTAAACCTCAATTAGGAATTACTATTTCAATGTAAACATGAAGGAGAATACTTTAATTCCGAATTATTTAATTCTGAATAATTAATTCCAAATTAAAAACATCATGTAACCATAGCCATTATGATTTCATTTTCTGAATCAGTCAATTGATACACATTTATGCATGGACTTTCTAAGTACAGCCTAAAGCAGCATGGAGACATTACCAAACAAACATCTGGCTTGCACTTGTCAATCTTAGTATTTTGAGTAATAATAGCAGCATTATCTGCTTTTTTGTTTTAGTTTTTCTGTAGTTGCACTACAGTTGAGTAGTATAAAGGGGAGTATAGTAGGCTCTTAAGAGCTCTATTTTAACATTATCTGTGCACATGTGCAATGTTCTTGCTAGTGTAGCATATGGCCGTGTGCTGCAACATAGCAGAGTCATGACAGAGTGTCGTCATCACCATACAGTGCGCGAGGGCATCACAGTGAACATGATGTGAGAGCTGTGAAAAAAAAAGCTACAGTGGGCTCAATGTCTATGTCAGCGTATTATTGGACATAAGAGCAAGCATATTAGTTTGTATGAACAGTTGACAGCACTGACACTGATGGAAAATTAAGCTTTTTATCATCTTTGGCTTTCACTATCATGATTACACTCTTTTTAATGTTAAATGTAACACCCTACTTTACACTACAGCTAAAACAGACCCTAATAAGTTGCTGTAAGCCAACACTATAAGGTGACAGTATGAACAAGTCATCATCATACATCAGATGGTTAAGTCTAAACCAGACTGACACACTCTGCTGTTAGTCACTAGAAAGAGTGTAGAAAGACTTCTGCCCCATTCACTCGTAGATTGATGCAAAAAACAGACTTCACAAGTACAAGGGAACCTCTCTGTTTTGCAGTTTCAAAAATAATTTACTAGATTTATTCTGTGAAAGGCTTTGAGGCGTCCAAAAAAAAAGAATATTGTAAAATTTAGAAAATGTGGAAAATAAATCAACAAAACAAATAAATGTCTGAACAAACTGAAAACACCATAGCATATCGTGTACCTCTTCTAAACCAGAAATTTAGGAGAAGCAGTCCTTCAAAGTCTTTTCTTTCCTCGTCGGGGTTCTTCTTTAATGACTGGCTGTTGTACTTTTAGTTGATCATGTGAACACTACAATGTGCAGGTTCAGTGTTATACACAATTTGATGAGTTGGTGTCAGTAGCACAGTGTTGAACTTGCACACATTTTAAAATGAGACACTTTCAGACATAACATGTAAACAAAGAAACACACTTTTCTGCAACAGCTACAAAATCTTTACCCATATTCTTCTTTCAACTCTGCCCTCTCATCTGACTCAACTCTGCATAAACACAGAGGAATTTCGCATAAACTTAAAAATTTAACTTGTGGCTTGTGGTTGTGTTACTTGTGATTATGTTACTTGATCATGACATAAATCATTTTTTAAAATAATGTTTACTATTGGGTTGCTTTCACAAAAACAGTGCACGATGGCTTTAATGTGGCTGGATATTTTAGACCCACAACAGCAAGTCAACGTCATGTTTACAGACAGTATCAAACAGGCTAACAAAATGTGGCTAAGCATTGTGACACCAGCCTTCAGTCCTTGTTGCATTCTAACATTTTCAAGTCTGCTCCGACTATGGTTGGATGTTGCGCCACCTGACCCTTTTTCAAGCCCCACCATTTACAGGAAGTGATCCTAAGCAAGCCCCACCCTCTTTGGTAACTGTTACTATGTTTGATGAAATCTGTTACTGCTGGCCTCTTTCACAACTGAAAATAGCTCACTATTTATCTAACTTTTATTCATATTTAATTAGCTTAATTCTTTTTAAAACTTGTCCTCAGTAAAAAGATAAAGACAGAACTACAAGAGAGTGTATGTGAATCACTCAAAGTCTTCAAAAAAAAAAAAAAAACTGTTTAAAAAATCTAAATTTATGTTATGTGTGATCTCTGATGTTTTCTTATGCCGTCTATGCCCCGTCTAGAGGTGGCCAAGACATAACATGAATAACCCTGAATCCACCACGTCCCAAGCAGCCACTTCAGTCAGCATAAAGTTTACACCAAGGTATCAGTACTATTTATTACAAATTAAATGTTTACAAAAAAAAACAACTCAGGTTACCTCGAGACAACTAATTCGTCTTCTATAACCGTCTATAAAACAAACTGATATGAATAAGAAAAGCACACTCTCTGACAGTTAGGCTGACGTGACCGGTTGGATGGTCGAGCTGGGATTTCCTCCTCCTTTGCAGACATCAGCGAGCCGTTCAAATAGGGCATTTCCCTCCTCCATAGCCTATCGCAGGTGGCAACGTGACAGCCTCAGTTCAATAGGATGCAGGGACGGGCACACCAAATCAAGCAAGCACCCCTCACACACGGTCACATCGAGGGCACAGGAGAACCCTCCCAATACAGCAAAACAAATACCAAAAAACACAATGCAAAATAAAGTACGAACAGGGTTGTAACACAGTTCATCAACAAAATTATTTTACTATTCCAATTAACTATTAATAGAGAACCAAATATCACCAGTATTTAAATGTTTTCTCCAACCGTCAAGTGTATTCAAGATGTCTTGATAAGTTTAGATGTAGAAAGAAACAAATTTAAGATGACAATTTCACCACAATGCATGAAAAATACCCTGCTTAGAAAAATTGTCTGACTTAAGACCTAGCCATAGTTGCTTTGAGATGGGGTTTTCTGACTCTGATTGGTTGGTCAGTGAATCAATCAGAGAGCCAACAAAGGGTTGTTTAATGTGCCAGTATCATCTAACACAGCCCACATAGAACTGATCATTATATCATGGCTCAAAATACTTCACAACTGCTTTGCTCTACTATATGATGCTAGGGCTTTCTGTACTGTTGAAAATTTCTGTGACAGAAAGCCCTAGAGAGCAGTGCAGGGATGATGGATTTCTGTCGGCCAACCAGGGTATTAGCGCTTTGAGTCTTCTGAACAACATTGTACACCCTGTGCAAGAAAATGTAATGCAGCCCAAATTTCATCCATCATCTATTCTCAGCTCTGATGATGCCAAATATTCCTTTAGTTACGCTAACTTTTTTAATTTTTGTTTTTCTTAGTTGGAGTGAAAGTCAATCCCAAAGGTAGAGGAGACTCTGATGTCCAGAAGAACAAGATTAGAGGTAAGAAATGAAGAGCACACCAACATATGCTCTGTAGGTTTACTGTACAAAGTTCTTGCCTTGACAGCAGGCTTCTACTGTATTTCAGGTTGAAAGCTTTTCATCATGGTGTTTTTTAATAACAGGACTGTCACAAAGTATTTCCCAGAAAGGAGTGGCTGTTGCTGGAGAAGGTTATAATGATTGTTGACTGCTAAGGTCCTCTGTCTAGACAAGAAGTCTCAGACCAGGCAAATAAATCAGAGGGAACATTCAAGCGCAACAGTATGTAATATCTTGTAGGTTTGAAGTCAGATTGTATCATCAATATGTGCATTTAAAGAGATCCAGCAAAAGCAGTACAGGGTCATGCATCTTTTAAAAAATACTGAAGCCACTTAGTTTTGAAAAAGTAATATTTGTACACCAGCAATTCAGACAGGGCGAGACCTGCCCACTGGGTAATTTGAAAATGAGAGATAGATGTGATTTGTGTCTTTTTCATCCCATATTTTTTTTGTTAAAAACCCAGTGGTGTTTTTTTGCTCACAGTTAACGGTGATAAAGTGAGCAGCAGTACTAGATGCTTAAATTGTTCCTAAATAAAAATTGCACACCAGGATAGAGCAGGGAAACATCTATCTATCTATCTATCTATCTATCTATCTATCTATCTATCTATCTATCTATCTATCTATCTATCTGTCTATCTATCTATATCTATATAGAATGGCTCCTTAGTGCTGAATTTCTAAAGGACTATTTTTTTATAGTATGTGTGTGCATGTGTGTGAGAGTTGGTAGTTTCTAATCATGTTTCATTAATTAACGTGTAATCTGTCTTAAAATATTGTCAGAATGTCACAGAAATAAAGTTTGTTAAAAGTCAAAGTAAAGTCTATCTGTCTATCTGTCTGTCTGTCTGTCTGTCTATCTGTCTGTCTGTCCATCCATCTATCTATCTGTCATCAATCTATAAATCTATGTATTAATAGTCATAGTGAGCTAAAAATAGATACACATTAATGTCACGTGACTGTTTGCTTCTTTAATGTGGGACTGCTAAGCCTTCAAGCGGTGATGGGCAAATGAAACAGTTCATCAGAGGGGTTTTTGTGACACAAACAGAAAGTATTACAGACCCCCCACACTCACACACACAGAACAGCACAGCTTCCACCTTTTGTACAGCACTGTGTGTGTTTACAGTCTGTTCCCTCCTGTGCGGTATGTTTGATGTCTGTGAATTTAAGCAACAATAAGTCAGTGCGTTAGCTCTACAGAGCGTCATTGTTCATCTTTAAGCTTTGACACAGACTATGTGCTGTGCTACATCGACATAGATTGGCCTTATCTAGTGCTGCAGCCATTACAGCTGTTATTACTGCTGCTACAGACCAGCTCAGATGAGTATAAACAGATATCCGGGTCCAAACTGCAAATGTCAAGTTTTACTTTAGCATGAAAATCTTCTTCAATAATAACATATAATACATAAGACTCTCTCTGGTTTAGAATATGATTGAGGATGATTATAATTCTATACTTTTTGATATTATCCATAATAAAATAATGTAAATAAGATATTAACATTTTGAACATAGCATTCAAGAGTACAGATGATTTTGACAGCCTGAATACATATGAGTGTTTTTGTCTGATTAAGACATTGTGTAGGAGTTTACCCAGAATTTGATGATTAAACTAGACAGCACTCGGAGAGCACACACTTTTGCCAAGGAAGCTCACATATCACTGTTACACCTATAAGCAATAGCTCCATGATGAAGTAATCCTCATAGTATGATTAGCAATTAGGATCATGTTGATATCATTATTAGTTGGACAATTATTGAATGAAAACGATCATTGACTAGTGGTGAATGTCTTTGTCACCACCAAAACCTTGTCATTCTGCTGGGCCATTATTCAAATCTTCTAAAATTTCAGCAAAATCTGTCCTTTAGTTTTTGTGCAGTCCTGCTCACAAACGAACAGTCAAACAAAGTCAAACACATAACCTCCTTCACAGAGGGGGAAAAAAACCCAAAACAAAACAAAAGAATTTCAATATTCAAAGGGGAACATAAATATCTTGTATCACAACTCAGTAAAATTATCTGTGTATGATTTTTGGGTCATACTGACCAACCCTAGAGCAGGCTGTATATTCAGGGGAAATGGGGACGACTTGATTCTCAATGTGGTTTTAAAACAGGAAAATGCAATGCACACTGAAAGGGGGATACATGGTTCTTCAAGCATTAAAAATGAAGTTCTGGAAAGACCTTTATTATATTGGCTAAATAATTTTAAATCCAGCTTCATCATCACTCCTGTTTGTGTTTGTTTTGTGCATTTGTTGCAGTCCCAGTGGATGTCTTCTCTCCAAACTCTGAGTGGAGCGGTTTTTACGAGTACCTGGGAAAGAGACAGACCACCACCTTTACAGTGACCGGGTTCAACACTTCCAGCAGCAGGGTCAACGTAACATTACTGGAGACCAGCGGAGTGTCGATCAGACTGTCGGGTAAGATGGAAAAAAAAAAAACGCACAAGAAAAAACTATTAATAATTTGTTCCCAAATGACCTAGCTTGAAGTGGACCTACGGTACCTCCTCTGCAGGTCATTCTGCACTCACTCTCTCTCAGGTTTTGGACTCCGTCCCTCTGTATTCCATTAAAAAAGCATCAAAATATGTTGTTCAAAGAAATTGACAGAATTTTCACATCTTTTAGTCTGACTGATTCACTTCATAGTTTTAATCTGCTTTCAAAAGGCGGCTATAATTTATTCAAGTTATGTATTTACACCTGAAGTTACAGACATGGAAAATGAGGATGGAAGGGGAATATTGCATTTCACATGCCATGAACATGCTTTATTCAGGGTTTGTGCAGATGCATGAAATTCTTCAAAATGCTTGAAATTTGGTTTAAAGTGCTTGAAAGTGCTCAACATTTTTTCTCTCATGGTTAAAAGCTAACAGACCGAACAGCTTTTCTATTTATAAAATAAAAAATATGTCACAACTACCTTTTAAAATTAATAAGATATTGCTTGAAAAATGCCACAGAATCTCGAGAAGAGTTCAGCAGCAGTAACCAAAGTAAGTTTGAAATATCTGACATCTTGTTATCACAGTTCATCATGTGAAAGATTCCATGAAGAACTTATTCATTTGTGCAGGGAATAGTGTTAGGTTTTTAAAAAGTTGTGTTTTCCTTAAATTTGTTATCCCTCTGTGATCTGCAATATTTTTGTGATTATTTTGTTCATTATGTATGGTATCATTTACATTAAAGAATTAGATGTCTTCTGGTTACAACAACAACCAAACGAAACATAGGAGAGAGGATCAAGTATGTAAACATTACTTGGAAATATCAATGCTGAGGTCATTCAACAACCAATTAACAGAGATTAAACTGTCTTTCTCCCCCGGGTGACCAAAGCACATGTAAGAAACATCAATTAGAAAAGGGAGATGGCAGTGAAGTGAAAAAAAAACACACCCATCCCTCAGCCATCCCAATCCAACCCTTCCCTCAACTCCTTCCCTCCATGAGGACAAAAACTCTCCAAAACAAAGACTTGAAACTGCTGAAACTCCGGCTTGTCACATTTTAATTTTTCTTGGTAAGAGAGTTAGATATTAATTTTCAAATAGGTACATAATTTACCAAAACAAAAGCTCATAAATGAACCATGAAGGTGCTTGAAAAGTGATTAAATTTAATCTTTCAAAAAGTGAACAAACCCTATTTTGTCTTAATCAAAGAAAGATTTGTTTTCAGTGAGGTAGAAAGTGCAAGCATTTTTCTGTAGTCAAACAGAAAGTCTGAAGACTTAAAATACAGTGTCAACAGTAATGACACTTCTGAGGTGTAAATACACAGGAGGTTAATGAAGATTCTCAGTTACTGTGAAGTAACACGGATTGTCAGAGGAAACTGGCAGAATTTATCAAATGGCTTTTCTGGTCATTCTGACATTGTGAGTATTACTGCATGTCATATAAAGATGTTTTAACTGTAAAGCATCAAAAGAAAATTGTTCCTTCATGTTTTTAAATAATATTTCTCTGAAAGTTTACTTGTTATTGATGTTCTCGAGCTTCTTGTTAGGTTAAAAATCACAACCCACATCACATTGAAAATATCTGGTCAGCATGGCCTCCCACAGCAAATCAGATTATTTTTATTGATTAATGACATACAACATGCCAAGACCCTCATAAGTTTGAAGGCTGCAGAGATACAGTCACAGTGGTCTTACAGTTCTTTTAAAGCCTTTTCATAATTACACGTTCATTTGACAGCTCTGTTTAAAAGAGCTCATATCATGCTTTCTTTAGTTTCATATGTCCTTATGTGGACGGCACGATGAAATCTTTAAATGAAATCTAAGGACTTTTCTCTTAAAAAAAAAAAAGGCTATTTCTGACTCTACTGTACCTATGTAAGTTGGCCTAGATATGGCTTATTTTATAATGATTCTGCATTTGCTAGATATAATTGTGAGTTTTGAATTTATGTTTTTATTATTTTCCTATTACTATTGCGATTTTATCATTGTTTAATTATACTCTTGCTTTTATAATTGTAGCACTCTGAGATTTGTTTCAAATGTGAAGTGCGTTTCAAATAAAATAAATTTTATTATTATTATGTGTAATGATTGTGGTGGTTCACTGTAAAGTTACAGTGAAGTTTTGTTGTAGTTTAATACTGTAAAATGTTTTTATAGTACTGTGAATCCAAAATGTGTGATTTTAATCTATAGTTTTCTAGTACTTTTGCATAAGAGTTGCTTTGAAATTTCAGCAATTAATTCTAATTTTATCTTTGTTCCTGTGAACATCTGTACTGTGAAATCACCGCAGTTATTAGCCAGTAATTTACTGTGAAATGATGATGATATTTTTAATAGTGTAGCAGTCATTGAAACTTAACATACTATGAAACCAAGTTAAGACAAAATAAGGACTCTTTAAAAGTCCATTACTCATGAGTAGATGGGGAAAAGTAGTACGGTTACAGAGTTAGAACATGTGTACCATGACTTATGTTTAAATCTAATGTAACTTTACTTGAAAACGTTCATCCCAGTATCCCAGAGTTTTGTCATTTTTGAACAAAAAACATCTTTTGCTTGATAATTTTTACATTTTGTGCAGATTGAAGAATAATTCCACTTGTCTACAGTTTCATATAAGAAGACAGTTTGATATTTACCTCTTTTCAAACGAGAGTCTTGAATAGCAGAAGAAGAAGAAGAAAATATAACTATTATGCAAAATAAACTTACTTTAAATCAGTTTTCTTATTCAGAGCTTATTCAAAGCTTTAGTTTTAAATTTCTGTAATGGTAAATTACTTCATCTGTGAATTCCAAGAATTGTTGTTGTAACTTGCATGTACACAAAACCCCTCTTGACCAAAACTGATGTAGGAATATAAAACAATTTTTTATAGATAAGTTTGGCCAACTAAAGAAATAAAAGTCATCCCTCCCTGACATCTGTGTGTTTTGACATTTCACATTTAGTGGTTCAGATTGATCGCAGTGGCAGGACAGCTTTTTTGCAGGTACCAGGCTTGGACACATGAGCTTTATTTGATCAAAATCTGTGATATTTCTCAAAGATGGACTTGTCAAATTGAACAGCAGTGTTGGCACCATAGTTAACCAAGGTGAGACAGGTAGCTGAAGGGTAAATGTCACTTTTCCCAGTAATGTGTCAGCTGCTTGGTAGAAGAAACTGCATATGATAATTTGAAATGTCATGGTGTCTACCTCTCTCTGTTTGTCACTCAACCTGTCTGTTTAAGGCAGACAAACCCGTCTGTCTGTCTTTGTGTTTTTAACCTCTTGTTACTTTGCCTCTGTCTTTTTTTCCTGCCAAGTATCAACACAAGTAAAAGTCATATGCTTTGCATTACATTAAATCAGGTAAAGGAAAAAAAAAGCTTTTGTTTGCGCTGGCATTACAATTTTCCCCTCTTTATGAATTTGTATTCATCCAGGTACCTATAAGTCAGAGGAAAACCAGCTGCTGTTGAAGGTGTACCAGGTGAAGGGCCCCACAGAGCATTACCTCAGCAAGTTCAAAAATGACAACTGGGCTATGGATGGATATGTAAGTCACACTTTGACATTTTTTTCTGCTTTAGGCATTTTAAAGTGACCCTTCTCCCAGTGCATCATCATAATCATTAAAGCTGTAATAATATGATCATTTCTGGATGCCGTATTTGTAAAAACAGGATATGAATGTGTCATTAAAGCCGATAAATGATCAAATTTAATTAATACCCAGCCCTAATGTAAAACTAATGTTGCTCTGTCAACACCACATTACTCAGCCCCCACCCTCCTCTAGCGGAGGTCTCACGAGAGGCCTGTATTGAAATTCCAGACAAATCCGCTGCCACATTATGCAAAACAGATTTTCAAATACAAAGAGCTCATATTAACATCCTTTCAAACAGAAGAAGGATGCAGTTTAGCAAAAAGCTTTGTTTTTCATGACAAAGGTGCGAGAAATAAGTTCTTCAATGAAATGATCACCATTAGTTTAAGCTGCTCAAATTTAGCTCAGTGCACAGTTATGGATTTGCAACAATACAAGGTCTTCTTTTTTTTAAGTCTGGCCACAACTTTTTTCAATTATCTTGAATGTTCCAGGAGGCTGTAGTTAATAAAGAGAAACAAAAATGATATATTTGAAACCTTAACCCATATTGTTTGAATTTGATGTTATTTGATTTTATTGGGACAGTGCAGCCTAAAAGTTTTAGTACAGATCATGAGACTGATGTTTCACAGTTTGTAGTTATTGCTAACTTCCAACTGCCATCCCTAGTTTGGCCTTTATATTAATAAGAAATTACAAATACGTATTGTATACCAAGAAACAGTAGTACAAAAAAATATCAATTACAGATTTAAAGGTCCCATGTCCAGGTGTTTTTTGACCGTATACATCATGTCTTGAGTGTCTTTTAATCAAGGATTTCATTTAAGTGAAATCACAAAAAATGAAAAAATTTGGCTCTGTGGAGGATCAGATGCCGCTCTTTTCACTTCCCCTGTGGAAACGCTTGGATCTGAGGGGATGGGGAGGCTCCAGTAGGCTATGACAGTCAGCTCTGCACTGATTGCAAGCCCAACCAATGTCTTATGGGAGGGGGGAGGAGAGGTTACAGGCCGTGGAGCGGACTGTCAAACCAGTCGTGGCGTCTGCCTGTGTCAAGCAGAAAACACACATGCATGTGGAGGTTGTATAGCTATAGCAATAAACCCCAGGAAGTGAAAAACAGTGTTTTCTTTAAAGAGGCATAGAACATTTCTCCATGAACTGAGAGTTCAGAAAAGATGTTCCTCTGTCCCAAAACTCCTTGTAACTACAAAACCCAAAACCAGTGAAGTTGGCACGTTGTGTAAATCGTAAATAAAAACAGAATACAATGATTTGCAAATCCCTTTCAACCTATATTCAATTGAATACACAGCAAAGACAAGATACTTAACGTTCGAACTGGTAAACTGTGTTGTTTTTTGCAAATATTAGCTCATTTTGAATTTGATGCCTGCAACATGTTTCAAAAAAGCTGGCACAAGTGGCAAAAAAGACTGAGAAAGTTGAGGAATGCTCCTCAAACACTTATTTGGAACATCCCACAGGTGAACAGGCTAATTGAGAACAGGTGGGTGCCATGATTGGGTATAAAAGCAGCTTCCCTGAAATGGTCAGTCATTCACAAACAAGGATGGGGCGAGGGTCACCACTTTGTGAACAAATGCGTGAGCAAATTGTCGAACAGTTTAAGAACATGTCTCAACGAGCTATTGCAACGAATTTAGGGATTTCATCATCTACGGTCCGTAATATCATCAAAAGGTTCAGAGAATCTGGAGAAATTACTGCACGTAAGCGGCAAGGCTGAAAACCAACATTGAATGCCCGTGACCTTCGATCCCTCAGGCGGTACTGCATCAAAAACCGGCATCACCGTGTGAAGGATATCACCACATGGGCTCAGGAACACTTCAGAAAACCACTGTCAGTAACTACAGTTCGTCGCTACATCTGTAAGTGCAAGTTAAAACTCTACTATGCAAAGCGAAAGCCATTTATCAACAACACCCAGAAATGCCGCCGGCTTTGCTGGGCCCGAGCTCATCTAAGATGGACTGATGCAAAGTGGAAAAGTGGTCGTGTCCTCCGGACCAAAGAGGAAAAGAACCAGCCGGACTGTTATAGGCGCAAAGTTCAAAAGCCAGCATCAGTGATGGTATGGGGGTGTATTAGTGCCCAAGGCATGGGTAACTTACACATCTGTTAAGGCACCATTAATGCTGAAAGGTACATACAGGTTTTGGAGCAACATATATTGCCATCCAAGCAACGTCTTTTTCATGGACGCCCCTGCTTATTTCAACAAGACAATGCCAAGCCACATTCTGCACGTGTTACAACAGCGTGGCTTCGTAGTAAAAGAGTGCGGGTACTAGACTGGCCTGCCTGTAGTCAAGACCTGTCCCCCATTGAAAATGTGTGGCGCATTATGAAGCGTAAAATACAACAACGGAGACCCCGGACTGTTGAACAACTTAAACTGTACATCAAGCAAGAATAGGAAAGTATTCCACCCGAAAAGCTTCAAAAATTGGTCTCCTCAGTTCCCAAACGTTTACTGAGTGTTGTTAAAAGGAAAGGCGATGTAACACAGTGGTAAAAATGCCCCTGTGCCAACTTTTTTGCAATGTGTTGCTGCCATTAAATTCTAAGTTGATGATTATTTGCAAAAGAAAATAAAGTTTCTCAGTTCGAACATTAAATATCTTGTCTTTGCAGTGTATTCAATTGAAAATAAGTTGAAAAGGATTTGCAAATCATTGTACTTCTGTTTTTATTTACGATTTACACAACGTCCCAACTTCACTGGTTTTGGGTTTTGTACATTTAAAAGCATATAAAATTGATATTGCAGGAAAACAAAACCATTAAAATGAGTTCATGTCTGGTTCACTTGGGCCAGCACTATATCTATGCTAAAGATTTGAAACTAGTGATGTGCTGTTACTCGATTGATAACTCATTCTAAATGGTTTTACAGCTTTTCATGGAGAAAGCTGACTCCCAAAATACAATGCATGTTTCATTCAGCGGGCTTCTTTTTGCCCTGATGCTGCTTCCAAATTTGTCTGGACAGAGGTTCGGGGTTGAAGCCATTGTTACATGGAAAACTAATTTAAAAAAGCATAAAAAGCATAAATACAGGAAATGCTACGTAAATAGTTTTTTAGTATCTGGCAGTTTCCACAGCAGAGGGGGTCCGTTGTCGATCATTTTCACAGCCTGATTGTTGAATGATGAAATGTTTACAAAAGTGGAGGAAAAATTATCTCCAAGATGTCATCATATTGTCATTCATCGTTTGAGGTGGTATTTTTCGCCCTTGTGAACCCAGCCGAGCAGCTTTTCGGCAAAAAAAAGTAAAATATTATTCTCATATGTTTGCACACTGATGCAGTGAGTAGCACCAATACCTCACAGCTACAAGGTTGCTGGTTTAAACCAGAGTAAGGGCCCCTCTTTGTGGAGTTTGCATGTTCTCCCCTGATCATTTGTTTTTTAGGTGGCCCAGTTTGCTCCCAGAGAACAACAATATGCTCATTATGTTAACTGGTAACTCTGGATGGCCAGTGAGTGTTCAGTACCTTGGTGTCTGTCTCTGTTTATCAACCCTGTGACTGGCCGCTGACCACTTAAAGGTGAACCCTGCTGGTTGCCCAACACTAACCAGGCTGGGCTCCAGCACCCATGAGCCTGATTAGGATTAATTTCTTGATTCTTAAAAAAAATAACAATTTAGTGTAGTTTCATCCACAAGGGGGCATTTTAAAAACTCAGTTTTAGTATTACAATTTTTGCTTTCTTTCCATTTCTTAGAGCACATTTTTGCCTTAACTCATGTTTTAATATTCAGTTTCAATGACTGCTATTGTATGTTCACAATCACTCATGATCAATAAACCCTCTAGTTTTCAAATACAGAGTACCTTCAGATCCAGCCCTCAGTCCATCTGAGAAGCTACCTTCGCCATGTGGGCAAAGTCTGCTCTGACTGGTCAACCAGTGTGGTGAATGGTCAGCTCAGCACTGCCTCACGCTATATTGACAACAACTCTGCATTCATTCTACCGTTTATGCTCTGGCTTGGCTTGCAAGCCTGAACCAATGCACTCAAAAAAAGGTAGGACATCGCGTAATAGTAGGTCTATCAGGGGGTCAGTGGGATGAGCTGTTTCAGGCAGTTACTGGCACTGCAGAGGGGAAGGACTGTGGACTTTCTGTCTTGTACAGGGAAGTACTCTCACATTAAGGAGACATGTAAAACACACTAAAAACTAAACTAAATTAAACTCAAAATGCATAATATGGGCTCTTGAAAGTCACAGACTTCAGCTTAGCTCTTGTGCATTTACTAACCTCGTTGCTACGGTGAAGAAATGTGGCAGATCTTTGAGTAACATTGAAAATTCAATCAGAAAAGTAGGTGTTTTTTCCTATTTTACAAGGAAAAAGAAGACAGCAGGCATAAGTCATCATCATGAAGGGAGTTATCTTGATGGCTGTACAAGTGGGAATGTTATGATTATGAGTGTGAATTGATATATAATTCAAAAAAGCAAGCAATTTAGGACTTAACTCTAGACAGCAGAGACAATGGATGCCTGTCAGACAGGCAAAAAGTGCACATTCCTGAAGGAGAGGTGGCCTTGTGTTTTTATTTTAATGACTCACAATAAGGAGAAAACAACAGTAGTTTGCAGGTCTTGGCAAGCAAAGAGAACATCTTGTGTTGGTTATATCTAAGAATCATTTAGCACCTCTTGTGCACTAAAGGAAAGAAAACTGTTGATGAAACTTATGTAGATGAAGTCGTTGATACATCTGTTCATTTTGAGAGAAATTCTGTCTCCATGGCAATAAGCTTTCATCTCCCTGCCGAGCCATCTTGAAGAAAAGCTAAAGCAGGTTTATTATAGAAATTATATCTTTCATTTAGATACAAGGTCTTTAAAATGGCAGAAGAAAAAGACCATGCAAAGGTAAGGGAGGAATGTATGTTAATGGCCCTAAACAGAGAGTCTGTTATCCTTCAAAGTTACAGAAACACTTATACATAAATATACTTACTATTATTGTTATTATTCTCAGCTCATACGGCATAGGAAACGTAGCCTTGATGAGCATCTACAGTCAGGCCCATATCTGATAAATATTGTAACTGACATTCTCATTAATTTTAGGCTGCTCTTGCACTCAGTTTTATTTATTAAGTATGAAGCTCAAAGAGTCTGGTGGCTTTCCAGTTGATTGGTTGACTTGTGTAAAGCCACAAGAAATTGTCATGAAGCTTTGTCTGCTTGGTGTTAAATCATCACATAAATTCTCCAAGAATGAACTCTAAGTGTTTTACTGAGGAGAACAGGCGCCTTTTTGTCCTTAGTTCACTGGTCATGATAAGAGTTTTCCATCCTAAAGAAAGCTCCGAAACATTGTGCCTTGAGTGGATTGAGACTTCACAAGTTTTAGTAACAGCGCTAGAAACCAAACCGTGACCTGAGCGTGTCTGAGGCTCATGACTTTGCCTTCATGGATTTGACTTTTTGAGGCCTCTGGGTTACTTTTTGCACATTGAATCCAATAACCTCCGATTTTTTCACAGTTGTTTGTGATCTACTGGGTGTTTGTTATTCCCATCCTGCTTGTGTGACAAAGGTGCTACAGGAAATGTATAGGCAGGTCTAAAACTCTGTGAACTGCAGAAAACACTGAATTCTTTACTTAAACGTTATTTGACTTTGAGTTCCACCAGCAACACTCCTTGCATGTTATCCAGGGTTGTCCTCTCTCTGGTCATTGGTAAAAAGGTGCTTCAGGAAATGTTTTCTCATGGCTCAGAGAGGTGATGTACAGTGATGTACTTATCACATGGTTTAGGTCAGAAGTTACCATTGACCGTTGAGAGAATTGGACGAAGCCACATGAAGCCAGTCTTTTAATAATCAAAGGAGCCTTTGGTATGTTGTTAAGGCCAATCCGTGGGCATTGCCATATTGCCCACACCACATTCACTGAGGATCACTGACCTTCAGTAAATCACTTTATACATGCACTCTTGTATATGTCTTGAACTATAACACAGTTTAACTCTGTATTTCACAGAATCAAAACCCTCAAGCTGTTCCTCACCTTTAGGTCACATTTTCAGACCACATTAGTGTAGCAATGTAGCAGAGCATGTAGATCATAAAGTTATTTTAATATTTCTTTTAATCCCAAATTATCAAACAGCTTAGAGTCATTTAACATTTCCAATACAGACTTAAATAATGTTTTAAATTGAACAATTTAAATTGGATAATAATAGAATTTGAAGATGCTGAAATTGATTGAAAGTTCGTATCACGATGAAGCCCTCAATCACACATTAAGAAATACATTGTTTGACAGCCCTAAATATCATCCTCAGTTTTTGACGGTTGCACAGGTTTTTTCTATTTTACACCAAACAGAATTCAAGCCACACCAAATGAAACTCTTTTACTCTCTCATCAGGCAGGCTGGATGCTGCTGTCGGCAGAAATTCTTCCACACAGCGGCTCCTGTGATCATTGGTCTGCTCACAGTTTAAAGCTTGGGTGATCCAAAGAGCAAACCGCTTCCACCCAATCACCTGCTCGCCAAGAAATTTACTGCCTTAGTGGTTGTAAGAAGTGCTTCGTCATACACAAACTCTTGCTTGAAAATATGGAGCTGCTAAAAAAGAGATAACCTCTCTGGTGGATCTTTCACAGATTTACTAAACACCTTAAAACGTAACAAAACTTGAAGGGGGCATGTGTGAGCTTGCGCAGCAGCTGGACCTGCCTGATTCAATGTCTGTAATCAGACAGATCCAGCTTGCCAAGCTCCAATCCACAACGATTGTGAGGGGCCCAAAACGGTAGCACCGAATCAGCACCCTTTAGAGCAGGAAGAGGTAGGAGCTATGAGACAACAGCAGGAAGTGACTGTGTTAGCATAGATGCTAGAGATGCACGATATTGGATTTTTCCCGATATCCGATATGCTGATATTATTTTAATTCATTATTGCCGATACTGATACCGATATGTCAGGTCAAGAGCTCAAGCTATGTACTTAACAAAAATGGACTTGTTTCTTTCAGTGTTACAGTATATTATCACATGGACAGATGTGAAACAAGAAAAACAGCATTTAACTCTTGCAAAAATGAAACCCTCGATATTTAAATGTACCCATGCAGTGATGAGAAGGTGCATCAATACTGAACATTTGTATAATTTGCCAGTATATATTCCAGCCGATATATGGCCAATATGTGTGGCAGATATATCGGCTGTAAATATCTGCAAAAAATTCAATATCGGCTGATACCGATACTTAACTTTTTAGGGTGATATTGGCCGATACCGATATCAAAACGGTACTATCATGCATCCCTAATAGATGCTAACAGCTTCAGTAGTAGTTTTATCAGATCTGGACCGTATCTTTTCATTAAATGAAAAACAAATATCAGCACTACAGACTTCTCTTTAGTAAGGATATTTTCACTCCACTTACAGCATGTTTTTGCAAGAGTTTGTTTTACAAAGTAACTCACATTCTTTGGCATAATAGCACCCTCCTGCTACAGTGTCTGATTAGCCAGTAATAAATGTGATTGACAGAGTTATCATCTAATCACCTGCCAGATATATCTTTCCAAGGTTCTACCCATTCTCAAACACTTTCTATGGAATGTTTCCCAGAGGGACTAGTAAAACATACTGAACTGTCCATGTTGTGTGCCAGGCCAGCATGTGTGAGCGCAAATTGCCAAATTTTGCACCCCAACTTCTCCTTCTCTCCAGCAAGCTTCATATCAAAAGTCCCATTTGAGATTAGGATTAGCTGAGGCCTGCATGCACTTAGCATTGTTAAGGAAAATTCACCACAATCACACATAGTATTTTCTGAAAAATGTTCAAGTACACATAAAGTCTGGAAACTGGCATTACAGTGTTGAAATTGGTACTTTGCCGGCCATTTTGGAGTTCCACCGTTCTGTATCCTCCTCAGTACAACAGTGTACTAGTGGTAGGGTCAATAGTCTCTCAACCAGATGGTTAGGGATATGTTTCCCAGCCTCTGCAATCACGTAGATGTGTTGTAAAAACATTCTGAACCTCAAACTTCTCTACTGCTGCACAAGTTACGTGTAAGTTTGTATGACTAGCTAATGCTGATGGACACTTTACATAAGCTCCATCCATGCTGCCATTCAAAGCTGTAATATTTACTCCCTGTGACACTTCGCCTTCACTGTGAATATCCTGGAGATGAATGCCTTGTTTGCTCCATTTCCAGAGGTAGTATCAGAGGTGTAATATTGGTGAGAGGGTGGAACGCACACGCCACTTCCTCCCCTCTCATGAACATGTCATTGTCCTGAGGTGTAATGATGATGGAGCTTTGCTTTTGCATAAATGCCTTGTTAAAAGGGCTGCAGTGTACGAAAGTGGTATGATAGGTGAGTGTGATCCGCTGGAAAAGTGCTTTGAGAAATCAGATAGTAGAAGAGTACTATATGAGCTGTAGTCAATTTAACATTTTAGCATTACCGTTCCATCCTACTGTGTGACTAAGCAATTCAGGGCTATTTGAGGAGCTGTCCAGACGTTGCTAGAAATTTCTAAATAGCTTAAGATTGCAGCCAGAAAATGCTTCTAAAATCAATGAAGACAAGCTTAAGGCCATCGACAAAGTCATGGAAAAGTCAGTTGATCCTCATGTATATTTATAGAGACACTGACAAACTAAGATGGACTCTTAGCATGAGTACAGATTTGCTTCTGAGACTAAAAGCTGGGAAGGGAGGAACAAATATCTTTGCAAGCAATCAGTCTTTTAAAAGTGTTACCAAGTGTGTAGGGAAAAAAAAGATTGTTCTTCTGGGTTCCCTGTTCAGTGTCAACTTTTTAACTAATTCCGATGTTGTTTCTAAAGAAAAGTCTTTAAAAGATCATCCTACTACCTCGAAATGGATTAGAAATTTGGTTTTAGGACTGGGAGCAGGAGAGAGGAATTGAGTATGGAGATTGTAAAAGATAGCAGGCTGGAATAGAAGGAGGCAGGATGTAAGAGGGAAGGAAGGAGACACTTAGACAGCCCATTCATCATGTGGAGGATGACAGAAGGAGTGAGCAAGGAGGAGCACCATGCTGATAATGGCCAAGTTGTGAATCCTGAAAAGCAATCTTTTTACAGTTAGGAGATGAAAGTTTGGATGGCCGACATGTCGGTAAAACATTGCTGCTTCAATTTCCTTACAAGGGCAGTGAAGAGGGGGAAGTGGGCACAGCGCACAGGCCAGAAAACAGCACAGAGAGGCAGAGAGAGCAGCTGGAATTTGAAACCCCAGAGGAGCAAAAACAAAATCTCAATATTTTTTTCAGTATATGACAATTAAAACATGAGCCCCATTCAGATTTGTTTCTCTGGACTTTGCCTGGGTAATTACCTTGCGCCCTCTCATTATTTTTTACACATAAAGTCTGGGTGCGCTGAGGTGTGAATGAGTGGAGAGGGGTGATGAAGTTCATCCTGCACAACTGGACTAAAATCAGAAAAGGGATACTTGACAGGCTGGATAAACACAGCTTTTACAATCACCACTCGGTCTCTGGCATCTACAAAGAGCCTCATCGTGCTGCTGTTGAATACGGAGCTTAAACACTGCAGCTTTCAGTCTAATCGTTGTGCAAAAAGCTATGCAACTTGATATTTACTTTTGTGTGCTACAATGCTCCTCTCAACTCTTTTGTCAATGCTACTGATGCAATGTTAAGAATGTAACGCTGAAGTAAGGAAATAAATTGTGATCATAAAGAATACTTCTGCTGCTTCATCATCCATGTGTTTTGATGTTGTATCCTGCCTACTGGAGACACCCACCCCCTCACCCCCACTCCATCCAGAAGGGAGTATGTCCTGCTGAGAGGAGCAAAAGAATTTCCCTGGTGGGCTACCTGGACATTATCCTGACAATATCAGGGTTGCATGTGTGAAAATGGCCCAATTTTTTTTGTTTGTTTGTTTCTTTTTTTTGTATTGGAACAACAAGTGATTTACACATGCTAGAATGACATACTTTGGCATGATTTTAGAGAAAATAAACTCTATCAGTGTCTGTTCTCATTTGCCAGCTACATATTTAGACCATTTTTAATAACTGATTTTTAAATAAAAGATTAATCTTACAATTTGATGCTCTGACCATGAAGATAGACAACTCGACTTCCACTTCTCAAAACTCTCATCAAATAAAGAAAGACATAAAAGAGAGAAAGTAGTGGATTAATGCTATCTGAGGCTCCACTGTCCCTGTATTTGACTGTAGACATCAACACCAGCAGACTTCCCCTTATACAGACCAGAAGTATTAAGTAAACTTCATCATAAATCCCTGCATTGATGCCTTTATAAAATTAGCCCCCAGAACACTGAGTTAGGGTGACCACTGGGTTTGATCCTGATACCTCAGTAATTTTATCTAGCTGGATTATTATCACTCGTCAGTGCTTTTATTATGAGGAATTATTGTTCTTTGCCCTCTCATAGAGCAGAGAAATCAAAAGTACATTAAACGGCTCATATACCTGTGTATACTGGGGTTGTTCCAGTTTTTTTACTACCACAGCAGTGTACTATTTTCAGCTATATGCTCACTTTTCAGAAAATATGGACACTCAGTGATCTTTATCCATATTCATAACCAAAAGAGAGAGAGCTCTGGCCTTACTGTACAAGTATATTCACAACATTTGGTTTAGTGGGTGGAGCTGGTGAGAAACGTGGGAAGAGTGTATAATTTAGAGAGTGTGCAACAATGAGTTATCTTAAATTGGTTGTCAAGGATTTCTCTGTCTGTTGCAGCGGTATCCAAAAGGTGTGTCTTGACTCCTACAACAAACAAAAATGTTCCTCAGTGAAATAGATGAAATTGTTATTCCTTGTTTTAAACTAAATATTTTAAATACCCTTGCTATCAGGCACAAAGCTGTTCCTAAATTGCTTCTCAGGAAAAAAAATACTCTACCAATGAATGAGTGAACGTTGTATTGTCCTGATTACAGATATTTTTGTATTTTGATTTGGTTAGATGTTTATAAAACCCCCTGACCAACATGGAAGGTGACCAATATCACTATTTCATGAAAAAAAGAAAATGTACAAAATGGAGAGAGGTTTGTGCCTGACTGTGATGTTAAACAATCATTTTTTTCTGAACATTTGTCCTTGGATCTATTTTAATTAATCAACATAATATATATTGATACAAACAGTATTGTCTCTCTCTGCATTTCATTGGAAAACATATCAAGAAAATCCTAAAAACTCAACATATTGTCAAGCCAAAATAGAGAGCATAACCTAAAATCTACAGTTAAACGTTTTAACTACATAACTAATTGTTTTGATCACAGAGAAAACCCAGCGGTTTACCTCCAAATGAAATTTTCTGGCAAAGTAGAGGACAGTAAAAAAGACCTACTTTACTGTAATCCCTGAGGATGACAACGTTAAGCTGACTACTTTTAGCTTGATGTTGTCATCTTTTTGCAGCCAACTCTATATGAGGGTAATTACATATTAGCCTGTCTGTTCTTAAAATATTATCTCCCTAAACCACACCTGTCTTAAACATCATGGTTTTGACACTTTGATCATAATTCTGCACAGTTTATGTAGTGAAGGAAGAAGAAGGAATTACCAGAGTCCTCCTGCTGTGGTTTTTGGGTGATGGAGAAGTATGCCAGCCTCAGTACTACCCCTGTGTCAGACTCAAACTTTTACATCAGTATACTGACAAGATTTATCGTCACTGTCAGGCACAAACCTCCTATCTCCATTTTGTATGTTTTCTTTTTCTTTTGTTTCGTGAAACAGTGCTATTGGTCACTTTCCATGTTGGTCAGTTGGTTTTATAAACATGTAACCAAATCAAAGTCTTAAAAGTGGCTCAGGTTCTGTCCTTCACACCCTACAATATTTGATTGGTCTGTAATGGAGGTGATTGACCAAACGATTGTCCAATCGATTGCCGGCTATGATTATGAAAGGTTTGGCCCACTCTCAAACACTTTCTATAGGATGCTTCCTAAAAGGACTAATGAAATATATTGAACAGCCTATCCTGTGGGTCAGGTTAGGCAAAGACACTGAACCCTAGTGAATCCTCTTAAGCATTATCAAAACATATTTTACTGAATGTAAGTGTTTCCTTTCAGGTCACAGCAGAATCAGACCAGAAGACTTTTGTCTACCAGGGACACATTCACAACAAAGACTTTGGCAAGTTTCATCTGACGCGGCAAGGTAGGCCAACTTTTAATATCACTTCTGTTAACAATGAGAAAACCCAGATTAAAAGTGAGACTAAAGGGAGTATCACAGATTTTACTTGCGAATGCACTGTAATATAAATATAATTTGAGCTGACTTTGAAAGCAAAAGGCAAGTATGTTAACTATTATCAATGCATGAAGCATCCAAAAGATATGAGCAAAATGCAAAGACCTTTGTTTTCATGCATGTCTGACTTTGTTTGTATCTATATCCCCAGGACCTGTGACAATGGCAATGGACCCGTCCAACCCCTACACAAACAGCAGCTCTGTGGCAGCAGCCATCTTAGTTCCCTTCTTTGCCCTCATCCTGTCAGGATTTGCCTTCTACCTCTACAAGCACAGGTAAGCTATACCCCCTATACAACCTAAATCCATGAGAGAAACTGTGCAAGAGTGGAATAACAAGCAGGTGTTTGCCTTTTGGCTCTGCCTGCTGTTTTTTTAGCTTTGACACCCTCAGTCAAGCATAATGTTAAAGCAGATCATGGAATTTAGAAAGGAGGGAAAGGGTGAAGTTAGTTGATCCAAAACAAGTTTACTGGATAAACAGACGGGAGAATATTACTCTGTGCAAATGGACTTCTCCTGTTCCGACAAGAGGGCCCCTATTGTATGCTAAAATACTGCCCTCCTTATCCTTAATATTCTGTGATTATTCAGTTATTGAGTCGTTACATTTTCTGAATACATCTTTCTTGACTTCTTTCTCTCTAGATTGTATTTAGATGGAAATCATTTATAGCTGGTAAATATCAAATATAAAAATTACATCTCATTTTATCAAAGTTCAATCTTTGTCCAAGTTTGTCTCTCCTTCATCCCTTGTAGATAAAAAAAATCTAGCAGGATGATCACTTTTGTTTTGGTATTGACACAATCCACTTCTCTTGCAAATAAAGAGCTAATGTGTTTAGGCACAGGCAGATGAGTAATTAACTCCTGAGCTTTCATTTGGCTTCACCAGCCTCTCTCGTAGCATAATGATGGACTCTTTTAAATAGAAAGTGATTCATACTTTATTCCTTTCTTTGAAAATATAATTAGTTGGCAAGCATTCAGTAACAAACCGAGTTAAGACCATTGCTCTTTGATATACTTTGGTTTAAACTGTTGAAACTCATTCAGAGATTTTATAAAGGACAGGCGAATTTAGAGAAATACAAAAACAGCATTTTTTTCTTATTCTCCAAGTACAATCTGGCTGACCTTCGATAATAATCATTGTTCATGGAAAGTTCACAAAGTGCTCAAAGGTGACAGATAACTGAGAAAATGGAGGTTGAAATGTTATCAATATTTCCTGTTCAAAACATGCACTATACTTCACTTAATAGGGAAGATCTGACTCCTGGACCTTATCATCCAAAGTTTTATGAATTTATCAAACAAAAGTCTCTTTGACACATATATCCACTCAGCTGTCTTTTACACTGTTCTATAAAGTGGTGCAGGAATGATGTATTTTTGTAAGCCAACCCAGAAATTGGCATTTTGCTGGTTCTATTAACCAGAAGCCTTTGTTTTTTCAGTGTTGGTTTATAAGCTCTGAGGCAAAGAGATCATGAACTGTGTTTTGTTTATCATAATAATCTTTGCAGCCAAACAATACTTTCATTTTTTTTAAGTATGAACAAAGTGTCAGCGTTCATGCTTTTACCTCCTCTACAGAAAACCTGATCAAGGAAGTGGTTGCTGCTGTGTCAATTTTAGAGTTAGACATTGTTTTTCAAAGATCACAAATGATGGCATTTAATGTCCTTGGCAAACTCTGAAGTCCTGGTTTGCCACATAGTAGCAACTGCCTTGTTATGAAACATAAAAAAGCTAAGAGCGTGTCCAGATTTAGTTGTGTAGTTGTATGTATAGTTTTTAAAAATACTTCAAAGTTTTCTGTAGATTCTCTGTACAGCATTTCACCAAAAACTCATTCAAAAAACTCAGACTTTATTAATGCACTGAAATGCTGATTCTCTCCAAAGTTTTGAAAAACCATTACCAGGGATGGGATGATTACAGGTTTGGATTGTATAATACTCAAAGAAATTATTTCGGATTAATAGATAGGTTCATAGATAATCTTGATTATTTTGCTTTATTGTAACCCAATTACAGATGCTTACTGTGCTATATTATTGAGCTTCTGCCATTTGTTGATCAAAATCATTTACTTTTTAGATATAGATGAGTAAAATTTTTCAGTGACTCATATTTAAATAACAGCATCGTTCTTTGGAAAATTGAAGCATCATTCATAATAGTCCTTTGTGAGTGAAAGAACAGAGTGATCAAGTAGCTTAGTACAGTACAAATTAAGACAGAAAAGCAATGACTATTATTGATTCACTTTAAGTGCTTTAAAACTTTTCTTATTTATATTACGCTAAAACTGATTCGACGATTTCCTGGAGGTAGATTTTTTTTCTGTGAGTAGTACACTTGCAACATAAGGACATCCTGATTATTATTGACTTTTGTTTAGAAATGGAAATAAATGACAGACAAAAAACTTATTTTATCTAGTCTATAATTAAGTTGTGATTAATCAAATTCAAAGGTATCGTGGTATCAGTGGATACAGTATGTTTACAAACTGCTGTTGTCTTAAGTGCTTTCTTACCTGTAATGTTGACTGTTTACTGCTCACAGACAGATTAAATAATACTGTCATAAACTTCGTCCATTGACAATGACATTACCGCAGATTGTTTATATTGAACTCAGGACAAACTTGATAACTCAGCACCTGATTTTGATGACTTTATAACTCGCCCCAGACCAACTTGTTGTTAGATCAACTAATTCATCACCAACATGACATCTCTCAGTTATCATAAATTACTTTTACTTTGGCCTGCAGTGCTGGTTGGCTCAGGTGATAAATAAAGTTTGATGTGTTAGCCATTTTGACCACAACTGTTTCCCATTTGGTTTGTCAACTTTATTAATTACAGGGTCACTGTTGCTGAACCCACAATGCTAGTGCCAACCTCATTCTTTCTTTGGCAGATACAAAGCTTAACTGCTGTGTCCCTCTGCTGTGTACGGCTAAGATAGTGTTATGTGTCTGGGGCTAAAGATGGTGGACTAAGGTGGTGCACCTTCTGCCATGGCAGGTGCACCAAAAATAAGGTTCCAGTCTGGAATATTTTTAATAGCTTTAGAGAAACATAGAGTGTCGTGGTATTGCAGAACCTCAAGGACTAATTCACTGTGACTTTTAAACCACAGATCACTGTAACACTATGCAATCATCCCATCTACACTCATCACTGCACCACTTAAAAGAGAAACATACAATCAGCTGACCCGTTGTTAAAGAAACACTGTGAATGTCTTTGAGTTTTTATCTTTTCCAACTGTTTTTCTGCAGTAAATCCTTTGAATGTTTAAATGGTACTGCTGTGCACAAGCCAATGCTTATTTCTACTTATTTTTTCAGGTCATAGAAATGTCTAGTAGGACCCCAAAAGTGCCATGACTCGACACTTTATGATACAACCTGCTTAGTGTGTGCAATGCTAGTTGATGTATATTAAAGCTGATGGTTGTATGCAGGACATTGTCTGCTGACACAGATGACAATGAGAGACCAAAAGACACCTGGGGGCCTGGCGGCAGGTAAGACTGGCACCTGTCATGCATCTGGTTTCAAGCAGCAACCAGACTTCCGGCCGCCGCCACATCCTCCGTCGAACTCGCCATTCCTTGTGTTTTGGTTTTTAGATTATTTTGTCATGCTGTTGAGTACGGCTGCACAATTAACCTAAATGAGCTGGATGATTTTCAGTTGTGAGTCCTGATGCTTGGACCTGTTTCAAAATGAAAATTAATTCAGAGGTAAAGAAACAAGGAGCTCCTTTGAATCAGTAATAAGAAATTTGGAGAAAATAACAAAGTACGTTAAGTTTGTTTTAAAGCAGTGCAGCCATACTGTGTAATACAGCAGTCATTTTAAAGTAAGACAGAGGGCTTTTATTTTGTCTTTTACCTCATTGTCATCTCTCTGTCAGCATGATGTCATCAGGAACAAATACATTTACTTACAGAAATATTGTTTTTGGAATTAAGCACTGTGTGCCTTTCTTATGCTGCTGGCTTTTCTTCATTTGACATCTCTGCTGTTAGCTGTCTTTTTTTCTCACTGTCATGCCGAAAAAGCAAAATGAACTTACACCTCAATTCACCATAATCAGGAGCAGGAGATACCTTATCACATGTATTTAAAAAGGAAAGTAAGTTGACTTTAATAAAAAAAGTGCCTTTAAGAGCAGAGGTCTCAAAGTACTTCACAATAAAAGATTAAAACCAGGGACTTGCAATGTAGGTAATGATTTAAAAGCAGATAGAGACAGAATAATAAAGGTAAGTCATAACTTCAAGCGCTCCTCAAAGCTTAGAGCTGAGTTTTAGAGGGAGACAGTTTCAAAGATCCTTAAAATAATGACATCAAAATCCCTCACCACAGCCCCAGCTGTGTTTAACCTCTCCCAGTTCTAATCAGAGTGATTAATAAAAACTTCATGGGTGACTGGGATCTTTAAAGTGGAACAGGGTCAGCCACATTTTGGTAATAAAAGTTTATTATCACACTGGGAGATAGAAATACATTTCAAATGGAGTTTTCATAATTGTCTATTTGTCTGGACAAATAATTTGGTTTTATTATTCAAATATTTGGCATTCAGTATTATTTGTACAAATATGGTGTCCTTTGGCAAAACCTTAACTCAAGAAGTGTATAAAGTAGATTTTTACTGATGTCTTTAGGGAGGGAAAATCACTACTCGATGATTGAATTTTTACTATTTATACTATTTTATTGTATACCAATTGAATAACTTGTTGACTCATCACACTCCACCTTTGTGCACAGCACAGAAAAGTGTGGCCAAGGTAAATGCATGTGTTACCTTTAGTGGTACTTGAGTAAAAATCTTTCAAAGCAACTAGTAACTATATTTGAACTTGAGCACAGTATTATTTTTACTCTTCCATTCCTGAACATGATGAAAACCACTAGAAATAGAAGTGGTCTCCTTACATAACAGTTAAAGTCATGTTTAGGGAATTAAAAACAAGATGTGAGTGTGTGCCCTGCACTTTTCTCCTCCTGTGCCAGCTCATCCATCTGCACAATTTCTGTAATACTGTCAAAGCAATTACGCGTGCCGTTTTTAATTCCACCAGTAAAATTAACTTAGTGCACCTACAGCCACAACCAGAAACTAGTGCAGTGATTTGAACCCCTGCCACACAGGGGGGTCTACAGTGTGTGTTGGTGTGTGCAGTTTTGTAAAGTAATGGGTTGAGCATGTAGGGTAGGCTTAGTGGCTCCCAGGGGTTGTCTTTCTACCAGTGCTCACGCACACACACACTTAGACACACTCTTAATGAGGTCAGAGTCAAACAGCGTTTCAGCTGCAGCACTCCTCCCTGCTAACAGTTCCACAGGGTTTGGGAGTAAGTGATTATATCTAACTGGATTATAGGACCTGATTATCCAAAAGTCTAATCTGCAACAAACAGACAAATTAGGAGGCAGCAGTTATATTTCTCTGTGTATCCTCTCTGAACCCCTGCAGCACATTTCTTAAAATAGTCTTTCAAGCAATTTAAGCAATAATACATTCTTTTGAACTCGAACCATTGGGTACCATTTGCAGGGCGATGGCAGGTCGGATGCTTGCACACACACGCGCACTAACATAAAAGCAGCAGATGGAGTTTCGGCAGCAGAGCCACTGAAGCAGGCAGTTGTTATGGTCGGTGTTCTCGCTCCTGCAGTAATTTCCTCTGCAATTTGTAGATTTTTAGCAGAAAACTACTTGAACTAAGTTTGGGTCCATTCATTTCAAGGGGAAACTGCCAACCAGCATGTCTAACAAGACGGCTTGGAGGACAGGAGAAGGTGTTAAAAGTTCACTTTTTTGATGAAAAATGGTTGACTTGGTGGTGGAACTCATTTAAACTAATAACCTAAATCTGACAAAAAGTCTTCTTGGACAAACTTCATCATGAAAAAAAGTATGGAAGAGTATTAGAAGAAAAAACACTTGGAGAAGGTAGATTAGTTTTCATTATGCACTACTGGAAGTAAAAGTACTAAGTTAAAATGTTGAACATTAAGATAAAATATAATTTTTAGAGATACTTCAGTCAACAGCTGATCTTTGTCTGCTGATATTTACTGAAAACCATGATCAACTGATCAGTGCCTGAAGTCAGTGATATGATTACCTGTGTTGAATGTTTGATGCTGGAATGTAAATCATCTGCCTACTCGTCTGCTGCTGTTTCTGCTGCTGCCTCTGCTCAATCAAGAGAAACTATAGTAAAGTCCCCAAAACTTTGTTTTTAGTCCTGTTGGTCATAAATATGAATTCAGTGTCGAAGTCTTCATCCAAATCTGCTCTGATAAAATCAGATCTTGATAAAAATTAAATCAACACCTTACTTAAAGGAAAGGTGGTAACATCATGGTATGTTTCACTAGCAGGGACCACACCATCAAAACGATGAATTTGACAATTATTTGTTGTTGAAGTTGGAAATATAAATTGAATTTTAAAACATGGAACATGTTGCTGACATTGATTCTGTGGAAATTCTTGAGTGATCCGCCCTAGATCCTGGACCTGACAAACCCCCTTTTAGGACCCTAAGGATGGGAGGATAGACAAAGTAGAAAAAGGGGTGGGAGGGAGGAGTCATCATGAGAATGAAACAAAGAGTGGAAATGGTTAAGTTTGAATTTATTGACACAAGAAGCAGCATGACTGAGGTGTGGTGTTGCTCCCAAAACTTTGCCAAAAGCATTCCCTTATGTTGGCTCCCGAAAAAGAGAGTTTGACAAAGCCTGGCACATGACACATCGAAATTTTAAGAAAGTGACATTTAGGTTTAAGCCAGCAATTTGAATGTATTGTTTGCAGGTGATTTTTTTTTTTTCAATATATAATAACCTAATCGATTATGTATCTATAGATTTATTGCCTGTTATCTATAAGACTATTTGCATTGGCCTGTTAGAAAGGTCTGATATGTTTTTTCCTGTCAACAATAATTTTGTAAGTCTTACACATAAAGATGTGATTAATTACTCATCACATTTTATAATTCAGTTGTTCTCACTGTAGGATACGTGTTGCATTGCTCCTTCAAAGGTTTTACTGCTCTGTTGAGCAAATATTCAACCACTTATTATTGAAAACTAAACATGAGTAGTACGGGTTTGCTCCGATCTCACTAAATCTTGCCAAAAGCCTGATTGGGGCAACCCTAATAACTTAAAAATAAAGTCGACTTCCTTCTCGAAAATGTACTTCAACATAATTCTGGTTCTAATGAGACTAAAATGTCAGGGGTGGACTGTCGGACAATCAAACTCCATAATAGATCAGCTGTTTTTAAGGAAAAATAGGCATTGCTCAGTACCCACTAGGGATGTCACGATATATTGTAACACCATATATTGCGATAGAGAACGGCCACGGTTATCATTCGTAAGGTTTTCCGTGCCATGATAGTCACGTGATGTTACAGAAGGTAGGCCGTCATGTGATGTTACAGAAGGCAGGCTTTGCGTGTGTGTGTGTGTGTATGTATGTGTGTGTGTGTGTGTGTGTGGCAGACTGCACTGAATGTTTGCAACAAAAATATAAACTCTCACAGCAGTGGAGAGCGAATGCATCCCATAATACAACTAACCACCATTTTGAATGTACAAAGAAGTCGCCATTACCTTGGAAACGCGCAGACACAGAACGACTCGCTGAAAAAAAAAAATGGAAAACTCTGACAGCCCGGCTCTTTATCCTCCGAAAAAAAAGAACCAGGTCGGTAGTATGGGAGTTCTTTGACTACCCTAAAGACTCCGATGGGAGGATCTTGGTGGATGAGATGCCCATATGCAAAAGGTGCAGGAAAAAAATTCAATGTAAGAGTGCAAATACGTCCAACATGGCATACCACCTTCGGGAGAACCACCCACAAGATTACGCCAAAATGGCTTTATCCAAGGTAAAGTAAACAAACATCCGTGTCATGCAGATGGCAAAAAATATATCCAAAGAGTCCGTAGTAGGTCCGTAACTCTGTGTGAACCACTCGTCTCTGCTCCACCTTTTCTTCTGTCCGTCTTGACTCATCGCGCCGTGTGTAAATTAAAAAAAAGTAACATTCGGGTAAAGTGAGGACAAGGCACCTTAGGTTTTATGGTAAATGTGAAGTACCCAGAGCCTCAAAATTATTATATTACACGAGAGGAGCAAATGTGTAAATATTAGATAGCCCAGTCTGCAGCCGCTGCTAGCAGTGTCTGCAACACCTGTGGAGCACGAGATGCATTCATGAACGGATCGTAAATTCTAATTTGAACGCACGGTCACATATACGACATCAATACATTTCTAAAACATTAATGCAAAATATTTTATCAAATGAATCAAATTGAAGAGAAAAACGTGTATGTGAGAAGCTATTTCGACAGTTTATTGAAATATAGGCTGGCTATAGTCCACTTCGTTGCCTTTTCTCTGTGCTGAATGTATAATTTCCCACAGCATTCAACTTGATGTGTTGATGCGTACATGTGGGAGCAGGATAGAGGGAGAGACAGAAGGAGGGGTGAGGAGGCTGCAAAAACATTGAAATTTAAATTAATAGTGAATACAGTGAGTTTTAAAAATCCCAATTAAAGGTTTTACTGAGTTCACTATGCCAGTCAGAATTTCATTAGGATTAAAACTAGCATTGGCTTGTAGTGTTATAAAAATCTAAATAGGTTTTACAGGCAAATAAAACAGATACATGAGAAGTTATAACAATATTATCAATTAATATAAAAAAACATTTCATTTAAGTTACAGACAGGAACATACCACAAATTAAGTTACATAACAAAAGTATATGCAAATGAAATTGTTCTGCTAAACTATAGCCTGAAATTTCACTTTTTTATTCTCCTGTCAGGAGGAGAAACCAAGTTCCTCAAGTGCATCATCATCAACAAGTCAGCCTAACATAAAAGATGCACTGGTCAAGGGAGCAAAATATGATCCTGAAGGGTGTGAGATTTCTGTGATTAATATCGTATTGTGATATCGTGATATAAATTGCAATATCGTATTGTAAAGTATCGTTCTGAAAATTTCATATCGTGACATCCCTAGTACCCACAGATGTTCACAAGCAAAGGGGGTGTTAATGAAAGAAATGTAAATAAAATAAATAAATAAATATAAAGAAAAAATCACAGCCTGTACCACACCTACAAGCATGCGCATCTTAGTTGATGGGTTTGCAACAGCCTTGATATAATGCCTAAAATATTCAGATAATAATACAAATTGAAATCCTGTATAACAAGTATTACTGAACAGGTGAAGAACAGATGAGCTTGGTTGAGTTGGGGTATTTTTCTGTATTGATGCAAATGCTAATGTATTTCGATGTTGAGACAAGCATTTTATTTTATGAGATTACTTGACATTACAAGAGACTAGAATTAGAATTAGAATGGAAAGGGCAAGTTAAACTTTCTGCTCCTCTCTGCCTTTTCTCATACATGCTTGGTTTGCAGGAAGACCAGGGATGGGAAACGTTGGTTACCAAGAGGGCCACATTGAATTTATTTTAGGGTATGCATTACAGAGAGTTTCAGCCAGTTGCCCAATCCTGATGTAAACTGTTCCTTGAATTGTTTATGGAGATTATTTGCTCTTTTCCTAAATATTTTGACCTATCTCTGATCCATCTATGATCTGTTTCTGTTTGAGATAAATAAAAATTGATCAGTAAGTGTGTGATTAAATACATTGATTTAGAAAAATAACCTTTAAAGGTCACATATTTTGCTCCTTTTCTGCAGTTTAACGTGGATCCTTGATGTCTCCATTAAACATTAGTAACAGGCTTTGGTCCAAAAAGCCTATGAATAAAGCAAAGCTGCATTCTTTCCACGGTCACATAACCGCTCTACTCAGAACGGCTGGTTTTGGGGGTGGTCGCCTTCATATGCTAATGAGCCAGAGCAGCGTACAACGGCAATTCACGATAGACCTGCTGCGTAACTCGAGTGAAGCAGGTGCTCCAGCCACACCCCGCTACAGTCCTAAACACATATGAACCGTTAATTTATGCCGGTTACCACACACACGGTTAAACCAGTGAAGCTGGTCCCCTTAACATCACAGGCTAACTTACAACATGCTAACCGCAGTGGGACATCAGCAAATCAGCCTACCTTCCGGGCTAACGTTAGCACAAACTGAGGCGTAAAGAACTGATTATATTCAGCCAACTGTTAAACCTCTCTTCATGAACAAACAAACCCTTACTTGATGCCGGTTACCAGATAACAGCAAGCTGATTCCCCAAAAATCACAGCCTAGCCTAGCCTACCTTCTGGGCCAACGTTGGCAGAAACTAAGGGGTAATTGGGTGGGTTAAGGACTGATTACTGTATATTCAACCACTGCTAAACTCCTCTTGACTAATGTAGAAATGTTCATACTTTAAATTTTATCCTTCAGACTTTCAACAAGTAACGTTAACATTGACGAACATGTGAAGTTACCCCTGCTGCTAGCATTAGCTTGTAGAAATGTGCAAAATAAATATTACACAGCATTAAAATATTCACATTTCCATCATCAGGTTTGGCGACGGATTTTTGGTACTAAGCCCGGATTCAGGAAAAGTCTAGTTGCCAGTCCTGTGTTAAACTGACTGAAGTTGAAGAAGCAGTTGGCCGTGAAGTGACTGGCACACACATACAGGTTTTAGCCGACTGTAGCTGCTCATTCCCTTCAAAAATAAAATTAATCCACTGGGCACTTTGAGGCTGGTAGCCTATATGTGAAGATATATATGGCTGTTTACAGTTAACAACTGAGCAGTGATAGCTTCTGAGGTTAGACATGCTGAACACCGATCTCTCGCTAGGAATATAAACAACATGGCTGCACTTCGCACAGAAATCTCTCCAGCAAGGGGGGAGGGGGGGATACTCAGGAAGACCAATCAGGTTAGGTATGCAAATCAAAAAATATACTGTTACGTAACAGTATATCCACAGACTTAAACAGCTTGCCAAATGCCATGAGTTTACATTTATGAAGCCTGCTAAATACAGGTTTTGTTGTCTACTATCACATTTTGTGGGCCGGGAGGAAAGCCAAAAACCCAAAAATGTTTTCAAAAGCCTTAAAAAAGTATTTTTTATAGGCATGCCTAAATATAATATTTGAGTGAATTTGAGGGCAAGACACTTCGAAGGTATGTTCTCGGGACATCTGGGACCAGTGTTCACTTGTCGAAAAGGATATTGATATACCCTGAAAGCTTTGGAGTGCAAAAATAACTAAAATGTGGCTAAAACTGACACTTTTGTCCAGAAAACATAATTAAAGCAAATCTGAAATAGGCACAGAAGTAAACTTTGCATTCATACTACAGTGCTACAAACTTCTGTGTGATTTTAAAAAGTTAGGTTAGTATTCCAATGTAGTATTGTGTGAGTCTGGTGGTAGCATCTAATACATATGTATAATTTCACAAAAACATCAGCAAAATTAACAAGGCGGGTCCAAGGCAACCTCCCTTGATGTAATCAGAAGTCCTTCATTGTCTTGCATGCTCATGCTCAACCTTAAAATAAACTCAAATTCAGACATTCGCTCATATTTGCTGTTTAACCTTGCAGGCAAAATTGTCCCCTGTGTTTCTGTTGTAGTGACCCATTTTTCTTTCCCAGGCCTTCTCGCTCTTGTCTGTTTTGCCTGCTTTATTACATTGCAGGGCATAAAGGAAATCAAATGTCTACAAAACCACCACTGAATTCCCTTCCTTTTGTTTTTCAGGACTCGCCCCAAGGTCCAGTTCAACGGCTATGTCGGCCATGAGAGCTCCAATGGCCAGGCGTCATTTGAAAACCCAATGTATGACACCAACATGAAGCCCACTGAGGCTAAAGCAGTTCGATTCGACACCACACTAAACACAGTCTGCACAGTAGTATAGTCCAGCATACTTACCACCGCCAACACAGTGGTTCAGGCCAAACCCTCTACCGCAGTTTGCTGTGTGGTTTGACCAAACAGAGAAGAACAAACTAATGATTTGGACTTGTCACCATTAGCAGTCTGCGCTGTAGCGTGCTGGTCCTCAGTCAGCATAATCTGCACAGTGGAGCAGTTCTGCTCTCCCTTCTACCTGAACAATGGCATCTCTTCTCCCTGCTGTCTGAAAGTCAGAACTACTTGAAAGGGAGCAGATAACATAGAAATATGTGATCAGGGGCTCAGTGTGAGAACTAGAATTCTTCCAAGGAAATATGGGTTAACTATTTGAACCACATGTTGTCGGCAGCCTTATAGAAAGGGTCAGTTTAGTAAAGCTAAATTTACCCAACTTCCATATTGGAAGGCCAGATTTCCAAATATCCTACTTTTGGCCTGAATAGTCTTTCTCTCAAACTAACCTCCACCTCTTTGCCAATGCACACAGTGGTATAGGCTTACTTACTCCCCTGCTGCAGGTCAGACATGGGTTTCTAGCCCATCCAGGGTTACACCCTCAGAGGAAGCAGATAGACTATTCCGCCCTTTAATTCCCCTCAAGACATCTCAATGTACTTGGGTTGTTGCTATGTCACCACAACAAAACATCATTGGTGCTGGACCAAAATCTTCTCACTGGACTTCCATCACACTGGTCGAAGCAGGACTTGACCCTGATGTTCCCAGAGCTCTACTTGCTGTCGATTTAACTGCACTTCCAGCTAGTTTTTCTCCTTTAAACGATCTGTCTCATCCACCACTGATACTAGTTTTGACTGTAAACTAGGGGTGGTGGATCAGTACTAGACAAACCAGGGCCAGATAACATCTGCAGATGCTTAAATGTTCAGAGCCTGTTTGGACATTTTGTCCGATGGACTGAAGCAGGACAATCACAGAGTTGAATAAGTTGAGTTTATGGTTAATATTGGATTATCAGATAGGCTCCTGTGATTGTCTTCTCTATCTGCCTCATACTGTATTGCCTTTTAATGACTGAGTCTACCCACAGTATTTGGCAAATTGTTTGCCCAGAACATACAAAATCAAGCATTTGCAAATGTTATCTCCCTAGGTTTAGTGCAACAACCTGTGAAAAGCCCTAGATGAGATTTAGAGATTTTACCACTGAGGGACTTCACAGCTAAAATCAGACCTTTTTACAACTGTCCATGCTAGCACATGCTGGCAGACTGTGCTGAACCAGAAAACAAGACGTTGAGTTGCCGGGATGGCGTACACAATGGACTGGTTTCCAGAGGCCTGTCTAACACAATCAAAGAATCACGCCGTGATTCTTGTTCTTGGACTAGCCAGCATTTTGTGCTCGGTGGCTGAATTGGAAGCCTGGAGGCAATAAGCTGTCAAGATCTTCGACTGCTGCAATCAGCTGTGGCCAAATCCGGGAAATGATGTGTCTTCTTGTAACACTGGATTATCAGTCAAGTGATGGCTGATATTTTTTCTACAGTATACTCTCCAGCCACAAAATCAGAAATACATGAAGAGATTAACACACAGAGTGTTTGACTGGCAGATATTTGACAGACGAACACAGACAAAAGGACAGATAGAAATCTGTCAGTCGTGCTGGAGGAGAAAGACACGGACAGGTTGCAATGGAAACAGAGGCAAATAGATGTCTCTGGATGTCTCCTCTGACATATTTCTTCAGTGAAGATATTGATGAACAGACTCAATGTTCAAAAAACCCAGTGGCCCCATGGGACTTCCCAAACCACTGCTGCTGGGGAACCCCAAAATATAAACTTTATATCAACTCTTAAACCGCACAAATTTTGCACTAGTGTGTTTTTCTGACTGGGTAATGAAAAAAAGAATAATTTTTGGGTCTGAAATGGGTTTGAAAATGAGTCATTCAAAAAAGAGAATTTTATTCAGAAACTTCTATCTTTAAAGAGACAACAAAATGACTAAATACAGGGTTACAGAGTGTTTGTATATACACATTTATATTTCACACTCCCTGTTAGCAGTGACCACACGCTATTTTGCTGTTTATTTTTGTCACCATTACAACATGCTAGCCAACCAGAAAGTTGAAATGAGATTGCCTGTAGACCTCCAAGCTACTGGTGTCACAATGGCACCAATTTGTCACCATTTACTAGAACAGTGCATGTTTCTGAACGCTCATACTGAACACTGTTCACACTACTGACAGGTGGAAAAACAAGAAATAGTCTGTCATGTATCATATTTCTCAAGCCCTATGACATTGGCAGTTTCATACATTAAACTAAAAGTCTTTTCAGATACTTAACAGTTTTTACTCGGTGCTCTAAGTAGGGCACAAAGATTATAAACTATCTCCCCACTGGCCCCTTTAACCTTAAAATTAAACAGTATCAGCTTTCGGAAACAACATGACTGTCTCTTACTCTCTAAAAAGATTTGTTGCAACTTTCCACAAAGGCTCATGTCATCATGCATCATCCTCCAAATCATTTTACATGAGATGTTCACAATACTATCCCAGCACATCTGTTTAAAGAGTTTGCAGTTTTATGTAATCTGTTACACAAACAGCGATTTAAGGCAAAGAACAACCACACTCAGTACAAAGATAAGACAACATGCACAATTATTGTTGTCCAAAATTAATGACCCTTCCCCTGCCAAGCCCCTCTGTTGTTTAAAAAATACCTCGTGTGCAAAGAGATACTTACATCCTGCTTATAAATGCTGGAACCTCACTGCATCAAATACACAAGCTCTCATGGTATTTTAGGTCAGGATGTCCACCGAATGCCCATAAATCTGCAAGGTTTCAGAGGACATTCATTAGCTTCAGATCACTTGCTGGGCTTGTTATTTCTCGCAGTGTTCTTTAAATATATATTTTTATTTTTTGAAAGATGCTGCACTTGGTTAAATCACGGATGTAACCGCTCTTAGTGTGTGTCTTTAGGCCTGTGTCTTGTTCGTTTTATACTTCATGCACATCATACTGGTTTTGAGTTTTCACTTCAGGCAACCTGCATGGTTTTATGGTCCAAATGAGTTTTCATTTATTTTCCTACCCATGTTTTTAAAAACTCATTCTCAATCACATCACATTGTCATCCTTCTAAAAAAGAAAGTAAATCATTCCATCCTTTTCTTCCCACAGGCAGATGAAAGAAGCTGTGTGAAACATCTAAGGAAAACCATGACAACTTATGGATAACAAACTGATTATTTTGCCATGAAAAACTTGAGTTAAGTGTTGTCATACATGTTTAGGTTGATGTACTCTAATTAGAGAGCTGGCTTTCCTAAACAAAAAATGCAATACTGGCAGTTTGGGGGCCACTTGCAGCCCCTCTTCTCCCTCAATGTGACCCACTCAAAGCCAAATTAAGAAATAAAAAATATTATGACATGGAGAAAATGTAACATTTTCTCATAAAACATGAAAAACAAAGTACTTTTCATACTTATCTTTAATGGTAAATGTTCTTTTTCTGCAATCATTACAAATTACACTCACTCAAACGAGATAAATGATTGAGATTGTCCCACAATTTTTCACAAACCAGACCTTTTGCAGTGAGAAAAACAGAGTTTGGCTTTCTTAGTAACAAAGTGGCCCACCCCTGACCCATGCTGAATAAATAAGAAAAACACCTGGCATGAGAAGGCTGTTATTTCCAACTATTCTGAAGAAGAGACGGTTAATCAACAAACATTTAAATTTCAGCTCCTCTAATTGAAAACAATTTTTCTCTGGACCTGAATCCTGCAATGAAATGCCCAGAAACAATGGTCGTTATGTCTGGCAGCACGACTTTGGGATATTGCTGGAATGATAACATTTATTGTCAGCCTGTCACTCACAGATGCAGTGTCAGGGTCACGGCCAAATGGCACACATTCGCACACCAGTGTCAGGCTCAGAAATAATGATATGTAGATGTTGCTTTCAGAGTCAAAAAGACAGACGGCGCATTGAAAATCTCTCCACAGAAACAAGCGAGACAGCTGTAAACAACAGTGGAGTGTCTGTTCACGAGATAGCGAGCGTCCCCTCTACGCTGGAGTGCACCCAGCGCTCCTGTTTTAATTGATTTAATTAATTCTGTTGAGATTTCCTACAGAGTCAAGAGAGCATAATGGAGCCTGGAAATTAGAGGCTGTAAGGTTTCTGCAAGCGTGATAAAAGGTCTAATTTTTAACAATTAATGACATTGATCTGATCTCATAGTGCAGGCACATAACAAAAGTAGAGCCCACGCTCTCTAAATTTAGAGTCTGGCATGTAGAAATGAAAGAGGTACAGTAGTTAAGATCAAGCCCCACAGTTTCTGAAGTTCTGCACACATGGAGTAACGCATTTTAATCAAAACACTGATATCTATACGGATGCTCCTATGCAAGTAACTTTAATAGGATGGTGCAGAGATTTTGTAGTTTTGATCTTGAAGTTAACAAACTCTGTTGGTGTTGTTCTTTCACAGACAAAAACATTTTTGTTTTTTTCTTATTGCTGAAAATAAGCTTTGCAGCAAAAAGTTTAGTTTACTTTGGGATAATTATTACATCAAACACCACTGTGATCATTTAAGAAGGGTCAAGAAAATAGCAGCAAAAAGTTTAGTTTACTTTGGGATAATTATTACATCAAACACCACTGTGATCATTTAAGAAGGGTCAAGAAAATAGGCAGATGTAAAAAGCCAATGTTGGACAATAAAGTACTAACTTTGCAGTGCAGTTGGATCCATCTGATTCAGTGTCTGTAATCAGGCAGATCAATTTTGCCAACTTCCAACCTACAGTGATTGTGACCAGCCCAAAGCGGCACAGCCCACTAAGAGCAGGAGGGGTTAAGTGCTATGAGCACGAGGACGGCAGCAAGTGGCTGCTCAAACAGAGATTAGCATAGATGCTAATAGTTTCAGTAGCGGTTTTATCAGATCTGGACCACATTTCTTTATAACATGAATAACAAATAACACCACAAACTTCTCTGTAGAAAGGATATTTTCAATTTGTTTAAGAAGTGGCTCATGTTCTGTCCTACAGTCTGCGGCAGTAGCGTCTGTCAACTGTATTGTCCAATTGGCCTGTAATGAACGTGATTGGCGGAAAGAAGAGCAGTCAAAGGAAATTTGAGACTAAATGCGTTCTTTAATTAATTTTGAATAAATTTAAGTGATAGAATTGGGAACTAAAGCACTCATCTTTGAGACCCACCTTCAGTATTTCTCCCTGGAAAAGTCAGAAGTTGAAGTTCATTGATGAATCCTTCATAGAGATCATATTTTTGTGGACAATGAGTAACATTTTTACTGGAAGGAAGTCTGATGTTACAATTTATCAAAAATGATCAAAAGGCCTCTCCTGCTGTTTTGACATAATCAAAAGCGGAGTTAGCAGTCAGTCTGTTTTATAGAAAAAAATGTGGGAGTATCATATATTGAGAGAATAACGTCTCAACTTCTGACCTCTGAGAAAAGATTCATGATTCATATTGCAGTTGGTTTTATTTATTTTCTTTCGACACTTTTTCCCTTTCAGATGCCTGCACTTTGTGAATAATATTTTCTTATTATTCTGGATCTTCTCATTTTGAGAGAAAAGTTTTCTCGTTTGTCCTTCATTCAGTCCTGTCAGCAGTCCTGACTCTTTAAAAGAGCGACAGCTGGCTTAAAACTTAAAAAAGGCAAACTGGTGAATTTTAAAATGCCAAGGTTGTTGATGCATCTTCATCTGAGACGTTCTCAGTCTGAAAACTTTTTACATCTGTCCCTCACCTTCTCTAAAGTGGTACCATCAGCACTTTTTACTGAGACAAAAGACTTTCTGAAAGCTTTGAAAAAGAGCTGCAAAAACTGCAAATGGCACACTTTTCTCGTGACTGTCTCATGACAGTAATGAGCTTTCTTACCCCAGGAAGCTAATAACATTGAATAAACTGAGTGCAAACAAGACATTTCTTAATTCAGTACTAATGAAATCTTAGAGTCATCCAAACTCCTGAGCAAACATACCAGTTACTGAACTTCCCCTACAGAAAAACATAATCACAGGCCACATTTACTGTCACATGTAAGTCTTCCTGGAATTGGCCCATAAATCTATGGCAATCTGCAAATTAGTCACAAAAATTTGTCTTATCAATTTCATCAGCCAGAAGGACATTTAATGTGCAGCATAGTTACAAAGATATTCTTACCAAATGGCCCAAGGACTGAAATGGTGAAATCAGCATATTGAGGAACACTGTTTCAGGTTCAGGTTTCTTCATTTGAACCCATGGGTAAACTTGTCTTGCAGCCAGAGAGACAGATACATCCATCTTTCACAAATTACAGAACAGATGAATGTAACACAGAGCAACATAACAGAAAAAAATTATAAATATACTAACCTCAATTAAAACCCATAAAATCAGATAAAAATATACGAATAAAATGAAATAATAAATAAAATGGTTAAGTGCTGAAGGTTCCAAATATTATGGCAAAGGAGAAGGAGATATATCAACTTCTAAAATCTAAAAAGTTTTGTTGACAACTTCATGAATAAAGCCAGGGTTAGAACAAATCAAGGCTTGAATACATAAATAAGTATGTGTAATCATTTAGTCGAGTTGTTTATGGCAAGCAGAAATGGATTAAGGGAAGGGTCTTATAATGGTAAAATCTGCAAAAAAGTCCTCTCACCAAGACCAAAGTTATTGACATTGGTATGAACGTGAATTGATACCCCCGACTTTGTTGAGTCTCATATGAATGGGTACTAGGCCGAATACACAGCCCCTCTTTTCTCACCAAAGGAAGGACATAGTGTTTATAGACCTAGAAGGTAGCATCTAGATCAGGGATGGGCCATATTTAAGTGTCAGTGGTCCAATTTGTTGCAAATTGACGATCAAAATAAGTCATAATTCAACATAAATTGCATACATAAAGCTGTCATAAGAAGCTTCCCATCACCATTTATATACATGCATATTTAAACTAAAGTACAAAGCGTAACATCTTATCAAATGAGCTAAACACTGATTTCAAGCCCATTTCAGCTACTATTTAAATTAAATTAAAGTTTCAAAGCATTTACCTGTTTTGAAGTGTAGTTTACAGAAATTTTTATTTCTTTACACAAATGCTTAAAAGGAAATCCCACAGAAACAAATACAGCCAATTAAAGATGTATTTTTTGGTATATTGCTGTCTTTAGTGTTTAGATTTTGTCAGGGTTTCTCCATATGCGTACATTTGTATTACATTTTGAACTGCATATAGGGAGTTGGAGGGCTGCGTGTGGTCCATGAGTTGCCAGTTGCCTACCCCTGATGTAGATGCTCCTTACCCTAGCCCATTGATGTAAAAGGAAGGACTCTGCAACTCCTTTGAGCATCTGATTTCAGTTTTTAAAAAAAACAAAACTTGCTGTCACATCAATGGACATTGACACAAACATAATTATTATTTTCAATTCCTTTGATTCATAACAAGTTGTTTTTCTCCGTTATTTAGTCTGTGTCACTACCAACTAGAATTTCCTTATTTTCTTTGAAAATAAAAAAAAAACAGTTTTTTATCCAAACAGGAAGTAATCCAATCTTGAGACCAAAAACAGCGAGTTCAGATAATCTTTTGTCCAATTGATAATGTTGACTCTTTAATTGGCAGATTTATCACTTTTAAGCTGTCTGTTGTCCTACAGTCTTGGTTTCAGACCGTGCCATATTTACTGGAGTAACAGTACGGCACTTATTTAAATAATAAATCTAAATCATTTTCAAATAATACACCTTTTAGCATTGAGTCAATAAGATTTAAACGTACAGTTAAAATGGCATTTAATCACAGATCACTAACAAATTTCAGAGAATAACCATGTTTATACCTTGATTGATCAACAGTTTTAAAACGAAACCATTCAAGGAGGCAAAGTACATTTCTGATCATTATAAAAGCATATAAAATGTTATCTTAACTCATGTAACACCTTAGCTGTATCAAGTGATTTATCTGCACAAAAATACAGCTAACATATTGGGCTGCTTTATTTTAAGGTTGTCCTGAAACAAATTTGAAACATTATTTTCAAGTTTGCACTTGCCCTTGACATTTAGGCTCCTTTTCTTCATAAAAGTTTGGATAGGACAAACCTTTAATGCCACAGCTTTGAAGAAAATCCACATCCTGATGGGTCTACTACGTGAGCTGACTGCGCATGCATCACTGATCAGTGAAAACGATGAATAGTTGTCATTTTGGCACATACCGCTTTAAATTGTAGTACCACAGATGATTGCTACATTCATATATTGAGTCAAGACCATGCTTTTTCAGCAACCCATACTGACACATAGTTTCCAGTTCTCTGAGGTGACAAATCTGATTTTGTTGTTCTGAATGCCACAGAGCAATGTTGGAAATGGCAAAACGTTTCCATGAAGTCACCACCGTCATTATCATGTTGTTTTTAAGCGTCACGCTCATCAGCATCGCTGTCACCCCTCGCCATCATCATGTGCTGCTGAACTTGAAGTAGGTGCAAAAGAACAAAAAAAGTTTTGTACAGAAATCTATTTTTTATGGAGAATTTGTAAAAAATAAAAATAAACAAATTATTAAACATGCTGTACTTTTTATGATAAATGATGTAGGTACAACAAAATCCTGTTGATGAAAGTCAATGTTTTTACTGTTACTCACCATGTAAAAATCTATGGTTCAAGTATCCAAATGTCATATGATCTCTTTTGTCCGTTAAGGCTGCTTTTACACTCGAACTGGAATATTTTAGTTTGATGCAGAACTGAAGTACCTTTTGTAAGAAAAAGGTACTTTTCTCTGAGTCTTATCTGTTCAAATATAAAACATCTTAATCTTTGAAACTGTGTCAGTCCCTGCTTCTCTACAGCTTTGGCTTATAAATTCCATACATATAATATATAATGTATGATATATAGAACAACTTTAAGTGGCTTTTAAAGCAGTAGCTGCGACATATGAGCTGCTTGTATATGGTGACACCTCACATTAAATATGATACATCCATAAACTAAACATACCAGATGTTTAGCATCATAATGTCATAAACACAAAGGAGTCGGGACTGACACTTACTTGAAAGACGTTCTTGTGTAACAGCAGCCCTGTGTGGCTGATCCTGAAGTCTATCTGGGAGAAGGTTGACTTCCACAGGCACAAAAGATTTTGGATGACTTGACCCCTTTAAGGCCCAAAATCTGACCTGGTGTCCGTCTGAGCCAGGAGCAGTCCTCCTGGCTCAGACGGTAAAGGTATTGAACGGAGGATGAAATTGTGGTTAATTTAGGCTCTAGCAGCAGCTTTTGGAAATTGGCAGCTGTTCTGGAGCTTCTGTATTGACTGGAAAAACATGACTGGGAATCTTATTTGAATATAAGGATGTAAAATGATTTATTTCTATCCTGATGAAAGTGGAACACCTCATGGTGTTAAAAGGGTTGAACAGATCCTGTGTGTGTGTGAATACAGTCTCAGAACCTGTTAAAGAGACTCACAGTCTATCTATCAGATATTTTCAAAACATTATTTGAGAATAAAGTTTTTGATACAATAATTCCCTCCTCTGTCCCAACGTTTTTTTATGAACCGTCATCCTGATACCTTGTCTGGTGTTGAAGTCGATTTTGATCAGTCCAACATATTTAGTCACAAACACAGAGTCAACATTATCCCACAGCCTGTATCCATCTGACTGGCCTGGCTGAAGCATTTTGTGTGAAGATGTGTTTTCTTCCAGAGCTCCAGTTTACCCCTCAGTATAAAAAATACTTTTCAGGTAAGTTTTCATCATAATTCATGTGTTGTTCTATTAACATGCTTTACCTTCAAATGAATCCCACAGTCTTGAGTATGAGAGCAAAAACACCCTCTTTATGAATATTTGAACAGAGTATGTGTTTTAGTTTGACATGCTCAAGTAACGTGATATTAAGCTTTAAATTTTCCTATTCAGGGTTGGTTGTTTAGAGAGATTTCCCTAGCTAATTATGTTGAAATGCTGAGTCAGCATTTCAACATATTGTTATCCGACTTTATTCTTCTTCTTCTTTTTCTTCTTCTTCTTCTTCTTATTATTATTCTTCCCTCAACTATTTGGACCTTTTCACAGCTTTCAAATTTGCACAGATTTTCACAGAAAAAAATTGAGCAGTGCAGCATGTTCAGGAGAGGTGGGCTTGTATTTTTCACATGTGTAACTGTTACAGTTTTTACAGTAAAAATCATTTTCTGCAGATATTTTGCATTGAAGTCAATGGGAGATTTTTGCAGGTCTGCTGAAAAGTGCTTGAACTTTCAGGTCTGTACAGCTTCGGCATACTTCCAACTACAGACTTCATTCTTGCTTTCACAGATTCACTGACTTGTCAACTATTTTTACATGTGTTCAGCTTTTTGCTGTCTTGTACAGTTTCTCGAGATATCACTGTTTAAGCAACACTAAGTTTGGAGGATTTCTCTGTTCTTAGAGCGTGTCACGTGACCTGTTAGAGCGTGAGCTTCGCCTAAAAATTCCCAAATTTCTAGCTGATAAACTGCAATAAAAGATTCAAACTTTGTTCCACAGTTATGATTTATACATCAAAATGAAGCTACACTTCTCCTCTTTCAGCTGAAATTCGTTTCAACCTCGACATTGACATCGTTTTGTCTCAGTGAGCTTCAGAGCCACGGGTATACCGCAAAGTCTTCCGTCCGTTCCCATTGAAATTCTCTTCCCCAGAGAGCTGGTCGCTTCACTTTGAAGGCCGTTTTTAAACTGCTCTCCCGTCAACATTTTCTACAGTACAGACACGAAACTTACATCAATCTTTTCAGGAGATTCTTGGGATGCTCACGGTGCAGTCCTTTTTTGGATAGCTATCACGGTTTTGGCACAGCATTAGCCCGTATACCCGGAAGTACCCAGCTTAACTTCAACGTTCTGTGCAAGCTTACAGCATCATTACATAGTCTGCTGCTGTGTCGGCGGGTGTGTCACAGTGGTTTATCTGATCTGTTGGCTTAGCGGTTAGCACATTGGTCATTTTATCCGGAGACTGGGGTTCGATTCCTGGTATAGACTGTTTTATACTATCATGCATATTTCAACACATACGTAAACACGCATGCTACTCATTACATTCTTTGCCATTTTAGCCCTCAAAAATTCACGCCTGCCAGCTGTCACGCATTGCTCGTCAGACCCACACATTTCATTGTCGTATCACCACTTTCGTCTGCTTATCTTCTCAGTGTACAGCGTCATGACACAGACATGCGAAAAGGATTCTGGGAAATGTAGGCGGATGTACGCCGACACTATACGACAGCGCCGAGTCCGCTCCACGCACTGCTGTCAAACAAAACACTGCTCGCCATGTATTTTCACATCGACATTAAATGTGACACGAGCTCCGTTTATTCATGTTACTGCTTTGCAAAGTCAGCTGGCCCTCGTCCTCGCTGTACAGCCTAATGACACAGACATGCGCAAAGGATTGTGGGAAATGTAGGCTGGTGTACGCCAACAGCTTCACTTTCAAGCCCGTTTTTAAACTCCTCTCGTGTCAACATTTTCTACAGTACAGACACGAAGCTTACATCAATCGTTTCAGCTGATTCTTGTGATGCTCACGGTGCAGTCCTTTATTTGATAGCTATCACGGTTTTGGCACAGCATTTGGTTGTATACCCGGAAGTCCCCAGCTTTGACATCGACCCACATTAAATGTCACACTGCCTCCGCCTCTTCATGTTAGTGCTTTGCAAAGTCAGCAGGCAGAGCAGCTCCTCTTCCTAGTCCACAATGTACAGCGTCATGACAGAGAAATGGAAAACAATGCGCAAGGTTAGTGGGAAATGTAGGCTTTCACATTCATTTCACAAGAAAATACTACGCGGCAGTGCGCTCGACTATGACAGCTCTGACACCCTGCGGACATTCTGCGCGGAGTCTGCTCTGCTTACAGTCCGCCAGACTCTGGCTGCATACGCAGGTATACGCAGCTCTTGTTTTCACTCACTCACTGTTTTCTAAATAATAAATTCATCCTGAGGGATCCTCCATCACTTATTCTCCATGATATCAGATCAATCTTTGATGGATCAATCTTCAAATACAGTCTACTAGTGGAGCGGTTCCCAACCTGTAGGTGGAGGCCCATTTTGGGTCTCAGAGCTGTTTTCAGTGGACGGTGTATTAATCTGGTCAAATTGTGGTAAAAATGTCTTCCGTTTATGGAGGCCCTAAGAGGACAAACATCATCAGAGTATGTCAGATTATACCCACTAGAATAAACCAGACTACACACAAATATTACACTGTTTTACATTTCTCTACTCAGATATTCCTGTCCAGATTTAAAAATTCATGTATGTAGGCTATTATTACTTTGAGTTTGATGTTCAAGTATAGATTTGTTGATTTAAAAATGAAGTAGTGACAGCTTTGACTTAGATGTTAACTTGAGCAGATCAAGTTTCTAATGACAGTCTGACCGTTAATGTCCACTCCTTATTGTCCTCCAATGAAAATCACCTCTGTTTACATTAATGTTCAAGTCAGATGCTTTTATACTGGATAGTTCATAGTGTTGTGGACTTGTAGCCTAGAAATTGATGCCAAAACATTTTTCAGTTACTTAAGGAAAATGTAATCTAGGCTAATTATGCATATTCAATTGCACTTCATAATTTAACCCTTCAAAGCCTGAATGCACAAATAATAGCCAGAATATACATTTTTTTTTGGAGCTGAAATGTTTATTTCACTTCCTACTGAAATCCAACAAAATCACAATTTCCATAACATTTATCATATATGAATTTTTAGCTGCAAAGTTGCTGACTCTCCCTCCGGCGGCCCGGGTTCAAATTCTGGCAAAGGCAGTTGTACTTTTCAACTGTGTGTCCAATACAGACTGCTGATTACTACAGCTCCTTGCTGTATGCATCTGGCTGCTGTCCTCTCAGTCTGGATGTCACAGGCTGTCAGTCATTCAACCTTTCACTACCAGTACTACTTTATTCTTTTCCTGTCTTTACAATGCAGATTTGATAACATATTTCACACTTCTGCTACTGATTACAATCTTTGTCATTTTAGCACTAACAGATTTTACTCTTTTAATCATAGATTACAACTTCTTCATGGTGGCCAAACATTTATACAGCTTTCTGCAATTTCCTTTCACGTTTATTCATTTTCAGCTTTCTTTCACAACTGTAACCATTTTTATTACACATTTCCCACATTTGCAGCTGTGCTTCACTGCTTCCAACTATTTTATGTCACATTTTCAGCTTTGTTTGCATTGCTTTTAGCCATTTCATTTCACAGTTCCAGCATTCAGACTCAGCATTTCAACGCATTTGCTGCAAGGAAATGCAATTTTTCTAGTTAGTCAAATATACTCCTCAAAAAATGTGGGAAATGTTATTTTTGGTTGATTATTTCTCCCAGTCAGTACTGTTTTTTTTTTTTTTTTTATCATTGGAAACCCTGATTAGTCACCTTTACAACAAAGTACAACTTGTAAGATGGTGCATTTGTGAAATGAGCAACAATGCTTAACATGTCGTGAACACCCCCCCAAAAAATGTGCCAAAATCCCCTGCAACTCTAAGCTGGTGTTATGGTACGCAAAGTGGCAGCATCATTTGGTTTCAGACCTGGTACCATTGCCAAACTTAGGACCAAGAGACAAGGAAAGTCAAAGAAAGACAGTAAGTTGGGCATCCCAGGAAGACAACACCCCAAGAAGACCTGTTCCTCAACCTTGCATTACTGAGGAAGTTTCTTCCAGGGGAAGAGGCAGCTATTGTACGTTTTTTGGTTGCTACCCACACGTTCAGCTGTGTTGCTCATTCCACAAATGCATGACGCTTACAAGTTGAACCTTGTTGTAAAGGGGACAAATCAGGCTTTCCAATGGCATAAAATCATTTCTAAATGGTATTATTAAAGAGTATAAATACAACGAACATGGATACTATTATCAACTGAAATAATGTTTTGGATTTGTCAATAGTGCATAACCATATGTGGCAGTGGGTTGATGCGGTTCCATCATACACAGTTATGGTGGTGTATACGTTTTTATTACAGCATATACTTTGACACTATCTCCTCATTATAGGATTGTCCTGATGCTGCTGCACAGAACTGCTATGACATTCAACACAACTAGAAAGCACTCAGAGAGCGTAAACATCTGCCAAGGTAGCTCACATATTGCTGTAACATCTATAAGCAATAGTTCCATGATAAAGTTACCATCATAATATGATTCCTTGACCCTGAAAACCCCCACCTAGCACTCAGAATCATGATATCATTATTAGTTAGACAGTTATTGGGCAAAAATGATTGTTCGCTAATGGTGGTTATCTGGATCACCACCAAAATCTAATTATTTTTAAATTGGGCTATTACCATCATCTGAAAATTTCAGCAAAATCCGTCCAGTAGTTTTTGCATAATCTTTTTAACAGACAAACTAACAGACAAACACACACCGGCAAAAACAGAACCTCCTTGGCAGAGGGAACAATGCTGACAACAGTGTGATTTACCACAAATCAACAACAGTCATATCTGACACGGAAAGAAAAAGCTTCATCGTCTGCTTTACAAACTTTCCTCTGCTGTTAATAATATGTTGTTAAGCTGCTTGCAAGTGTCCCTGGAACAGAGCATGTCTTCTGGCAGTACTAAAAAAAACGTTTTAAGGGTCCCTAAGGGGCAAGGATCCCTCCAGCTATGTTCCTGCTGAGCTTCTTTCTTCTAGTCAACAAGTTGCGTAAACCTTAATTTGATTCCCTAAACATGCTCAAAAACTCACCAAAATTGGCACACACCTCAGATTCAGTGAAAAAATTAATAAAATGAAAAAAAATAACCCCCAACATGCCAAAATGAGTTCTCTAGCACCACCTAGGCACCAAAAAACACCCCACCAAAACGGCTGTAACATCCAGTAGGAATGTCATAGAGAGATAAAACCAACGCCAAAACGTTCATCTCATCGAGACGCACAAATGTCATTTGGATGTTCCATAGGCCTATCTGCAACAAGGAGCTTTCAAAATAAAATTTTAGTCAAAAATACTCCAGACGCAAAATGTATCTCCTCAGAGACCGTAAATGGTATCAGCTTGAAACGCAAACACATGACAGAGGAGGCCATGCTGATCAACAGTTATGAGGGAATTTGTTGTTTGTCAAGGGGCTTCTGAATGAGGCCCCCTCAAAGTTGGTCAACCCCGAAGAAGTCCTCCCATTCAAATGAATGGGGTGGACAAGAAACAGCTATGCAAAAGCTGTGGCAGATCGGCCTCTAAACAAAAAAACACAAGTCCTACAGCTTTAAAAATTACATGGATTCCTGACAAAATTTACTATTAACATATCAAATTTTTGGAGAGATTTGGTCAAAATTGTGGCATCTGTAAGGCGGTGTTTAGAGGTTTCACTCAATTTCACTCTCCCTCAGGGCAGTTGCTGTGATGTCACAGCATGAACACACCAGAGTCTAACTCTGAGCAGGTCAAAGGGATGAAACCCTCAAAATGGAGGTCAAATGGGCATGAGGGACATGCGACAGAGCGAGGACCCGATCAACGCTGCTTTCAGCTTTAATTTTTATAATTATTTTCAGCTTTAGGCTACATATTTTAAACCTGTGTGTATTTATTTTGCAGCTGGTGAGATATGACATTTGGCTATTAAATAATGAGACTGCACTTGAGGATAAAACCACATGTTTCACAGTGACACTGAGTGTTATATATTAAGGGTTGGTTATTTTACACATAACTGTTTTAAGTTTTCAAAAAGTGAACTCTTTAGTTCACTGCTAGTTAGTGATTGAAGTGCACATGTTTTTGCCAAGGCATTGGAAAATGATTAGAAAAGTGTGTGCCAAAGTTGTTCCTCAACTTTTTAAATGAAGTGAACTGATAGCATTTATTATTTGGAGAGGTACTCTTATTGCCTGTGGTTCAAACATAATTGCAGAGGTTCAAGCTACAATATTGTCTGAAAAAAATGTAACATGGAAACTTTTTAGTTTTACTCACAAAAATCAAGTTTCTTAGGAAAGAAAACAATTTTTCCTATATTTTTTATAAAATTAACTTATATCACATTCTATTGCTTGATAATATCAATTTTCCCAATGAATAAAATAAAGTCCTAACTTTAATTCTGTCAGAAAGAGAAAAGATTTACTTAAAAAACATAAACAGTATAAAAAGATAATAAACAAATAGACACGTCCTAACAAATAATATCTATTAATTTTGTCAGCAAAAGTTGGTAATAGTCAAAGTAACATACATTTTTTCCCCTCAACAATTATCCTTATTTTGGAATTGAAAGTTCATCCGAGTGATCAAAACTCAAAGCAGTTCCTGTAGCTTAATCTCTCGTTATCTTTGCTAAAGACAACATAACACTTTGGCTTTTATCGATAGGAACATCTATAGCCAAAATCAAACAGATGTTAGATGAAAAATCACACCGAACAGAAGGTGACCTATTTTAAACCCTCTAAATTATGATTAAAAATCCCACAAAATGATTCCATACAAGAATGTAAATGGTGAAAGTGTGAGGCTCCACGAATCAAAGACAGAGATGATGTATGGAGGTATGTTATCTATACAGGGAGCTTCTAAACTCTGATATTAGTATGGGGTGATCAATGTTGTCTTTTAAGAACTGTATATTTGATTTGGCATTAAGTGTTAATTATAAATTAATCCATACTGAGCCACTCTGCAACTGATAGCAAACTATTTGAAGGTCAATTACATCTTATTATACGCAGGGATTAGACAGGATTATCTCATATATCCCTGTGCAACGAGTCTTGGTTTCTAATTTTTTCCTCGCGGTGAACTCTTTACTGTACATGTGGTAAAACACTCCCCTGAGCATACCATAAAGCAAGTTAAAGGCATTCCTGGACTCACTCTTTACTAGCACGTTGCCATGGTAACCTGTTTGGTCAGGAACTTGGAACCAGCAAATTGTATTATTGAGAAATTGAATATATGTATCTCACAAGTATAGAGATTCCATCAATGGCTGAAGGAGAGCGGCGGAGCGGTGAAGGGAGAAAGTGGAACAGTCAGTCAGCCAGAGCGTGTGCGAGGCTGAAAACACAGGACAGAGAGATGACGAGTTAGAGCCGCACAGATCCCATACAGAATAAGATGGTCCCTCTCAGTGTCCTCAAAGAAGGATTTCTGCTGATTTATTTTCTCTTGTACTTGTACCTCTCCAAGGTAAAAGGACCCCATGTAAATTAAAAAAAAGAAATTGATGTAATTCCTTCATTTATCCATGTAAGTTAATATGTAGACAAATGTTCACAATGCTGAGAAATTTGTAGTGTTGTAATATTTACCTCTGCCTAGGAGGTTAGGTTTTTGGGGGCGTATTTTTGTATGTTTGTGTGTTTGTTAGCATGAGTATGCAAAAACTACTGAACAGATTTTGCTGAAATTTTCAGGAGGTGTTGGTAATGGCCCGACCTAAAAATGATTGGATTTTGGTGGTGATCCAGACAACTGCCATTAGCAAACGATTGTTTTTGCTCATAACTGTCTAACTAATAATGATATCAACATGATTCCAAGTGATAGCTGTGGGTTTTCAGTCAAGGAATCATATTATGATGGTAACTTTATCATGGAACTATTGCTTATAGATGTAACAACAATATGTGAGCTACTTTAGTGGAGGTTTGCGCTCCCTGAGTGCTTTCTAGTCTTATATTGCTTTTACCATCTGAACCACAATGTATGTAAAGCTGGAGAAAAACAGTGGATAAAAGCGAAATAAAATGAAATGACAACAGACTTTGATAGACCACTACAATACAATTGACTGCTGTGAAACAATGTGTTAGGGAATAACTACGAAAAAATATTTCACACAAGTTTTGTCATTAAAAACCTACAGTGAGCTCTGGAGTCACTTTTGGAGATGGTGCATGATTTACATTAATAAATGTGGATCACAATAACGGCTTCATTGATAGAAAAGATGTTCGTCGACAGACTTAATAAAAAAACATAAGGTGTCAGAGCGAGCAGAAACAGAAACCTAAAGAGGAGAAATAGAGTTTTGTTATGATGTGAAGCAGCGAAGATCAGAGCAGGATTTGGGTGAGTGAGGAGTCTAAGCTAGTGATCTCTTACAATGTGTGCATGCTGAAATTACCACGTTTTACCTGAACTGTTTTAAAACCATGTCTATCTAACTCTCAGTCATCACAGATAGACCGGCTGCACTGTGTTTTTATATCATTAACTTACAATGATTTAAACCGACTTTTCCTCATTTTTTGTGATTCCATAAATGATCTGATATATTTAAAAGGTCCCATATCATGCAAAACTCACTTTATTAGGCTTTTTAAATAAACATTTGTCTTCATGGCCAGTGTATAATCCTCCCCACTCTACAATAAAGGAAAAGTCTTTGGGCTGGGTCTGTCATGTCCTGCTGAACGCAGCTCAACAGACAAAAGACAGAGGAGCTGAAATCTGCCCCAACTTTGAAGTTTCATACACTCCTTGGTCAGAATAGCCTGGAAGTTGAAGTTTTTTCCCCGTGCTTGAGCATTTTCAAGGCACTCTCTCCAAGTTTGGCAGTTATGGCTTTCAAAGGGGTCAAGTGTCAATCAAAGGGTCTCTTTTGCATGTAGCTTTGCAACAGTAATGACTCCAAACTCCTCAGAAAAGCCTTTAAAGACACAGGTGGTCAAGACTGCTCAGATCTGAAAGAGCACTTCTAACAAAGAGCCCTGCCACTTTCTGATGGATTGAGCTGAACATGCAGAATCTGACTTAAGTTTCTCTTCTCTCAAACACTTTCATGTAGCAGTCCCCCCGTGAGACAGACCCTCTTATTATCCACTTTAGAGAAGATGTGCAGAGGTACAATGATTCTGAGACAAAGTCTGTGCAGAGATCTCCTAAAAGCCCCCCAGTTTTGCTTTAGGTTACTCAGATGTTTTCAAGTTAACTGCAGTCACTATCTATTTGACTTAAGGGAGCTAATTATTACCCAAAATCAGAGCTCTTCCAACAGCCTTATCCCAGGGATAGTCTGACAATAACTTTCCTTACTTCCACTGTAAACTGCAGAAACACTTTGAGATTAGAAATTCTATCCATACGCTGCTTTCTGCAAAACATATGTTATAAAGAGACCACAGTTCAATCAACAATTCATAAGGCAGTTTCTTCTTTGACGGAATTTCTGTACAATTTGGGTAGCTTCGAGATTAATGGCAGAATAACAGAAATTCAGTCAATAATGTCTTTCATGTAAGAAATGAGACAGAGAATTGTTTAAAGAAAAAAGGCACCACATGTGACCTGACTTTATCATAATTTCCACATATGTTGGTGTTGGATTGAATCCATGTAGAGCTCCTGCGTGGTTCAAATCAGCTTTATAGTTCTTCACTGAACAGAGCCTCCATTTTGGGTCTTTCATTTTCTTCCCAGTCCTGTTTCAGCGGTCTCTCCGCGAGGGTGCCTGGTCTCTGGGGGCCTGATGGTCTTCACTGACGCTTTATTAAACTGATCTAAAAACTCAAACACATTTTCTGTCCATTGAATCAGACTAAAGGAGAGAGAGAGAAATGGAGGAAGACAGTTTATAACATGCCTCCATTCCAGCTCATTTCCACATGCATGATTGCACACATGTCCCCCGTATTACACACATTCACACACATGGCAACACACGGATGGACTGTTTATTACATGTCAGGGGATAATACCTGAAGCCTTTTACCTACTCTAACCACTCTCATTCCTGTGAGGGATTTTAAATTCTGGACCCCTGTGTAAGATCTTCATTAATTCCTCTTGAGAACTATTTATTCATTTTCTGAATAAATATCTTAAAAAGAGCTTCTTAATGATCAAATAATGTGTGTTTAATCGCTGAATTTGATCATTAATCAGTAAATCCTAATGTTAAAATCCTGTTTTTTAATTATTCAAAAATCATTTTAAGTCCATTTTGACAATTCCAGTACATTCTTAAATTTCCCCAAATTAGAAATGAAATGAACTGGAAATGAAGTGAATGAAAAAATGTACCTTATGCTCTTTAAGATTTTATCACTTTTAGTGTGGTCATATTTAGCCTGACTGAACCTGTCATATATTCAATTTCTATGACACGACTTGATGAGTTTCACCTGCCAGGTATCCCTGATCCCCCCCTTTTTTCACTCTGTCTGAGACACTCTGTTGGAGCTCCTGCTATTTTTAGGCCCCCTTCCTAACATGGGCCAAGTCTGTTCTGTCTGGTTGATCGGTCTACTCCATGGTGACTGATCAGCTCAGTGTGGTTTAGTGCTTTTTTCAACAACTCAACCTTCATTCCACAGTCTTCTCTCTGCACTGGGCTAAACTGCTGATGAAACAATGGTAAGGCATAGTAGGCAGCCCCATAATGCAAACACTTGAGACCCCCCATACGCTAAAGGAAGTTGGCCCTCGTATATACAGTACATATATATATATATATATATATATGTGTGTGTGTGTGTAAATATATATATTTACTGTACAGATATAACATCTATTCCTTCTCCTGGGAGAGAGGGCAGCTAAAGTCAATGACACAGAGAAGTAAACGTTTTCTAACGGGTTATTATTAGAAAGCTCAAATACTTAGAGTGTTACGTGAAGTTAATTGCATTTTATGAAATAAATAGTATCCCTGATTCTGATCCTGCTGATCCTATGACTATCAAAAGATGGCAATGATATTCTTCCTTAGACCCATTGTCACACAGTGCAGGCTTCTGTTTTCTTACTCTCTTCTTTTCTTTTTTAAGCTCTCGGGCCTAATAAACTCAGACGGATGCACAAGACAGTAAAGTACTGATGAATTATTTCAACATCAACTTAGCTTAATGAGCACAGCATCAAAGGTAACAAATAAACCAACATCCCCAATTCAAGGCTTTAATATTTACAGTCTTTCAGATTGGTTTCATGTAATTATTATTATTATTATTTTTTTGGTATCTTTTATCTATAAGTGCACTCAGCAATGTTACTATGTGTAAAAAAAAAAACAAAAGAAAACACCAGGGCACCTCTCTCTTTTATTATTTCATTGATCTGCAGAGTAGTTTGCCAAGCAAAAAAAATCAAACACAAACACATGGAGAAAAAGACATGAGAAGAGAAAGATTGCTGCCTCAGTTAGAAAAGCAAAAGGCTTCATCATCATGGATTGACTAATAACAGCAGCAGAGCTCAAAAGTATCCAGAGGAGACACAGAGCCTTTCTATGACAACAACCTCCCAGATAAACACACTCTTACACTGGCCACAGCCCACTGTACATCAGACAGTCCAGAAAAAAAAGCATAAAGCAGGCTGATTAAATGTGATTTTACTGAGGGTCATATAAGAAAAAAAAGAAATGCGGCTGTTCCTTCCTCTGAGCAGACTTGTTGATATATTTGTTCCAGAATAATAATTACTATAATCCAACTGATCAGTTAACCTGCTGTCCTACGCCTGTTACATGCTGCTTACTGGAGCACCTGTATACTGTCAGTTTATGCAGTGACCTTTATTCTTCTACCTAAGCCATTTTTGATGTAGGTCCAGAAAACTTTTACTTTGAAACTCATCCTCAGCCACTTCCAGTTTTCAAAAACAGAGTCCTGTCGTCTTCACAATGTTAACTGCTAGCAAAGTTTTCTCTGAAAACCACTCTGAGGTTTTACCAGTAGATTACAATATCCCATGGCTGTGTGTTCCAGGACCCTTAAACTCAAACTTCTCCCCAACCTAGCTGGTAGGCCTATTTAAAGCGGGGTACACACATAAAGATTATCGAGCTGTTTTTGTCCTGACTTTCCCCCTTCCCGACCAAGGACGGCAAATGCCTGATTATCTTTTGTCTTATAAGATTGTCCTATAAGATTATCCTGTGGTCTGAGTTGTGTTAAGAGTGAATTTGTCCCGATAATCGGCTCTGAAACGGGTCGGGGCCGACAATCGTAAATATTAAATTTGTTCAATATTTACGACCTAAAATCTTCGTGTGTGGGGAAAGCCGACGACTCCCGAGTCATGACTCCGTGAATTGTGACGTGGAATAGAATGTAGCCAATCAAGAAGCGAGCTGACGAAAGAAACAAGGAAGCAGGCGTAAATAAAAACAACCACGGCCGACCTGGAACATAAACATGAAGTTCGGTGGACCTAAGAAACGGAGGACCAGCTCACATGTTCATACAGGATGTCTCCAGGATTTTTTCCACAGTCTTTTCTTTTATTTAGTTCCAGTTTTTCCTTCAAAAATAGTCGATCATTCCCTCTTCTCGTATGTCCTCTCCCATGTTGCGTGTTGTGTCTTCCAGTTGTTGCCATAGACAACGTTTATAGTCCTTGCTATGCTTCTTTTTCTTCGTTTTTGTTAGATCACATTTGATCACGTGAGATGTCTGTCTTGGAGGACTAGATCCTAGATCGGTGGTGGAACAGAATGTTATGTGTGTGGTGTGATGTGTTGAGATTATCGGAGCACACCAACCACAGTACGATCAAAACTGTTCAATGCCTGATTTTTTATCTTCATGTGTGGGGTCTCTAACAGATAAAAAATCTCTTCCGATTTTGAAAATCCTTATGTGTGTACCCCGCTTAAGGGAGCAAGTAGAACTAGCTGTTTTAGGCTACTTCTCAAACCCATAGTGCTTCTTTGAGTTTTACTTCACTTTCACATTTAAAGTTTGGTTTGGTTGTGAAGTTACAACTCTGTAAGAATATTCAACTGATTTGGTTTTCTTCACGCTCCTATTTGTCAGGCAGACCAAAGTCTGTCAAACTGGCCAACGAGTTGGGCCCATATGCGTTCTTGTTTCAGTCAGTATTGTGGCACTTTGACCTGTAGATATAAAACTGGTTTTGAGTAATAAATAGGTTTAGCTAGTATTCTTTACCATGGATAAATCTAAAGCTGCATTTAGGCTTTGTCAGGTGGTATTTGCATATTGATCAAGCAATGTTTAAGTATGTCAACACAGACTTGTAGACGTTGATCTGTTAAGAGAACTGGAATCTGGCAGTGCTAACAATTCTAATGTACTCCTAATTAATACAATTACTGACCACGACATTAGCTTGCTTGCTGTTGTTGTATTGGCCAAATTGAGCCACAGTTCAACGCTGTTTGGTTCATTTCCCCAGTCTGGTCCTTGTTTGATTCAAATAGGTTTCAGATGTACTGCAAACCTAAACCCTTGTTTTCAGGTGGACCAGAGTTCAGTTCTTCGGTTACCACTCGAGTTTGTGTGAGCAAACCACCCCAAATCATCAAACTTTCAAAAAATTGCAAACCAGATTATGTTTAGTCTTGACTAAACATGTTGAACGTGAGAGCAACTTTCAGTGTGTTTGAGATATACGTGTGATAGAGAAGTTCTATTTCCAAGACAAAAAGTCTGCAGCAGTAATAGGGCCCTATAAAATCCGGAACCATGGCACTAGACATTAACCTGACACTCCAGATAGAGAGTTTCATATCGGAAATATTTCACCAATCCATCTGGGAAGGAGTCGCTCGAAAATTTTTTCAGGGGCAGAACCTTCAAAAACAACAGCAGCTTGTGATTGGACGATCGTTCGGCTCGCTACACTCATCACAGACCAATCCACATCAAGCAATGCTGCTACGTATGACGAAGCATACGTAGGATCGAACTCACGATTCCAGGGGCAAGAGGCAGTGACAGTGCCGCTGAGCCATAATGAGCACGGCTAACAACAGTTAATGGCTGTTAGCCCTAGCGGCTAACAGTTAGCTGCTACGGCCGTTAGCTGTTAGCTTAAACTACCTGAAGACTACCATTTCACATTAAATTATACCACACAGATGTATCATTTAACACTTGTATGTTACACGAACCTCGCCAAAGACAATCCCTACCAAGTTTTCCCAGTTAACTTCTGAGGAGAGCATATTTCCAAGAGCATATTTCAAAAAAAAAAAAAAATGCAGATATTGAGACCGCTTCAGAAGCCGCCATTGTTTTCACACATGCAGTCACTTCCTGTTGTCGTCACATCCGCTGCTCCCGCCTCTCTTCCCTGACTGGGCCGATAAGATTCCAGCCGGGGTGAAGTTGTTGGACAATGGAGGCTGGGAAGACGGATATGCATGATTTCAGAATCAGGCAGGTCTGTCTGCTCTGCAAGGCTAATTAGACATTAAACACGGAATCACGGCAATGGCCAACATTTTATGGAAAAGCGTTTTTTTTCTGACTAAAAAGTAACGTATGTCTTGGGAAAATGCCATGAGGGAGTCACTAAGGCCGTGGACAATACACGCTTCACTTCCTCTCCCCCTCCTTCTCCCCGGTGCATAAGTTGGCAAAGAAGCTACGAAACTCCAGGCTAACTCCAGAGTACAGAGCAGAGCAGTTAGCCAATGGTTATTATGTGTCAGGAGATCAAATGTTTTGCAAATTTTGTCAACATACTGTTGACTGGACCTGTAAAATGCGTGTGAGGACAACCTGAAGAGTGAGTATCTAAATTTCATTACTTTAAACTGTGTCTCAGGGTTAAATTTGCGTAAAATACTGAAAACCAAATTCTCAAAAAATTTAAATGGAAAAAATCAGAATATGGGAACAACTAAAATGAAATTTGAGAAAAAGGAACACCGATTTTATAGGGCCATACAAGTAAATCTACTAGTGTAATATCCTACCATTACTAGCAGATGAAGCCCATTGGCTCTGGCTGGCAAGCTCAGTGCTATTGACTACATGGCACTGAGCAGGACTGCACTGGTGAACTATAACAGAGCAGACCAGTCATACAGTCAGAGGGTCCACTAAGGAAGGGTGCGTTAAAGTGGCAGGAGCTCTAACAGAGTGTCTCAAACACAGACAGAATACAACTGGATCAGGAGTATGTGAAAACTAGAAGGGTTTTTGGACAATACTGATTGTGTACATCCCCCAGCAGTCACAACAATTTCCTATATAAACCCAAATCATGGCAAAATACAGATTATTTAAAAAAGATTTTGAACAGAAATTGAACTTGAAATTGCACTGACAAATTCACAACCATGATAAATTATGTAATTACTATTAGTTTTTAACAGTTCTCATCACTTTCTATATCCATATAAATTTATACAGTCCTCATATTTATTCTAAGAATGAATGAGAGGAAAAAGAAAAAAAAAGAACAGAATATTTTTGCATTTTTTCTTATAATGCACAGCACATTATTTTATTTTAACATTTTCAGTAAAAGATAAAGGGTTAATACTTAAAATGTCTTCAAATAAGGTTTTGAAGATGGTGAGGGACTGTATTCATGGTGTAAGAGTGAACTTTTCCTCAGTCTTGACAAACTAAAGCACCTGGGCCAATTTTTAGCACCCAGTCAGCAAACTGTGCAGTGATCCATCAATAACATCGATCTCGTGATGTGCCACAATCAAACCTGCGCCCATAAATGTCCCAAATGCTCAGAAAAGGTCAGAAGATGGATATGCTAGTCTCTATACATTTATCTTCATACATGCCCCGTGGGCTGCTAAACCCATATTCCCTGACGCCGATCTGAGCGAGTCATTATCAAGCTGATATGGAGTATCTGGGGAGGCTTAAAGTGACGGCGAAAAAGTGTAAACAAGTGTGAGCCGGTCTGTAAGTCATTATCAGGAGAGAGGCTCCAGCATCTGTCTCTCGATATCATCACAGATTAGAGCCCTCACTGCTCGGGGTTTAATCTTTGGCAGACAGTTGTTGATTTAGTGGGAGAACTTTATTACCACGTGGTTTGCTGTCACAGAATTTCATTATTATTGGTTTCAATGGAGAGTTTTAGTATCACATCTAAAAGCTGTTTCAGGGGCCTGTTCACACTGCCAAAAAACATATCTTGGGAAAACACTGAAATGCTATTATGTACTTATTGTATTGGCCAATCGCCTAAAATGAGAAATGGCTATGGATTTTGGCATGATGGCAGGGATTCAGGCATGATTATCATTTTGGCATCATCCACGCTTGGCATCACCAGTGAATCATTTTCCCTCACTTGCTCTGTTTCTTTGTGTGCTTGTGAGGCAGCAACAAGGAATTGGAAATCCAGGATTCCTGTGGGGTAAATGCCTCCAGAGTCTCCTCTCATCAAACAGTCCTGCTCTCCGCTGTCTTTTCCTGCCTGTGTCTTTTCTACGCCCTGCTCCCTTTTTTCTGCCTGTCTAAACCAGGAAAGTCTATGATGGTGGATATTCAGCATGGCAGCAAGTTAAGGAAGCACTTCTAAAGCATGTATTCACACAGAGGCACTCACAGGGCTTTGGTCCTGGTTTAAAATAGCTGTCCAATTGTACCTTTAGTCCTAACCAAAAATGATGTGAGTACTGGATGCATGTGGTTTCACAAGGTGGGGAATTACTGTATGACTTTTTCCTTCTGATACAGATGACAATTTGGTTTTGTTACATCTTAGACCAGAGTTAATTTTGAAAATGAATGAAAATGAAATATAACCTGACACGCCCGATGGACAGTTTCATATTGGAAATATTTCACTAATCCATCTGGGAAGGAGCCATTCGAAAATGTTTTCAGGGGCAGAACCTTCAAAAACAACGGCAGCTTGTGATTGGACAATCGTTCGGCTTGTTACACTCAACACAGACCAATCCACATCAAGCAATGCTGCTACGTATGACGTAGCGGCTACACGTAGCGGCTAACGGCTAACAACAGTTAACGACCGTCAGCCGCTATGGTTAACGGCTACTTCCTTTCCTTTCCCGAGGATTGAACTCACGATTCCCGGGGCAAGAGGCAGTGACAGTGCCGCTGAGCCACAATGAGCAAGGCTAACAACGGCTAACAACAGTTAACGGCCCTTAGCCCTAGCGGCTAACTGTTAGCTGGTAGGGCTAACGGCTAACAACAGTTAGCCGCTACGGCCGTTAGCCGTTAGCTTAAACTACCTGAAGAGTATCGTTTCACATTAAATTATACCACACAGCTGTTTCATTTAACACTTATATGTGACAGGAACCTCGCCAAAGACAATCCTTACCAAGTTTTCCCAGTTAACTTCTGAGGAGAGCATATTTCGCCAAGTATCGCTGAGTAACCATGACGACCATAGACTAACCGGCATGTATTGATTTCTGCGTTCTCTCCCAGTTTCCCAGCAGTGATCCCCGGTCAGGAGAAGAGCAAAAACATGACTTCTTGTAAGACAAGCTTCAAGTGACGTTCTTTCCTCCTTTTTTAAAGAATAAATTGAGTCCATTTCTGATTAAAAAAAAAAAAAAAAACACAGATATTGAGACTGCTTCAGAAGCCGCCATTGTTTTCAAACATGCAGTCACTTCCTGTTGTCGTCACGTCCGCTGCTCCCGCAGCTCCCGCCTCTCTTCCCTGATTGGGCCGATAAGATTCCAGCCGGAGTGAAGTCATCAGACAATGGAGGCTGGCAAGACTGATATGCATGATTTCAGAATCAGGCAGGTCCGTCAGCTCTGCAAGGCTAAATGAAATATGATGTTTGCTAAATCAGTGTTTCTCAAATAGTGGTGCAAGACCCGCACGGGGGGGCGTGGTCACACTCCAGGGGAGGCGTGACTTGTCTGTTCAGAACCAAATTGGGGCCTGGGCCGCATGGAGTTGACTTATTGCTAAGCCCCACCCCCTGAATGCACTCGGACAAACAAACAGCACACTGTACTAAGAATAATGGCAGCTGTCAACATCCAAGAGGTATCAAAGTATGCTCTCCAGGATTTTGAGGGACAGTAGGACCTTATTTCACACAGAAGCCATCAAAAGGATCCTGCAGGGAAGGACATATTCAGAATCTGAATGCAGAAATGAAGGGTAAAAAGATCAAGCTAGAAGCAAGAGTTCATAGATCTCGAGTTTACAGATCTCAGTCCAACAGGGAGAGCCTCTTGTTTTCATCATCTTTTCACCAGTGATGTCAAAGAGCAGCATTGTTCATGGTAGACATGTAATGTCCATGGCATTGAAGGGTGGGTGGGGTTTAGAGATAGGTCAATTCTGATAGGCCACTTCAGGTGCCAGCTGAAAATTCTGAACAGTGATTGGCTTATAACCAAAAAAGTGGGATTTATGTAAAAATCACTGTGGGCTGTGGAATAATTGTCTTCTGTTGGTTTTATTTGGTGTACGTTGTTTGTTTTTTCATTTTCCTTTCCCAAACAGTTTTGCACAGATCAGGACATTACAACAATTACAAGAAAATAAAACCAAGAGGAGTTAAGGATTGCCATATATCTGTAAAACATGTTTTTGTTTTTTTTTAGAACTACAGGTTTAGTCTCTACCATATCATTAAACAGACGCTGTCTTAACAATGACCAGAGCAATGACCCACTGTTTCACGTATGTTCACTGAAAGAACAGTGTGCCACTGCCCTTTCAATGAGATGATGCAAGGTTTTGAACTTTGAACTTGATGTTATTTCTACTGTGTATTGCTTTCTCTGTCATTTCATTACCTGAATCTGCTAACTTTCGGCATGCAGTTGTTAGCAGGTCTGTGCTAAGGTAATAAAAAGTGGGAGGGAAACAGAAACAGTGCTGTTTGTTCTGTAGCAACAAAAGGGGAAGGAAATAGAGATGATTTTTGATCACTAATGAGTTACTTTAATGAAAAAAAAAAATACTGCTAAAGGATTGTTTGATTTGCAAAACAAACACCAAAAAAGTAGTCTGAGCACTCTAACAGATTACTTTGTGACCCATTACCCCCAACCTTGGGTCCCAAGTGGGCTGTCTCTTTATTTTCTTTGCCAGGTATGCCTTACATTTTATTTCATGTTAAGATAATTCGGCCTCTTGAATCCCTGTGTGGAAGGATCTGTAGAAAGCTGGGTTACATGGAAACTTTTGTCCCCTGTTTTCTTTGCCAGAAAATGAAATGGGTCACTGAAAGAGTCTCAGAGTTGCAGCATCTTGCAATCACACCACAATGCAGAAATCCACTGTTTGCAGATGAACATTGCTAACCATGGAGTCATGTTCTTCCCACCACAAAAAAAATAAGAGAGGAGTGGAGCCATGACAAAGACATGAATAGGCTGAAGAGAAAACAGGTCCATACAAAAAAAGAGGGAAAAAAAGGACATTTAGGTCAACACAGCCTCAAACAGGAGCACTGCGGTCTGATGGGCACAGCATTAGCAGTCGGCAGGTCTAATAAGTAACTTTGTATTAGAGCTTTCTGTGTAAAATCAATTCCATCTCTTTTCACAGATGCTGCTGCTGTGTGTGTGTGTGAAGGCATGTACCATGTGGGTGTCAGGTGTTGTATCCGAGAATCTGTGGAGGTTATAATGACCTACAAACTCACACACATACACACACAGTGGTGTCAGATCGTGGGTTTTGTGATAGTGTGGCTGCCCACCATAATAGAATCTGAAGAGACAGAGACATACAGAGATTTATAAGTGTATGTCCTTTCCCCTTGCCGCCCCAGCAGCTTCATTCCTCGGTGCTTTATCAAACACTTCTATCCCTGGAATTACATTTTGACCAAAGACAGCTCCTTTTAAAAAATCCTATCTCTTCTATAATCTGTTCCTTTCCCCCCTTTGTTTGGTTTTAGCTGCTCATAAAGAACGATAAAGTCTTGGGCCCTCCATCTAACACCTGTAAATATATTGGTTCTATTCTGAACACCCAGTCTGGCTCTTTATCCTTTCCTTGTTACTCTGGAAATATGAGAACTAAATATATCATTCTAGAAACGTCTGGTGGGGAGTGATCCTGACCAAAAAGAGCAACTGTCAGACACTATGCTTTGCCACAACAATAAGACAAGCAGTCCGTTATTGTACTTTTAGCTTTTTATGGATATGAGGTACAGTAAAAGTATGAATAAAAGATGGCCTTTCTTTTCATCTACGAAGTTTGCTTTGTCCTATATACCTGTGCAACCAATATGCTAATATAAAGTGCTGAGACATAAACTGTCACCAGTGTGTGTGGGAAACGTCTTAAAAATTAATCCATTAGAATACTATGATTTTATGTACAAACACTCCTTCAAAAAAGGATCTGTTAACTTTTGAGACAAAATCTCAACATTTTGCAATTATGAAATCAGAGGTTTGCAAGAAACTAAAATAGGACTTTTTTTTATTTAAAAGGTTATAAATTTTCAACATGAAAAATGGAATGTAGTCTGAGTGCAGACTACTTAATAAAGTGGTCTGCACTCAGACTGCTTTATTAAAGCTGCTCTCACCTGCCTACTTTTCACTGCTCCTGTGGCAAGCTGCTTTGCAACCCTCCTCCACCCCAGCTCCTCCTTTATGCTATTCTCTGACTTAATCAATGTCAGCTGACATTGATGCTTGCTCTGGGGGATTTTGCTGTTTCTCTCCCTGCCACATGATTTCCTTTTGAGCTGGACGGAGGGCAGGAACATGTGCTGTTCCTGCATAAAACTGCCACTATCAGTGTGTGGAAAGGCAGGGAGAACCCCCATCAGAGCCATACCACAAAACTAAAAATATGCTGATACATGCAAAAAATGCTAATTCAAATGACTGCTTTTGTGCCTTTTCTTGAAAGTGTTCCTGACAGAGTTATATTTTTACAGTCTTATATTCTGCCCAGTGTGCTGTGGTTCTAAATGAAGAAAGTTTTCTTCTCTGATATTTTTTTATGGTCTTAAACAAATGAACTTGTTTCTTTTAATTTCTACTTTTTCAAGTAGCCCTGATGTTGTTTTGAATGCTTATTTGTATTGAGTAATATAATATCAATTTTACAAATCAAGTTATTCCTCATTAATATCATTTTTCAAAAAAGAAACACAACATGGTGGCACGTTTCTGTGAAAGTGCAGTTATGTGTCTCACAAAGCAATTTGAAGGACTTTCTCACAAGTGCATACTTTGACACACATACACACACTTGCAACAAGAAATTTTATATCATCATAGCATATACTAAATTAAAGTTTTGTACAAATTAACACTTTTTTCTGTACTTTTTAGTTTATAGTTACAAGTGCAGACTTACAAGCACATACTTTTAAGTACACCTTTCAAGGTGCATAATTCAAGCATAATTTTTTTTTATATATATATTCTAACAGTTCCTTATTTTACATCTTATCTTTGAGGACATGTTCAAAGTACAAAATCATACTTTAAATTCATCTTTAAAAGCATTTACTCTAAATAATATTCTTCTTTGCTTACAGGTGAACACTTTGAAGTTCAAGCTTGCACAATCTAGTTTTGAGTTCATTCTTGTTAGTACGTTCTTACAGGTAAACACTTCAAAGAACATACTGACCCAGTAAGTACCCTAGTTTATGTAAATACCCTAAGTGCATGTTACAAACTTTAATAACATTCTTTATTGTGAAGGGCAAATACTTCTAAGTACATCATTACAAGTAACTTGTGTTGAATTATTACTTGTAAGGGCAGTCTTATGAGTACATATTTAAAGCACATTCTTACAAGACCATATATTGCACATTTGGACACAATAATGTATTTTCTAGGTGTGCATGGGTTTTAACACGAATTTTACTCCAACTCTCTTTCACTGTAAATACAGAAATACAAGCACATCAGCTTAGCATGGGTGCCGACTGCAGGATCTCTCGGTCTACTGACTAACGTGTGTGCCTAATCTTCTTTCTCTCACTCATATGCACTGCATAAAATGTCCTTTAACACCATAGTTCACATTCATACATATAAATATTCTGCACACTCACACACTTAATTTCAGGCTGGCAAACAGGACAGGTGCGGCACTTCAGAGACGTATTGCTTACTCATAAACTTTGATGTAAAGTTACTTATTTGCATAAACAGATGTTGTAAACTACATGTTCAGGTGGGCGCTTTAGCCCACCTGGAATTACAGAAATACAAGCACATCAGTTTAGCGTGGCTGCCCACTGTGCATAGTGAATTGCTGTTTGGTTTAAATACATTTTCTGAATTCTGGTTTCCTCCAACAACACAAACTGCATTTTTTTTTGGTGTCAACCACTAAGGTTGATTCTCTTTTAATCTGGCCAGTTGATATTTTACATGTACCACAAAATTTCCTGAAGTTTTGTGGACGAGTGAAATCACAGTTTTTACGGTTATCGTGGAGTTATATACATGTTCATACCAGGCTACCTCCCTATCTTCTCCGAACACAGGTTCGTTCAGTAAGGTGTGAAACAGCAGGTGTCATATTGCCATTAGTGTGAGTGATTGTGTAGCTGCTCTGTGTCCAACCTGTCATGGACCAGTAGTCTTTCATGGAGTTCATGTGTGTTTTGTATGCAGGGATAGACTCCAAACCCCACTGATATGTATCGGGGCGTAGAGAATGAATAAATGGATTTACTGGAGCCTTTGCTTCTTTAATCTATCATGTGCCTGTTCTACAGGGATGAGATGTAGAGGTGTATTGTCAAGTGATTCCTATTTGATTCTTTGCTGCACTGTTTGACAGCAGTCAATAAGTTTTCACCTCTTGTGGTTGTGACTCATGAGCTTGCCAGCTGCAGGGAGCTAGCAAGGGAGGGATCATCATCTGATATAGTTCACTGAGTTGAATTTAGCTTTGAGAGAGGTGTCCCCGAGTCAGACTGAAAAAGTGGACAGTAAAATAGATTTTGTGTGCTGGAGGGTTTCATTTTAGGCTTGGAGAGGGTACACTCATAATCTAAAAAGTATTTTTGTAACATGAGAGGCCATGTGAAATATTATTTCAATAATCAAAGGCATGGTGGGGAGGATTTTATTTACAGAGGATCATGGATAAATTGTTTTGTAATCTTGCAAAGCAGGTGGGTATGCTGGAGTCAGACTGTGGAAGATTTTTTAAAAACTCAAAGTGATAAAGGACATTTGGTTACTAAAATGGGCTCTGGAGTCCAACCCATGGTAAATCCATGACAAAGCTGTCTCAAAATAATTTTCTGTACATCTAAGAGCAGACTAAGAGGTGGAGTTGAAGCAGGTCTCAGGCCCCCTAAAAACAGCAAGGCAGTCGAGGCTTGTGGTTGTGTCTGTCATGCTCCAATTTACTCCCTCCTCCAAAGTGGTTATGTTTTTCTGCTGGCCCTTGCTTGTTTGTTTGTCCATCGGTCCATCCGTCTGTGAGTATGATACCCCAAAAGGTTTGCAACAAAAGATTTTCAAGGATTTGTTAACATTGCGTGTTAACAAATGTTTCTAACAATTTTCTTTAATAACTTGGCTAACAATGCCAGAAATATCTTAGCATCGGTTTGTGTTCTTGTAGCACTTCTAGTCATACAGACTATAAAAATAGACAAATTACTTCATAATTCTCAAGTGCAAGGACATAAAGACATGTCCTACCATATTTATTTCTACTTCAAAATCTGTATTTTAAATTAAGAGTGTAAGCAACTCCTGGTGTATCTGCTCATGGACCAAAGTTGATCCTCAGGAAACTGAAGTTTTGAGCACTTTCACTTTACTTTTTAATACCAAGTTTAGTCCATAGATCAGTTTTAACAGTTTCAAAACTCAACTCTGAAAGAGCTCTTTGTGGCAGTGGGGTGTGGTTCAGCTCAGCTACAGGCGAGAAAGCAGTGGGGGTGGCTACTGGGAACAGTACCAGAGTTGACTGACACAGGTGTGATCTGGTGGTTGATTGCACTACATCTCTTTGTCTCTGCAGTAGCATGGAGTAAAGGAGCACACACACACACACAGAGTAGAGTTGATCTAAGTTAATCCTGTGATATACAGGCAACAGTATTTAAGAACTATTCATGTTGTTTAGGGATGTGTATGTGAAAAGAGCTAAAAGAGTCATTGTCATCTTCTCAAGGTCTCCAGTGCTCATTTGTTGCGATGAAGTGAACTTGGAAACATCACAAGCTACTCTCTTATTTTGCCTTAACTTTTCGGGCCTGATCTACAAAAAGGTTTTGCATGTATAAAAACATGTGGAAACTTGATAGTGCGTGCAAAGCTGATCTACTAACCAGGTGCACAGAGGATTGTGTCTGTCAAATGAGCAAAATAGCACGCGCAGTCCATTTAGCCTGTTTGCCTTCATGAATATGCAGATGATCAGAACGCGCAAACTACTGGGAGGAGGAGATGCAAATGTAATCATTTAGCACCCGCAGTGTGATTTATCAACCCAAAACTAATTGCGCTCTGTGTTTTTGCGTCTATATTTTGCAGGTTTGAAAGGCAGGTGCAAAACAGGCACAGCGTTACGCACAGAGGGGCTGACGACAGAGAGAGAGAATCTTCTGTGTGCGTGTCAACATGTTTGGACTGTCATAAACAGCCTTAACTGCATATTTTCCATCATTTACCCAATTTTTTGATGAATGACGGAAACATTTGGAATGTCTGTCATTATGATGGACTGGAAAAAGAGAGATGATCCAGTGTGCCATCATGCTCATGCAGATACACACGTAAAGTAAACCCTCTCTGTTTTGCGCTCTTAATACATCTTGGAGGAAGTCTTTAACCTATGTAAAAAAGATCCCCTTCATAGAGGGAAACACTCTGTTTGTCACTCAGAGCTGATAAATGGATTGTGCGGATTTTCAGTTAAAGGATGTTAAACGCTCAGTCAGTGTGTGCGTAACTGTAAGACTGCTCTTCACATGGTTTTTGGTAATGACGCTGTGTAGCTATGTGAATACTGTAATTTAGATTGTGTTTCATTGGAAACAGAAAAGGAAAATTAAAAATTACATATAAAAATATGGCATGAGGGAAAAGTGACGACCTTGTCAAAAAAGCAAAAAAGGTTACTTCAACCTCTGGTCAGAAATAAAAATAGTAGAGACATATTGTCTATCCATCAATGCCAGCTTTGAGCTGTGTGCTTTTCACAGATGGCCTCCCAAATCACGTTTCTTCTGGCAACGCTGACATGTTTCTGCTGGAGTTCACCATTGTGTTTATTTGCCTCAAACTCCATGGCTTCACACTTCATTTTTTGTTTACAGCCACTCTGCTCCCCCAAACTCTCCATGGTGAGAGCCGGTAGCACACGCAAAATCCTCATTTAAAGAGGGCAGTCCACACCACTTTTGCGACTGTTATACATTGCGCACACAGTCATAGTACATCACCCGCAACACACCCACCAATAGCACGTGCAAGTTTCTGACTTTCTTGAAAGATCAGACTGTCTTCTTTCACACCCTCTCTGGTGAACTTGATGTGGTCGTCAACTGCATTAAGGTTGCAATCTTCTGTCATTCTGTCTTTAAACAGTAGACACAGTGCATTGCCGCAGCTTTTATCTGAACTTTAACCCAATTTTACCTGGTTTCATGTATTTTAATCCCCTGCTTTTAACAACCTGCACGCCGGATCTCATTGTAAGACAAACCGTCATCACTGGACAGACACCACGTGGCTCAAGCCCCAGGAAGCTCCACTCTCTGTCCCTCTACCACCGTCGGCCGCTGAATCTCCTGACACATCAGCCACTGCATTGAGAGGAAATCCTTTCACCAAACAGTCACCCGCTACCAAGCCGACATTGAAGCCTATCCTACCGCTAAGGGCCACCCGGCTCCCCTGAAAAGGAGCTCGGAAGGTATGGAAAATGTGGGACCAATATACATTTGATATTTAACTGTTAAAGCACACCCCTCTCTATCTTTCCCTTTTCTTTACTCTTCCTGTAAACCACCAGTCATTACGTTTAGCACAGTATTCACACCAATATCTCCCACATCCACACAAGAAAGGAAACAAATATGGGCCATTGCATTTTCATCACAAAATAAAGCACTGGACAGAAATAAACCCACCCCGGATCCCTGAAAACTGAAGACCACCACCATCAGAACAAATCTTCTATCTGGCACCCCTGTTAACATCTTCATCGCCTCCACAATACAGGAGCTCAATACAATGGACAATGCAGCATGACCAGCAAGAGACAAATAACTCCCCCCATGACCTCAGATAAACCAGTACCCCCTACTAAATCAACCATCTAAACTGAGCTGCCACACCCATCATCATCTCCGGTACAATAAAACTAGCTAGAAGAGAATCATTAGAACAAGTCACACTCATCGTCCCCAAAGGTTTCAACACCCCCAATGGCCCACTTTCCACCAACAAATCTATCACCCACGAAATACAGAAGCACAAACCCCAGGCACAACTACAGAAGATGGTTTACATGAAAAACAGCAACATCCTCGTCTTCCCCAAGGACATGCACTCACTGAACATCTTTCTCTAATCTTGGCCCGCTGAAGCATTCCACGAATCCAGTTTCTCCTACAGACTACCACGCAAACCTGGAACAACCCTCTCATCAGAGACCCCTATTAAAATGCTGGTCATAAAAGGAATCAACAGAGACATCCCAGAAGAAAAGATCAAACAGGAACTGGAAAAACAAGGAATCACCATCACTAAAAACAATAGTGAGCAGGACCATCAGCAGGACCACCCAACAGCCCACCACCTTTCATTAAAATCCTCCTCCCAAACCCCAGCATTGGTGAAGACCTGGCCCGGCCCCCACCCACCATCAGAAAATGCTTCACTTGCCAACAATTCAACCACATCTCAACTAACTGCAATAATCTGGTTATAAATCTAATACCTAATAGACAAAAAAAAAAAAAATGCCAAATGCCCAAACAGCTCTGGACCCAACACAGCTGCTTCCAAATCCTACCCTCCCTACATCTCCCACATGACCCCATCCACAAAAAAGCCCCCACCTGCCAACACATCAGCAAACACAACATCCACCTCAAACCCACCACAATTCCTCCAACCAATTCTCCCACCTCAAAAATAATCTCAGGAAACTATCCATGGCCAATAGTAAAGTTGACCTAATAATCCAGAGCATCAGAGAACATACCAGCCTCACAATCACATACCTTCCTCCATTCTAGCTCTAATCCTCACTACCGCCTAGTGAGGATTAGAGCCATGGACATGGACTCAGAACCAACAAAGAACTCATCCAACTACTCCATAACAAAAACATATCCATAGCATCCATAAATGAAAGCTTCTTAACACCTAACTGTGACATTAGCATCCCTGGTTACCTCAACTAAACGGAAATAAATATGTAGCAATAAAAATCAAACTCTAATCCCACCACACCATCACAGTCACCAGCATGTTTTACTGTCCCCCTGATAAGAAACCCTTAGCTCCCCTTCTCCATGAAACCTACAAACCACACCTTTCCCTCATCATGGGCAACCTTACCTCCAAACACAGACTCTTCCAATGCAATAAAACAAACACCAACGGAGCAGTACAGGACACAAACATCTCCATCAACACAACAAACCAACATACATCTCCCCACAGACTGGAAAAATGGACATTCTGGACCTCATCATCTGCACCCTCGACCTGGCAGTGAAACTCAACAGCTTCACAACAACTCATCGCCTCTCCAGCAACCACCTACCTGTCTTCTCCACTTTTAATTTCAACCCCCAAACAGTAACAAAGGTAACCTTCAACCACTGCAAAGCAAGTTGGGACACTTACAAATACAATATAGAGGATTACACTAAAGGACATCAACCCAACTCTCTCAACTCCCAGAACCTGGACACACATGCAGAAAAATTAGGCTACACACTCACCCAAGCAAGACAAGAAAAGATCCCCATAAAATCTTTTCTTGGAAACTCTACACACCGGTCCAGACAACCCCGTCTTTGACCTCACCTGGAAAAAACATGTTGACACAAAAGTCTCAAACGATATAGCCAAACACACCATCCCACCAACCTCCCCCTCAGATCCTCATCCACTCACCAACACAGTTGGTGAAACTGATGAAACATAAAGCCCCAAGAGAAGACAATATCCACACCATCCTCATAAAAAAAGCATCCATCATCTACCTCCTCCACCTCAGTCATCTGTTAACCACCTGCCTCACTTCTGGACACATTTCTTGGCTCTGGAAAACAGCACTCATTATCCATAAACCCAGAAAAGATCCCCACAATCCATCCAGCTTTTGCCCAAATAGTCTCCTCAGTCACATGGGTAAGCTGTTCGAACGCATCATCACCACCAGCCTCATTCCCCATGTAGAATCATTCAGACTCATAGCAATGCACCAAGCCTGTTTCAGGAAAGGATGCACGACTAAAGACAACACCCTCAGACTTTCAGTAGACATATACAGAAATTTTGATAAAAAAACAGCTCATCCTGACCACTTTTTTTGATATAGACAAAGCTTTTGACAGACTCTGACACAATGGACTCAATCATAGACTACTGGGCACAAACCTCAGACTTCCACCTACCACACAGTCAGTCATCAGCAGCTCCCTCCATCACCATCAAAGATATCATTTTCCATAACCCCCCCCAAGCAGGCTAAAGACCACTTTGGTCATTTCACCCATTACCCCAATCTCCAATCCACCAGCAACAAGATCACACTTCACAATAACCAACTCCCCATCAGTCATGATGCAACTTTCCTTGGCACAGTTTTTCAGTCCAACATTTCCTGGTCAAACTATATCAACGCAATAGAACAAAAGGCAAACACAAGAATCAAAGCCCACTGTGGGAAGCATGGCTACTCACCCTCAACAAGAATACAAATGTACTAAGACTACTTCTTGAATTTCCACACCAACAGACTTCCATCATTTTTTAATACCCAGTACATACATAAAATATCTGGATTACAAATCATCAAGGAAAGACAGACAACTAGCCCAAGAGAACCTCAAGTCAGTCACTGAAACCCCAGCCCTCTGAAGAACCATCATGGAAGCAAAGGACACCATAAATACCCCACACTCCACCATCATAAACCTCTCAGAAGAACGTCCCCCTCACGCAGCTGCCTGAACACATGACCACATAGCACACATACACACAACAAAAAAAATGCCCTTTGTTTCTTCCTTTCTCTTTCTGTCAAAATTGAACTCGATTTTCTTGGTCCCCATGTGTTAACCTCTCGATTCCTCTGCATCAACCTTGTCTTTCAGAAAACTAGACTGATGGATAGAAAAGGGATGAGGCCCTGAACTATCCCACCAGGAACAAGGGACTCATCCATCCATATATCCCAACCACTCAATAGTCCACATCAAAGAAATCCAACACCAACTTCAAAAATGAAATGTAAGCACCAGGACAAGACAACATTCACACCATCCTAATAAAGCAAGTCCCTACACCCCAGTCACCTGTTCACTGTTTGCCTTATCTCTTTACACTTCATCTCTCTCTGGAAAACAGCAATAGTCACACTGGTTCCACAATACTCCACCAGACTTACCCACCACATTGAGAAACCACAAACAATACCCTCCGATTATCTCAAGGGGACTCAGTGGCTGTCATCGTCTTTGAGTAAATACACTTACTGTTGACAAGAAACTCAAAGAAATTTATAAAAAAGATCACTTCAATGAATGCAAGAGGTCTTTACAAATAAATAAAACAATTAAAATATGTGACCAGTAAACACTGAGGAGTTCACAGGCTAAATGCTCTAGGTTGAATAATGCAGCTTAAAAAACAAATCACAAACAACCTCACAGAAACTAATTGTTAAATAAATGGGGAAAGCCTTTTATTCAGCATTTAGTGCAGAGATTTTTTGTCAAAGAAAATGATTTGCAAACCATCATCTTTGAGGCACATTTTGATATTCTGATCAGTCTAAGCTGAATATGACAGTATAGCTAAGTGTAAGTTTAAAATACTATTCATGGTATTTCAAATCAGACACACATGCAAGAGTGAACTTAATTTCAACCCTGAGTCAACCAGAGTCCATTTGAAAATAAAGTTTGTTCAGCTCCCCAGTCGGACACTTCATTCACTGTTCTGTGTTTAGGCCTTTGCCTGAGGCTTTTTTTGAAGCTAATGTGCACCTGCCAAAATTTGTAACTGAATATTAGTGATTAGAAACTCAACAGAGGTACCATGTGTGGACAGATATGTTTATCAAAGACTTTTCTTTTCTTTTTAAGAGCAACTTAACCCCAAAGTTAGTGGCTGTAGTGCATCAACCCTCAGGGATGTCTGGAGTGTCCATGCGTCCACATGGACAGGGCTTGGTGGGGGAGGGATAAGAAAAGCTTGCCTGTGTGTGTTGTCCAAATCAGCTGCAATATCACAAGGTTTATGCTGCTCTTGGAGATTTAATTTTTTGACCATAGTGTCCAAATCATTCAAGGTAGAATAACACAGAGTATTAGAGTATGAAACAGCGGTAGATACTTCTGTGGGGAAACTTAGGGGTATGTGTCCACAGCCGTTGTTTTGATTTTATTATAATTGGACTCCATTTTTGGGCTCATTTCTTTTTCTTTTTTTGTTTTTTTTTTATTCATACTCATTACAAAACTAATGGAGCCCAGCACTTTTAACACCCTGATTTCTGACCAAAAAGACACCCAAGACTAAGGAATTTAACTGACAAGAGATTCAGCCAGTCAAAACCAAGGAGCCAAGGAAAGTGCTAGCAAGTCTTTCATCAGAGATTAGAACAATCTGGAAAAGTGAGTGAGAAGAGGAGGCTTTATTCTGTCTTGATTGAAGATTAGACGCAGCTGTGTGCACAGGTGAGCTAAGTTTAGCCTGATGAGACTGGTGTGGCAGGTAGGCAGAGAGGAGCAGTGGTAGAGTGAAAGTACTGAGTGATGGCCAAGGGAACAGCAAAGCAGAACTGGGACAGAGATCACCATTATTAAGCAAGATTACACCTTGTTTTTATCAGTGATGGGCTACTTAAAAATGTAGTAAGCTAAGTTATGAAAAAATCAGCTTCACTACACTAACGCTACACCCTAGTGGAAAGGAACGAACTAAGTTACAGCAACAGGACAAAAGTAGCTCACTTCATCCAAGCTATTTTAATCTGTTCTGCAGATATCATCATCATTATCATAGAAATAATTTTTATTATTATAAAATTACTATTGTTTTAGTTTTTGCGCCGTTATTATTCCCGTATTTTCCGGACTATAAGTAGCACTTTTTTTCATAGTGTGGCAGGTCCTCCAACTTATAGTCAGGTGCGACTGATATATCAAAATAGATAGATAACTTTATTGTCCCCAGTGGGAAATTTGTTTTCACAGGCTGTCAAGCAAGAAGACGTACATTTAGGAAACATATAACACACATATACATAATTTAACATGTTTTTAAACATTAACTGACAGACATGAACCAAGTAGTAAACATTACCGTCTACAGCCGGGAGAGGGCGTTTTAGGCCAGGCTAGACATAAACAAAATGCCCCCAAAATGAAAATCCTATTCTTACAAACTGCAGGTAGTAAAACATGCAGTGGTAAAATAAAGTTTGGAGTGAGTGAGAAAATTGTGAGGGACTTGCAAAAAGCAGAGGTTACTTATACTCCAATGAAGAAATGAAGAAAGCTAATCGCGGGCCAAAAGCAAGATGGCCAAAGCTGGATGAAAGAGTCCACAGATGGGTGCTTGAACAATGTGCTGCCAGGAGAGACTTGTTACAGGCCCATTTATGCTCAATGTTAAAGACAGATACGGATACAGAAGGAGCCTCCTGTCTATGCTCCGCGTTCATTTCGTCCTTATTTCTGCACGTTTCCATAAAGCTTACGGATACGGGCTAAACGGAGCAGTACCACTGGAAACTGTGAGCCAGTGTTGCTGTTACTACCTATTACGTAGCTCTAGTGAGACACAAAGAAGAAATAATAATGGCGGAACTTTTTGAAGAGAAACTCTGCGAGTTAGTTAGAAATTACCAACATCTGTATCATGTTACTTCGTTTGGACACCGAGACAAACAAATGCAAAAAAAAAAAAAACAGCTGGGAGGAGATTGGAGAGCAATTAAACATCAGTTGATCGGTAGTGAAGGAGAAGTGGAGGTCTGCGTGAGACAGATTTGTTTGAGCTCCCCCTGGTGGATGTATTGATTAACAGCAATGCCAACGGAAAGGACACAGTGGGCCTTCTTGGTGTTACCGCTTCATACAAGGCAACCACCTCTCTATCAGAGCACTAAATAAATGTGACTTATAGTCCAGTGCGACTTATATATGTTTTTTTTTTTTCATGATGCATTTTTGGACTGATGCGACTTATACTCCAGAGCGACTTATAGTCTGGAAAATACGGTACATACAACCAATGCTTTTCTGCATTATCGTTGGACTGTTCTGTTTGTTCTACTTATTTGTACCTGCTATGATTTTTCTGTTCCATCTCTTTAATTTGCCTTTTCAAATATTTATGTTGCTGTGCCGTTCTGCTCCGTAAGGTTCCATATTGATAAACTTTTTTTACTTAACTAATAACTTACAGCCATTTTGAAAAGAAACCATTTTAATCGGATACAAAAATCAACTTTATTCCCATATGATGGAGGTAGTTAAACAACTACTTAATGTCCTAAATCATAAAGTTGCCTAATAATAATACAAGGCCTCTTATCTTATCTCCTTGCTTCACCTTCTTCCTGTCTCCCCTAATCTGAAATCAACTTCTCCACTGTTTCCTCGAGTTGTGATCCTCTTCTCTCTGTGCTCAGTCGTTGTGATTTTATGAGTGACAGCTGATCGCTACCGTGCTCTTCAGTCAATAAAATAACTATGCTACTGGAAAAAAATTTGAGTCAGAGAACAATGATGCTACCACAAAGCTGATATCAAAGGAATCATATTGTCTTGAGAGGAGGCCACAGCAAGTCTAACAAATCTGCCATTTATTTCAAGGCATATTATGTTTTTTGGAATTCTGTTAGTGTGTATATCATAGGACTGACAGTCTATGTCCACACGTACGCTGCCCAGAGGAAAAGAAAATTGAAAAGAGATTTCAAAAATGTTTTATTTACCTCTCCTAGACAACTATGAGATCTGTGTGACACCAAACTGAGAATAAGGTTTATTGCTCCTGTGTCTTGTCTTTTTCTCCTGAGCAATAAGATTCACTTAATCTCAATTTAGTCTCCTTTTAAGTTTTAGAAGAGATCTCAACAAGCTCTAATCTGTTTCTCAGAGTTTCTCAAGTAGTTTGTCTGTTTGTGATCTCAGGCAAAGAAATCAGAGAGCTCTCTGTATGAGCTCAATCTACTCTCATCCCAGCTTCAGTTCATGCATCTCATACTGAGCTCAGACAGAGCAAATGAAGAGCTCTCCACAAGGTCTCTTTTAGTTCTCAGACTGACTTTATTGCAATCACATATTTTTTTAATTATGTAAAATGAATTGATGGAAAGGGCGGCACGGTGGCGCAGCAGGTACTGCACTCACAGCAAGAAGGTCGCCGGTTCGATCCCCAGGTCGGGCAGGGCCTTTCTGTGTGAAGTTCGAGTGTTCTTCCCGTGCATGCGTGGGTTCTCTCCAGGCACTCCGGCTTCCTCCCACAGACCAAAAACATGCTCATTAGGTTGATTGGTGACTCTAAATTGCCCTTAGGTATGAGTGTGTATGGTTGTCTGTCTCTCTATGTGGCCCTGCAATTGACTGGCGATCGGTTCAGGGTTTACCCCACCTCTCGGTATAGAAAATGAATGAATGAATGAATTGACTGAAAATGTGTGGCCTTCTGCCTTTATATTTATATTTTTATGAATAATCTTAAGCACTCCATTGCAGGTAATTCTGTTTTAATAATGAACCACATAAAACACACTGTAAAATCAAAACAACAGCGATTTATTACTTGACAGCAAATTAATATTTCAACATTTCAGCTGTATCAAAATTTAACTGCCAAAACCTCAGACCATTAGTGGTGTCAATGTAATACATTCATCTGTAGGCTATCTTCTCATTTGAAGTCCAAAGTGAATAGATTTGCCCACATAAAACAAAAAGGGCCACATGATTGAAGTCTTACATTATTTAAATCAGGAAGTTCAGTCTGTCTTTTGGAAATGACTTATTAGAGAACATCTCAATACAGAAACAAGTGAGTTGGTGGTGTAGTGTTTAGTGTGCTTGGCCAGTGATCAAGACGTTGCATGTTTAATCCCAGCTCTGGATACTACATTGCAGCTCAAGTATTGCTCATTTTCTTCTCCAAAGGAGAAATAAAGGAGCCATTAAAAACACTTTGTTGAGATTAGCAATGTATCTCCATCAAGTCTCAAGGATGACTCCCTCTAATTTTTCAGTCTCTTATTTCTCCTAGTGAATTTTAGGAGAAACATTTGAGAAACAGTTTAGATGAAAAAGACCCTCAAATGAGGCTTAGATGAGAATCTCAATTTGTCTCCCAAGCCATAGAAGAGCAAGCTTTGGGCAGTAAAATTTTCCTCTGGGTGGTATTTTTGAAACTGATTTTGTTCTGTGTATTTTGGCTTTTTGTCCACGCGTAAACAGCATTTTAGGTCACTGAAAACACATATTTTGGAAAACCCCATCCAACGTGAAGACTTGTATTGAAAAAACGCCACTCTGTGACTACCTCTCACGCTGTGTGACATTCTCTCATTTACATGTGTTGCAGTAGACATTGTTAAACTGTTGCTGTTTGAAAGTGGTGATAACTGAACTATTTACATGCCACACACACTTTCTGTCACTCCATCACTATGACGCTGGAGTAAATACTTCTACTCAAATTTCAAGCATTATACTTTTATGACAGGCTCAGTACCCATGTTAAAATGGTTTCCAAGTAATAATAGTGGTGTTGGTATGTAGAAACTCTGTATAAATTCTGATGCTGGTGGAGGTGATGAGAGTGAAAAAAAGAAGAGAACAACAGTAGAAAAAGGGTCATTAGTTTACTGCTTTTTATGTTCCACACACCCAACAACTACAGTTTTCTTTTTTTCAGAAACCAGAATAGCAAACAAACAATCCCATTACACCTCGGGGCACCTGAATAAGCATTGTGTAGTGGCATTTTTGGCACAGTAGCAGTGGGTGGTAGTAGTTACATGGACCAACAACAGCACACCCTGCTGACTCTTTTTCAAAAAAAAAAAAAAAAAAAAAAAATGCACAACAGATTCTTAAACCATAACACCCTTTTCAAAAACCTACCCTGCTGGTGTATTCAGTGTTGCAGAGCAGACACTGATGCTCATGGCTGCATGAGCAGCTACCAAAATCCTCTTAAAGCTCAACAAATATGATCAATTCAGTGTGCCAATACAGCGGGAAAAATATGCTGACAGACAGAGGGGAAGCGAGATGGAGACAGAGGGAAAGAGAAATTAAAAAGAAAAAAAGAATAGGGAGAGGGTGTATGAACAGATGACAACAGGGATAGAGCATGTATGGCCTTTGGCACTAAAAAGACTGAAGCAGTTATCAGCGTCACCTGGAATATACATAACAAACATAAAAAAACATTTCTATACCTGCTCTAGCTACTCCACAGCATTATGGAAGAGATTCACTTGCAAGTGCATGTATTTTACTGATATATGAAGCAAATTAAGCATGGACAAAAATGTACATATAAACGTGAACAAATGCTCTCAATGTGACCAGAACATTTAAAGTCATTTGCTTAGAGTAGGGGTGGGCAACTGGCAGCCTGAGGGCCACATTCCTCCCTCCTACTATCCTAATGTTGCTCACTGATCAGTTCGAAATATCAATATAAATATATTTACAAGAAGAAATTATAGCGCTTAAAAAGTAATATTTCCAAGAAAGTAGAGCTATAATATCCTGTTCTATTTTCTGTCATCGTTTCTGTGAAACCATCTTTTATACATTTTCCAAAATGAGAATAAGAATCTAAGTAAATTATACGTTGATGTATTACTTGCAACCAGCTTAACTGTGTCAAATGGCCTCTTATAATCGAAGAACACAGCACCACCAACACCACCTTTTTCAGGATTACTTCAATTTGTTCCATAAAAATACAATTTGCTGCGTGCTTCTGAATGATTCTTTTCAAAGCTAAATCATAGTGGACGTAGATCAAACAAGTCATTCTCAAAAAGTTTGTTAACAAAATAAAACAAAAAAACAAAAGCCAAAACGTAACAAAGTCCGTGCGGAATGTGGTCACACATCACTCCAGGCAATATGCAAGTGCCAGTAGCTATAAGCATTGTTGTTATTTTAAGGCACACAATACTTCCAAAGTGCTTCCAAACTGTCCAAACTGTCAGATACAAAGAAGATTTACTTGAGTACTGTACTTAAGTACATTATTGAGTATCTGTACTTTACTTCAGTATTATTTTTTTGGAAACCTATGATTTTTACTCCACTACATTTGAAGAAAAATATTTTACTTTTAACTCCACTACATTTCTATGAAGCTTTGAAGTCAGCAGATTGCCTTCCTTTTGTCGATTCAATCGTGTTTCATTTCATTGGTGTTTCAATAGGCATTTCGTAGCATATTTTACGAGCTTTGTATTCTACAGGTTCCATAAGCAGGTAAATGCATTCAGTAGGTAGTTTCAGTCTTCAGGTTCTGTAAATTTATTGTTGCAACAATACAATAACGCATTGACATTAAAACAAAAATGTACTTTTAATACTTAAGTATTTCCAAAAGCAGATATTCCAGTATTTTAACTTAAGTAAAAATTTGACTGAACAACTTTAACTTGTACTGGAGTAATACTATATTTGACCAGGAGTATCTATACTTTCACTCAAGTAATGGAGCTGAGTACTTTGTCCACCACTGGTTATTACTCAAAGCCTGTTGTGTATTTCTAGCCAGATGGTTGGAAGAAGACCGGATCTACAGCCCCAAATAGTGGTGGGTGGCTTTATTGCACATAAATTGACAGGTTTTGGTCTGCTTGACAAAGTGCAGTGTGAAGGAAAATCAAACCAAGAGAGAAATGAAACAATTTTGCAACTTTACTTTACTTTTTATTAAACAGAGTCCGTCTAACTGTGAAGGTGTGTAAGACTTAAGCTGTAGAACTGCTTCCACTTTGACTGAATTCTGCCAAAGCACACCACCACAGTCCTTTTCAGATGAATAGATTTTGCATTTAAAGCGATTTGTGTTTTTAAGTATTTATGCTGTGGCACAGTTGTGTTCAATTTTTTTCGTGTGATATTTGATTTGATTCTCACTTCCTCACATACAAAGCATCATCGTCATCCCACTACTGTGGCTTGAAAAGATCAGCGCTGCTCTGTTTTTGTGTCTCTGAGCCAGAGCACACAAATGAGGCACCTCCACATGGACACATCCTACAAATACACGCACACAAACCAGTTTCAATTATGTTCAGCACCAGTGAGTATGTAGCTTTGTTCTGAGGTCAAAATGTCCAAACAGTGTCAAGGACTTGCTATGCACAATTTTATTGCAGCTTGTTGATGTCTCCCACTCTGTGTGTATACCAAATCGAAGAATAACTGGTATGGGTGACTGCATAGCTGACCCTATAGCTGATGTTACTAGAGAGAGCAAGTAAGCGCCGCTGTGTTTATGTGTGTGTTTGAAGGCTGCAGCATTTTTGACAATGATTGGTCATGACAGGGGAAGTGTACGAGCCGGCTGCCAAGAGCAAACAGCAACCCGCTGCCACACACCCTCATATAGAACTTCGTACGTACACAACAGGTCCTTTATATAGTCCTAAAACATATATGTCACATTTACTGGTCTTTAATGCCAAAACTCACCTCCGATTTTAGTAAATGAACATAAATTCTCATTATTTACAGTCAATTCCTTTTTTCTAATTTTTCTATTATCTCACTTAATGCAACATTTTCTTACAAATCCATGTAACAACTGTAGATAAGCATTTGGGGAATACATGTAAATATATATAATGTACATCTGTCTCTCTTTAATATCAAGTATATTTACAGTGATTATCATATTGTTAGACCAACTGTTATGTCAAAACTTAGAAAACTCAAATACTTGTTTAAAACTGAAAATGGTATTGCTGTTGGACATATATTCATACATTTTGAAAGAAATTAGGAATTTCAAAGTGAATTCACTTTTTTATACCCAAAGCTGAACTGACTCACTGGACTTCTCTGAGCAGTCAGAAATTAATCAAGTTTAAAATTCAACCACTTCAATTAATTTTTCTGTTCAGGAATGCAAGTATATAACTACAGATAACATATTAGTCAAGACAAATATGTACTTCAGTATTTTTGTCTGTTTTTTTTTCTGTAAAACTGAATTTGGAGATTCATGGATAACAATAATAATTATTTGGAGCATTAAAAACCCAATTTCTACCATAGAGCTTCTACAAACAGGTGTATTACAGAATTTGGGAAGTTTATGGTAACAAGTGCTGTTAATTTAGGGCTGCTGTGTATACATACTGTATACATACATATACATATATATATATATATATATATATATATATATATATATATATATATATAAACAAATACAAAGGAATACATATTGTAAAACAAAATACATCCAGGGTCCTGACACCATGTCTATGGTGCCAGTAGCTGCCTAAAATGTCTAGTTTCAGCCCCCTGAAACAGACCTACCAGTGTTTCGCCATCATTTTATGCCCATTGGCCTCATAGTTGTATTCCCAGTGCAGAGAAGAGGCGTTGGAAAGAATGCAGAGTTGTTGACAATATGGCACCAAGCAGCAGAACAGTAACCACATAATACACTAGCTGCTGCTTTAATGCAATTGTTTTTGCTAAGGTGTGGAAAAATGATTAGCTTAAAATGTTGGGTGAAAGCTGTAGCAGCACTTGCCGGAGCGGACACAGGCAGCATATGCTCGCAAACAAAATGGTTCCAGTGTGAAATGGGTGGAACACATGGTGTGACTGGGAACCACATGGTTTTATATTCAGGTATACATACTGTATACATATATACAGTAAACCCCCGTGATATCGCTGTTCAGTTTTCACGGTCCCGGTATTTTGTGTTTTTTTTTCTGATGACCTATTAATTTTGATATCACATACGTTTCCACCATATCACGGCATTCTGCAGCATTGTTTATGAGTCTTGCCTTTATATTAATAATATAATAATATAATGATATTTGCCATAATTCACGCATGACAATATAATGCCCGTACATACCAATTCAGCCAATCAGTGTGTTGGTATTTTTTCTCAGCCACTGATTGGCTGTTGTGTATCACAGGACTTCGCATCTCACAGGAAGGAGAGATGCTTGCTTTGTTCTCTCTCAGTTGAGCGTCTCTCTCTACAGTGATCGGTGTTCTGCATAACTTTAGTGTTTTGTGCATTGATTTTGTGTTTCATTGATATCCTCAAGGACATATAAAAGGATATTATAGGATATTATAAAAACATGCCTAGGGTATATTGAAATAGGTATTTCTATTTCGCTGACCTAACCCATGCTTATATATATATATATATATATATATAGATAGATATATATAGATAGATATATATAGATATAGATATAGATATATATAGATATATATATATTTACATATATATATGTAAATAAAGATTGATGGATTGATAAAGATTGATATATATACATATATATATATATATATATATATATATATATATATATATATATATATATATATATATATATACATACATATAAATTTGTAATATTGTAAGTCAGACATCATTATGCTCCAGACCCAGATTTTCCTGGTATTGGACCCAGTTATATTTTCATTGAGGATGCCTGTTATATGAAGTAGCATCAATAATATGTTTACTTGTTGATCCATCTTTTCATTGATGCAAATTTTCCAGGTAATCTACTCTAGACGTTTTTCTTTTAAACAAAAATGAAGATTTTTGTGCTTTTCCCAGGTCAGCTGGAGATGTCTATAAGCAGCCTTTTCAGCCTAAAAATGTCCAACCAGAGATGAGAGAAGCATTTCAGAGAGTGCAAACTTCAATGAACCCTTGTCCTTTCCTGTACAATGCATTTCTTAATGTACATCAGTCTCAGACATTTGTCAGAGATCAAGGCTAGTAAAGATGTGTATGTTACTTGTTAAGCCACAGTTTTTTAAGGTTGGATGATTTTGACTTTTAGAAGTCCCAACAGGCTTTATCAAACTTTCAGCTCATTTAAACCCAAACTGCAGCGTGTTTAATGAAAATAACAGAAGAAGCCACATCTGACCTGGTTCTGCACGGGTGAAGGTGAGTAAGGTGAACAAACATACTTTAGAAGCAGAGAACATGTGGGAAACCTCTGCTGCAACAGGTTGAAAAGTTCAAAGAAATAGGTTTTATTTTTTTGTAGCTCTTTGAGAAAAAAATGGCAGATCAGAGAGAGCGGAGATAACCTGGCTGCTTTTATCTCAAATGTTGTAACTTTTAAGTAATTTCTTGTTTTGATTGTATGGATTCAAAGAGACGTAAGATTAAAGGAAAGAAGAAAGCAAGAGACAGACTGACATTGACCATAAGGCAGCAGGAAAACAAAAGCTTTATTAATATGTAATGTCCACGTAACCCTGCCACCCCAATACAGATTACAGCATACAGGATCCACCTGATAGAGAAAGCAGCTACACTGGAGGAGAAGCCCACACGGAGGCAGCAGGTGTGTCTCTATCATGAACCTCTCTCATTAGTAAAGCTGCCTCAGGGAGACGTGATCTCAGGACCTTGTGGGTTAGAGTTCTCCTCTCTGAGACGAAGGTCACAACACAACCACTGCACTGTCATGTCAGAGCAAACATACAAAAACACCTTCACACAGCATTAATCATTGCCCTCTAGACTGAAACAGCTCATTTCACAAAACCAAAGCTGGATCTGACCTGAGGGACTGCTGACCAAACATTCTGCCCTTGCTCGATGAACAGGCCAATATGCAGCATAGAGGTGCGTTAGAACAACAGGAATGCTGAACAGGAACTTTGAACCTTTCGTCAAATACTTTATCAACTGCAGGGACCAGAGTCTTGATTAAGTAGGGTGACCATATACTAAAAACCCAAAAAGGGGACCCTCAGCAGTGTTGTGAAATAACTTTTTATGTGACTTTAAGAATAGAGACTCTGCACTCCAGTTGTTCCCAAGTCCATGACTGTTTAACCTCTAAAGGATTCATTGTCTGTAACGCTCCACTTGGGCAAGAGACAGGAAGAGCCAGGGACAAAAAGGTAATTTCTTTAAGACTTTTATTCTGTGGAAGGACCCTAAAACAGGACTGCTTTGGTTAAAAAAAGGATTAATTAGCCAAAGATCATCCATTAAGTCATTAAAGGGAGGAAGAACCACGGCTACTAACCTCCTTACACGACTTGCAGTTTGACCTGTTTGACATCTTGCCTGAAGGCAACTAACAACTCTGAAAACTCCTTTGTTTTAATGCTGACTCTTGTCATGGACCAACAGCGACCCCTTGTGGAATAACTGGTGACAGTCGCTTCTCAGACATACATGTTACGACAGTATATATTATCTGCTTTAGTTTTATTTCATGTTTAGAATACGATTTTTATACTCTAGGCTTGACAATATAACCTTTAAAGATAGAAAATTTGTGTTTTGAAACAATATACTGGTTTTAATGGGTTTTTTTTTACTACGATACTATGAGTGTTTAGTATCAAAATATTCGCTATGAGATTGTCTTTCATTTTATGTGGATTATATTGAGTGGTTATCAAAATTCAACTTAAGTTTTGGCCAAATTAAAAGTTGATACAAGTTTGATGCCGCCTAGAAGCCCTCCTCTGCCGTGACAACGTCCCTAAGTTAAACAAGAGACAAAAGACTTCCACGGAGCTTCTGTCCTTAGTCTGTGTCTTCTATCTCCTGTTTTCAGTCTGTTGAACTGTCCCCAGTCCTGTCTTCAGTCTTGTCTCGTCTCTACCTCTCCTCTTCCTCTTCACGTCTTTTCTTTGTTTTTGTGTATAAGTCTTTTTTTTAACGCGCCTGTAAGTTTTCTTCATAAGCCAGCAAGCTGTAACTCTCTAAAGACTTTACCTTACAGCAAATCAGGATTCTTGTTTATTTACTTCTGAGGTGTTATTGTGTCAGCAATCTCCTTTTGAGATAGATGAGAGAATTGTCCTTTTTTTTTTTTGTTTTTTTTTTTGTTTTTTTCCCCAATGTCTTTTATCCTGCTGATCAAGACCTCCAAGCTCCACTTTCACTGGACCTGCAGAACTCCAGCCTAAGACGTCACATCTCCCATTAAACTACGAGACCATCACGCGTCTCCTCTCTGGATCCACAGCGCTGAGCTGAATTCGGGCCCATTAAAAATTAAAATTAGATTGGATTAGATTACAAATATTAACCCTTTTACTACTATGAATTTAAATGGCTGCCTGGTCTTTTTTGCCTTTTTTTTAATCAATAAATGTGTCAGAAAATGTCCTTTGAGTAAATTCTTTTGCACCTTTTTTTACGGTACCATTTCGGGTCCATTTGGAGCAAATGGGGGGGCTGGGTGAACTCTGGATGACCTATAAAAAAATATTTAATAACTTAAAAACTGTAGCAGCACAAACAACAATTTTTACAGCACAAACCAGCACAAACAAAGCACAAACGAAACAGACTATTTTCCCGAAATTTTGCATGGCATGGGGGGCCAGCTTCACGCTGGTGACAATATTAGCTTAAAGCAGCACTAAGTAAGATGAGCCTCTATGGTCATTGAGTGTAACTGTGCTGTTACAAAAACAGGGAGCCTCACACCAATGTGCATTTGTTGACATACAGAAGGAGGAGAAGCGAGCCGACAGGACGTCCTGAGAGACAAGTAAACCATCTGGATTGATAAGGTACAGTCTGATCATGTTTTTTAGTGTGTATTTTTTTAGTGTGGAAGTGTTCCTACCATGCACATTGAAGTTACATAGTGCCAGTGAAGGTGATACAGGCCCCTTCAGACTATGACAGAGGTGTCATTCAACCTGTTGTAAGGTGATGTACCATCACAATGACTCTAGAAATATTATATTAGGGTGGAAAAACTATGTAGTGTTGGTTAAAGTCAAAAAATCCCCTCAGATGAGAGACACTCTCTGACCCAGGTAGCTCTTGTGGAAGCAACATTTCGAACCATAGCTGTGCAGCCGAAGTAAACATTAGAGTGCAGCACTCGAAAGCCAAGCCAAATTCATTGCTTGAATTTGCTCATGAGGATTTACACTCAGACAGCCTGTACCATGCTTGGCTGAAACAGATGGGTTCACAGCCATGCCAAAATCCATTATCTGAAGGGGGTTTCTGAGAGGCAGCGAACTACAATAATATTTCATGGGGACAATAGGGACCAGTTCAAAATTTTCATAGAAGAGTAAAACATGGGACCTAGATGGGTCACCACTTGGTATTTACTGTAGTTTCCCAGTATAGGTGAATTATCCTCTACACAGAAAGGCTAACTGATATGTCAAATGCAAGCCTGTCTGTTGTGTTTGTCATCTTTGTTGAATGGCCTTGGTCTTTGTACTGCCACAGTACACAACCTTGACCCTTCTTTAGTAAGTTATTGTATTTGCAACAAGGGTTGGCCAAGTCCCTGCCAGAAATATGATGGAGTCCAGGGATCTATTTTTTTATATTTTTCACAGTCCCAAAAGCAAGTAAGAACATGTAATTCTGTATCCAACCGGTGGACAGGTGTCTAAGTTGTGTGATGAGTTTTACTTTAACAAATTTTTAATATTCATCAGTGACCTGTTAAGCATATTAAACTTTCTCAGCCTTAGGCCTGAAAATGCTAATGCTGATCATAACTGTCTGAACAATGTCCAAAGTCATAACAGAGTTAACACTATTCGATGGATGTTTTGTGATGGCACTGCACCTTGTCTTCTCACAATCAGTCTTGATTTCTCTTAATCATACCTCTACATGAACTTTGCCACAATTTTTATTCAGGAGATTGCATATAGAGAAGGTTTGTAAGAACTAAAACAAAATCTTATTAAAATATTTTAGTATATTATGTGAAATTAATGTCCGTGACAAAAAATGTATACAGCAAAATGTGATATCCTAAGTCATCCTAGACTATTGGATTGAAAATCTAAAAAATAAATGATCAGGAGTAAAATGTACCCAACCTACAAGTAAGGAAGGACAATCTGATGCACCACATAGACCGTTCAATATATACGACACAGAATAAATGACACTAGTCTATCTGGGATACAGCCTATAGAAAGTGTTTGGAGAAGGCAGAACCTTCCAAAAGCATATTGGGCAGGTAATTGGATGATCTTTCTGTCAATCAAATTCATTAAGGGCCAGTCAGATAGTAAGTGGATGCTACTGCCTCAGTAAACAACAAAAGTAAGCTACTAGTGTAAGAATGTCCTTTCTATTGAAGAATGCTTTCAGTGTTATGTTTTTCATTTAATTAATGCCGTCCAGATCTGACATAACTGATTGGGCCATGCCACTTTGGGCAGAGCACAACTGTTGTACATAAGAGCTTGGCAAGATGGATCAATTCAATTCAAAAGATACTGTAAAACAAGAATCATATTATCATAACACATAATAAAAAGTGCAATGCACACTGAATTTAACTTTGGTGTAGTAATCAAGTGACACCCCATCATTCATTAACATGTAAAAACCAAGACCTGGCTAAAATAATAAAGCCAATGCAGAGGTGTAAAAAACCTGCAGTTCGAAGCACCAGACACACAGACACTCCATGTTCCAGCTATCCATTATCTGAAAGGTACAAAGATTGTCTGGATAGGACCTGTGGAGCTGAGGCACTGTTTTTTGTTTGTTTGTGTTTTGTAATTTCCATTGTTTCTTTGAATATCTTCAAATCGACATGTTTACATCTCATGACAACCACAGAAAAACAAAAGTATTCATTTTAACTGTGAGTTTTAGCCACACTAGGACACCATTTAAATCACTAAAAACAGCAAAGTCTTAACTAGAAAGTCACTTCAGGTCACTTATAAAGAAATAGTGAAAAACACATCCTTATATGCCTTCACTACAATGAAAGTGTCAGAAAAATGGACAGTATGGTGCATTTATTTCTATTTTTCATCAATAGTCCAGATGTTTGAGGAGTGAAGGAAATTATATTTTTTATATCAAGAATAGAGAAAAAGGTTTAATAGGCCAACATTATTTAATGATTGAATAAGGATAGCTGTAGCTGGCACATCTAGAAACTGATATGGGGCAGTGACCTGCTCTAGGCCTTCTTTGGGGGGATGAGAGACTTGGAGGGTATGAAGCCTTATTAGCTATGGTATTGTCAAAAAAAATATACTAAAACAATGATAACACACATCCTGAACATTTTTTGCAAAGGTCTTTAAATAAGAATGTGTGTGGGTCAATCAATCCAGATTTTATCAAATAAATCAATAAACATGGATGTTAATTTTGGACCAAAATGCATCTTTTTTTGTTTGTGTGAGCCTGGGGGACTCCACTCTTTTTAGATAAGCTCCAAGGAGAAATGACAAGGAACCATTATTCTATGTGACCTATGGTAACCTTGGAGTGTCCTATGGGAGCGTATGACAGAACTAATTCACCAACTTGGAGATGGGACTGTAGAAATATATATTCATATGGATCACCAGATCCATAATAATAATAATCCATAATAGTGCCAGGATCCGGACCAACCTCAGCACATACATGGAGGTTGTTATCCTGTATGAACACAAGTTTTGGGAACGTCACTTAATATTTTGATGTTACATGAATTATTGAATGTCTTCAATGGGATTTCCCATTTTTAAGTTCATTGTTTTTTTATGAGGTCAACCCGGATCAGATCCAGGTGAAATTTACCTTGATGATAGAGACATGGTTCCCATATTATCCTGGAAAATTGGAAGCAAATCAGTTTGAAAATGACAGAGATATTATATTTATTTATTTTTTTTAAACTCCGCCCAGTGTTAACTTATGGGATTTTTTAAAAATTTGGATTTTTTTTGCATCGAGACAAATACACGTATCACCACAAAAATCTAATTGTTTCTAAGTTGGGTCATTACGAACATGAGAATTTCAGCGAAATCCATCCAGTGGTTTTTGCGCAAACTTGCTAACAAACAAACATAGAATCATACGCTGGCAAACACATAACCTCCTTGGCGGAGGTAAAAATAGAAATTAAGGAGGTTTAAATACTTATAAACACCCAAGTAGCCACTAAGACCAATATATTTGCCATAACTTGCAGCAGTGTGTGTTTCTTGCCCACCAAGGGACACACCATCATGTGAAAGCCATCCATTTATATCATGTAGGGAGAGGCACTCACAGGCTCACTGATATGTCCACAATGTTAAATATAAGGGTTAAATGAATTTATTTGAATAAGTATCATGCTACTGCATTCAGTAGCCTGTATGATGGGACAGTTCAGTTGGCAGGACCTCAAGATATAAGCAACTATCAGCATTAAAGAGCTCATACTTTGCCCAAAATCTAGTACATATATATTAATTTTTTATGACTGCAATGGTATGTTGACAATCACTAATATTCAAAAAAACCCTCTAATTTTCCTGCACTGAGTCTCCTTATACAGCTGTATTCTCTCTCTGTCCAATACTCTCTGTTCAAGCTTCTGCCCCCTTAAGGCTCTCTTCTCCATGTGGCCCCAGTCCACTCTGATTGGTTGACAGATCTACTCTGTGGTGATTTTTCAGTTCAGTGCTACCTGGCACCACATTGGCAACAACGTTACATTCATTCTACTGTCTCTGCTCTGCACTTTCTACCCCATGGTGGGACATCATACCAGTAGGTCTATGTGGGGCACAGGAGAAAAGGCAGCTACTGGTGCCATAAAGAGGGGATGATAGTATAAAGCGTACTAGAAAGAACTCAGAGAGCGCAAACCTCCGCTAAGGTGGCTCACATATTGCTGTTATAGTTCTATGATACAGTTTCCACTATAATATAATTCTTTGACCCTGAAAACCCATACCTAACATGTTGATGTCACCATTAGTTTGACAGTTATTGAGCAACAACGATCATTCGCTAATGGCGGTTAACTGGATCACCACCACCAATCTAATCATTTTTAAGTTGGGCCATTACCAACATCTCCTGAAATTTGCAGCAAAATGTGTCCAGTAGTTTTTGCGTAATCTTGCTAGCAAACAAACTCACTCCCCTCTCATTAGAAATTAAATGTATTTTTTCTAATAAGCTGTCTAGGATTATACCATTTGGATAGATGTGTTTTTATGAAGCATTTTTATTCTGATCAGGCAGTTATTTCACTTATTTGTGTGTATATCACATGGGTGAGATATCATACTTCATGCAGTACTTAATACCGTCTATGGGACGATCCCTTTCTTGGGGTATCTGAATAGACACATTATATTTGAGAGATGAATGAGGGCAGATGATGACTGCACTGTGCTGCCCACAGCTGATAGCTCCCCATCTTCTGAAGCAGGGTGAAAAGTTGAATTTGAAGTGGCTGATTACAACGTCACTTCTTCCTCTGACTGTTCCTTTAGCATAAGGAGGTGCTGACATTTGCTCACTGTGGGTTTCAACGTGAAAAAGTAAAAAATAACATCTGATCCATGGAGCAGCCAGGTGAGGCAAACCTGCCTTCACATTTTAATCTCAGAGAGACAGCTGGCCTCTTCACATCAAGGGAAGAAAAAAGGAGAAAATTGCTAACGGAGTCGACAGCTCTCTTTGTGTGTGTGACTTTGACATGTTGACACGCATCAGGGACCACAGCGCTGGTTTAGAGGAGCTACGAATTCATCTGCATGCTGTTTGAGGGGGAAAAAGAGGTATTATAATGACACTGCATTCTGCAACGCATACATGCACACTGATGAACATATTATTCATGCTATAATGCCACTTTTTCCATAAGTATCACTTCCTTTGTGTGCTTTTCCTGTCTCTTCTTCCAGCTGCACCCTTCATCTTTCCTCAGCTAACACAAGTCAAAGAAGCAGCTTCATAGACTCCTGCCTGTTGCCATTTTGCCAGTCAGCCCCACTACCTTTTGGTTTGAATGGTATTTTGTATGTACGATTGTATGTATGTGTTTGTATGCATGTGACAGAGAGAGAGAGGGAAATGAAAGAGTGCGCAAAAGAGAAAGGGAGGGCTTGGAAGGCTTGCAAAGTGAGGATGTAAGGGTGTCTGGCCGACTGGGTGGGTGTGCCGTTGAAGCTGCAAAATCATTTAAATTGGGAGAGGGATGCAGGAATGCTCGCTGGTGATTCTGATCGGAGCCAAATTTCTCTGTCAGAAAAGTCCCTAACCAGCCGCCTTGCAATTTCACAGTGATTGGAGAAGGAGTGAGGAAGGGGAGGCTAAAAGAGAGAAGAAATAGAGTGGAAAAAAGGGGTAGAAATGAATAATCAGGAGGAAAAAGATAGTAGTTTTAGTGTGATAGAGGCAGGGGGGGCAGACAGAACTGAAAAAAGTGCAGTTACTTTTTTGTTACTAATAAAGTGGAGCAGTAATGAGTCTTGGAGCCCAGAGGTGAATTAGCATTTTAGCATTGTGGATTCATCCTCTCAAAGTTTATGGCACTTTTGAATGAGTCTATTGGCTCAATGCCTAAAATAGAGTGGTGCAAGGATGAGTCCAAAAATGCAGAGGTGAGTTAGCATTTAGCACTTCCTGATTCCCAACCTTCCCAAAGAAAATGGGATTTAAAATACCAGTTTCAGATAAATGCCTGAAATAAGGTTTGTGATTAACACACGCACATGAGATTTTAATGCCATTGGGAAGTAATATATTGCATCTCCTCTTGCCTGCTTTTGAATTTTAAAGTCTTGCGTTTAAAACAGTGGTTGCTAACTAACTGCTAAAAAGGATTACAACAATGGCAAGGGACCCGACGGCAGGCATTTCTGCTTGTTTTTTAATAATCAATTATTCATACACTATTGCCACAGCCATGAGGACCAACTTGATCAGGTCACTCATTTATCAATCAATCAATCAATTTATGAGGTAACAAGAGGTTGCAATGAGACATTCTAAGTTGAACTGCCATGTTGTATTTCCATAGCAGCTCACACTCACACTTCAGCATAAAACAATGTGAAAAGTAGATTGTTAAGATTATCTCAAAGAGCAAACATGTAAGTTTCATAATATATTATTCACTACAGAACTTGTCAGCAATGATCCAAACACTAAAAAATCCCATAGGGTTCGAGTACGCTTGCAGGCCAGGGAACCAGAACAATGCTAACTTTCATGTTGCCTTACAAAAAAAGCCATCCCTGCATGACTCTACAAGGTCTGTGGTGCACATAAGTGTGTTGTCTTCTATCTACCGCATCGGAGCTGCAGCTATACAACCAGTTGAACTTTTCCTTGTAAAAAGATGACTCGAGTCATGATTAGCTCATGTATGTCTCCTAACATCTTCATACAAAGACAGATGAAAACTGCAACACACAAACTACAGTATGTTTTAACCTTAACTTATAAGTGCAAAATGAAATATTTATTTATTTACTTAAGATATTACTTCTTGGATGCTTACAAGTTGTAGCGATAAACAGCTTAATTCTCAAAATGGCTGACAGGAAATTACATAAATCAATATGCAGGTGACAAAATAAATTGAAAAATAAATGCCTCATCAAAATAAAATAATTACTAACATATTGCTTACAAGACAAAAAAAGCTTTATTGCTGGCTGTTCAGTCTGGATGCATATTTATGATGTGCAAAGGATGCTGATTGTCATTGAAAACGGGGCTTCAAGAACGTCACACAGACATTTTATGTGAAAATGAGGGCAGCTTGGTTCAGTCAAACTATGAAGATTTTTTTTTTTTTTCACAGGACTTGTTTATGTTTAATATAAATGTTGGAAGTTTGGTGATGGTGTATTTGAGGTTATAAAACTGTTTTATTGTTCAAAAACCTTGCAGTGCAGATGGATCTGCCGGATTCTAGTCTGTAATCAGTCATATCCATTTTACCAAACTCCAATCTGTAACAGTTGAGCAGCCCAAAGTGGCATGGCCCAGCCAGCATCCATTGGAGACAGCAGGAAGCAACTGCTGAAACAGAGATTAGCATAGATGCTAACAGCTTCAGTAACAGTTTTATCAGATCTGGACTGCATTTCTTTATTAAAGGAAAAAACAAATAACACTACAAACTCCTCAATAGAAAGGATATTTTTGTTCTGCTTACGTTCTGTCTTTAACCCCGTGGCAGCAGCAATCGCCTTCTACAATATCTGATTGGCTCAGAATAAATGTGATTGACAGAGCCATTATCCAGTCACCTGCAGGATATGCTTTTGAAAGGTTCTGCCTATTCCCAAACACTTTCTGTGGGCTGTTGCCCAGATAGACTGGTGAAAGATGTTGAATGGCCCATCTTGTGTGTCAGATTAGTAGTTTGAGAGAGGAAGAGTAATGTCAGCTGGAGGCCAAAATAAAGATAGATGAAAACCTTGCCTTTTCTTGAACCACTTTTTTCTTCCCTTATTCTCTTTCTTCTTTCCTCTCCAGCCTCATCAAAATAAGGGAGTTCAGGGAGTGCACAAGTTAAGCTTGGCAGGGTCGAACACTGGCCTCAGTTAGGACACCACACTCTGGCTGAACTTTCCACAACTGCTTTCCGAGCTTCTCTTCAGACTTTTCTCCATCTTTCTGTTTTTGATTCTGTTTGCTTTGCAGTTTGTGTTGTAATGTTGAGCACCAGAAACAGTTGTTTTGTTTATGGGAAAATTTGTGGCCATGGGCTAGGGTTGTTAGTAGGGCCCGACCGATATGGATTTTTTGAAGCCGATGCCGATACCCTTATTTGGCGGAAAAAAATACCAATTACCGATTAATCGGCAGATTAATTAAAAATATATATATAAAATGTTTTTTTTTTTTTTTAAATGGTCCCAAAACACTTACAACAATGAATATATGAATTACAGGCAGAACATTTTACCATTTTACAATACTTTTTAACTAAGCATTTGTTTAACTTAACAACAGAGAGCAATTTTCAAGCACAAAAACATGCAGAAAAGCATTAAACCTCTGGGAAATTTTTTTCAGTCCCAGAGTCCTCATTAGTGTATCAGAAGTAGGTTTTAGTGCAGGTAGAACCAATTTTTTATTGTAAACATGAGGTAATATGTGTGAGGAAATCAAAATATTTTGTGGGACACTGCACATATTGCACAAACTTATTAAACAGGCCTGATTAAAGTTCCCAGCTATGATGTAGGCTCCCCCCGATGACGTTGTAGAGCTCTGAGAGAGCTATGCTAACGCTAGCATAGTTAGCTAGCTAGCTAGTTAGCTCAACTGCAGCGTTGGGGACAAGCGGATGGAGCCAGGTTTCCGTAATAATCATCATAGAACAGTCACAAATAAACCAATCCCCTGCCATCAGAAGGTCCAATTAGTCAGTTTTGTAAATGACAGATCTGGCATTTGTCAGCTCAGCAGTGCCCGGTCTGTGAGGCTGCTTCTGTAGCGGAGCTAACAGAGAGCCAGGTGGTCTCGCTGTGTCCAGCGGTATATTGTGCGAGCACTGAAAGTCGGTCGTTATGTCAGACTTGCAGGCAAAAACAACATTCAGCAACTCTGTGTGATTGTAGGTGAGTTTTGCCCCATACACTCCATCATCTATACATACAGCATCAGTAGAGCTCAGAGCAGCTGCAACAACGCGCGCTGCCATCTTTCGCAACGTCATCATTCTGCGCAGCTTGGACACCAAACAGCTTTTACTGTTTTATAAAAAATTAAGAATATATCGGCGTTATATCAGCAAAACTCTGGCAGATGTTGAATACTTTGTAAACGGCTAAAATCAGCCGATTTAATCAGCCGGCCAATATATCGGTCGGGCCCTAGTTGTTAGTATTGGCATTGTCAATACCATGAGCTAGCATGTATAGAGCCTTTGGCCTGTTGAAGGTGGTGATGCTATTTGAGCCATGTGAGCTGTTTTTCCATATGACATGGGAAAGGGAGGTTCCAGGGAGGCCGTCCAGCTTTTGGCCGTGAAGTCTTAAGAGATTGAAGCTTGGCAAAATGGTGATTTCAGACAATGAATCAGGCAGGTCCATCTGCACTGTAAGGTTACATTCTTTTATGAGGGCACACATATTTTGTGTTTGTTTGAAATCTACATTTTACATTGACCTACAAAATTATTTTCTCCATTCATGACTCTATTCTGCCCTGGCAGAGTAAAAAGCTGTTTTCATAAGTCTCCATCTCTCCAGTATAATTTTAGATCTTGTGTTAAAATGACAATTCATTTTCATTGTCCTCAATGTATTACAGACTCCATTGAAACACTCTAAAACTTTTTTTTTTAAATTTCACTATAACTGCTCTTCATTTTTGCTCCCCCCCCCCTTTTCCTGTTGAGAATAGGGTGACAGCTTCAGACGGATGATGAGTCACATTCACAAATGTGAGCAATTTAGCTTACTTTCATGTCTGCAATGTGAGATGGGAAAAGAGGGAAACCTTTGGGGAAAAACGTGAACATGGAGGGTAAAGAAGAGGGTTTGTGTGCTCCACAGTAAGCACTGTAGCGTGATTTATTGCACGCTGTAGACACAAACAATGCCTCTGGGTTTAATGTGTGCAAGAGCCCACAGCTGGTCAATCCCAGCAGAACACCATTAAGGCTACAGACTGGAATGGCAAGTAGGCCCGTTGTCCTTGGACCAGAGATCGAGGGTTTAAGCATCGGCTCGAAGCTGCAGCCAGACACTGAGTCACTGCCAGCTCCAGGGGAGCCGCTGTGAAGACGAGCTATACCTGACTTCACTGCAGAGGGAGAGGCATCTCCTCTCTGCAAAGCATCACTTATTATCACTTGAAACATACCAGATGTGAATGTTAAGCTTGCATTCTTGACAAGATGAGTCATTTCCCACTTGATGTAACAGCAGCCATTAAGTTTACAAAAAAGTGTGACAGGGATAGACGACACATGAGAAGTTTCTGACAAATTATATGCCTGGAGAAAAAGTGTCAAATGATGGATTAACCACTGACTGAGTAATTTTACCCTTCTTCTTTGTTTTCTCATATGTTCATATTGTGTCCCTGTAATAAACTGTACATAAATATGACAGAATTTAATGGATGGCACCCACTGGTTTGCTGACTGCATTTTTTCAGGCCTTTAGCTGTGTGTTTTGACCCCTGGCATGTTGTTACAGTTGTAGGAGCAAGAGGTTACTAGCTGGTGCTGTAGAGTATTGTGGGGTTTGCAAATGCCAAGTATCAAAGCTTGTGAGTGTAAGCAGTCCAATTTCACAAGCTTCCCCTATGACAGCCAAATGAGCCTTGTTTTACTCCCTAAAACTATCTAGCACAACATGTTTAGGAAATTCAAATGTCAGAGTTACATGTGAATGCTGTAAATAACTAATCTATGTAGACACAGTCATCATTCAGCATGCCAGACATGTTATTTTAGCATTAAAAAACTTTCAACTGGTTTGTGATATAAAACTTGATGCATAGGATTACCAGAAAAAAAAGAAAAAAGCTTTAGACACCTACACTGTTTTATTCCAGTGTGAAAACATTTTCTGTTGCAAAGTTTGTGATATGAGTTTCAATTTGGGTTAACTCACATTTACTACCAGCCCCAGGTGGCAACTCCAAGTACTGCAGTTTTTACCTCCCTGTGCTGCACTTTCCTCTCAATTTCTGTGATTTCGACAAGCTCTGAGCCTGCCCTTTGCTCCACTTGGATCATTTTTACATTATGTTGTCTGTATTACCAAGTCCGAATTGCACAGAGCAAACATTGCCATGGTAAAGCTGGGGGGACAGCAGAGGATTACTGAGTTGATTTGCTTAAGACCTGCCACCAATGCAAAGGGATAGCCCAGCCAATGGTAAGATGCCAGTACTGATGGTCGGCCTGGATTATGTGGTTGTGTCAGGGATTTATGGATTCCATATTTTTTTTAATTTGATTAGTGAGGAGATGCAAAGCAGCTGTCCTTAACATGTCAAACTTCATGTTTAAAGGTGACATATCATTTGCTTTTCAACCTTAACACAGTCTCCTGTAGTCACCAGAGAAAAGTGAACTCATTGAACACTCAAGAAACAAGTTTGAGATGATCTGAGCTATGAGATGTGTTGTGTTATTTTGCTGGAAGTAGCCATCAGGAGATGGGTACACTGTGGTCACAAAGAGACAGGCACGATCAGCAACAGTACTCAGGTGGGCTGTGGCATTTAAATGATGGTACCAAGGGGCTCAAAGTTTATGAAGAAATGTATATCCTACACCATTACACCAAAAGCCTTAACTGTTTGTATAAGATAGGATGGATCCATGATTTTAAGTTCTTCGTGCCAAACTCTGGACCTACCAACCGAATGTTGCAGCAGAAACCAAGACACATCAGACCTGGCAACATTTTTACAGTCTTCTGGTGATCCTGTGGGAATTGTTGCCTTGGTTTCCTTTTCTTAGACAGGAGTGGTACCCAGTGTGATCTTCTGCTGCTGAAGCTCATCTACTTCAAGATTCAACATGTTGTTTGTTCAGATAAGTTCTTCTGCATACCTTGGTTGTTGAGTAGTTATTTAAATTACTGCTGCCTTTCTATCACCTTTAACCACTCTGACCGTTCTCCCCCGACCTCTGGCAAAGACAAGGCATTTTCACCCAGAGAGCTACAACTCACTGGATACTTTTTTTTCTTTTGGACCATTCTCTTTAAACCCTGGAGATGATTGTGCTTGAGAATCCTAGTTTTTGAAATACTCAGACCAGCCTGTCTGTCACCAACAACCATGAAGTCACTTGGATCACCTTTATTTCCCATTCTGATGCTCGGTTTGAACTTCAGCAGGTCATCTTGACCAGGTCAACATTCCTTAATGCATTGAGATGATGCCATGTGATTGGCGGATTAGCTATTTGTGCCAACATGCAGTTTAACAGATTGAACAGAGTTGTTAAGAATTGTTCTTACTGTTTTTGCACAAATGCACCAAAAGGATACAATTTGCTTACATAAATGAGGAATTATAATCTGTTGTGAGCTACTGTGTCTACATTCACACTGCAGGCTAAAGTGTCCAAAATCAGACTTGTTTGCCCATAATATATGTGTCCCATATCTGTTTTTTTGGCAGTCAGAACACCACAAATCTGATTTCTTCCAATCAGACTCAGGCCACTTTCATATGAGGTCCTTTATCAGAAACATATCTGATGTTTTTCAAAGTGACCTTACTCTGAATGGTCATTTTTTTCCACTTTTGCATTATTGAAGTGAGACAGACGTCACAAATCTGTGTTGGAGGAGGCAGGACTCGGCAAGATCCAACGTAAACAAAAACTGAAACAATTATGGATGACCTTTGAGTCAGTGAAGCCCCTCACGTCAAAATACCACTACTCCTGGCTCAGACTCTGCATCCACACATACCTCTGTACAGAGGTAACTCACTGCTCCACAAAAGGCCATTGTCAAAGTGTGTGCTGTCTTTTTTTCTCAACCTTCTTCTCTTTATCACTCTGTCATAGTTTTGTCAACCTCGATTGCATGATTTCAAAACTGATACACACATGTGACATGTGTAGCACTCATACTTAACTCTGTATTACAGCGTGCTGTGTGTGACGTCACGTCTTCTTCTGCATATGCAGGTCACTTCAGGGCTGCAGACACTTCACAGTGAAGTCTGATGGCAGTCACATTTAAATAATAATGTGAAGAACCACACAAAAAAATCAGAAGTGAGCATTAAGACCTGCAGTGTAAACGTAGCCTCTGTAATTGTTCAGGGATCTGAGCTGTATGTTTTTCCTCATGAAGAAACGGAGCCAAAACAAATGAAGTAAACTGCAGGATCCAGTATTTGATTTCTTGATTGGTGTGAGAGGTGAAACAGGAAGGTTAATTTCAGTTAAAACACCTTGCTTCTGCTTGACTGTGCTGTGAGCACAAGTCGAGAAAAGGTGAGAGCCAACAATGGGTTTCTGATGCAACATGCCTCCAAAATAAGATCAGATTTTAAAGTTGTTGGATTTTAAAATACCCATTCACTCCTTCCCTCCTCTTCTGCTCATCTCACTCTTTCCTCTCGCTCTCTTGTTTTATCTCCACCACCTCTTTTCCCTCTCCTCATACTCCCTCTCTGCACTCTTCTTTCTTAACTTTTCTCCTCGCCCCTCCTTCTCTGAATTACTCTCACCTCCCTTCCCTCGTCTCCTATAGTCGTCCCCCCTCTCATGGTAAAGTAAAGATGTGATCATCTGTGCTGAAACAGTGCGACAAGCTGGCAGAATAACATGCTGCCTGTTTCCCTCCTTCCCTTTCCCTGCCCTTTATTAGTTTCTTCTCTTTCTCTCCTCCTTCTCTTCCTCCTCCAGTCTTTGTTTTTGGCAAAAATCAGCAGTAATCAATATCATCATCACAGTAATTGTCGGCATTTACTCTCACAATGCAAATTGCAAATTAAAAAATGTGTGTGTGCTTTGCTTGTATGTGTGTACAGGCAATAGTTTAAAATGTGGATGTCAGAGCACACCCACAAAATGTCTCTGCTCCGAGTTTATCTCATTGTTTGAACAGCGCTGCTTTAATTAGGACAGGCCTGTCTATCCATATGTGTGTGCGTGTTTGTGCGTGCGTGCGTGTCCCACATAAAGAGTAAAGTATTTAATTTTGTGTGCATGTTACCATAGTGCCCCCATGTGGAGACGAGTGGGAGAGCCTTTACTCTATAGTGCTGTTTTCAACACTCACTCCAATGACACGGTGTTATATTTGGAAACACAATTTCATGCTATCAGTACCGGCTAGCTATTCCATTTAGATAGCAGCCATCTATATGTGTGCGTGTGTGCATTTGTATGTATGCTTGTGTGTGTGTGAGGTTGTGTGTCTGCATGTCGCATCTATTTGTGTCTTTGTGAATGCACAGTGCCATTCACAGGAATTGTCCCTCGTCCCAAGTTTATTGAAATTAAAAGTTGGTTCTCATGGTAACGTCAGAGACTCTCAGTAATTATGCTGATTAAAAATGTGAAAATTAATTAAAAAGTCAGGAAAATGATCTCACAGCAGATGATCAGTGAAACATCAAAATGATTCAGATCTCTCTCTCTCGCACTCATACTTGTCTCACCCTCTGCCTGTCTCCCTCTGTCACACTTCAGAAGTCCTTTATTGCCACGCAACACTGAATTATCTGCATTCATCTCACACACACACTTTGTCGCAGTCCGTTTCTTCCTTCTCTTCACACTCAGGGTGCTTTCACACCGAGATAGATTAGAGAAGTTGTTCTGCGACATGGGTTTTTACTCAAGTTTGTTTTGACATGTGTGAACACAGCGATGGACCCTCTGACAATCTCTGCCCTCCTTGGTCACTTTGCTGGATTAGACCAAATCCAGATTCACAGTTGAAAGGATTGAAAATAAATGCACCCACACTTGCAATATGAGGGACTGTCATTCTTCTCAATATGCGGTGGGAGTGTAGGGGTAAAGACAGTTCATTCAATCAGTGTCAATCAATCTTTATTTCTATAATCCTAAATCATAACAAATGTGATCACCTGACACTTTACAAAAGAGTCAGTGCCATGCTCTAGTAAAACGTAATGTAAGAATATTGAGTAGAGCTAGACCCATGTTGAACAGCCATCCACTGAAGATGTGTTGGGGGTGTGAGTGCGCAGAAGTAGGGCAGTGTGCAGAGACAAAGGGACAGAGATGAGAATTGATGATAGCCACAAATTCATGGATGCCCGAACCATAAATCTGTCCTCCTCATATGTGTCCCTTTTGAATTGAAATTTATTAGAGGTTAGCCTCTTGAGATGTGGCATCTCATTTTAAAGAGGGCCGTCCTCTATATACGATAGTAAGGTAGTTGTTATGAGCAATAGCAACCATGGAGAGGGTGATCATTCTAATATTAACAGCTTTGTGTAAAATACAGTGCTTAGCAAGATAATCAGACCATCCATCATAAAAAGCAAGAAAACATGAATATTTCAGAAATCTTTTCAATAATGTTTAAAACATGAAGTGTTATTGTTATTTATTTGGCAAATATAAATGAAGAATGAGGGATTTCAATCTGAATTCACTTTTTTATATCATAATTTGAGACGGCTCACTGGGCCTCTCTAAGAAGTCAGAAATTAATCAAGCATAAGATGCAACCACTAAAACTAATTTTTCTCCTCAGGAATGCAAGTAAACAAGTAAAATTTGACATCTTGATCAAGAAGTGATACTGTGCTTTACTATTTTTTTGTCAAGTTGTTTTGTTTTAAACTGTATACAGTAATCAGTAAATCTGCTTGAAGAACTACAAACATTGTTGTACTCTGATTACAGAAAATTATCTTTTACTCTCCACACACCCAACACAGCATTGTGTGGATTTGCTGTTCATCATGAGACTGGGGTCCACATTCAAGATTTCCTGCTGCTTAACAGAAGGTTTTTTTTGCCGCCATGATGGAGGGATTCATGATTGGCTATATGGATTCATGTTGGGTGTTGGATGTATATATTTGAATATATATGTATATGTGTATTTTATATATGTATATATGTATCTATGCATATATGTGTATCCATGATATGAAGAGCTTTGTGCTCTATTGTAAAGTGTCTTGAGATAACACTTGTTATGAATTGGCGCTGTACAAATAAAGACTGATTGATTGATTTTAAACAAATATGCAAAATCTCCAAAAACATAATGCTCATATAAAAGGTTAAAGTACTGGCATTTAATATCGGCAGACATTTTCATATCAGAAGCATCTTTTGAAGCAATTATCTGCTGACACTTTTATCATGACGATAATATCATGCATCCCTAATAATAACCTGTGATTTGACTTGTTCATATTCATAGTTTAGATATTAATTTATTAATACACTTGGCCTCAGTGAAAGAATAAAGACAATGACACAACAGGTTATATGACGATAACTCTAAATCTTTCAAGACTAGTCAAAGCTGTTGAATTTTAACACCGTCAGATACTAGGGATGTGCGATACTATTGAAGCAATATCGATATCAGCAGATATTTGCCCAAAAAGTTGATTATCAATATTTTCAGTGGTCTGTGGGGCTGTTCGCAGAGTCAAATCCATCATTCAGTGTATGAAAGCCAATAAGAAGTACCTCTGGGTTACGATGGAGGCACTCCAAGAGCACCTTTTCACCATGCTGAAGAAGAGAAATTAAGGTCACAACTTTACTGTGACATGCTAAAAAGAACTGACCAAAGTAAAAGTTTGTCTAACCTAAAATTGGCTAAGCAACAGTTTTTATGGGAGAGGGCTCACAGACCAACCAGAGAGCAAACCACGGCTCATTTAAACTTCCTCTCAGATTATGAAAGCAAAGCAGAAGTTGTTTTTAAGGTGCAATTGGCTCGCTTCCAGTCAAAGATGGCCTGTACTCAAATAATCAATTGACCAATATACTATCACACACTCCTTGCCAAGTTTTATATCAATTCAAATCCAACAGGATCCATATGGCTGAAAATGCTGTAATGACAGTTAAGGAATACAAATCACCTTAGATGCAGCTGACAAAATGCCAGTAGGCAGGAGTAAGGGCCAAGTTATGTGATGCAGCACACATTCCCAAATCAAAACACACCAGTATGAATGTGGAAATCCATCCACTACGAGTTACATAAAGTTCAGGGAGAACTTTGGATGTTTGCAAACACCAGGAGGTTGGAAGCTTGACATGAGCTCCAGGGAATATGCAAGCTAAGGAACAAAGAGAGAAAAATACTGCAGCTACATGACAAACACATGACAAGACACCCTGCGAGTAGCAACAAAGATTACACTGCATCATTGTGAGCTGTCCCAGCCACCATATGACAAACAGACCTACCTTCAACTTTCAAACAGACTTAAGGCTAACAGAAGCACTACTATGCTTTATTTGTATTGACTGTGAGCCTCGGTATGATGACAAAGTCTAACGTCAGCTGCTTAACCATTTCTTACAATATTAAAAATTATGTTTAGTTTCATAATGGTAACTTGAAATTAAACTAATCTCACCATGTTGAGCTACTTGTGACTCACACACCAGTGTGCACCTTTAGCTGTGAAACAAAAAGTCAGAGATGTACATTTTTGCCGTGAACAGACCACTTATCTGGTCAGGAAATTGATAAGCAGCAGAAAAACACTTACTATAATTTCTCATATATAGCACGCCCTTATTTATAACATGCACCCCATTTTTTCATGCTTTTTTTCCAGGGAAAAGGCTGTATTCACATATATAACATGCACCCACATTTTGCCCAAACCTTACCCACTTAGACAACTCAAATATTACCTTTATTCAAAGTTTTAATCAATGAAATTTTAGTATTTTCACAACAAATACCGTACATGATTTTCTTTCTCAACCATATGTGGAAATACCTTGTGCTTCACGCATGCGCACTTACTCTATTTCTACCAGAGCATGCGCAGTTGTAGTGTACCGACCAATCAGAGAGCAGCTATCAACATGCCGATGTCTTCGACCAATCACAGTGCAGCTATTTTGGTCCCCTTGCTTACAAGATGGCAGTGCCCTGTGTTTACATGTGAGTGGTACCGTAACGCCTGGGAATAACACGATCACTACACAAAGGTAAACTAATTAAGACCCAAAATATTGGATTAGAACAGTTAAACAGTCAGTTTTATAAGAATTACAAAGGTTTGGTGGTAATGTTTCGCAGAGGGAAAGAGAATATTTTGGCTTTTTGTATGTGTTGTACTTGCGATGTTGGTAAGACAAAATATTTTACAAATTTTGCTTGTGTATAACACGCAACCAAAAATTAGACCTTATTCAAGAGCAAAAAAAAACGTATTATATACGAATAATTACGGTACTGAGGATCTGTCCTGTGCGTAGCCTGAACTTGCCTTTAGGAGACACACAGACCCTTCAAGCACAAGGAACAGTTCTCTGACCACTGAGACTGATGTCAGATGCACTTTTATGGGTTATTTGGTCACTTCCACCTTTAAATTTTTTCAGTTCAGTGTGGGAATGAAGTTGCAACATTGTTGAGTTTTTTCCATTATCTGATTGGCCAATAAAGAATGTGATTGTCAGAACCATTATCCAGTCACCTGCTGGATATGCTTTTGAAAGGTTCTGCCCATTCCCAAACACTTTCTATGGGCTGCTGCCCAGACGAACTACTGAAATATATTGAATGGTTCACCTGGTGTGTCAGGTTAGCTTTTAGACTGCATCAGATAAAACTGGCATATCAACAAGAGCAGTGTGAAACCATAGTCTCCACTGACCTATAGATATTAACCAGTTCAGAGTTCTGAATGCTGGTGGTGCTTGCGATGCTAGCTTCAAATTCAGTAATAAAAGTAAGCTGCGATGTAATGATGACAGGCAGCCATTTTGTGTGCTTTGGCCCACTCTACTGCCCTATAATGATTCAGTATGAACTCAGAAGGAACCCAAAGAAAAATGCAGCAACATTTACTTTTATCAATTAAATCAGAACAAATAAACAAGCTGTTGTTGTTAAAACACCCCTACGAACACAACTGATGATGAAACAATGCATTCAACAAACAGACAAAAGCAAAATAAGTTGTACACAGGCCTACATGCACAAACATCACTCCCCTTGGTGTATCTCCGTCCCGCTTCACTCAATCACTAAACTCATTCTCGCCCTTGTTAACAGGCATGACAAGACTCGTCTCTCCACCGCTGCTGCCAGAGCAGACACATCAGCGTCAAAAAGTAACAGAACAATAGCAGCCTCGCACTTTCACTTCCCTCCTTCCCTTTCAGCCTCTCCATTATCCCGATTTTCTCATTCTCACTATCCGTCTGTCTTTTCTCGCCCTCTCTTTCTCTGACAGGATGAATAAACAAGCTCAGCAAAGTGTAATCTCTTTCTTTTATTAGCAACCGCAAACAGAAGCAACAAATTTACCCTCCTCCCCTCCCTCTGTCTCCCTCTATCTCCGTCTGCTTCATCAGCTTTAATGAAGCACAAATCTCATCAGCCATCTTTTCATCACTCCTTGTTCCTGCACTTTAAACTTGACCCACTGGTCAGACATGTTTGTGTGCGGATCTGCTTTTGGCTCATGACCAGGAGGATTGTGCATAATTGATATTTCACCAGTGGCTCGAGTGCATATAGATTTTAACCAAATATGTTGGGGTTTTGAGCAGCAGATTTCAGCGCTGTCAGTTGTCGGCAGCAGCAGTGATGGTGTGACTCGGCTGTGGTTTACTAAGTGGTGATTCATTGCAAGCTGATCTTATGAAATTTCTCACCATGGTGATGTTAAGGAGGACTGTGCGATATATTTGTATTCATAGGTTGAGGCGAGAGCATTACTATTTGTACTGCACAAGTGATTTCTCTGTGTACCTGGGTAACATGTTCCCTCTGAAAGTCTGGATAGATTTTAAAGAAAGGACACGCATTAGCTCACCTTTTGTTGGATGCAGCAGTGATTTAAAGTATGGGGGGTTTTATGTTGCATGCATTTCCCACCTCTGCACCAGTTCACCACGGTTCCTTCCTTGGGCCACGTTAGATAGGTGCCTACCACTGCAGACCAGGAAAGAGCTGCAGTTTTGGAGATGCTCTGACTCAGTCGTCAAGCCATCACAATTTGTCACTTGTCAAACTTGCACAAATTCTTTTGCTTGCCCATGTTTCCTGCTTCTAACATCAACTTGAAGGACAAACTGTTCACTTGCTGCCTGATATATCCCACCCACTAATGGGTGTTAAGACGAAGACATAATCAGTGTTCTGCACTTTACCTGTCAGTCGTCATAATGTTTTGTGTATATTATTCTGATTTCTACATTTTAATCATATTTACTGTAATTTCTCGATTAAAACGTGCACTTTTTTACTTTTAAGTAAGCTCTAATTTTTCGGGTGCGTATTATACACGAGTACAAGCAAAATACTGACCATATTCCATCTCGCAATTGCAACATCGCAATTGCAACACATCTGAAACAAAAAGCCGAAATATTCTCTTTCTCTGTGAAAACGTAGGCAAACGAAGAACTTGTAAGCAAGGGAACACTTAATTGCGCGTGCGTGAAGCAAAAGGTGTTTCTGCATCTATTTGAGTGAGAGAGAATCGTGTACTTGTGAAAATACTGAAATTTTGTTGATTGAAACTTTGAATAACGGTAATTTTTGAGTTGTCTGAGACAATACGGTTTTGGGCAAAAGTTGGGTGCGTGTTATATTAGAGTACACTGGTTTTCAGGCAAAAATTGTGCGTGTTATAATCGAGATATTATGGTAACTTTCTTGTCATAGAGATTACCAGTTTTTTACATGTTTATTAAGAGTGTCAATTGTTCTGTCATGAAACAAATGCTCAAACTGTCTGTGTAAGAGTATTTTAAAATAAATCTGACTGACTCAAGACATTACAAGTAAAGTTAGGCTTAAATTTCGTGCCATGGGTAAAAATAGCAGCCAGTGCTGAAAGCATATTTTAACTGCTAAATTTTGCTTCAAATAAACTAAAGAGCAATATTTATGTTTCCCCTAAAAGAAAAGGGTCAAACCAGTTCTTCATTTAATCCAGGGTATTTAGTGGCCTGTAATTTGTCAATCTAAAGCTTCAGTATCTCATAGACAATGGAACATGGTCAACGCCAATTGTCTGTAAGGAAACTGGGTTATTGTTGTGAAGTTCAAGGTAACGTTTTAGCATATGATAGCTGATGTTTGCTGTTCTGCCAACCTGTCCTGCAAGCGTCTTTTTGTTCTCTTTATTGCTTTTGTGAAGCGGAGTCGAGAGATGTCTTTCTCTGTATAACATTTCGTCTGTAGTTTCAGTGATTGCACATATATGAATCTTTTGCTTTTTGCTCCAGCCATGAATTTGTATTGTTGGGTTTTAGATAGACGTAGCCCAGTGTATTTTGTGGTGTTGGGAATTTTCTGAAGCTGACAAGTGGCGACTGTGGAAAATGTTACTCAGTTGTCCATCACTCAAAAGTATGTCCCAGTTTTTATTTATTATCCTTTTAAAATGTCATAAGATTCCTGAAATCTCCTTGAAATAAGGTTTTTTGGCTTCATTTTCAGAAACTTTGCAGGAATGTTGCTTGCTGCACTAAGTTTAATAACACAGCATAAGCTATTAAACTTTACTTCTTGCTTCATATGTCTACAAATGAGATGTTTACCTGGAGTTGCAGTCGATGTGGCAGCTTTTATTCAGTATTTTGATTTTTTTTCTTTCTACCAGAGGTCAAAATCTGTCATAAACAAAACAACTCATATCTGTGAGTCTGAGCCAAACCATTGATCATAACAGGAGCTGCCCCTCCCTCAAAGGTCTACCCTCACTCCAGAGTCACGACTTGGCCCGGTCTTCAAAGAGCGAGTCTGTGAGGGTGTATAAAAGCTAAATGAGGAAAACCTGCAACAGTCTCTTCACATGTTGGACACCATGTAAAATACAGGCACTCATGAAAATGTGATTTTTTTGGCAGGATACTGATGACATTTTTTGAAACAGTGAATAGAGCTCTGTTTATTTATGAATCAGTCTGTGTTTATATACCTTTATTTCAGCCAGACACACATCACATTTCTCTGAATGTGTACATAGAACTGTCCATAAAAGCTACTCATTCAATTGTTCTGCTTCATCTGAAATGCACACACATTTCTGTTATTTTTCCGCAATAGTCTTTTTTTATCAGTTTTCAGGTGAATCCAGTTTATTTCATTTTTTTCATAAACTCAAATCCAATTTAGTCATTTTCTGATAAGAACTAATTTTGTACTTTATGTGATTTTTTCTGTTTTTGTCTTAATTTAAGTCAATCACAGTGTATTTTTTTTATTTTCACACTATTTTAGTTGTTTTAGTTTTCAGGCTCTCCTTGACTTTTTAATTTAACCCTTTCATCATTAACTTATTTTCTTTCAGATAATGAATAGCATTAACAGATTGTGTGGGCTACATGTGCCTTAACACGTTTTCATATCTCTCACTCATGTCTGTCATGCTTTCTACTTCCTCCTGGTGGGAGTGGGGCTCTTCACTCCTCTGCCAGGAGCAGCCTTGGGAGGGGCGGGGCTAGGAGAGGAAGGGGCGGGGCTGGGAGCAGCAGGCTGGGTTTTGGGCTGGGGGATCTCAATGGGAAGTTTGGGTGGGATAAGTGTTTTAGGGGTCAGAGTTGGTTTGGCTTCAGGAATTTTCTCTCCATGGCGATACACACTGACCTGAAGGGGAAAGGGAAACAGAAAATACAGCAGGTTCAGTTTCAAAAGCCCAATCAGGATTGTTGTTAGCCTCTTTGTTTGTTGCAGAGTATAAATGACTAGTACAATCAAACACAGCAAATAATATAGAAAGAAATGAATGTGTAACCAATCAGTTCAAAGTGAGGCTGATCGTTACAGGGATACAGTGACAATACAAATGTTTAATTCCTGTAATATCTTGCAGTTTTTTTAAATTAAAAAAATGACTTTCATTATTTTGATCATTGACTCGTCTATCATTTCAAATCTTGACCCCTCTTATCTTCATTACACACTGCAGCTCCCTGACAGCAGCTAAAGCACAGACAATCAAATGCAAAAATGTGTGGGATTAGAGTCAACATACAGAGTGACATGTTCACGAAGAACTTGCAATTTCATCACTTGGGGTCTAAACATCCAATCATTTCTAACCATATTTGTGGTCACATTTGTTCACACAACCAGTCCTGTGTTTTTTTTTTAACAAAACTTAGAAAAGGCAAAGCCACTCTGTGGTAGCACTTTGGGCTCCACACTGCTGATGGCAAAATAAACAAAGACTCGGCAAGGTGTAAAATTTGTGCACAGCAGCTGGCCCACTCCTCATCTACAACAAGTACGTGGGCCCATTTGCAGCAGCAGTGTCTCATCCAGTGCTCAGCCCCTGGAGACCACTTCTACCTTGGCAGGCCCCCCTGCCAGAGCGGGGACAGGACTGCAAGATTCATATGCCAGGACATGCAGCCCATCTGTGTGGTGAGCTACATAGTTAATAATCTAAAGGAAATGCCTCCTATCTGTGTTGCAGCTGGGCTGGCAGTGAGGGGGTTCAAATATCTTTGGTTATTAGCGTGTATACTCGAAGTGACAGCACTAATGGACATCATGGTAACAACTGAAAACACACACATACTCAACATGCAAACACTTGGCAAACAATGAGATATAAGAAAAAACATATTTTTACATATGAAAATAATAAGACCAATCTTTATCAGTCAATAATGTTTACTGTTTTTTTTACAATGTCTTTACCAGCTGACTTTACCCTCTGTGTGCCAACAAATGCACACCATCCGTGAGCAGCACTGTGTTTTTCAACAGTTTTGTCACACTCAGAAACCTTGGGAAGCCGCTGGAGAGTCACAAAACCAGTTTCTTACATATGATCAATAAACCATTACAGTACTGTATGATTTGTGGGGCTCATTTAGTCTATAGTACTTTCTCAGTATGATAAATGTGTCAGTGTAATGTATGTAGTGCATTTAAATTTGCAAAAATGCATTCAATAGGGATAAACAAAGTCCTATAGTAGCATGTTTCATTAATCAAAATAAGAGCGGTAACAGAATTATGAACAAAATATGAATATGAAAAAAATATGTGCCGATGTAATCCGTCTATATTCTTTAAGTGAGAAGCAGTCCAGAGATTTTACTGCAAACACCGTTGACATTTTAAACACATAATCTAGAGTATGAAGGAAAAAAAAGTATTTTACACAAGGATGAATGAAAAATGTAGAGATCATAGCTGGTCAGACATCACAAGGTCAAATATGAGCTCTGTGGCCCCTCTGAGTGTCATCACAAACACATCTCACTGTCAAGCCCCCATGAAAAGACAAGATTTGTGCCGCAGATGGTCGGAAACATTTCATGGCTCTGAGTAAATCCAGTAATTTGTGGCACACAGCAGGGACACTCACCACTATATCCACAGACTCCCCTCCATATTTGTTCTGGACAATCATGGTATATCTGCCGGAATCCTCCATGGAAACGCCTTTGATCGTCAGGCTGGCAAACTTGCCCTGGTCCAGGGAGACCACGTACTGAAACATCAAATCAAAAAGCACAGAAAATGAGGGAGGCAGCGCTGGGACTTTTAGCATGATTTCACATTAAAACATCTGTCACTCGAAGACAAAAACAAAACAAAACAGGTTTTATCTTTTACTTGTCGTAGCGGCTTTGGATTTAGATACTTCCTTCAGCAGAAACTGGCAACAGTTTCACGTGCCTGATGGTCTCTGATGTTACTGTTCAGGTGCAAAGCTTACTGTACATATTTTAAAACTCCAGTGCTGCATTTAGTCTGACATTCTTCTTTAACATCTATATACCTTTGTCCTTGGTGTGTTTATGTGTAATGCATGTTTGTAAGACTGTATATATTTATGCAATTGTATTTACAAAATATGCCATTTGCCTCTTTACACACATTTTGTTATATTCGTTTTTAAACATTTATCAGGGGCAGCAGATGGAAATCAGCAATAATCTGGCATATTTGTGGGATCTGCTTTTGCACAAGTACAGTTCATGAATATGCACCGTCCCTGTCAAATCATATTTACAATTATAATTAATACTGTGGACTTTAGAACTATGGCTCTTATTTCATGTATCATTTTCTCTTCTTTGGCCAACTAACATGCGACCAAATGACAATAAAACAGTCTTCAGTTCCCATAGAGGCAAGACATTTTTGATATAAGAGCCTTTAAAGCACACTTTTGTCATCCTTCCTCTGACACCAGAGAAACATTAACGCTGGTGAATTTTTCCATGTGAGCGCTGTCAGCCTGAATGCAGCGTTTCAATACTCCTCTCTTATACCTGCCCACTCACTCCAAGGTCTGGGCATCAGTGGAGTTTTATGGAGTGGTACTTGTAGCAGGATAATTACATTCCCATTGAGAAAACACTTGTCTTTGATTATGAGGAATTAAAAGCTGGCATAAAAATCAAATAGACAGAAAAAATGGATGCCATGTTTGCCATTTATGATCCTTTTCAGAGTACTAAGTTACAGGGTCTTGGATACAGCCATTTAAGAATAAAATCAATCTCACACAATTCAATTTTCTGTTTTTTCTATGTTTTAAAGGTGCAGTGTGTAGAAATTGGCATTTTAGCGACATCTAGCATTCAGATTTTGGAATGAGCCCATCCGTTACTAAAACATCACATCACTAAAGTGACGAGAGTTGGTGAAGACCAAAAAGGATCGTGAACAGTGCATCATTTACAACAGTTAAGAGGTGAGGGTTTTTTCATTCATATATTTAACTATTATTTTTATAGATTATAGTTCAGTTAAGATGATGATTATAGGTTTTGTAAACTTTTCTTCTTTTCGCATGCCATCCAGGTAGATTTCAGGACCAGCAGCCAGACTCGTATTCAAAACTGCGTTTCGCTCTTTTTGTCCCCAAAACCCACCAGTAGACAACATGGTGGATCGTTATGTCAGTTTCCACAAGGGGAAAACCCGCGGTACATAAATATAAAAGCTTTTTCTCACTTAATAAAAAGAAAACTTAAGTTTAATGGGGATGATTGTTTGCCTGTTTCAATGGACTTTACATACAAATAGACACATTATATCCTATATTCACCGTTTCTGTTCGGTGAAATGCTGCCAACTTCTACACACTACACCTTTAAGAGATGAGAGGTAAAAGCTGTTTTGTAAAATGCACTATAATCCCCTATATAATATTCTGTTTTAGGTATGTTTTAATGCTGATAATCTGATATCATATGTTCAACATAAAAATCCTTGAACTTCACAATGATCTCTAAAAATATTTGAAACAAAACGTACTTTTGAATTTTTGTGAGAGGAATAAGTTTATGGACCAATTTCAACAGAGTAACCAAAGCATCTAAATGAAACTTTAAATTAAAAAATAAAAGCCACACAGCAAAATCTACAAAAAATAACACTATCAGTGTTAATATTTACACATCTTAAGTGTCTATAGGGGTCCACACCACAAAGTGTTGATTTCACTCTTTTTGGAGAGTTGGTCCTTGAACTCTCATCGAGTGTAGCTGTGCACCCTTTTTGGAGATAAAATGTAAAACTATGTAACACTTAACGGTGTGACTTTTGACCAACATGTCTCTGTACTGTTAAAATGGACTCTATCAGAGTACATTTTTGAACTACTTATGTGTTAAATCTATATTGACACTGCAAAGTGTAAACACTGCTGTATATATTTATTGTTTATTCATGAGGAAAATCAGCTGAAGTAAAGATCCCATGTTTGGTTAGAGCACATGTATTTAAAACATTTGCAGTGCAATTTTATAATGATGTGGGCTTGTGGCATCTGTTGATACTTGTCCAATAATGGGTGACCTGCAGGATGATTGACTCTGCAAGTGTCACTGACAGGTTCCCAGTGCAGAGATAAAGATCATAAAGTGACACCTATGGATATGATTTTCTAGACCATCATTTTTAGTCTTGTTGTGGACACCATCTCCTTTTCATCCAAGAGTAACTTTTCAGGGATTTGACTCCATCCAGAGTGTAATAAACTCTGCGATTACTGAAATTTTCCAACACCAAGATTTAAACTCTTCACAATTTGATGTGCAACCTATTAAGAAGTATGAGAAAGGATGAAAACAAAGTTTTTTTAATTATTCATCCTGTGCGTTGGTATAAAATACTTGGATGTGAGTGGCTGTGTTAGCCTGTGGCTATATTTTGTAATTTTCATTCTCTGCTTCTGTGCTTTGTTAATTAGTGTTTATATGAGGTTTGAGTTTTTATGTTTGTATCTAATGTTTTGTTTGGCTGAAGGATGACTCACACTTTAAACATCAATGAGTCAATCGATCAATTGTTCAGTCAATCAATCTGAAGGCTTTGTTATTTTGTTATGCTTTCTACACTCAAACTGCTGCCAAACGCCTGCTCAGTCAGCCTTATCTTCTCTGCAAACTAATATTCTACCACACTGTGCAGGGTGGTGCCTCCAAAGAAAGTCACAGCATGGTTTAATAGAAGTTATTGAAGAAGATAATTTGTTTACGACCATTAAGAGTAGTTGCTGTGTTTCCTCATGCTTCTGAGACCAAAAAGGGGGAGCAGATGGTCCATATGACGACTGAATCAAGGCAGGCGAGACGAGGGGGAGTATTATACTTCTGAGGTCGATGTGAGAGGAATATGTGTGTCAAATATGAGAATATATAAGAAGAATGTGTTCATATTTTCTGACAGCAGCTCTGCCTCAAAGTGCACCGTATTGTTGTCCACATCTGTTACATTTTCGGGATGTGCCGGACAAAAATTTGCCCCACACAGCCACTTTGAAGGGGTGTGTCTTGTTGTGAGATGCAACTCTGGCCATGCAAACACTTATAACACTGCAGATGCATCAAGAATAAAAATAGCATTAAGGTATTGCACCATTTGCCAGTGTGGTCATTTACAGAGTGGCAAATACTTCCCTATCTTTACCACAGATTGACCGAGCCTATCTGGGATCTTGTCTTCCAGCCCAATTATGCCTCTAACTGATGCAGTTTAACTTGATTAACTGAGAGATGTGCCACTACCTTCTATAAATATACATTTTAACCCTTTCCAGTCTTTTGTTGCCACTGTCCAAACTTTGTTTAAACTGTGTTGCTGGCATGAAATTTTAAAATGGGAACATGCTTGAACTCGGGATGCACAGCATGATCAGTATTTTTCAGGTATTGGCAGATAACCACTCAAAAAGTAAACTTTGTTCATAGACATGAAAGTATCAGCAAATGTTTAAGCTAACTAAAAGGCAGAAAGTATCAAAGAACACTAATTAAGTTTGACAAGTTTTAGGCAGAACCAAATGAGCCTTAATCAACCATTGATTTTTTGACTGTTTAGACTTAAGTCCATACTACAGCTGGATTTTTTCTTGGTTGCACTTGGTAAGAGTGCTTTTTTGTGTTATTTTTAAGCAGAAACCTCCATTAATGAAAAATGAAGCCAATGTGCAGTGCCAAAATCTGCAGCTCCTTGAGTGCCCACTTTTGGCTGCCTTAACAGAGCCTCGAAGTTACATGATTTCATTTGGGGAAAAAGGATTTTTCCAGCTGAAACATCCTGCCCTTTCTGCCTGCTTAGGTTTGGTTTGGCTTGGAGGCCAACAGGCAGAGTGGGGAAGGACTTGTTGATGAGTTGACTGTGTCTACCTGAGTCAGTCAGGCCTAAGTGAATATAAGTGGCTTTCACTCTTAAGGTGCGTTCACACTGAACGTGACTTGGGCAACCTGGGCGACCATTCCCCATGTAAAGTCACGTACGGGCAAGATGAGACGGGGCCAGCCCTCACACAATGAGATGGATGCGATCTGGTCGACTTGGTTGCACTGCTGAGCCTCTTTAGACGCGCGACCAGGTCACCTCACTCAGTCGTAAAAGTTGAAAAATTTTAACTTTTCAGGCGACATTGCGTGTGGCTGTGCTGCGTCAACCAATCAGCGTTGTTGTGGGTGTTTGAAGACACCCACAACTGTTTTTATTCCAGCTCACATTAGAGTGACAATCCATGTCCCTGTGGGAACATTAGTTAGTGAGTAGTTCTGCCTAGACGGGACTGCAGAAAACCCTCTACTCGAGGTGCTGACAGACGATGCTGCTGCAGGGACAGCAGTAGAGGCAGCAGGGCCATCAGCTGCTGGTAGATGAGTGAAAAAGATACAGCTGGAATAATGTTAGCTAAACCTATACATACAAATAATGATATATGATCGCACTGAAACTCGAGTGAGAGTGACGTCACTGAGCGACACAACGGGGACAAAATGAGGTATTTATGGACAGGTGACGTGACTTGAGTGGGCTACAAGATCTCGGTCACCAAGCCACGTTTAGTGTGAACACACTTTTAATGTCTCTCTCCTCTCTTCCTTCCACACTTGAACCAGCTGGATTGCCTTGTTTGGTTTGGTTGGATTTACAGAACACTACACCTACCCAACTTCTATCCACATCTGATTTTACTGACTTGCATACCTTTTATGATTACTTTAGGTTGAGCTTGTAATAAACTAATTATTCAAAAACTTGATTCATGTGTGACTTCTTTGTTTGTCACTTACTTTGAGCCAGTTCGTGACACAGACATATAGCCTGGTCAAACAAATAGGTTCAGTCCAAGTAACTAATATATATAATGCCGGTCAATTCTTTTTATCCAACCCATAACTGAGGATTTGGGGCTTTGGACAGTTAGGGACATGATTGATACAGCAATAAGCCTGTGCTGTGTCACTATTGGTCAGACAGCCTTAAGTCCCACCCAAACTCAGCCTCTTTTTCTGTCAGTAGGTTGTTTGTATGGCTGAAAACCACTGATTGGCTTCCTCAGCGCTGCAAAGGCTCTTAGATTCAAATGGCTGACTTCACATGGCCTTGTCCAAATCTTTCAACAGTCAATGGTTATTTTGAGCACTTTGTCAGGATTGTCTCAAGGAACCAGATTGACACCTATTCTTAAATGGGAGATTTAATTTTATATTTATAAGAGCCTATAGAATAAGGATCACATTTTTATTTAGTGCTCTACACAGCTCAATGTTTGTCAGCACATTGCTACAGAGCTCTCAAAAGGCAAATGAATCTTAATTTTTCAGTTTCATTTAAAAATTTTTACATATAATATACATGCTGTTCTTCGAAACTGACCAGCACTAAAGGTCTATACAGAGAAATAAGTCCAAAAATGCAAAGGTGAGCATTTCACCACTTTTGGTTCCCACAGCCAAAAGTCTATGAGATTTCAGAAAAGCTTTTCTGATACATGACATGGTGGTTGGTGGTAAACACATGCATATGAGATTTGAATGTTTAATTTTGCAACATCACATACATATGATACTGCCTCACTTTTGAAATGTAAGACATTATTGTGTTTTTAAAAGCTAAGAGAACTACAAAAAGGGCAAGAACCCTAGTGCAATCATTACTGCTCAAGAGGAAATTCTCAAACAAGGGGTCAAAAAGAGGCTTTAGAAGTTGAATGCGTGGTAGTTGCTTCTTAGTCGAACCATCATGTTGTAGCTCCATAATATCCTCGGTCTTTTTGCTCTTGCTGATTACATTTAAGGCAAAAAACTTATGAAAGTGTGTTCACTCATAAAGGTTATCATTCTTAAAAAGTTTCACACTTTTTTGTTCACCACAAACCTTATTATCAGCAATGATCCTAGAACACAGGAAAAAAATCCAGTAGGCTTTGAGTCAAGGGAACCAGCGCGATGCTAACCTCCTGGTTGTCCCACAAAAATACATCATCCCTGCACCATTTTATTACGATAAATACTTTTTGATATTTTTACAAGCAGATTAAGAAATAAGAGTAAAAGCCTAATCTTCGTACAGGAGATACTTGGTATTTCCTACTATAAAACAGAAAAAGGGGACATATATCAGAGTTGGCTAAAATGAGTCTTGAAATATCTGCATATCAGCAAAAATCTATAATTCTGCATCTATGATTTAAACATGTACTATGTTCTTCCTGTACTTCCCTTTATTCCATGTTTAAAAACGTATCTAAGTTATTTTGTCTATCCTACACAATGTCCCAAATTATTGCTCACTGGCTTGTGAGACTTTTTGATTCTAGGATACTTCTACAAGAATACTGGTTCTAAAACTCTTACTTTAAGGGCTTTAGTCTGTGTTTGTTTTCCTGCTTATACCTTCAGTAGCCCTTTGCTAACTTTGTGAGGGGAGAAACAAAACCCCTGAGGTTTGGAAAGCACATCACCAAGGACGAGAGTTCTTGTTTTCAACAGATTATTAGCAGGTAAGGGGATGACTAAAAGAGAGGGCAAACTTCAACACATATTCCACCTGGACTGCTGTTTCTCAGACTTCAGTCTTCAAAGCTGTGAGGAGCTGCAGGATGCTGGTGCTCTTGAAAGAGCCATCGCTGACTGGGGGAAGACTGTAGACATATAGAGGCTGCTTGGCAAGTAGGTCAATGAGTTATAGGTGGAATATTTGTTTTATTACCGACCCATGAGTGTGCTGATGGTACTGACATTACTTAATGTCCATAACTCTCTCCTGTGAGGGATTGTTGCTGCTGATAAAGTGTCAACAAGAGCGCATAGAGGCCCTTTTGTTTCACTCTATCCTGATCATTGCAATAGCATTTATAGAGGCTGTATGGAGACATCCAGCAGAGCTATCAGTCAGCTTCCAATGAGGAACTAAACTGTGTCATTTGGGATCCACTTCATTAAGTTTGAGTACTAATTAAAACGTAATGGAACCATATACTGCCTTGTGTATTATCGCTTCAGTAGTTCCACAAGGATTATCTGTATTTCACGGTTAAATATTTCCCACTGCTTAGTATCTCATGTGTGTGTTATTCAAAAAGACAAAATGTATCTGCTTCTGTCATAAGATTAAAATTTTGGCTATCGGCAACATTTAATACAAGACAAAGGTCTGAAATTAATACATTCTTTACTGTTATACTGTCTAGACATACATTATGGTAAGCTAATGTTTAAGGGCGGCAGCTGAATACTACTCACTGCAGTAACTCCTTGCCTCCATAGGGACTCATCTGAATGTCTCATTTCACTCCAAAATACTTTCAGATTACCCACTGAGTTATAGCATATGAACATTTACCTTTACCCCCATATTTTCATATAGTTTCCAATCAGTATCAAGTTCTGCTTTCTATGATAAAGCTAATTTCATTACCTACCAGAAGTTCTTAATCTCTTTAAAATAAAAACCATGGCTCATGGTGATTTCAGATATATGGTATGAGAGAAACTTTGCTCAACTCTACTCAGTTGCTCTTAAGGCCAAAGATGCTTTGCTTTCCATTACAGTGAATACTTTGATATGACCTCCTTGAAGGCCAATTCACACATCAATGTAAAGTAGATGACGTTGACCAACGATGCGTTATCATCAAAATTTTGGTGACAGTCATTCCCAGGGTCAGTGTTGTGTTCAACACAGGTCGATACATTCGCCAACGTAGATGGTATGCATGGGTAGAGCAATCAACTTAGGGGAACTTTTGCCTAGAATAACTTAGCACTGCTGAACATTGTACAAATGTATTGTGACATTACACAACAAATGTCATGTAAGGCAGACATATGTGCCATTTCACAAAGTGCAAATGCAGGTGGTCTCAGTATTCCAACAACATGCTTAGAGGATGAAAGACTGCTGTCTCCTAGAGGGCTCCTCAAGTCGTGTAACAGATGTCCAGTCCTGAGTAGGAAGCAGCTGGCCCCGTCAGAGCTGATGTACATTGAAATACAGGTGGACTGTTACTGAGAGTAGTGAAGGTAAGTGGAGGTCAATTTTTGTTGGTTTTACAACTGTGTTGGATCAAACCTCAGAAATTTTAAGCATGCATAAAATTATCAATGTACTTGACAAACATCAGCGTTGCCCAACTAATCAACTTAGTACTTCGTCCTGACTTGGCTTGGAGCAGCTTGAGGTTTCCGTCCATGTGGGCAAAATTTGGTCAAAACATCAGTTCACAAATGGGCTTACACGGGTGGGATTGTCATAGCATAGCTGCACAAACATGTAATGACATCAAAAAAACAACAAGAGAGGGAATAAGGGCTGTAGTGAGGCTGACACTTGCTCTGTGTCTTTGTGTCAAAAAAGGAGGCAATTTTTGTTCGAGCGGTGCCTGTAAACAGCAAAATAACACACTATCAAAAGTAAAGAGTCTGGTAAGTCATACAGCAGTGCAGCTCTGGCATTGGGGTTATTTCATTTATGTGTTCGACATCCAGCTTGTGATGCTATTAGTAAAGATATTCTCTAACCATTCATCAGGGTCTAGACATCACATTTTAGAATCTGTGTAGCTTGCTTGAAACCTCATCACAGGTGATAGGTAGACATGTGCACTGTACAGGTACAGTCTCTAATAGAAAACAAAATAACAAAACAAAATACAAAATATTATTTGTAAAATAATCAAATTTTTTGCACATGGGATAAGAAAACTGTGATTACTCGCAATTAACAGTCAAAATTTAGGAATCAATTGGGATTGACATCATCACTTGAAAGCCCAAATCAAAACTCTATTGCAGCCATGGTTTGGCATAAAATTTTGGCTTCAAGTTGCTCCTAGAAAAATATTCTCCATGCATGTACAATGTTTCAACAGCTGCAGCATTAGGGCAAAGACTTCAGACTCAACAGACGACAGAGGACATGAAATGAGTCTGGATTATTGCAAGACAAATGAATAAAAACATACTGTCGAAACATGTCAGATTAATGTGGAATTAATCATTAAAAGGAAATGAAGGAGGGACTAGTTTAGGGCAGAAAGAGGTAACTAAAGAAAGCTTTTAGAATCTGCATCACTATGTGGAGGATGGGAAAGAGAAGGAATTGCTATTTGTGTTACCTGATCATCAGGTTCCACCTCTGATCCGCTCTTCAGCCAGGAGACCTGAGGCTTGGGGTCTCCACATACTGTACATGTTAAACTCAAGGTCTGCACAGAGAACACAAAGAGACCACTTGGAAAATATGTTCACTCTCAGAGACCAAAGTCACTTCAATGAGAAACTGACCTTCTTTTCCATGATGGTGACAACATCAGGCAGTCCTCCAACCACCTTACCACGGTCTGAAACAAACCATGATTGAAATTAGCTTTCTCTCCTCCTTACACTGCATATTAATGTTGAACTTTTCTAGAGTGAACAGGCAAAGCAGTGACTGCAGAAGTAAGTATGAATAGTTCTGAACAGATTTTTCTCAGTTCCTACAAATGTTTAAACAATAAATTGTGTTTCTATCACTTTAAGGCAGATGACTAAGGACCGTTTTCTTCAACATATTTGTTGTATGTCCTATGTCCAATACATTATTCTTCTCCTGGGCCGAATATTTAAAAAATGTAAGAAATTATCTTTTGAAGAAAGATTTTACTACACAATAAAATATGTCTTAGAAATAAAAAGTCTGAAAAATTGATTTATATATGAGTGATGTTTGAAAATGAAGTGAATGTTACAAAACACGGCTCAATATCTCAGTGTCATTCAGACAAAGCATATAGACATCTGAACTGGCCTTGTTTTACAAAGTTAAAAGAAAATGTGTTTTTACTGACAATGGCTTATTCTAAAGCAAAGTTAAAAGAAAATGTGAGGGAATTTTACCCCGTCTAAGCTGAAACACAGTCTTTGGTTAACTTGTTTTAACCTCCTGGGGATGGGTTAGCTGGCCAACTGTTAACGTGTTAATATTAAGCAGGATCAAAAACAGTTAAATTGCAATGTAAGAGTGTAAACTAGTTAACGGTTTTAAAGAGAAAGTACCAGAGTACACTGGGAAGTCCATGGATTTAACAATACCAATACTGCTTGATTATGCATATTAGCAGATCAAACATAAAAGTCATTAGATATTAAAATCTGACGAAACACAGACTGCAAGAGGGATTGTCATATCTTGAGAGGATCAGTGCAAGATCTTTAAAAATGGATGGACATGAATTATATCACGTACAGTATCACACAATTTAGTACTTTACATTAAGATGGACAGTGCAACAGTTGCTTTGGAGACAAGTTCAAAAATTACAGCTCCCTCTGCTGACTGTTCGCAGTACAGGTCATAAATTCTGCTTTCCCTACTTTAACAGGGATCTAGGTCAAACTATAAAATTAAATACATGTCAAATAGTTTTTTTTCAAACCCCTAGTCTGTTGTGATTGTTGGTGATTGTCATGCTGATACTAGCTTATGTTCAAGAGTGCATTTTTACAGCTTTGTTTTTTAATAAAAGGAAACATAAGCCTTAACTCCATCCGTCCACCCTGCCACTCCCCAACCACCTGACAATGTAGCACAACTACAGCTCCTCCCACCTCTGCTGCATGCTTTTGTGAATGGGGGAGGGACTCTCTCGAACAAACACAGCTCTCTGTTTGGTGTATCTCCTTAAAGGCAAAACTAAATTTTTGTTTCAGGGTCAAATTCAGCAGTTTAAAGTGGACTTACTAGACTGCTTTGCAGGCAAATCAAGACTGCTGTGCAGAAAGGCCACTTTCAACAGCTTTTCTCCCTTATTTGGGGAAATAAATGCATGAAATAAAATTCTTGGTATACCGTCTTGTTACTACTAAGGAGTGCATTTTATGAGTCTATTTGCAGCCTCTAGTAGCATTAACCACAGAGGGCTGGAGTGAAAAAAGAACGTCAGCTAGAGGCGTGGAGTGAGTTAGAACCCTGTGCTTACATTATTTATCTGAATGTCAGTTCATGTATATTTATATACTGTACTATTGGAGAATACTTCCCCCTACAACACCATCATGATAAAAATGCACAGACACACAAGTGGTTTATTGTACTTTTAATGTGCTTAGGTCAATAATTCTGTTGTCTGGGAATGAGAAACTAGATTATTATTTAGCTATTGGTGAGTGAAAAGCTAACATTAGCTTGTTAATATTACAGTATCTATCGATTGTATAAGGATAACTTTTAGCTTCTACTCTCAGTCAGTGTTTTGGGGCAATGGTTTTTGCAAAGGAAATAATATTTGGATTAACAAACTTTTAGTCAGGATAAGGAGACATCTTTTCTGCACTGCTGTCTTTCGACAGAGTCGGACCGCATTAATCTCCTACTTACTCTTCTCTGGGTTTTCTCTCTGAAATGGGACTTTGTTGGCTTATAGTTTGGGTTTGTCTCCTCATTAATCAGTGCATCCAATTGAAAAATAACTGTATTTTCCTCAAAAAAATGAAAATTAAACTGGTGAAAATTAGGGCTGGGCAATATGGACCAAAATGTGTATCTCTATATTCTTTTAGCTGAAAAGCTTGAGGTTTGGGGCCGCTGTTCACAATTTTACATTATTATCATCAAATTGCACTTTTGGCTCTGATGTGAAATGTGAAAAAGGATCGTCATACTCAAGCATTTTTTACCACCTGTTTTGGGATTCACAGCAAAATACATCATCCTGCTGCTCATCTGTAATCTTGAAGATTAATTATTGAGCCACTGTTTTTCATTTTACCATCCAGCAGTACTTCAATCTTTGTTTCTCTCCACGTTGGCACTGCTGACAGAACCATTGTTTTGAGAGAGCAGGATGGGGTGGGCTGTTATGTTTTTTTAAATCTTTCTTTTGCGGAGAGCAAGACAGACGGGACGGCAAAACATACAGTCAAGAGAATGACCTGAAATTGTGGCTTGCTTTGTGTTGTTTTAGTGCATCTACAACTACAACAATATAAACAATACTGTCTGAAATCATATCTTGTTTGATAATATATCAACTGACATTGTCAACTTCTCCATACCCTACAGCAGAGGGAGGGGTTTTCTCAAATCAAAACAACAAGCACAGTAAACAGCAGAGCTAGGTGGAGCTGACAGTGCATAACTTTACATTGTTTTTGGTTATCTTTTTAATTAAAAGCCCATTGGCAGCAGAGTTTACACAAAGTGCAGTGAATGACAAGAGACAATGGGCTTATTCATTAATTACATAAGGATTAAATGGTTTGTTTAGCATAATTACAGCCAGAGTAGTTCAGATGATTTAATAAATGTAAGCTATTTTGGGGAAGTATATCTTCTGTAACAAGAATTTCAAAATGTCTGAAATATGCAAAAACCATGGAGAAAAATGTTCCACATAAACTGAATAGAATTTGAAGAGTGACTCACTTTTCTCAGCGTAGGCCTCAGCTCTGAAACACAGAAAAAGAAAGTCAGATGTTTCTCTTTCACATATTTAGAAAAAGTAAGTATCATGATGGCAAGCCATAGCTATCATCATTCTCACAATTCAGTGCAACACTAGTTTAAAAATAGTCCTCACAGTATCACTGTTTCCATTCCTATAATAAAAAAGCACTATTTTCAGACGTAGTCCTGCATTGTAATGCCAGGTTGATTTCTGGTCTGTTTTCACTACCTGGCTCCACTCACTGACCACACATAATATTTGTCCCATTTCTGGGTCCATGGCAGTGGTCAGATGGTTTGCCACAAGGCTTTCTGGGTTTAGAGCCAAACCACATTACACAGTAGTTCGATCAGGGACGTAACAGAATCTTTTCAACGGAAAAAATTGTTTTGCTTCTTAATAACTGGGTAAGGTCTGTCGCAGCAGCATGAGAGGAGCAGGGGTCAGCCACAGGACCAGATGGCCAGCAGAAACTCTGCTCTCCTCCTCGCATGTTGATGCTCAATCAAAAAGGGCAACAGGGTGTCGCTTGTTCCAATGTGGATGGAAAATCTTGTGCTTAAATGTCTCTCTTTGAATGTTAATTAGAAGAGGGATTTGGACGGTTTCCACTCTGCATGCAATGTTTAGTGTTCAGGGTTTCAATTGATTTTCTTCTAATGGATTTGTGTTGGGGGTTTTCGCGCTTGCCCAATTAACCACAGGATCAAAAAGTGTCTCTGCTACCTGACAGCGGCTATTTTTCCATAGATTTCTGCTTCAAATTATGATATATTTCAGTTTTTTAGACAGCAAGTTTGAGGGATTTTGGATTTGCCCCTATTTTATCATTACAAAAGGATGAAGTGCAGACAGAGGAAGATACTCCAAAGTTGATTTGACCAACTGACCCTTTGTTGGCTTTCTGTTTTGTCCAATGACCCACCAGTCAGACAGCCACCTCTCATAGAGTCAGTTAGTCTAGCTCTCCTTTAAACAAGCTTTTGCCTAGGCCAAGTCCTTTTAGTGTGTTGTGAAATTTTGATGGAAATATTAGTTCGTCCTTGTGGTTAAAGCTTGTGCTAAAGGAGTCAGATTATATTTTTGTTCCATTTCCAACATGTTTTGCTGAGAGATCGCCCTAAGAAGTGGGGTACATTCTGACCTTTACACCGCAGCAGTAGAGCCCGCCTTCCTACATTATCTCATTGGCGGAACGATCATCCAATCACCTGCCGGATATGTTTTGAAAGGTTCTGCCTTCTCTAAACACTTTCTAAGGGCTCTTTCACAAATGGACTTGTCAAATATTTTGAATGGTCCATCTGGTATGTCAGGTTATCTGACAGGTGGACAAACTGAAAAAATCAGTCAAGGCAAAAACTTGGTGTATCTGAGAGGCATAAAAATGTATAATAAGCAAGTCAAACAAATAAGATTTCAAACAGAAAGTCCAAGTCTGACCTCAGTTGCAAACATAGTGGAGGATCAACACATTTAAGTGACAGCTTGAACTTAAATGTGTAATGAAAACTTCAAACTGATTATGTGGGGTGTGTATTGAATAAGCTTGCATCATGCTGTATATGAGGTAAGTTGTGTGTGCAGAATTTGAAGTTTTTTTCCTGAGCTGGTCTGCAGGCTTTACTTAATGTATGTCTCTCTAGCAGGACCAAGTTATCAAAGATTTATATAATGGGATTTGAATATAAATCTGTTTTATTACTAGTAAAGTTATTTTATTGTAATATTCAAATCTGGTCATTAGCATACCAGGATTAAAAAATGGTTCCCATTAAATGAACAGAGTTTCATGGGAAATCATTTAAAGCTACTCAAGCCTCTGAATAATAATCTCTCACAGAGAAAACAATGTTTCATGAGCTCCTAATGAAAATATACTTTATGATAAAACTGAGAAAAAAAAATTCAGAGTGTTGTCTTACTTGAGTTTCTGGAACTCAGCAAAGGCCTTCTCATATACTGTAAAAGAAAAAAATACTTTTACCATAAAACTGATAAATACCAGGACAACAAAATACTCTATTAATACAGTCTTTTGAGCTTCTAAACATTTGAGAATGGATTTAAAATGGTATGTGTTTCATTTCCAACATATTCAACTTTCTTGTATGGCCTGGTAGTGTTTGTGAAACAAACAAGGAATGAAACAAATAACTAAACTTCTCATAAACAAACTTTTCATGGAAATGAAGTTTTGGTCTGTTATTTCTCCCTTTTAATAATAGTCCCCTCTACAATGAGGTACAACTTGTTAGGATCATGCATTCACGGAGTGAACATCATAGCTAAATATGTGGGTAGTGCCAAATGAGATTCTGGAGGCAGTGACGACCATATCTCCAGAATCTGGGACCTAACTCCATTCTCAAGGATGAAAACGCCCACCCCCACAGAGCTAGGGTCATCACAGAGCACCTCTAGAATTTTGGAGAGGATATGATGGACTTGCCTGCTGTGAGTCTACATCTCACCCCAATTAAACACTTGAGGGATCAGCTTGGGCATGCTGTATTTGCTAGAGTAACCAATATAACCATGCTGGTTGACTTTCAACAACTCCTGGTTGAGGAATGGGATGAATGTCATCCCACAGAAAAATGTGGCTAAGTTGTTGAGCAGCATGGGGAGAAGGTTTCAAGCTATTGTGGCTGTGTATGAATCTTCCAGCCCTACTGAGGTCCCTGACAGTGTAAAATGAATTAAGCGTAATTATGGCCAATATGTGTTGTTTTTCCTTATTACTGTGGGGGAGTACAGACATCCAATCATTCAGCTGGCTCAAATTGAACTGCAATGGCTCACTTTACACAGCTGTGACTGTTCTGTAACACTGTCGTAGCATCACCAGTCTTTGGTCAGAGCTGGGTTTAAAACAAAACACACGATAAAAGGTGAATCTGCAGATCTTTAAAGAGCAAGGGAGAGACTATATATTTTTTTCTTGTTCATTTCTTGTATCTAAATTTTTAAAACAAAGTGCAGAGCTTCAAATTTCAAAAACCTTGCATTTAAGACTGTAAATATGTGCAAATGATACTGTTGTATGAGTTACGTAAATACGTTTTTAGTACTGCATCAGTAAAATTCACATCCAAACTATAATAACAACACCAGTAAGTCATTTTAATTGTTTTCTCTGCAAAAAAGGCAGAGAGGAACAATACCAACCTTCGCCGCTAAGGTCCAGAGAGCGTTTATGTGAGTTTTCAGGGTCAGTGATGATGATGGAGTACGTTCCTTTATCCTTTTCTGTTGGCTCGATTATCTGTGGATCCATAAAAAATCCATTATATGTGATTGTGCAAACATAATTGAATATATACTGTAAAATTGCTTCTTTATTATTTTTTATTTAATTTATGTTTTTTCACTTTCATTGATATTAAGTTTTTTTAATGGTCTTGTTTGCATTTTAAGGACATGCAGAGAATTTTGACTTTTTACAGAGATTATCCATTGTTTTGTTCAACAGTCGCCACAGTGGCACCTCTTTAGAGGTATTAATTCAAGGCAACACTAGTTATCCACATATAGACTGACTAATAAATGTTACGTATTAACCTGTGTATGATGCACTCTGAAGATACATCAATACAGTTCAGCTCTGAACAGGACACCATACCTCTACTGTTGCCATAGCGGGGGTTCCTCCGATTACAGTCTTCTCACCATGGAGCAGCTTAGCATCACTGAAGAGTAGAGAGAAAACCTGAAGTTATTTTTCCATGTGTTTTACATACGAGTGAATAAAACCTCAGAGGATATGAAAATGCTGTATGTTAATGACTTTTGTGAAGTTTCTGTATAAGGGACAAGTAAGGGAAAATACATTGAGGAGAGTAAGCACTTTGTGAAAAAGTAATTCAAATGTCCAGCATAAAGACAAAATTTAAGAGAAAGGTTCTAATAAAAGTCAGTGTTATTCTCAAAGTCTTACTTCAACATTATTGTGATGTGATGTGTAATGTTGAGCGACTTGGAGTCACACACATCTGGCTGCAGATGTTTTGACTGATGTATTTTATCTTTCTCATGTGGACAACCCAAGCAAAATTGGCTGTCTGAAATTCTGACTTTTTCTTTCTTAATGTATTGACTTCTTGTTTTATGTGTTTGATGACTGCATGTGTTTGTGTAGAACTGTTGAATGTGCTGCTGTCTTGGCCAGGACACTCTTGCAAAAGAGATTTTTAATCTCAATGAGGTTTTACTGGTTAAATAAAGGTTAAATAAAATAAAATAAAATACTGGCGCATGTAATTTTGACTTTATTCTTGACACTGTAATTCAACATTATTTTTTAAATATTGACTTTTTAATGACATTTCAGCTTTCAATGATATCGCATTTCATTTTCATTCTTTATATTTCATTTGGATTTTTCTGTTCTCTCTTCTCTTGCACTATCATATCAGATAAGTATTTCTTAATATTGTAAAAAGAGTGGACTTTCATCAAGAAGAATCAAATAATATTCTAAAGAATTATTAATGGATCTGTGCCAACCATACCATGAAATGATTATTGGTTATTTGCTCTGTATGTTTTACTTTGCTGTCCCCAGGTGGGAAAAAAGCAATCTTGTGGCAAAAGGTTTTAGAGAAACATTTTCATCAACCGTTGGCGTGCACAAACTTTTTCAACAGCAGGGGCAAAAAGAAAAAAAGGGCACATACAGCAATGAGGAGGGCTCTATTTTTTGTGTGTTTTCGAGGGCACTTTAAACATGTTTATATATATGTTACACAAATGGCACATTATAGCCTTACAACAGACTAACTAGACAGACTACTCAAGTTAGATTGTAGTTAGGATCAGCATCCACAAGAACTGTGGAGATTCAACTTTGGACTGTGAAGAAGACACATAAATAAATAAATAAATCCCTTGGGGGGTCTGGGGGTCTTCCCCCAGAACATCAATTAAGTAGATACCATTTCCTGTATTCTAGTGCATTTTAACACCTTATTAGCACCAGATCATCCAAACTGATTCTGTGATATATAATTCTGGTTAAATGTAGATCGAAAAAGGGCCCAAAATAAAAGTCATTGCAACTGTTTCATCATTTCTTGGTCCTAATGGTCTCCTGGAGTTTAGTGTGTTTTTTCCACCCAAGAGTGCAGTTTAGTGTGTTTTGCCAACCATCAGGGCACTTTAGCATGCGTTTTGGCTCCCAAGAAGGCACTTAAGTGCATATTTTTAAACAATTGGGCCAGGCGGGGAGAGGGGGTGACTTTTTAGAACTTTCTAGGTCCTTGCATTTCAAAGATCCAAATTTTGACATATCAAGACTTTTATAAGTCTTCACATCATTTTGTAATTATACATAAGTATAACCATTTCTTTTGCTGTCCCTGTCTCTTTCTCACACACGCTACAAAAAAATGGTCAGAGGTTAAAAATCTCTTCGTTATTATTTTTGTTCTTTGAGTTATTGAACAAGACAAAAAACTCTCCACTCACCCCTGTCATTGCTCGCTCTTTCCCTCTTCATTGTCTTTGTCTTTTTTCTGTAATCCTTCCTTTCTCTTGCTCCCTCCCCCCTCACATTTTTAATCTCTAGGGTACGACAGACTGCTTTTAAGTGCGGAAAAACCTCGCTCCTCTATAGAAAATGATAGGGGTGTGATTTTGTCACAAAGCAGGGCAATTTTGCTGCAATAACCAGTATAATGAAAATGCTTGCCAAAAGCCATCACCACTTTTATTAGGCAGCTTATTGTTTTTGCCACTCCAGGCATTTCAGCTGGGAAGAGAAGCAAAATTACGTGTTAGTGGTCAGCATTTTCATCACAAGACTTAAAGAATACCCTTACCAGTCCTTAAAAAGCGCCTCTTTAGCTACAAATACTGTTATTGTCATCCCTTTTGTCTTCCTCTTCCTCTCCTGACAGCAGACTTTATACAAGTGTCTTACTTAAGATCTAAATATAATTTCTTACCCACGATTCCAGACAATGTTCATCTCTGAGGTGTAGTACTTCATGTGGCACTGCAGCTGGATGCCTGTTGCTGTGCAGTGAATCACCAGCTCTGCAGCACTTGCTCCTGGAGGAGGTGATGGAGGTGATAGAGGTTTAGGAGGGTACATTTGAAATCAGATTCAGATATATATGTTTTCCATCTGCTCCTGGATAAACCTGCCTCTCTCTGCTGCCTGAGTGGCAGAATGTACTTTGGGAGGGTAGGGTGCAGAATGAATAAAAGAAAGTTTAACTTTGCTCCGCTGTTGTTTGTCGATAGTAAATCCATTTTGAGTAAAAATAATAAGAAGTAGATCAATGGGTCTACGTTGGAAAGACTGGAGACCAAGTGTTTCACAATGAGTTGTATTTCTGCTATTAACCTTTTCTTTAGAGCAGGGATGGGCAACTTCTCTTACTGCGGGGCCACATCAATTTTAGCCAAAGCTTCTGAGGGCCAAGTTCTGGTGAATCATTGCATGCTGTCAAATAAGACAATGCTAGTTAATAATAACTTATTAAAAGAGTTGATGTTGAATTAATGTCCATAATATTCTGTTGATGCTTCAGGAAATGACTAAAAAAACTATTGAAAAAGAGATGATATGAAGCCTAATAAGAAGTTCTAATATTTCCAGAATAATATCTTTATTTATTTTATAACTCATATGCAAAATATGGCCTTATTAATAATTTAGTGATTAAAGCCAAGGTGAGCTGCCTTTTCAGTTCAATTAAAATAATATTTACCCACCATTGAGTATATTTTGCTGGCATTTATTTTTCTTGATTAATTCACTAATGCTAAAGTACTTTACAGAAATAATCACACCAAAGTATGTGCACTACTTTCTTCAATGAATAAAAGAGTGCCATAGATTAAAACTAAAAATAGAATATCTTTTAAAAGATATGGTGTCCCTTTACTTGGGGTAAAAAGTAACTAATTACATTTACTCAAGTAGCTGTGACTGACTGAATCAAAGTTATGGTGAGTGGCTTCTAAGAGCACTGACACTTTTGAAGCAGCCTTTAAAATAAGTGCTTTGCCATTACTTTACAGACAGTAGCTTAACATCAGCCAGTATTGTAATGATACCAAAATGTATCCTCTTTAAACATATTTGCTTTTGAGAATCAACTTTTGTCATATTAACAGAATTTTATTTACTTAAACAGTTTAACTGAAATTGTAACTTAACTAGAAGTGTTATTGAATGTAATTCACCTTCACTACAAGTTGAACTAAACTGAAAATAACTTCCTTATTCAGTTTATTTAGTTTAACTACATTTACATTCCCTCAAACTAATTTAGGTTTTTTGAACTAGCCCTGAGTTGAAATAAGTTTTGCACAAATCATTATTTTCTAAATTTTTAAGTGTTGTATGAGTGTCCCAATAATTTCCCTCACTTTAAGAGTTCACTTTATAACTTTGAGAGCAGGGTGCCACAGATGAGGCACAGCACAGACTGCTTGTACCCTGCCTTCAAAATAATGCTTAAAAAATCAGAGCCTTTAATTTCAAACCTGTTATTTCTACAAATACAAAAAAAAAAAAAAAAACTAAAAAAGGGGTCTCACACTCCACTGTGTCAGTACGGGACTTAGCCTGCTGCACATTACAAGTGTACAAGTGTGTCATGCACCTGGTCACATCACCACGGTTTCCCATTATCACAGTAATAAACCCTGCTCTCCTGTGCTGTAACAGTCGCTGCAGAGCTGTCAAGTGACTGTCTCTTAAAATAGGAGTAAGATGCTCCTCCACACTGTCACTGTGACGGTGCAGAGGAATTTTAAAGTGATTTCTCCACATGATGGCATGATGGCCAAATGCTTGCAGCGTGACAACTTCTGCCACATGCTGATAAGTGTGTGTGCGAGGGATTTTAGAACAGAAATATATCAGCCTGGTGATGGATCTAAATCTCTTACCACTGTGATGTAAATGTTCCATGTTTAAGCTTTGGACTCTGTCCCCTCAGTGGGTAGCAATGAAGAGGGTGATATTTAGGACTGTTTTATACGTGGAAGTCTGCTGGTGAGATTTCACCGTCTGTGCATTCACCTCTACATGAGTGAGTGGGTGATTGTGTGTGTTTGTGTGAGAGGAAGATACCTACCAGCCAGCTGGCTAATCTTGTTGATGGCATCCTCAAAAACTAGAAGAAGAGAGATAAACATGGGGTCAGGGGAAAAGCCTGGAGGATTAAAAGACACAATGCTGCCCTCTGGTGGATGTACTCAAAGCCTGTTACAGACGGTTTGGATTAAAACTAAATGTGTGATTCCAGTTCAGGAATTATTGGGGCCACCTAGCATAACAATGATTCATGCATAAACAAAGGAGGCGGTATTGCTGTTAGTTGGAGGCAACACATACATGAATAAAAATGCAAGCGGATGTTTACATTCAATGGTAAATGGGCTTAAGCTTGTATATTCCTTTTCTGGTTAGCTGCCACAGCACTGGGAGTGAATTGGGGTTAAGGGTTTTGCCCAAGAGCACCTTTTCATGTGACTGCAGGGCCTGATTTAAGGGTTGTCTAAAAATAAATCTATGTATTCGTATTATGACCAGAGCATTAAACATGGCATTACTCAAAACGAGCTACCTTGCCATGCTCTCCAGCATTGTTATACGCAGGACTATTCTTTCATTTATCTTTTTACTAATATAGAAAATAAAAATCCTGGGTCCAAAAACTGTGTTTGTTAATGTTTTGTACTACAGGTGAGGGAGCTGAGAGGTATTGTTGACAGCTATGAGACTCAGTTCTTGAACAAGTCTATTACTATACTTTCACTGGGTGTCGAATTGCACCGATTTATAAAAAAATATACATATATATCATAAATATAGAGATACAAGGTTTCCGCCTTACAGCAACATTAAACCTCTAAGATTAAGAAAAATACTCAATCACCCTTTCAAAATGGTAAAAAAGATCATTTCCACAGAACTTAAATTCTAAGCTCTGCCATCAAAACTCAAACAGAAGTGCATGTGTGAATGGCTTCAGCGTACCAGCTTAAGTTTGCTTCACACAAACTTTCTCAAGGAAATTCACATGCATTTTTTTTGTGGAGGAAACACATCCTGGAGGTGAAAAGCTGTCACATGGCAGAACTATTTTTATTCAGGAGTCAGAAAAACAAGGTTGGGGTTGGAGGGTTTGTTAAAAATTCATTAGTTCACCATGTGCAGCTTATGAATTTGGATCATATATTTTCCTCCTCTCCTACTTTTTAATGAGCATCTTCTTGAGATTATACTTTTCATCGACCAATACACTCCGGCGCAGTTTGACAAGCAGCCAGCCAGAGTCAGAGAACTGCTCCTGTAATAAGCCTTTTAGATGAGTTATGTACAAATTAATGTTTACCTTTTCCAGAGATGTCAATCTGGCTCTGATCTTTTCCTCTGTCGTCACTGATGGTGGCCCTGTAAATTCCTGCAGTCTTCAGGGAAAACTAGAGAGGAAACAACCAAGGAACAAATGAAGTAATGTGGGGAACAAAAGGAGCACAAACTTGTTGAATTATGAATCTGAACACAATCTGAATATTTTAAATAGACTGTTCTCATTTTTGACACAACACAGAAACTCCAACAATTCAGTGACAAATCCAGTCATTAAAAAATAATGACCCATTGGCACTGGTTTGGTGTACTTGGGCACTAAATTACCGTACAAGTGATATTTAAATTTATGCATAGAATTTACAATATTTTACTGGATAATAGTGTTCACAATAATGTCACGTCACTGTGACATGGGCATTCACAGTGAATACATGGCAAGGTTTTACATTACATCAATAAAAAGGACAGACTGTCACGCAAAAGGATTAATAAAGTTCTATCTTATCTTAAAAAAGCAATGTTCTTTCACTCCGCATATGAACATTTTACCAACTGGATGGAGGCTTGAACAAACTGGCAGTCCTTTCACACCATTTCATGTGGTCTGGTGAAGCTGCAGCTACCTTTATATAAAGCTGTGCCTATTTAGTGTCGAAAGAAATTTGTTATTTGGATTAATTTCGTATAAAGGGGGACATTTCGCAAACACAGACTTTTAGAAAACAACATAAACAACAGGTTAAAAAAACTGTAAGATATAGTTCATATAAATTATTTTATAATTGATTTTATTTTACATACACTTCACAATTGTTTTTTTTCTATTATTTGTATACCTTAGTCCATGCACACATACTCTGCTTCAATGATCTAATGTTGCCTTATCTAAAACAAGCTACTCTTTGGAAGTGTCACAATGTGCAGACTTTTATCCTTTTTTCAACATTTTATCAAATTAAATCATCAATATTTATTTAATTGGCTGTACTTTTCTCTATTCATACATTATTTAAGTCCATTTAAGACATGTTTTTAGAGTTTTCATGGCTAATTTTGTTAAGATTTTTATGCCTATTTTAGGGAGTAGGCTAGTGATCCTGGGGCCACTAGTTGCCCACCCCTTTACACAAGGCATTGTCCCTGAAACATGTAAAAACCTTATTGTCCACCTCAGTGGCAGAAAGAAATGGAAAGAAAGAGATGGAAACTCTAATGACTAAATGCTTGCTACCAAGGAGCAACTGAAGGCTGAATCATCTATCTATCTATCTATCTATCTATCTATCTATCTATCTATCTATCTATCTATCTATCTATCTATCTATCTATCTATAACTGTTTGTCAGTCCCTCTGTCCACCAGCCATGCACCAAATAAACATCTATACAATATATCAAATATGGAACTAAAATTGGGCACTAACATGTGTATAATGGCTTCTGATTAAGGGTGTCTTTCTGTTTTGTTAAGTATCAAAACTTTCTTATTGCTCTTCATATCAGTATCACAGTATAAATCAATGCTGTTTCATGTATTTTTAATGTCCTATCAAAATAGTGCTCTGCGGATTAATTTTTGAGAGCATCATTACCAGTTTGATTGGCAGCTTGCAGACTCCTGATCCGAGGTCAGGCTTCACATCAGGGATGATCTCTGTGTCTTCTTTGAACCAGTGGAAAGCTGATTCCTTCTTCAAGTTCGCAACCTGCAATGAAAATAGGAATCCCCTGTATGATTGAAATATTTAACATTATCACTATTAAAAAGGGAGAAAGGGTACAGAGCCCTGTGTTTCTCATTTAATAGATAATCAAATCCCAGCAACCACAATGTCTGAAAGAGTTCTGCCCCCGAAGTGCATTTTTGCACCACTGCTATCAGTCAGTCTCTAAAGTTACCTATCAGCTCTGACTTTAGATGTGATGCAGCTTATCTTTTCATGGCAACTGGGGCTATATACCACTTCAAGTGTAACAGATCCATTAGAGATGTTCTGTGGGTAATATCACCTGGAAAAATTGACTTCAGCTCAACCTTAAAGGAACCTGAATGAATGTCATTAATATATATGTCATATAATATATGAATTCTCATCTTTTAATGGGTTTGAAAACGTGTGGTCTTCATTGATGTGTGCAAAGCTAAAGTCATATTGTGTTTTAATCAGACCAGGCACCACAATAATGTCTTTACTTTACACACTTACTTTAAACTAATTTGTTAATTCAAAATTTCCTGGAGAGGACAATATTAGTCTCCAGTGATTATAAATGAATATATGATAAGAATTGTTCCCATAAACATCAGGCATCAAACATCACAACTTCAAATGAAGTTTTTGTCTACAAAATCACTGAAGCTTCAATGCCTGCTGTGTAGTCACAATGTACGATCATTTAATTCACTGTGTATGTTTGTTGTGTATCTACATAATTCAGAACGCACTCCTCTGGTCTGAACAAACAAACAGACTAAATATCCTCAGATAGTCTCAAAGGATATGCACAAGACTTTGATTTTAAAATTGCTTTAATTATATACTTCATGCTAACAAAGCTAAAACAAAATCCTGACAGAGTAATTCTGGTTCTTTTCATTATGAACCAATTTATCACAGAGCATCTCTGCATCTTACGTGCAGCTTCAATAGAACAGCTAATCATCTCCTCAGAAGTCGGCCTCCTTTTTGTTTGGAGTGTAAATATTCAATAACTATCAAGCTCGCCCGTGTTTACCTTGCAGACTAAAGTGACGGAGCAGTCGTCTCCAATCTGAAGTGACAGGAACTCACTAAAGTGGGGGCCTGTGATGGATAAAAGGAAGAGAGAGAGGTCAAGAGAGGACATGAGCTCAAAAACAGGCAGATGAAGCTCAATAACAGTCTCTCTTTAATCACGCACATCTACTGGATAAAAATAATATTCTATCTATCTATTTAACTATCCATGGAAATAACACTGAAACCTCAATCTATCCATCTACCACCCATCCATCTATCCACAGATTTATACCTATCCATCTGTCTGTGAGGTAAGCAGATAGATCCCTTCACACAGTTTACAATAGGAATACTGGATAGATGAAGATGAATCAGAGGAAAGAAACAGCAGTTAAGCTCAGAATGACCCACAGGTCACTACGGACAGTAAAAGAACTGCAATGCTAGTTCTTTTCCCTTTATTTGACACCATAAACCACAACATTATCACTCAAAGTCTGCATGACTCAGTCAACTTCTCTAGTTGGTCCTTGCTTGGTTTCCATCCATGTCTTAACCTGAACATACAAGGTTTTATTTTTTCCGTTGGCAGTTTCAATTCTGCTGAAACAAAGTTCAGTCTAGTGACCCACAGGGGTCAGTTCTAGGGTCCTCACTGTTTAATTTACGCTAACAACACAAATTCAAATTTTCTTTCATCTGTTGATAGACAAGTCATTATTCTGCATACAAGACTAAACAGTTGTATAAATTTCAAAAGTACACAAAGACAAAGAAATGTTTGATTTTGTCCCTAAAGTCAGAGACTGCACTTCCAACTACACATAAACACAATATCCCTAAATCACAGTGAGAAAGTCAGAAATTTTGGCATTATTTTAGACCACAGACCTAACCTAAACCTTAAAATATAACTTCCAGCATCACAAGAACAGCACTTTGCCAGGGAATGCACAATACTGGACTTTTAGATCTGATACGTCAATTTTTTCCAAACTCAATACTAAGGCTGTCACTTTACATTTGATACTTGAAAATGCATTTGAACTTTGAGGTATAAATTCATATTTGGATTGTAGGGAGACATTTGAATTAAAGACACACAGGGCAGCACATCAGGGCACCAGCAGCAGTGAGCAGTTTGACCCAACAGAGGGCCATGCATGGGGTAATGATGCTCTCTTGACCTCAGCAGATTAAGTGTGAAGTAAATTTGAAGAAGACGAAGGACAAGCAGGAGTTTGAACATGTTCGAGGATTAGTGCGCTGTGTTTGGCATCATATCAAAATTGATTATTGGGAAGAGACAGCCATACTCAATACACAGTTGTGCATACTGATATCTACATGTTCACATTTAAAAATGGCACAGAGACTCTCCTGTTGAAGAACTAAATTTGTTCCTCAGATTATGACAAACATAAATGATTATCAAAATTAATGATACTGGATTGATTTGTAATGTGAACAGGAATTAAGTGATGTAAAGTGAAGTATTATGGTACATTTGTAAATGCTGCCCTTAATGGCAAATACAGGACTTAAAAGGCCAATATGATGATGACCTTTTCAAGCCAAGACTGACATTATGCTGGTAATATCACACATCCCTAACATTATTACTCTAAAAATATAATAAAACCGCAGTTATTTATAACCCAAAATGATACACAGAAATGATTCAAATCATTAACACGCTTTATTGTATGGCTTTTCAAAAGCCTGTTTATGATGAAAGGATTGTTGATTTATGAAATCACGTTTTGTACCCAAGTGAAGGACAGTAAGCCCATCTATCTATCTATCTATCTATCTATCTATCTATCTATCTATCTATCTATCTATCTATCTATCTATCTATCTGTCCATCTATCTGTCCATCTGATCGGTAATGTATTGAACCAATCTACTTCTAATGGATCAATTTAGAAACTCAAGGCTGAGTCTGAGTGATGCTGCCCTGCCTCTTACCTGTAGACTGCTTGGATTTAGTCATCTCCACAGCAACGCAGTAGTCTGCTGGTCTATATCTAAGTGGTGTTAACATTAGACATGCTTTAAAGTGGATGGGAGTTAGTTTCCTACCCTCCTTGACTCTGATGTACTCTCTCCTCTGGTATTCGGCCTCTGCCAGAGCTGCCTTGAAAGCTGTAAACACAAAAACACACAAATGAATTCTCATAAACAGAAGATAATTAGAAGATGAAAGTGTTGCTTTTACCAAAGTTTGTTTGAGTGATGTATAATCCTGTGGTCCCCTGTATGAGATTGAAGTTATAATATATGTAAAACAACGTTTATGCATCCATCTATACATTAATCAGCTACATACATTTCAATTTTGTATTCTCTAGTGACATAGTACCCTGCAAAGAAATGAATTAAAGAAAGTGAAAAAAAGCTTGTTTTTGGAAAATTTGTCCTTTTTTGTAATATCCAAAGAGAAAAATAATCTTGTTGTTTACTCAGAAAAATAATCGTTACATGAAAAAAGCAACTTTTTTTAGTAAGATGTTCCTAAATTGAGCTAAATTAAACCAGTTAAAGGTAAATTCCCTGGAGAGGAACAAGACTGTTTTCCTTATTTTAGGTTAAAACTGCAGAACCAACTTGGGGACCGCAAAATAAAGTTTGCTCAAAGACAGCATAACTTCTGTCAGATAGAATTTTGTTCTCATATCCTGAATACTCTGCTGTTATTGTTGCTTAATGTTTGAAGGTTTGCCATGATATTTTGTTGCTCATTGGTAATCTTATATTAAGACATAATTTATTAAAGTCAGGTCTATAAAAACTCATTAAAATTAATTTAAGAAGGGCTTATTCAAATATCTGACTTTGTAATGACACCACTGGCTTTAAAGTTGGATGATTTTGTCTGGTTTTGAGATAAATGACTGTCCGTCAGAGGATAGACATTGTGTAAGGCTAAAGAATCATAGACAAGCGTATTGGCAACAACCCTTTTCTGTGGGTTTTTTCAGTGCAAGTCTTAAGACCTTTGTAGACTAAATTAATTTTAGATGTTTTTTTTTTTTTTTAATCTGTGATGCAACATCAACAACAAACCAGAACTCAACAACACCAGCCTTGAGCAATGATTCAAATGATTTTATTTTCTATTCATTCATCATGAATAGAAAAACAGTTCTGCAAATTGTATTGTACAAGACAAAATAGTACGAAGTAGTGAAGCAAATATGATTTTGTGGCTCTTTTAAAGAAAAATAATAACATTTGGTCCTTCCTCTCCTCACAGAGCCATTTAAACGCGGCATGCTTGTGCATCATTGCGTTATGATTCAAAAAAATTAAGAGAGCCTCCACCTCTGCTATCGTCACCGCTATTGCATATCATCACTGTCAGGCCACAGCAATAAGGTTGCTGGTTAGAGGCCTGTGCCAGTCAGGGCTTTTCTGTGTGGAGTCCGCATGTTCTCTGCGTGGGTTCCCTCCAGGCACTCTGGCGTCCTCCCACAGACCAATTGCCCTTAGGTGTGGGTGAGTGTGTGATTGGTTGTCTGTCTCTCTATGTGGCCAAGCGATTGGCTGGCGACTGGTTCAGGGTGTACCCTGCCTCTTGCCCAATGGCAGCTGAGATAGACTCAAGCCCCCTGTGATCCCGAAAGGGAGAAGCTGTATAGATACTGGATGGATGGATAGATGTACAAAAATAAAAAAATTTTATCAGGACAATACACTATTTATTCAGTCAGTAGTAAAGTGTTTTCTTTTTTCTTTTTTGTTTTTCACCTGAAAAGTAGCAAATTTGGAGATAGGAGGTTTGTGCCCTACAATGCCGATATATAAAAGTGAACAGAAAATAATAAATGCAATAATGTCACAGTTGAGCATTTCTCCAAATAAATATGACATGTTTTGAGTATCAGTTGTGTACTCAAACTCTTAATATCTTTAATGTTCCCCACGAAACACTTTTTCGTTTTTTTGCGGCTTGCCCTTCATACAGATGCAGCCGCTTCCCCTTCCAGCCAAGAGGCTGCAGAATGCCAGCTGCTTTCCAGCTAATAACCAGCCACCTCTCAGGGGGTGTGCCTAAATTCCACCATAAACATATCCATTCGATCAATTGCAGGGTTTTGTCATGAGATGTTGCTTCTCTCACAAGAACACGTCCAGTGGGCTTCAAACTTTGCTTATGCTGTGTTCCATTTGATGTTGGAGGTCAGAATATCAGAGTTGCAAATTAGATAGGTCACTGGGAATGCCCCCTTCAGTCAGAATTTTACTGGGGTGGGGGGTCTAAAGATTTTCAGGTATTCTGACTTCACTAGCTCCCAACTGAAACGTGTTTATCTGGGATGTGACGTATTTCCCAGTTTCCACATCCCTGTTCCAGGGTAAACAGAATGCACCATCATTAGAGTAGTGTTAGCATTAACCAGTCGCTATGAGTTTGTCATGCCATCACAGGGGGATCTCATCATGTCCACGTAGGTGGGCAGGACCCAGCAGATTCCAGAGACTAACCAGTCAAGGCGAAGTCAAGGAAGGAAAACTGAAGTGGCTCCATCTGTACATCTCTTCACTCATCACACATGGAGCAGTTCATCCCTTGCCATTCTCCTCTTAAATCACTGCATTTCTGTAGATGTAGTTCATCTGCAGTTTGTGTTACTGAATAAATTCAGTTTACAACTTGAGCTTTTATTTAGTTTTTAACTCATGACCCATTTTTTTAGCACAGCTGAGTCACATGGAGGAAGCTTGATAACATCCAGTATCCTAACAACAACAAATTATATTGTGAACAAACAGCTGCATGCACACAACAAAGACCTAGGTTAATTAATGGTTGGGGTCTAAAGAGTAAGACAGCATTTAAAGGAGGGACGAAGGGAGTTCATCAGCATTGTGTCAGTCTGTGCCAGAGTGTAAGAGCACAGTAAGGTGCAAAGCCAGCGGTGTTGGCATGTGTTTATGAAGTAACTGCACATTGATCATCATCATGATTTCCGTTCCTGATGACTTTTCATCCCCTCCCACCTCAATCATGGGATTAGAATGAAATCCTTTCCTGCCCCAAGGGAATCCCTGAAAATCCTGTGACCCACAGCACTCCTGAAAATGATGTTGGCCTTTACTTCACACTGAAGACAAATGAGGAAGCCAAATTAGCAAGTACCTTTCCTCATTCCTTCCTCATTAACTACTGATTTTTCAGTGCTACTAAATGAGGGTGTGGATAAACCTCTTATTGTATTGTTCAGCATTCTTAGGGGAATTAATTTTGGGTAATTTTCAGCAGTGTTTGTATGTGATTTGACTTGTTTACAGAAACATTGGGTATAATAATAGTGGGAATTTCACTCTGGCCTTCTCTTACCATCTCCAATCAGAACCAGTGAGCTCTGAGCTGTGCCTCCTCCGTCTGTGATCTGGCAGGTATATGTTCCTTCACCGTCCTCTGTGAAATGGTCCATGATGAACTCAATGACACCTGTAGCGACATCATGGCCCATCTTGTTTGGCTGCAAAAAAATAGAGTTGAATGCTGTAAAATGGCAATAACACACCGAAAGAAAGGCTATGTGAGAATGGCAGGCTTTTCTGCTGTGATTATAGAATTAATATTGCAACATGCGGATGACTGAATCATGCACAGCGTAAATCCAGGGCAGGCAGACAATTATTCTCGCTTCAAGCCAGCAAATCTTTTTTCATTTTTCTTTTTGTCCATGCTTTCAACTAGCGTGTATCTTACATCAGCTCCAGACAGTTCCTTGTTGTTGGCAAAGAATTTGTAGGTGACTTTGGGAGAGATCTCTTCAGCCTGCAGCCAGAACCTCATTCTTCCTCTTTCCAGAATCTTATAGGCCAGCTCTGATTTCAGTGGTATGACTGCAGGTGAGGCGTGAAGAGGAGAGGAGGCAAAACGAACAGGAGACATGAATATTGGTTAGGCAGGTGATGCAAAGGCAGGTAAGACCCCTTTTTGGATCAAATAAAAAGAGAAATGTGCGTCTAACAGAAGAAAGAAATCTGAAGGGTTCAAAGCAAGTCAGAACAAAGCAAAATGAGGCGTAAAAAGGGGGAAAGCGAGAAATGGAGAGAGTGGGTGAGACAGATTAAAGAGGCAGCAGAGGGAAAAGCACAAGAGAAAGAGAGAGATTAAAAGGGACAAAGAGAGAGATTATGAGAGATAGAAAGAGTCAGCCAGAGGTACCTACTTGGGTGTCTGATATCATAGCTCAGTGCAAGCATCTTCGTCAACTCTGAAACAAAGAGAAACAACTTATTCGTTTCTTGCAGCCATGGGCACAAACAAGTCATTATAATGAGTCAAACACTTTGCACAAAGATGTCACTTTCTCATCTGCTTTGATCTGAAGCAGAGAATAAACTGCAGTGCTGAGGAGGATTATAGGCAAGCATGAGGAAAACATAACAGGTTTTCATTTTCATCTTTTAAGTCTTAATAGTGAGGATGGTGTTGATATATAGCCCCATGCAACAGACTAAAGCAGGTGTGAAAAAGTATTATAAAGTAAGATTTTTTTCAAAATCAAACATTTACCTTTTTTAAACCCAAATGAGCAAACAAAAGAAAAACTTTAAGCAAATAAATATTTGATATGAGCACCCTTTGCCTTCAAACCAGCGTCAATTCTTGTAGGTTCACTCACACAAGGTCAGGGAGTTGGAAGGACAACAACCAGGCGGTGACCCGACACACCAGATAGACCACTCAATATATTTAACTAGTCAATCTGGGAAACGGCCCATAGAAAGTGTTTGGGAATGGACAGAACCTTTCAAAAACATCTGGCAGTGGGTTGGACATTCATTACAGGCCAATTAGAAAATATAAGAAGGCGGGCACTACAGCTGCGGTGTAAAATACAAAACGTAAGCCACTTGTTCGAACAAACTCTCACTAAAACATGCTGGAAGTGGAGTGAAAATATCCTTTCAATCAAGAAGTGCTTTCATTGTTAATGGTTTTTCATTAAACAGAGAAATGCAGTCTAGATCTGATAAAACTTCTACTGAATCTGCTAGCATCTATGCTAATCTCTGTACAAGCAGTCACTTTCTGCTGTTGGTTTACTTTCAGCTCCACCTCTTCTTGATCTAAAGGACTATGATTGGTCCGTGCCCTGTTGGGTTGCTCACAACTGTTGTAGATTGGAGCTTGGCAAGATGGATCTGCCTGATTACAGACATTAACCAGGTGTATGAATAAACAAACAGGTGGTAATGATCATCATTTTGATTTTAAGGTTGAAAACAGTCATGAACAGAAACAGAAACAGCTCTGTAGGAGGTATAAAACTGGGTTAGGTGCAGCCAAACTCTGCTACCAAGGTGAATTTGTGGAAGACAGTATTATATTACAGATCATACACAATGGCAAGACTGAGCATGTCGACAAGACACAAGGTAGCTATATTACATCAGCAAAGTCTAGCCAAGGCAAAGATTTTAAAGCAGACTGAGGTTTGTGCTGCTGTGCTGTTCAAACTCTTCTGAAAAGCGTTAAGGACTGTCGCAGTGGACGGCAATGAATCTTAGTGCAGATGATTGTGCTAAGATCTCTTTAAAATTCAAAGATGTCCAGCAGTGTCATCAGCTCAGAACTGATATAAACCAGTGGGATCTACATTTACAACCCTGAGAAGTCAGGTCAGAAGTGGTCATCATGGAAGAACTGAGGCCAAAAAGCCTCAGATGTGGAAACAAGGTGAAGAGAGTCGGCTATGCAAGAAAACATTGGAACTGAGGTGAAAAATGACCGCAGGTGCTCAGGACAGATAAGTAAAAAATTGACTCTAGCAGAGAGCAGTTTGTTGACAGAGGACCTGGAAATTAGTATAATATTTTTACTTTTAATTTGACTTCATCCCTATTTTAAAAGTGTGTTTTGATACCTTCTCAACAATTTGAATTTTTCTTCTCATTTCAGAGTAACACTTACAATTATGTTAAAATATTTTCTTGACCTTAAGGTTTTTGTCATTTATGCCTAATTCTCAAAAATGTGTAACATTTACCCAATAAGTATTTTTTCCATAATTTTAATAACAGTTCTGAAATTATGTTTTAATCTTTTCTCAACAATAAAATCACTTCTTTTTACACTAACATAATTCTTTAAATGAATTTTATGTCTTTATTGACCTTTTTCATTGTTTTCTAATATTTTGACTGTATTCTCAAAATGTATTCTAACATTTTATTTCTTTTTCAAATAATTTTTAATATTAATGTTAATCTCACTTTTTCGTCCTGTCTGACCTTTATACTACTCATACTTTTAATTCCATGATTTGAAGGAAAATTTATATTTTTTTCCAAACACTTTCAGACTGAGGAAAAAAAGGATGATTGTTTTTTGCATATTTAAAGCCTAGAACTGAACCCAGGGTTGTTGAAAAACTGTATTAAAAGTAAGAATATAAAACAGACTCAGCTTTCCTGGGCACCTTGATCTAAGGGAAATAGTCAATGTATTGTATCCTTGCGGTTGATTATATTTTTTCATCTAAGCAGAAAAGTCTTTTGGCAAAATGGGAAGCAATCAGCGAAAGGCGTGAGCAATAACATATTACAGCCTGGTAGCACAGTGGTGCAATCGCAGGAAAATAGTTGTGTAACTCTTTGACAGAGGCTCTTTTCTATGTGGCGTGGTTTAAAACACACACTCACACTCGCGCAAATACTGCCCTCAGCTTAGAGACATGAAGATGCATTCATCAGATGTATGGTGAAATATCTGCCCTTGTGAAAGTGTGTTTTTTGAGTATATTCTGCTTTCATCATATTCAGCCCACATTCTGCCTAAGGTTTAATCAGCGTAACCCTGAAAAATGCAAAATCTAGCAGAAGCATTTGTCAGACTCTATTCTAGTTTCTCCTATTCACGTCTCATAATCCATATTCAGTTATTTGATTGATGGACACCTGGTCTCTACTCAAAAAAATCTACCTATTGTTCAAAGCATATGGATAACTACTGTGTATGTTTATGTAATCCCTTCTTTACTTCGTAGGTATTTTCAGCTGTTTTTTTTTACCATCTTCTGTAATAACGTTTGGTTTTAAAAGCTTTGCATCGTTTGCCCAAATCGTAGTAAGCCCCCTTCGAAGTATGTCTTTTGGTAAATATCATAAACATACTTCAGAGAGATGTGTCAAACTTCACAGAGACAACAGGGTTAAAATGTTCTTATTATTGGTCAAATACAGGCACAAGTGCTATCTAAATGCCGTTCTTGTTAGTTTGTTTATTTTCTGTAAGGCTGTGACAGCCAGAGCTTGAACCTACAACCTTCTGATTGTTGGTAGCGCACACTACCAGCCACCAATGCCCCACTAAGCCACTAACCGAAAACTGGCAACTCAAATATAATTTTTTCCTCTCTATTTCTTAAGACAAGATTATTTTCTGGACTTCTGTAATGAATCTGGCTTTTGGTAAACCAGCTAACACGCCTGGCCAGTAAAGCTGATTCTGATTCTGATTTGTTAGAGATTGGGCAAATACACTTGGTAAGATCTGAGTTGTTGTCTAAATGGATATTATATTAAAGTTGTTTTGGTGTCTATCACCCAGGTATGGGAGATGAATTTGGGGGACAAATATTTGATGCAGTTACTGCTCTGTAAATACACATACTATGACGACAAACAAAATGGAGTCAGTTAAAAACACAGATTTTCAAAAGCAGCATAAGATCTCTGAGCCTGCTTAAAACACTTAATATATCAAAGATTTAAATGTTTCAGTTTTTAGACTGAGTCTCTGGAGAGTATTAAAAGCTTGAAAACCAACATGTTAAAGTCTGAGGTGTGGCTGAATGGTAAAGCACCAAAGACAGACAGTGATTTGCAAATCCTACCCTCAACAGTGATCGTATGGCTGGATGACACTCCAGCTGTGTTGGTGACAGAAACAGAGTATGTCCCAAAGTCCTCTTTATCTGCATTCTTGAAGATCAGCTTAGACCTACATGGGGAAAGAGGGTGACAGAGATTTGCATCTGTTTCATTAAGAATTCAAATGTGGATACATATGTATGGTATATACTCTAGGCCTCTGTTCTTACTGGCTGCCTTCAGTCTTTATCTCAATGCCTTTAGAGAAATCTGTGATCTCTTTGTAATCTTTCTTCCAGATGAACTTAGAGCCATTGCCCAACTGGCAGGACTCAAATGACAGAACGATGTCTCCAGACTTCTCATCCACAGCACAGGACACCTCCTGGGAACCTTGAATACACAAAGACAAAAACATACACATACAGACCGCTTTAATGTCAACTGAAATGAAAGAAAAAATAACTGTGCGTAACTCTGCTCCTTATGGGTAACTCTACTATCAGGAAATGTTTAGATCCACATTAATACACTAACTATCCTTTTTTTATCAGAGCAGTGATAACGCTAATACAGAATAATAACAGAAATGTGTGTAAACTACAAAAATTAGCCAAGTGTCAAGTTTGTATCAGGAATTGTATTTCCTGTGTCAGAATATTTAAAAAAATTCTAATGTTAACATTTCTAAGTTCATTTTAGCTCAATAACATCTGCTAACTATGCTTAGTCTGATCAAAGGTTCACTTTTGTTTCTAGAAAGTTGATCAGGTAAAGAAAACAGAAATGTACTATTTTTGTATTTCGAGGAAAAGTCACCTTCCACAGCCTTGGCAACCACAGGGTCAGAAGGCATAGAGGCCATGCCAACACCTGCAGCGTTGACTCCACGCACTCTGAAGACATAGCTACCGCCTGCTTCCAGACCTGTTACCTAAAATACACAAAGGAAAAAAGGAAAAAGAAAAAAGTGTGGTTGTAAGGTGGAGAGCTACCTTTTTTTCTGTTCTATACCTCAGTTGGGCAAATTTCACCAGCATATAAAGCCCAGTAATAATAGGTTTTCCTTCAGAAATCCTAAAGTCACTCACTAAAAACACTTTACTGTTTCACATCTTCACTTCGATTTAGCCATGGAAGATTTACTTTTCAAGCCACCAAAGTCTTTATCAACATGATTTGCTGACTAACATCATATTGCCAAATTTTTTGCAAAAAAAAACAAACAAACAAAAAAAAAATATAAATCTAAGCTTGTGCAGCAGCTGGATCTGCCTGATTCAATGTCTGTAATCAGACAGATTCATCTTGCCACGCTCCAATCTATGACTGTGAGCGGTCCAAAGTGGGACGGCCCAGTCAGTGTCCTTTAGAGCGGTAAAAGGTGGAAGCTACGAGTGAGATGACAGCAGGAAGTGACTTCTCGTACGGAGATTAGCACAGATGCTAACAGCTTCAGTAGCAGTTTTATCAGATCTGGACTGAATTTCTTTATTAAATAAAAAAAATAAATAAATATCAACACTACAATCTTCTCTATAGTAAGGATATTTTTGCTCCACTTCCGACATATTTTGACGAGAGTTTGTTTTATGAAGTGGCTCACATTCCATTATGCAATAGTGCCTACCTACTACATTATCTGGTTGGCCTATATTAAATGTTGTAAATTGACAGAACAAATGCCAATCACCTGCCATATATGCTTCTGAACAGTTCTGCCCTCCCCAAACACTTTCTATGGGCTCTCTGGACAAGTGAAATGTATTGAACAGTCTATCTGGTGTGCCAGGTTAATACAAATCGACAGTTTATACAAGCTGTGTATAAACTGATTAATTGATGATTTTAACCACTAGATGTCAGTGTCACACAGTTTAATGTGGTGAACCACTTCATTGTATTTTTTGCAGGATGAGACACCATGAGCTGGCACAAAAAGAATACTAATAATAAAGACTTGTTTACAAATTATCACTGCTGATCTTTGCTCATGAGCTCATGGAAATAGGTAATACTGTTTGCAGGGAGCCTGCAGTCTGCCTGTTTTCCTATCAAGTGGTTTTGTAACATTTCTGGGCGTTGACCTTCGGCCGGTGGATTTTAGGTCACAGGGTGAAAGAGTAAAACTATTTGAAAGCTTAAAAACAAGGTATCAAATCATGAGCATCCTAGGGAAAGGCACTCATGATGATGTTAAGGCTAATATTTTGAGTTAGACTTGCATTTGAATGGCATTAAAACCAAAACAGACAAATCCATTTATAAATTGCTTTACTTTTTTTTCTCTTCTACAAAGTGGAAGAAATGTGGTATGATAATAAAAGGCATATGATTTAATCAAAAATTAAAAAAAAATCATAATATTGAATGAGAGGCTGCAATTACCCATTATTGTCTTTGATTTTCAGGTTGTTCTTTTTGATTAATCACAAATTTAAAGCATTTTTCCTCACAAAGATTCATTAAGTTTGGGTTGAATCATTGGACCTGATAGTTCATCAAGTCCTAAAATAAACCAAGGCTGATCAAGGTTGTGAGGTTTCATTTTCATTTACTTTTGACTTCTTGCTTTCAACTTCAGCTCAGTTTTATTTATTTTTTGTGCTGATTTCTAAACATGGTTTATTTTCTGTTTTCAATAATGCTTACTTAGGTTTAAACTTAGGTTTAATTTTTATTATTTGTGTTTTTGTATCTGTTTTGAAAATGATCAACAGAAAGATCTTGAGCAACTTCCCTCGAAAAACAGCCTGTAAAATACTGTATTTAAAAGGGACAAAAGTTTTAGCTTGGGGCATCAGTGTCTCAGGCTGGTAGTACGCTCTAACATCAGTGGGAAAGGTCGAGGGTGCGAGCCCAGCTCCGACTGTCATATGTCACCATGTTCTTGACACTTAACCCCCAGTTAGTCCCACTGCTGTCTCAAAGATGTGTAAATGGGGATGAAGGGGGAAAGATGTGTTAGCTAATACTGATGGACCTGCAGTTTTCCATAGTCAGAAAAGCGCAATAAGCTCAAGTCCATTAATCATTTTAACTTCTGCTGTTGGCAAACTCAACTTAACTTTGAAGATGAGATGTTGGAGTCTTGTTGTGAGAACACATTTCACTCAGTTTTCCAGCACTGAAAACAAAATCTGAGGACCTTGTGTTCATTATTTTGTTAGATTTTATATATATATTTTTTAAATATAGTTGCAGTTGACTAGTTATTCATTTTAAGCACATATATCTATTTTGGTTTAATAATGAAAATGTTTTTTTTTTTCAATTTCATTATCTGTTTTTTCCCTTCTTTTGGCCAATGGTAATAGGCATGCTATGAAGATGAAATTTTTTCTCTGGGTCTTTTTGTTTTAAATGCTGCCAAAAAACAAAGAAAGCAATTCATGAGGTTTCAGAAAAAATTAACTCCTGGTAACTTTAACATAAAATTACATTTTATGAGAATATTACTATTGGAAGTACAGTTTAAATGAAATAAATGAAATAACTGAAAATCATATCAGTAAAGCTCTCACCTTGAGGAAGCGATGACCCACAGCTTTCTCATTGGCTGTGGTCCAATCAGAAGAGCCCTTCTTGGCGTACTCCACATGATAGCCTGTGATTGGTCCAGAACCAGAGTAGACAGGTTTCAGCCACTCGACCACCATTGAGTTATCTCTCACTTCGCAGAAAGTCAGGTCATAAGCTGGACCTAAAGGACACACAGAGACAGAGTGATTTCTACCTTAAAACATTAATTCCCCAGTCTTCAAAATAAAAAGTTTTTGAAAAACATTGTAAGACTTTGTCACCGATGATGAGTAATAGACTGACTAACCAGGCTCGGGCATATTCCAGGCCTCACAGGTGAAGTCAACTGAATGTTTGGAGGCTGCTCCAAGGCCAGCGAGGTTAGCTGCATACACATGGAACTGATAGACCGCTCCTGCTGTCAAGCCTTCCACCTGTCAGTTAAATGTTACCATGGTTACCAACATGTCAGTCTTCTTCACTTTGAACAAACTTGCTCAGATGAAGTCATAAATGATGTCAAAGTTAATGACAGAGAGCAATGGTTCTTAACTGGTGGATCAGAGCCAAAACGTGGGTCACAAATGTGTGCCCGGAAAAACGTTCAGCGGTCTGTTATATTTTAAAACCATAAGTGAGCGTTCATCCATGTTTATTGTTTTACCTCATTCTGATCTTAACATATTTATCAAATTATTTTGGAAAAACAAAGCTAGTTTTCCAGAGTCCACCACCATCTGGTTTGGATCTTCAACCAATCAGGACTGACACGGACTCCCACAAACAGTCAGGTCTGCCGAGAAAATCAACCATCCAGGACTTACACCGATCCAGAGTCAGGAATGGGCAGATATCATCTCTGCAGATCCTTCACACACAGAGTCCTCCCCTCAGGTAAGGGTCACAGAGCTCTGGACCATAACCAGCAGACAAAAACCAGTTTCTGCCCTCAGGCCATCACTCTGATGAACTCTGAGCAGGCACAGTGTGACAGAACAATCACTGTGCAGTAACCAAGAGACACTACACCCACCAAAACTGTTTATCAAACTATATATAAGATTATCTTTTTCAACCAAGTTTACCTCTAATTATGTAAATAATTAATCTTCCTATCCTACATTCACAAATGCACTCTGTCCTTAATGTAAATTTTGTCTGTACATTATTTTTTTTTCATTTGAGAGACACTCCTTTAAACATGTAAATATCATCCTCCTATATTTTATACAGCCGTGCACTCTGTTTTAATGTAAATACTGCACCACTGCACCTGTATAATAGACTATTACTCACTTAGAGTCACTCTTAGACATGTAAATATCCTCCTCCTAACCCATGGACACTGTTTAAAGTAAATTCAGTTCTACTCTGCCTACCTCTTACCATACCCAATAGCATGTTTCCTTCTTTTGCACTCCTTATCAGTGCAATACTGTCTATGCAGGCTTTTATTTGTTAGCTCTGACTCCTCTCTTTATGCAAGTTTATATGTTTACCTTTATTTTTATTTAAAATTTTATTCACATTTGTATATATCCTTGAGTCTGTGCTTAGGGATTAAAATCAACTTGTGTCCAGTATACCAATAAAGCTGATTCTGATGACTTGATTGCAGAAAGTGCTTCCCCGGGTCACAGAAAGTTGTATAGAAAAAAGGGATAATAAAATAAATAACATCACAAGTGGCAACTTCAGATTTGTCTTCTGTCTTTTTCAGACATTTCTAATCCTTGTATAACAATATTGAGTGGTTATTTTTCTATAGCAGGTATAAAAACACACTAATCAAAGGACTTGTAAAGTAATACACTAAACTGATTAAAAAAAAAATTATAAAATAAATATATGGTCCATGATAACTTACATTATTGTTGAGAAGAAATCACAAAAGCTGTTACTGACAGGAGATGGACATATCAAAGGTAAGAAATAATAACAAGCTAAATATAAAAAAAAACAAGTTAAACTCACTATAACTGATCGTGATTGTTGTGCCAGGTATGATAAATCTCTTTTACAAGACACTGAATTAAACTGATGTATAAAAAAGATAATTGATCATAAAATAAGGTAGCATTTACAAAGTTTATATTTGATTGTATCTATATTTGACATAGTTTATCCAGGGAATTTAAGATAATTATGTTGCAAGGGGTCTATACAGGGGTCCTTCACATCACTAAATTTGGGATTCCTGCATTAGAAAACAGCCAAAATGTCTATATCCTAAAATACAGTGAAATATTTTTGGGGGAAGTTTGTCCAAATTTAGGCATTTTCCCATTAAGGAGGGGCTGATTCCTGAGGCAAACCCTGTTAAGAACCATTGCTCTGGAGAAGTTGATCCAGTGAACCAGAGTTGGCTTTGTACCGTGTAGAGTCTTTCTTTGACTGGTGGGATGTTGATTTCCCTCCACATGGTTTCTCCGCTTCGTCTTTTGTCCACATAATACTCCTTTACAGGGGAACCCCCAGAGTGAAGAGGCTTCTTCCAGTTCAGGACCATTGAATGTCCGTCACAGCTCAGCAGTGCGACGTCGTAGGGAGCAGAGGGGGTGGCTAAAACGGCAGGGCTGAATTTTAGTTCTCAAATTTATCATAGAAATTCTGCATGATAAACAAAACTGATCATGGTCTAGTATTTTTATTACAGTCTAGATGTATTGAATAGCTGATAAAAATGAGAAGTATAACTGTGCGAATACTCACTCAAGGCAGCTTTAACCGACAGAGGTGCAGACTCCTGGGATTCATCGCTCAGACCAAGCTCGTTGATGGCCTGAACACGGAATACATAGGTTTCTCCTGTGGTCAGACCACTAACCACAAACCTGCAGAGACACAGTCATGAATCAATCAGTTTGAATAAAGCATTAGAAAAGCAACATAACTGACACTGGGCAGGAAAAGTTTTACTCTGACCAAAAACTTCACGTTTCACCTAGTTGCAAACATACTTTGTGCTCTTGTGTGGTTTGTGATTGGCTGAAGTCCAGTCCTTTGACCCATGCACACACTGGTCAATGTAATATCCAATCAGATTGTTGGGCTCTTTTGGAGGAGCCCACTGGATGAGGACAGAGGTGTCTGATTCCCTGGTAGAAATCACCTGTCCAGGAGCAGATGGGACACCTGAAGGCAAAAAAATGAGAATTTGATGGATTTATGGCACCATTGTAAAGATAATATAATCAGTCAAATGGTAGAGGAAACAGACTAAAACAGACCTTTGAGCTCTTGAGTCTGGATTGCTATGGTAGGCTCAGATGGCTCACTGGTACCGTGGATGTTGGCAGACAAAACTCTGAACTGATACTCTTTGCCTTCAGCCAGGTCAAAGACAGCGTAGCGAGGGGAGCGAATGGGGACCTGAGTGTTAACACGCTGCCAGGCACTGCTGCCTGCCATGCTCTGAGGGGAGAGAATAAAGCAGGTTGGTTGTTTCCATCACATAATAATGTGTGTTACTAACATCTTAGTTTTAATCTTTTGCTCAATTTAGGAAACACTTGACTCATTAATTTTTACAATAGTCTGATTTGGGGCAGTTTTCGATGATATTGTGCAAAAAAAAAAACCACCCCTGCTATTTCAATTACACAAAAAAACACACACAATCCATAGTGACGTTTTTATTTTGTGATAAACTGGATATCTCACAGGAAGGACCAATGAATTTACCACTGCTACTATTTTGTTTAGAGCACGTGTCCATAGGTTGAGTGCAGAGGAAAGTCAATTTGAAAAATATCTAGGTTTGGTTTCTCTGATGTAACTTGTTGCACAACTAAACCGAAAGCAGTCTGTTGGCTATCTAGTCTGTTGGATAAATACATTGTGGTCAGATTGTTGCTTTTGTTACTGTCCTCTTTTGTCTCTTAGATTCAGTCATTGTATCACACAGTTCAGAGATAGAGCTGCCATATACTGTAAAGACGTACACACTTCTCACAAGAAGACCTTGACTCACAGTCAAACATACTTAGAAGAGATTCTTTTCCCCTTTCTGAAAGTTGTTTTCTATTAGACTGAAATTGCTACTTGACATTGGAAAAGTTGCATAATGTTCTTTGAATTGTAATAATTATGATTGTCAGGCTATCATTAACTTCACACATAATTTGTTGTAAATGTTGATCTATCAAACAACTAGAGAAAGCAATCCTACATGTTTTGCACTGCAAATGCTGCATGCTGCTACTTGAGAGTTAAATAATATAATTGCTCCATGAATGTTTTGTAATTTACTGTGGAAAAGCTGGCACCAAACTGCTTGTACTTCTTGTAATTCTGAACACACTCAGGGACACGGAAGCATTCACAACAATTAAATTAGTTTTTGAACGTTAAGTAGTGGGACTTGGTTAAGTCGCGTTGATCACAGTGTGACATTTGTTACCTTTTCCATGTAGTACCACATGGGTGCTTTGCTGGAGTATGCAGGGGCTTTCCAGCTCAGGACCACATATGTCCTGTCAGTTTCTGAGGCATGTATTCCTGATGGAGTACCTGGAGGCTTTCCCTCAGCTAAACACAAGCACAGACACACAGTGAAAGGAGGAGGTAAACATAAATAGGAGGTGAACATAAACATCTACTAGTGAATTAAATGTTGAGGTGATCATGTTCATAAACAACTCACCCTCTACTTCATCATGGTAAGACACAACTTCAAGCCTTCCTCCCAGTTTTTTGGCTGCAGGAGGACAAAAATAAACCCATATAAAAAAACAGAACCTAATCATTTTTTTGTTATTAAACCAAATCTGCAGTCACATTTGGCTCACCAGCACAACAGGACACACAGATTCAGTAAGTAATCACATGACGTAAGATAAAGACCAGAGTGACATTTCTTCACTCTAATCCGGTTAAACCCACCGTGGAGCCTTTCAAACTCAGTGGGGTCCAGAGCAGCAATGGGATCAGACATGCGGGAGGGTTTGCTGATTCCTTTAGCATTGACCGCTCTGACTCTGAAGTAGTAGGAGTGTCCTTCAAACAGACCAGCCACAGGGTATTTACAGATCTTGATGGGATGATCATTGCATTGGGTCCAATTTTCAGTTCCAACTTCACATCTAAAAATGAGACAAGATGAAAAGAAAAATCAAAGGAGGAAGTTTATCAGAGCAGACAAATAAACATATTGAAATATTAGTACAAATGGATTTAAAATAGATCTTCCTTCTTTTTTAAGCTCTCCTGGGGTCATAAAATGTTTTCCTTAGTGCAACAACACTTTAAACTTAGAGCCTAACTTAAATAAGACCGCCCAGAAAACATGCTGGGATAGATTTGACTTTTGACTGAAACATGCAGGATTACTTTAAAACAAACAACTTCATAAATGACTGACTGATTTTTATCTCTTTGGTAATGTTGGAATACAAATCACTGTGTTTACAAAATATAGTGATATGAAGTTTGTACAATGCAATGGTTCACATGAAAAATGCTGTTATCTGAACAGTTGAGTTTTTCTTCTAATTCCGTTTTTAGAAAATCGTTCAGATTAAAGAAATAAGCCCACAAATAAATCAATATCGCACATCTTTCTTTGTCTACATACAGAACATGTTCACACTTACACTCATGCAGCTCCTCTTTTACTGCATATCGTCACACCCTGCTTCAGTCTGTGGCTTTTCTGTGTATTTCTACTCTTTTGTCAGTATTCATCAACAGTAAGTTTCAGGTGATCGAAAAACATAAAAGACTTCAATTGATATCCCATTATCATGTAGAAGGATTCAAATGTAAGGAGGCACATATCACAAAAACCTGTACTTACTATTATCTAACTGTGTTCGTCTGGACACAAAATGAGAGACAAAATCTCTTGGATATCAGAAAGATTATGTTAAAAGTGAATGATGTATTGACCAAATTGTTCTATATTTACTGTACAGTATTTGATGTTTTGCCCAATTAACATTTTTTTATGTTTGTATATATTCTTAATTTGAAAGCTGATAATTTACTTTGTACTGTTAAAGTTTACATTTTTATACTTCTTTTATTTCTCTCTTAAGGCACAGTTTTGGCAGCACACAGCAGTCAAAACTCAACTAGACTTGTACAAGTGGACTTATCTCTCTAATGCAGTGCTGGTCATATCATTTTCCCAAAGGAGCTCCACAATTTTACTTTGGTGACTGAGAGCATGCCCAAGTGGCCGCCTGAGTATTTTCTATGTGTGGGAAACAGCATAATGGTCATTGTGTTGATTTAGGCAAAAAAGAAGCTGCTTGTGCATAAAACACAAAATTATCAGTTGCTAGCTCATTTTTTTAAGCATTGATACTTAATCACTTGCTACATCACCAGCCAAGAGGGTTCAAAGATGTATTGTAAAGTAAAAATGTTGTAGACACGTAAATATCGGTGTAAAGTAAAACAAGCCTCCCTGCTTAAAATGCATTTTTTTCAGTTCTAACAGATAACAAAGAAAACTCTGTGTGATGATTAACAAAATCACTTTGTTCTTGAGTTGGTCTCTTTTACATTTATCATCTCTATTTACCGTAAAATCTAGCTTATAAGTCTAGCTGCAGTATGTTTTGCAGGGGTTTTAATCATCTTTCTACATGATGCTGCAGTCCTCAAAGTACACAGCAGTAAATGTCTGTGCAACTGTGTTGCTCTTTTGGGACTGAGAGCTTTCACAAAGTTGTGTTGTGCTTCTGCTGCCTATGTTACAGTAGTTGCGATCTCTGCACCTTTTGCCTGGGCAGGAACTGATGTGAAAGGCCGATTCAAAGCCTGAGGGTCAGCTGCCACTTGCCATCTGGAGTCTAACAAATCTGGGCAACATAAACTGTCATGTAACATCATGACATACCAGTGTTTTATTCAGATGCAAGACCATAACTTAATGAGCAGTACTGTTCAAATGTCATGTTAAACCCCTGCAAGCTCTGCCTTGCTGTGTTTCACTGCACATTCTGAACAGCAAAGCAGCATTTTGCAATGAGTTACAACAAATGGGAGCAAGTTCTCCAGAGCATCATGTTGTGTTGAGTGTGTGTTTGTGGCAGCTGCATTAACCGTCACAGTGGTTTCATCTGTGTACAAGCCACAGCCATCTTTTGGATGAAAGGTGCAGCTTATACACCAAATTTTAAGACTGCCTACTTGTCAACAAAGTATCCCAGGATTGGTCCCTCTGTGGTGGTATTTGGCGGCTTCCATGACACAATCACATAGTCTCTGTTGGCATCGTGGATCTTGATGTCCATGGGGGCACCAGGTGCAAGGGGGACTGGGGGAGGACCATCTGCACAGAGGTAGACGGATTACGTGTAAGAGATCATAGCATGTGGAAAACTGTTCAAACAGATAAGCCTTGCTTTGTTAACAAGGCACAACTGGACTTTTAAGCTATACAATATGAGGAAGTGGAGGTATGGCGATTAAAACCGAGACTAACGCTGTTGTACAATTTTCTTAAACGTAAATATTTAAACATTTTTCAGTGTCTTTCTCCTTCACTCTCCTTCCCTTCTGCATCAACATATCATTGCATTCATGTCTTCCACTAATCACCAGTTGCTCAATATTACACCCTTAATGTTGAAGAAAACAACCAATATGACCCTACGTTTTGACTTTCTTTGACATGCCTTCTTCATCCTTGGTGATGAAGGTGTTTTCCAATGCACTGACTGCGTTTCGTCTCAGGATCGTAGTGGAAGATGTAACTTTCATTGCACGTAATCGCTCCTCCTAAAAATGTGGGATTCCTTCAGTTTGTTCTAAAATGTCCCCACAAACTTATCTGTTTTGTCCCTTTTGATCAGGAGTCAAAATTTTTGGGACAACTTTGGCATACAGTTTCATTGTGTTAAAACTGTCGTGCAAAATTAGCCAATGGTCTCTGTATCTGTGGAAACAATTTCTGCTATCATCCTTATACTGAGTCATCGATCATTTCCAATGATTTCTTCAATTTGTTGAATGTTGTCAGAATTTTTGATATATACATGAGTGCCCAGAACATCATCCTCTCTCCCTTCATGAAATCTTTTGTGCCATTCAAACACACATGAATGTGAAATGCAGTGTTCCCCATACACCTTAATAATGCAAGAAAAAATTCAGCTGCTGTTTAGATCAATTTCACCTAAAATTTGAAGTTAATGCATTGCTCAACTTTTATGCTAAACATTTTCCAGCACTTTAGCAAAAATACATGCACTTTAATTATTAGCTAGCAGTAAACCAAAGATGTCACTTATTGGAAGCTTGCAGCAGTTGTGCATGAACACCCAACCTGTAATATATAACACTCAGTGTGACTGCGAACCACGTGGT